>OU015743.1:47883466-47913214 GCA_907169655.1 Acomys percivali | reverse complement strand
CTCTCTCTCTCTCTCTCTCTCTCTCTCTCTCTCTCTCTCTCTCTCTCACACACACACACACACACACACACACATGCACACGCATGCACACGCATGCAAGCACAGAGTTCTCACCTGACATATGACCCAGGCATCTCATTAGTTGGCTGTTTTCTGCTTTACTTTTGAACAGGCATTCTTATCTACCCCATCAGACAACTTGCCTTATCCACCAACTGCTGGGCACCTGGGGCCCTGGCTTTCAGACTGGTGTTGAATCCTTTGGGGCCACTACCAGGGTTCAGGATGGGGCGGAGTAGGCAAGCACGCCCATCCTCTGGGCTGCACTCTTCCCTTGTCTTCTGGTTGCCAGTGTTTCCTGTGACAATAATTGATCCTGCTCATGGGGCTAATTATGAAATGTGGGTTGTGTTTTATGTTAATAACCTTGGCTCGTGCCACTGAAGCATTGCATTCCCTCTCAGAAGCTGGATCGTTGGGAGAAAAGATTGAAAAAAAAAGTGGTAGATAGGATCTCAGGGTGTCCAGGTCAGTCTTCTCATTTAAATATAAAACCCAGAGATGTTAATGGAGGTGGAGAAATGGTATCATAGCCAGGCATGCCATCTCATTTCTTTTGTTTTTTTAATTAAAAATATTTTTTTCATGAAATATATTCTGAATAAATTCCCCTCCAACTCTTCCCAGATCCTCCCCATTTCTCAACTCACCCAAATCCAAAGCCATTGAAATATAACTAAGCATCTAAAATACTAATACTAATAATACTAATACTAATACTAATAATCAGAATAGGAGAAAATAAATAGGGAAAAAAGAGCCAGCGAAAAATCATAATAAACACATTCTAATGCTGAGGCACACATTCACACACACATAGAAAACCTCTAAAAACAATATGGGAAATCTTAATTTCTAAGCAAACATATAAAGGGAAAAATTGCCCAGGCAAAGCACTGTGAAAGAAAAGCCTCCAAAGCCTCCGTTGAGTTTGTTTTGTGTGGGCCATCCACTGGTGAGCATGGGGCCGGCCCTTAAGTGTGGTGTGTGTGCCTGCTGAGATGCTATTGGAGAATACTAATTTTTGATTGGAGAGTGATTATCAATTGGAGGCATCATGTAGGTTAGGGATGGGAACGTGTACCTTCATCCTGTAGCAGGTCTGAGCATGGCAAACATGGTGACAGCAGGTGTTGCCTTTTACCCTCCTGTCCCTTGCTGAAAACCACTAGATTGCATTCATAAAGCTAGCCACCAAAGGTTCTCTTTCTTTATTTGGCCACTTCCTCCTCTTGAGGCTGACCACCAAGGTCCAGGTATCAACCTATTGAAATCTAGTAACCAAAAGCCCCATTTTGGCTCATTTATTTAACATGTCCAACCAAAATGAAACACCTCACCCTAACACAGCGTTTTCTCCTTTCCCTTTATAAAATGCCATGTGCCTGTGGGCCACGTCTGTCTCCCCTCTGTCCAGAGGCAGTCCTCTGTCCCCTCCCCCACCCCCCACCCCCAAGCAAATGTCCTTTCCTCCCTCCCTCTCTCTCTCCCTTGTTCCTTTCCCCTTCTCCCTCATCCTCTGTCTCCTGTCTTTGTCTCTTATTTCCTGCCCTTAATTCTTCTGGGGGAAAATCTCCTTTGTGTCAAGAACACGGTCTTTGTGCGTCCTGTGCTAAGTCCAGTTCTTTCGGGGACCCGATCTGGTTTAGACCTGCGTGTGCCTCCAGGGTCTGTGTTGTGTTCATATGTGCGTCAGTCCTCTTATGTTTGGAAGAACTTGTTCCCTTGGTGTCTTCCTTCCATCCATCCATCCATCCATCCATCCATCCATCTATCTATCCATCCATCTATCCATCCACCCATCCATCTATCTATCCATCCATCCATCCATCCATCCATCCATCCATCCATCCATCATCCATCCACAGTTGCTCTTCCAATCTTTCTACCTCCTCTTCCACATAGTTCCCTGAGACCTGAAGGGAGAATTAGGTGATGATATCCCATTTTCCAAGGCCTTCTGGCTCTCTGCCCATTGCCTAGGTGTGGGTCTCTGTATTAGTTCCCATCTACTGCGGAAGAAACTTCTCTGGTGATGGCTGAGCAAGACACTGATCTTCGAGTATAGCTGACTGCACTTAGGAGTCATTGCTACATTCCTTTAGTGGAACAGTAGTATTTGGCTTCCCCTAAGTCTGTGGCCTGTCTAATCTCAGCTTCTTGGACAGATGAGCAGTATCAGGCATAGGTTCCATCTCATGGAGCGAGTGAGCCTCAGTTCTAGTCAGATAGTGGTTGGTTACTCCCACCGCTTTTGTGCCACTATTGCACTAGCATATTTTATAGATCGTTATAGATGGCAGGGATTGTGGTTGGGTTGGTGTTTACCTTTCTCCTCAGGTAGCACACAGAGGGCCTTCCAGTACCGAGAATGCCGGTGAGTGGGGGTGAAGGCTCTAGGTAAGCACAGGCTTGCCTTCTCCGTGTTCAGGGAGTTATGCAGGTGCCATCTTCAGCAATCAGGTCTTTGCCATCGGCTTGTGGGGAGCAGCCAATAACCTTGGCGATAGCCTGGGATGTTCGGGGGTTCCATGGGGCCTCTCTGGCCAACAGCTCAACTAGATGTAACCCATTCCCGGCACTGGAGGTTTCATTTGGCAGGAGATGTCTAGTTAGGGCACTGGCGATTCTAATTTAGATGTCTTTCCTATATATATTAAGACTCTTGTGCAACCCCTCAAATGGCCCTTAGTTAGCTGTCCCTCCCGTAGTCCCTTATGCCTCCAGGCACATCCCTCCCTCTTGTTCTCCAGTGGTCTCATGAAAGTTGACCGTGTGACTCTGTGGGATCTGTGACATAAGCATTTGAACCCCCACGGCGTGTTTTGGTTACCAAGAAACGCAGAAATGTTTGGCGGCAGTGTGTGAACGAGCGGCTGGTGGATTTATAACATTGGCACCCACCTCTGTGTCTTAAGTAGTAACTGGCTGAGTGGTGACTTCCATGGAGTTGTACATTGTAGGCTAAGCCTGGCAGGAGATAATAATATACAATAAAACAAGAGCAAACATTTATTTTTAATTAGTTAGGCAAACACTATGTGACCACTTTCTGGGTCCTGTTTGTCACCACTGTCACCTATTGTGCCTAGTATACCACATTCCAGTGCAGTTTCACTAGTCAGGTAATTTGAGCCTTCTGTGCCATGTTCATTGGTCTCTGTCAAATGCCAATGATAGTAGTGCCTCCCTTGGCATACTGAAGGGGTTAGTGTGTGGGGACAAGGCTCTGGAACAGTGCCAAGCCCTTTTCTAAATTCATAATAAATTCTAGCTATTGTTGTTAAATAGCACCGTTATGTACTAGGTGTGTTGAACACATTGCGTGCTTTGCTTATCGTGCAGCGAGACGAGACATTTGGTGGGAACGCTGTTCTTATCCCCAGTTTATTGCTGGGCAAACAGAGACTTAGATTACCCTGCCTGCCCAAAATAGAATAAAGTCATGTGTGAGGACCAGCTCATTATCTGCCAGACTCAAGATTCTGTGATAAGGAGCGAGTATAACAGGAAGCAAGTGTAATGGGGAGTGGGCGGCAGTGTTGCTAGTAGAAGATCAAGCACTCTGACCCTCCAAATTGTTTCTCTTCCTAGGATCCTCCAGAACCCAGGCTGCTTTCGGAAACATCTCTGTGGATTCCCAGGTAAGCAGAGATGGCCCCTCTTTCTCCGTGACATCTTCTGCCTTTGTGGATGACGTATCCCTTTACTTGCAGATGACTCCCAGAGACCTCAGTCACAGTTTTGGGGGGGGGGGTCTCAGCTGCTTCTTAAGGTTTCAGGCTAGAATTGTCATTAAAGTGTGAGAACTGAGGCAGTCCAGTTGGGGCCACGTGGCAGAGGGATCTGAGCCACTTCTGATCCACCCACGCTCCCCATCCCCTCTATCAGCCCCCCTCACACCCACATCCCCCTTCCAAACTTATCAGTGTTTCCATGGTTATTGTTAGAATAGCATTCTGTAAGGTGCTTTGGAGTACCACAAGACAAAAGAGAAAACATGGTCTTTTATAAACACCCTTGCGATTCAGAAAAGAATTAAGTGTTAAGAGCATCAGGCTCTAGAGCCAGACTGCCTGGCTCTCCACCCCTGCAGGGATAGCTGTTGGAGACATCCCTGCATGAGTCTAGGAGCCTGACACTCATTTGTAGTCTTCAGTCAGCATGGAACTGGAGCAGAAAGACCTGGGCTCGGGACTCAGGCAGCCCGGCCTTGCCTCCAGCATCAACTGACCAATAATTGCATGGTCTTATTTTCACTTCCTTTTCTGAGTCCTAGTTTCCTCCCTTCTGGTGTATGGATAGTCTGTAGCCACACTACTCTGAGTGTATCTGATGTCACCTGAGATACAACAATCACTGTCATCATCAGAGCTATTGGCTAGCTCATCTATGTGAAGGAAGCCCACATCCAATAAGATGCTAACCTGTTTCCAGGCGTGGTGGTGCACGCCCTTACCCTAAGTTCTTCAGATGCAGAGGTAGGTGGATGGATCTCTTGTGAGATCAAGGCCATCTAGGGCTACAGAGTGAAACTGTGCCTCCAACAAACAAACAACAGCAACAACAAAGTTAACTGTTTCAATAGTTATTTATGTGAGTAACATTAGAAACCTTTGTAGAAAGAAAGGCTGTTGTTTCAGGGTCATCATTCATTCTCCGAACTTCTTCAACAGTCTGTATTCCATGTGGAAAGATTTTTGGTCTTGAAATGTAAAAAAAAAATCAAAATTCCAAGTTGACACAGTCCAGTGAGCCAAACATAGGTGTCTCCTAGTTTTTCTATTAGTGTTTAAACTTTATTCTTTTTTTTCCCTCAACCTGGAACTTCAGTAAGATGACTGTGGCTCTGAAAAGAGCCATTGACTCTGGTGTGAGTTAGTCATAATCCATGCAT
The DNA here is from genome assembly GCA_907169655.1 of Acomys percivali. Taxonomy (NCBI): domain Eukaryota; kingdom Metazoa; phylum Chordata; class Mammalia; order Rodentia; family Muridae; genus Acomys; species Acomys percivali. The sequence goes on along the minus strand of OU015743.1, from coordinate 47,908,257 downwards.
GGATTGAGATGTTTGGCTTCCCTGTGCTTGAGTCACCATGAAAGAGAATCATTATAGTGAAAACTGGATGGACTGTCTCTGTGTCCATATGTATGTACAGTGTGTGTGAGCATGGTATGTGCATGAGCGAGCACAAACCCCCTCCCTCCCTTCCTCCTCCTCCTCCTCCTCCTCGTTCTCCTTCTCCCTCCCTCCCTCCCTCCCTCCCCCCCTCCCTCTCTCTCCCCCCCTCCCCCCCTCCCTCCCTCCCTCCCTCCCTCTCTCTCTCTCTCTCTCCCTCTCTCTCTCTCTCTCTCAGTTGTTTTTTGCTTAGGCAACTGAAGTGTTATAATGCACATTCTGTCAGCCTTCTCCTCATCAGACAAGCATGGACACAGTCAATTCCTGTTTCCTTGGAACATACACCAAATAATCAGAAACTCTGATTATTCTGCTGGGAAGCAACAGCTTGATGGAAAGATGTACCAATTGCAAACAATTCTGATCGGATTTTTGCCAGGAGGATGCGAGGCCCCCAGCTGTCTGCCACTGATCATATTAGAGGTGCTTGGGCCTGGAAAGATTGCTCTAATCGCATGTTGGAACACTTCTTCTCCTGACTGTTTACCCCAGAACAGTGACATTAGACATCCCTTCTGGAACCAATGCTTCCAGTTGGTAGTTGTCTAAAACATATGCCACATGAGCACACTTAAGGAATTTTCTAATTACCGCTCAGAACCTCTGCTCTTTAGCTTTTTATGCTTGTATGGCAGGCCTCGTTGATTGGAGCGATTTCTCCCTTAGCATAATCCTGTTGCCAGCAGTTACAAAGAGACTGTGAAGATGAGGAATGAAACCCACAGTAACTGAAGAGATGTCCAAACTCAATTAGGAAGAGGTCTTTCCCATGTGGACACAGAAGCCATCTAAATCCATTTTAATTGTGAGCGGTGGTACTTATCTGGTCATGTTTATTTTGGAAACAAGTGCCAAAGCTGGATTTAGACCAGAACTCCAGATCTTTGAGCACTAATGACTAATTTGGGTACCCATTGAATCCCTTAATTCATTTCGTAATTAGTTCTCCCGGAATTAGAGGGTTGCTTAGTTACAGTCACCGTCACAATTTTCTCATAAATCAGGACAAGCGTATGTAGATTCCCCTCCCATGGTTCACATGCTATTCACTAACCCTGAAGACCTATTGTTAGCAAAAGAACCATAACAGTAGCAACAGCAATGAAACTTACACTTTGTAGGTCATGAGGCAGAGCATATAGTCAAGGGTTCAAAGAGGTATGGCTTTAAAAAATATCTATTTATATGTGTGTGAATGCCTTGCGTGTGTGCATGTGCGTGCGCCTGTGTGTACATTGCCCAGGGAGGCCATATGGAGGTTCCATGTGGGTGGGTGCTGGGAACCAAACCGAGACATGTCGCCAGACTGAGGCAGCCTCGGTTCACAGATGTGGAAACTTATGTTACTTTCTTTCACATTGCCTCAGTTTCTTCTTGTAAGTTGGGAGGAAGGGCAGTATGTACTTCACCAAGTTCCTCTGACAGGCTAACATGTGCAAAGTATAGGTATGGGAACAGTATGTGGAAAATTTGTGGTGCAGGAAAGGATGTGAGGTGCTATGTTTGTCATTAAGGAGGCAGAGATAAACGGGCAGGCACGTTTTGTTGGTGGCACGCCATTGTCAGCTAGGTCCTATTTCTACACTATTCTGTTCTCTCTGGCAATGAAAACACTGAAGACTTGGAGGTTCGGTATAATCCTTTTAAAATTAATCTTTGTTATTTGTGCTTGCATTCTTTAATTTGGCCACAGATTAACATATTTTTTTACTTTACAGCCTTGATCCATGTTAACTTGAAAGTCTTTGGATGCAAAAGTATTTTACATTTGGAAAAAATTTCTCTTTCACTATATGCAATATTGGCTCTATCAAAAAGAAAACTACTCTCAAGTAAAAATATGCATTCTGTGAGGGAGAAGGGGAGAAACAGCTTTGATAAATCTACTGGAGAATCCCAGACTTCTTTAGAGAATAAGTTAGGGTGTATATAATGCTGTAGCTTACCTATATTAAAGTCTGCAGAAAGATAAATGTGGACATTAAATGACCTTTCTTCAAAGCTATGTAGGAAGTAGTTAGTATTAAAATTGACTGGCAAGGGACAATTTGGAATTAATTTCCTTTAGGATTTCACTTAGGATCTTTTAAACTTCTTCCCTCTCCACCCCACCCCATCTCAGCCCAGCCCTGACGTGCGTGTGCGTGCGTGCCTGCGTGCGTGCGTGCGTGCGTGCGTGTGTGTGAGTGTGTGTGTGTATGTGTGTCCTAAAGAAGTATATATTCAAGGTCATCCAAAGATGTGTTAACAGTGTGACCATATGTTGAAATAGTGTGTTGCAATTGAAGAACCAACAATAGCTATAAAATGAACTATCTACAGACATGATGTTGAGAGAAGATACAAAAGAATGTTATTGCATAGGTATCTTTCTACATTTATATGAAGTATGAAAATAGAAAAAAAACCCAAAATGTTACTCAAGTATGTATAAATCACTGCTAAAACTCTAAAGAAATACCCAAATAAAACCAGTAAATGTGGGGCACATGCTTGTTATCCAAACAGAGACAGGCAGGCAAACCCTGGGCTCATTGGTCAGCAAGCCTAGCCTGTTTGGTGAGCTCCTGTCTCAAGAACAAAACAAAGGAAAGTGCTGCCTTCTCTAATAAGGTATCGCTGTTAATGAGATAAGCAGTGATGACTTTCAGATGCTGGGGTGCAAGGTTCCCTAGTTGAAGCTTCTCACAAGGGAATTTAATTGATCGGACACAGATTGATTGGCCTCCATTCAACCTACCGGCTTCAATTGAAGGACATCATCCTACGATGGGAATATGATGCCTGGAGTTTCTCCCAGTCAAACTTGGCCATCTCACAGAAATCCAGGATGCCCATGGTCTTTGCCCTACAAGTTGTTCTGATGCTACCAGTGTTTCAGAGGTTGCTAATGAGTCGGCTTTCTTTAGGGAACTTTAGTAATAAATAGTAAAGAAGTAAACATTGACACATTGGGGATGTTGCTTTTAGATACGTCACATCGTCAAAAAACTGAGTATGGGCTTCTCATTTTCTTCTGGGTGTGGACATTCTAGAAGGGCCTTAGGGTGTGTCATGGAGCCCCCTGAGCTTAGATTGCCCAGGAATCTAAAGCTTGCCTCATAACTTCCACATAAACATTTTCATTTACCTCTTATGACAAATAGGCCCTTGATCCAAATGTAACATTTCTAATGGCATGTTCTTCACCAACAGCCTAGCTTGCCCTAATGCACTTGCCAAGGGCAGGGAAGATAAATAAAGTAGGTACATAGAGTCACCATCCCATCAATTCAACCTTGATCTGTTTTCTCTTGTATTAAAGTGTATTTGCATTGCTCATTACCACGTCTAAGCAGAGGACCATAGTGTGTAGCCATTCCTCACATCATATGGGTACTTAGTACATAGCACCTGTTGTACTGAGTGAGGCTCAAGCAGTTACTTGTACTACATCAAGAATGGAAGTACTAAAACTGTGTACATGTCTGGAAAAACTACATGTATTTTCCAAAACAAGTCAAATGCTGTTTTCAAATATTTTCCTAAACAGTATCTTAAATTGATTTTTCCTTTGGGGGCGCATTCATTATAAGCATTCAATTATACTAAGATTTGTTGTTTATCAAGTGCGTATACATATACAATGGTCTAACTTTATAGTCTTCCGTCTTGCTTTAAGCATACCACCAAAGAAGCGGCTGGTGATGATCGCTTTGCCCAGTTTCCATTTTCCAAGGTGTAGCGCCATTATGTCATTCATAGCCCTTACTTTATAGCCAGCTCCCATGATGCATTATCAATGCCAAGCCGCACACTGGTTCCAAGAAGGCTTTGCTTGGCAGCTTTTTAAGTGTGGAGCCATGGACGGCTGAGCTTCTGTGGGCAGCTGTCTGCCAGAGGTTTGCAGGTGTTCTGACTAACGCTTTGAGAGACCGGCGCTAGCAATAAGTTGTAATTTTTCAGGTCTGTGATGGAAAGATTCTGAACACTGAGTCCTCTAATCCTTGGTTATTTGGAGGCTACTTCTGAGGGAAGTGAACGGGAAGGGGCAAAGCATTCTCAGAGGTTAACCCTTGAACTCCGCCGAGCCAGCCATAGTCAGTAGCGAAGGCATTTTAGTGACTTGCTCTAACCCTGACCTTTCTTGGCTGTGGGAGTTGACAGAGTACTGGGTAAGGCCTACTTACATTTCTTGTTGCCGAGGGGGAAAAATAGATCTCTGAGGAATGTCCCCTTCCTTTCAAAGAAGTACCTACAAATCAACATTTTGGAGCATAACAAAATAGTTTATGAGGCTTGCAAAGTTTTCTGAAATAAAAATTTGAAGAAGGCTCTGGGCATTGGTGGCTTACTCAGAACAGTCACAAGAGGAGGGCTTGCTCAGCTTATTAGCTGGTGGTCTCCTTCCTTCCCTGTGGTCTGTTCAAAGATAAAGCCGTATGGTAGGTAGCACGGGGTATATTCAGACATCCCCGAGAGACAGAGTAGTGACTGCCATTGCTTTGATTTCGTTCTGTGCTTTTCTTGTGCTGTGTCCATTGTCTAACCCACAAGAATACTATCAGTGTGTTGATTAGTATGAATGAATATATTCAGGTCCCCATCTGTGATCTGTGTGTTGTCCACCAGTTTATACAGATAGATGACTCTACCAAAATTAGGAGCTGCCTTGAGTAGACTGAGATCATTCAACATATGGAGTGGACGATGAAGAAACAAATAACCAAGGCAGTAGTGTGGTAGTCATAGCTAGTGCGCTGTAAAAGACCCACGGGGGTCCTGTCTGGTTAGCACATGGGGTGAAGGCCAGAGAGCGCTTTGCTTCACTTGTCTCCCAGAACCAGGCATCGTCCAGATGTGCACTGCTGGTCACAAAGAAAACCAGTGACCATAAGAGGATAGGTCATCAAGGCCCACAGGAGGAGAACGCCAGCGTGCACGCCCTGACACTGCAGGTCAGAGCGTAATTTTTGTATCTCAAGGACAGAAGGTTTAATAGAGTCCAGTATGAAGTACGCTTCACCCTCCAAGTGTGCCGAACTGTGTCAACCAAAGAGCTGTTCCCTGGAATATACGAGCTCCTCTTTTTTCCTAAATTAAAAAATGAACTGTTGACTCTCCACAATACATGTTATTAGCTTATAGAGAGCAAAGAGTAAATAAGGCACTTGCTTAATGAAATAACAGTTCATTTTAACTTAATAGAAGTCATTTTTTTTCTGAGCTTCGTTATGGAAATAGGCCACCATTACTTTTATTCTGCCATTCTTCATAACCTTGTAGTATGCTTCCTGTTTATGCTTTTAAGAGCTGTTTTTAAAGAGCCTCAAGGGACATCTTTTAATACTTTCCCTTTTAACATAATTATTCATCTATATCCTACCCCGTTAGAATGTTTGAGGGTTCGGAGATATAGGAACTTCTTAATGAGATATGGTTAATGGTCTATGCAGGGTACCACAGTGTTCACACCTGGCTTAGCTAACATAAATTACATTTAATTAGTCATTCTACAGAAGTAGGTATTTTAGAATAGATTTAGTGCCTAAAACACAGTTTGCTTTTTATATATAGTAGTCGTAAATAAAATTCTTTTTAAAAAAAATTATTATATATCTTTGTACGTGGGCAGGGCATTTTGCCTGCATATGTGTCTGTGCCGATCCTATATGCAGTGCCTGCAGAGGCCGGAAGAGAGTGCTGGATCCCCTGGGACTGGAGTTACAGTGGCCATCTCTCTAGCCCCACAAATACGTTTCTATGAGTAACATTTATAGATTTTTCAGACCTTGTTTTGGAGCTGGATAGATAGGTAGGCAGTAAAATATTTGCCTTATAATCGCAAAGACTTGAATTTAATCCTAAAAACCCAAATAAAACAGCCAGATGTAGGGCACATGCTTGTTTTCCTATAGAGACAGGCAAACCCTGGCTCACTGGCCAGGAAGCCTAGCCTATTTGATGAGCTCCAGTCCAATTAGAGACCCTGCCTCAAAAGAAAAAGATGGAGGGTCCATGAGGAACGGTACCCAAGGTCAGCCTATCATTCCCCACACACACACACACACAGGCACATACACACGCATCCCTTCCCCTCCCACAGACACAGAAACTTGTTTGTAGTAACAAAGTCCATCCAGGAGGACTTAAGTGATAGGCTGTGGATATGGCCCTGAAGCAACGTGTTTGCCTGGGATGACTGAGGCCCCAGCCCAGTCTGCAGTGGGGCCCGCGCATAAGCCAGAAGGAGAGAAGAGATAAGAACGTGAAGAGCTTTGTCCTGTCCAGATATCCATGAGGAACAGGAGGTATTAACTTTAAAGTGCCGTATCAATGCAAAGCAATTGTGTTGTTCCTTTTCATTTGTGGTTTGCAAGGCTTATCAGCTAATGATCGGTCATAGCATTTTGCTATGGTCTTGCTTAGAGTAAGATTTCCTTTCTCACATATAACCATGTGGTGACGGTGGCCTAAACTCTCCAGGTGGGTTCTTTCACAGTTCACTTTTTTTTTTTTTTTTTTTTGACCCTTTCGGACAGACCACACTTATTCTTTCCCATGATGCTTTAGGAGGGAATGTCATTTCTTAGGAAGAACCTTGAGGATATGTTAGCAATTTGCAGGTGGCAGCTGTGAGCCCTGCTATGGCTGCCTGACCCATCACCCATGTGATGAAGACACCACATAGGTGGTCTCTTATACTTTTCTTCTGGGGCTCTCGCTCTGCTGTGGCTCTCTCTACTGTGGATCTCTCTGTCTCTCTGTCTCTGTCTGTCTCTTTCTCCGCTGTGAAATGTTCTCTTTCCTATGGCTCTCACCCCCCTCCCGCTCTTACCCCCCACTCTCACCCCCCCACCCCCGCTCTCACCCCCTCTCCCCACTTAGCCCTCCTGTTTTGGTATAATGTCAAGTTGGTTCTCATTTTGTGATTACAGTCTTTTTTTTACTTTTGTTTTTAACCTTTCTTGTGTCTTCTGGGTCTCTCTGTTTCTCCCTGTCCCCTGGTGTTACATCCCTCTCACTTGACCTTTTATACCCCGACTGCTCTAAGAAACCAGAAACAAGCATGTTCCCTAAGGTCCTGTTGCTGGCTCCCCAGCCCACTCCTTCCCTAGCTGAAGGTTCTGTTTACCACAGCACTAAGAGGTACCGACTGCACCTGGGCCCTTGCAGTACGCCCCTCAGAGTGCTCACAGGGAGCAATGGAGCCCTTCCTCAACATAGACTCCTCCAGAGAAGCATCACAGGCTGCCAGTGAGGAGACAGCCATGAGAACCAGGCTCTGACAGTCACCCTGGGTTACACAAATATTCCTTCCATTTAACATTCCCTTTTATTGTGCTTGAGAATGACTACAGCTACTTTCATAGCATATGGTATTTCTGTGGAAACAAAAATAAATGGGGTTCTCTCAAGAAGCACACTTGAGCTCCTGCTCTTGGTCTTCCTTTTTGAGTCATTATATCCAACTTCTTTTTATCATGTATTTTGCTTTTGTGAAAAAAAAATAGATCATCTGTCCACTGATAAAATTATGACTCACAGGAGTGGCATCATTGTTAAAGATAAGAATTCCTCCTATGACTGAAATCCTTGGCTCTGGGGATGGGTCTTGCTGGCATTTCTTAGGGCTTTACATGTAGACCTTTGAGTCCCTGGCTGGTTTGCTTCTGTGCTACGGCTGCCATTGTGTGTGAACATAGTCAGTGTCCTGTTTTACAGACACAGGGAGGTGCAGACATGGTAGGTTTAAGTGGCGTATGTAGGATCCCTGATGTGAGCAGAGCCTGAACTCTAACCCGGGCAACCTAGCTTCAGGGTCTACTTTTGTTGTTGTTTGTTTTGTTTTGTGAGAAAAGATCCTTGTAGCCCAGGCTGTCCTCTAACTTGCTGAAGATGACTTTGAACTCCTGATCTCTAGCCTCAGCTGAGATTACAGGTGTGTAACCACATTCCTAACCACTGCATTAAACTTCTCAAATGACTCCCTGAAGAGAGGCTAATAATAACTACCGAGCTGTGAGAACCACAGCACAGTTTGGAATAGTTCAGTACCTGTTAAAGCGCTAGAGCACAATGTTCAATTTCCCGCTGCCAGGTCAACATGTTACTTTGTGTTTGAGGACCCTTGCTACAAATATATACCGCTAAGTCAGACAAAATAAAAACAAAGACCTGCTTACCTTAAGGTTGCCTTAAAGTTGCAAGAGGCATAGGCTTTCATAATGAGAACGATCCTGTTGCCCAAATCAATAGCATTTGGTAGCATTTAGACAGAGCACAACCAACCCTAACACTTGTAGCGTAACAAACAAGTTCAATGCCACACTTTCCTTCAATTCCACCCTCCCTTCTTTTTGTTCTTAAATCTTGCAAAATAAAATTTCCTCTTGAGTATCCGTTTATCCTATACCATGGACTTGCCATCAGCTGTTCTTCAGTGTGCATACAGGACTTGGGACCATGTCCCTGACTGTAGCTGTGAAGCACGGAAAGGGATGAGGTCTTGGGCAAGGGTTCGGCCAGTTCCAAAGATATGGATTCACAGAAGCCACAAGCCAATCAGCATCATCACCATCATCATCACCGTCATCATCATCACCATCATCATCATCATCATCACCACCTCCACCATCATCATCATCTTTCAAAATGTGGAACTAGAGACCAGCAGTGCAGAAAGGTCTGGCTGGTTTTGGAAGAGTCACGTGGCCTGTGAGGAAAAAGAGTGCAGCAAGAAAGCAATGCCCCACAGGAGACTGGCTGCTTTCTTGCTCCTGACTTACAGGAGAGCAAAGTTTCCACCCCCATTCTGGGTCTGCCTTCCTGTTGGGAGCCAGCACTGCCAGCACTAGAAGCAGAACGCAGGGCACCTGAGCTTTTACAGCCCTTTTGGGGGAAGTGAATAGCCCAGAGGCCTGACTTTGTGTGATTCTTTTGTGCTTTTATGCATCTCAGGAACTGAGTTTTGAGATTTTTGTTTTTTGTTTTGTTTTAAATAGAACTGGTATTGCATACCTAAAATCGCCGCCAGTTTGGCAGGTTTTCCAAGCAGAGTTTGCGATCATAATGAGTTCTTTCCCTCCCTCTTTTTTTCTGGTTAAGAACAATATCCTTGCCATTCAGTCTCCAAATATAGCAAGCAGCAAAGATGGAAGAATGTCCTCATGCTGGGGAGGGAGTTGGCATCCTCAGTGATGTGAGGTGTCCAATGTGGAAAACATGTTTAAAAGGAAAAGCTGGTGCGAGTCATTTTTTTGGAATTAGGTAGAATATAAATGAATAAACAGAAAAATTCAAAGAGGGTGTGCGATCTGCTCATGTGTCCCGCTCTCTCTAGTTCTACAAGTATTTGTTGATTTTTTTTTTTTACTTAAATTTCAGATGCCATTTCTTTTTTGTTTTGTTTGTTTGTTTTGTTTTTGTTTTTTGAGACAGGGTTTCTCTGTGTAGCCTTGGCTGTCCTGGACTCGCTTTGTCGACCAGGCTGGCCTCGAACTCACAACGATCCGATGCCATTTCTATCGCTCCGTTAAAATGTCAAGCTGCAAACTTGTTCAGCCTCTAACTGGGAGAACAACTTGATGAAGATTTTTGTAGCTGATACATGTAATCAGTAACGGAGCTAGGGACTTTCTGCTTAAGATGTCTTGTTCAATGGTCTTAGGGAGATGGCTCACCTGGGGAAAGGATTATCACACAGGTGTGACGACCTGAGTTCAACCCCCAGCACCCATGCAAAAGCTGGGCATGGGGCTCACTCTGCCGTAGCCCCAGCTCTGGGGAGGCAAAGACAAGAGAACCCCAAGGGCTCACTAGCTAGCCTGGCCTGGTTACATGAATCGGTGCCACATTCATTCAGTGAGATGTTGTAGCTCAGAAAATAAGGAAAAGAAGTGACTGAGGAAGGCAACTGGCCTCTGTGTGTACACATGCACATACACACACACAAACACACACACACAGAGAGCGAGAGTGAGCAAGAGAGAGAGAGAGAGTGAGAGAGAGAGAGAGACAGAGAGAGAAAGAGAGAGAGAGAGAGAGAGAGAGAGAGAGACAGACAGACAGACAGACAGAGAGAGAGAGAGAGAGACAGAGAGACAGAGAGAGAGATCTCAATGGAATGCCATAGTAGTTCCCCTTCATCTGTGGAAAATACACTTCAGTAGATGCTCCAAACCATGGAATAATGCCAAACCAAATAAATATATATAGTTCCTTCCTGTGTATATATAACTTTAATAAAATTCAACTTATAAATTAAGAAGCAGCCCCTCCTCCAAAAGAGCAGTTTTAATGATATGCTGTACTAAGTGGTTGCCTCTCAGAATATCTTACTGTTCTGTGCTTGCCATTCTTAGCATGTGAAGTGGCACTGTCTCTGTGATGAGCTGGGGGAGGGGAAGATGGAGGCGCTGTGACCTGGCATTAGAGTCCTGTGTGAGCGAGGGAGCGAGGCTCACCGGAACACTGATGCTGCGGTAGTACCAGTTGCTCTAATGGCCGAGACCCACGACTAGTGACTAATGGCCAAAGGGTGACATTTGCAGCACAAATGCCTGGGACAAAGGGATGATTGACATCCTTGGCCACTGGAGCAGGGTGTTACGAGATATCATCGCCCTGCTGGAGCTGGCACAAGGTTCAAACTATTATGGGTTGTTAACTGTGAAACTTTTGCTTTAAAACTTTTTGGAACATGGCTAACCATGAGTAACTGAAACTAGGGCAAGAGAAGACTATGTCATCATTAGTTGTAGTGAGAGCATGTTATGATGCCGTCTCAGTTGGGAAAAATTCAGTACCATTGGAGATCTCAGCACACCTATGCCTTCTGACAGATGTCAGTCAGCCTATATAGTTTTCCATCCATCCCATGTAAATTAAAAGGTATGATTTGGTGTTTAAAAGGCAGCTTGGCAGTATATTTTTTTTTATTCCTTTAAACTAAGTTTATTGTTTTGTCACGAACATTTTATTTCCAAGCATTCAAGCTAATGAAAGAATTTAGGAGATATGCAAAGGTGTTGGCCACAAATATTGACTACGGTGCTGTTTACAAAATGCTAAATAGGAAATTGCTTAAACAATAATAATAGATCAAATAGTTATATGTACACACAGTGTTAAATAGGAAATTGCTAAAACAATAGTAATATATTAAATAGTTATGTGTATATATATCACGTTACTGTTGTTTTTAGAAATGCTATTCAGGTACCATAGCTATGTAGCAAGTAAATATTAAGACTGAAGTGTTTTTTGATGTGTTGTTGAGATAAAATGTTACAAAACCAAAGATGTACAGTGTAAACACATTTTAACACCTGAGTGTAGGTTTAGAAAAGGAATAATAAGAGCTTTGAAAGGAGTCACTGAGTGATAAGCTTATTGTACTTAAGATGTTCTTTTATCTGTGTCTTATTTTATTTTTTAAATTGGCATATATATTGTTTTCTTAATAAGAAAAAGGGTTTTGTTTGACTAAAAAGAAAAATAAATTACTAGACTGTGTGAATGCGACCAGCTGAAAAGGGGGGTCAGGATGATTTTGAGCTGAATTCATTGGTACATTTTGGGTTTTTGTTTGTTTGTTTGTTTGTTTTTGTTTGTTTGTTTTGTTTTTGCATTGTCTCACAGTGTCACCCTGAACAACCCAGAATTCACCTTGTAGACCAGGCTGAACCTTAACCTCACGGAACTGCTTGTGTCTTGTCTCCAGACGTAGGGATTCCCAGGCACGCACCTCCATACCCAGCTTGGAAACTCGTTTCAGCTGACATATGGTCTGTGGTTTTAAGAACGCCACTTTGATTTAGCAGAGAGAACATTTTTCTTTCAAGTCGTCCCTGAAGAAAATGAAGACCCTCAATTTATTAAGGCAGTTCTGGGCTTTCTTCCTATTCCCCGCCCTACCCTACCTAGCTCTACTCCTACACCACGAAGCTGCTCCTCATGGGAGATAACCCCCCGAATTCCTGATACTCGCATGCTGCCAAGTGATGAAAACACATATTAATAAGAAGGAGTCACATTGTTTGTAGACACTCGAACCAGTCAGCTCTGAAATCTTATCCCTAATCTTCTGCTTCAAAGAGAGATGTTCAAAAGATGTAGCTTTCTATCACTTGTTGATTACCCTGGCTAGCTCACTTTTTTTTCCTCAGAGACCTTTCTGGAAAGGGGTACATAGCTGAGAACTCCCCGGTGTTTTATGGGAACTTTAGCTGTTAGGTGGGAAGCTGTTAAAACAAACCTCAACAAAAAATTTCACTCACACCAGAGAGTAAAGGCCCACCGTTGTTAACTGCTAGTAACCTCTTAGGATCTTCCATTTGTAGCAAGGAGGCCTCTGTCTGTTCCAACCTCTGGGCTGGGTTTAGTCAGCAAGGCAAGACATTTAGTATGTTTTTCCTCATTAATCACCCTGTGCCATTTTCATGGTAAGGCAATCCATTTATTCCGTGCCTAAAAATAGAAGCTCAGAATATGGACAACATTCAAAGACGCATATGTACAAGATGTCACACTAAAACCTATCATCTTGTGTTCTAGTTCAAGAAACACTTTCAAAAGTTTAAATACGTAAGTTCAGATGACTTCACGGGGACCACAGAAGCAAGTCGTTACAGATTGCAGCCTGTGGACGGGCTTGCCATCCCATCACTTTTGAAAGGACATTCATGGGAGGGTCTTGCCTCACAAGTAAGGAAACCCACACTGTGACCCACTGAGACGTAAGAGATGACCCTGCCCTTTCAGGTCCAGGGTTTCCACCCTGTAAATTCAAGGGTGGGTGTGGCCCTTACTTGGCTTTCTTCCAGTTCTAAAACCCAGCAGCTGCAGTGGCCAGAAGGCATTTATTACTCTCTCTATCACTAGGATGGAGGGAAGAGCACCAGCTAACACCCTGTTTTTGTGACTCCTCTTCCTCCACCACTTACCTCTCCTGGCCCAATAAACCACTGTTTTCTTATATATTTTTCTTTCCTTGTGTCACACTATGTAATTTCCCAGAAAAAAATCTCATTTTGACAATCTCTACCCTCCGATGTGTGATGTATCGTTGTGACTCCTGAAGAAGAAATCTTAAAGGCAGCTGCTTCCACCCTTACCCAATTTTAAAAGCTCTCCCCTGGGCACTAAATGTCATTTCAGAGAATTCTACATTTGTTATCATTTCTAGCCTAGCCAATAGAAATCTAAGCCTTAATTTGAAGTAGAGTGATTCTTGCCTGGAGACAGTGGGCTCATAAATATATAGCTTGATTTATTCCTGTAATTTAAGAAGATATTAGGATTTTAAACATTTTTTGGAACATTTCATTCAGTGTCTAAGTTGAATATACAAGATTGGGCTGGCGCTTGTGCTTGCAGATCTTGCATTTTTAATTGTAGATAGGATATTTGCGAATCAAATAATGATTTCAATTGAAGCTACTGTGAAGTAAACCAAGTTATTTATTACCTCATGAAAGATTTTACAAATCAGATACTTGTATGTTTGGTTTTAATTAGTTTAACTTACAGACTCTAAAATGTCATCCCTTTTCTATATTGAAATATCTGCCTGTCCTCTGCAATAAGCATAGAAAATCTAACCCAGACAGGCAGAGAAAGCCACTGCCGGGTCTGCAACGCAGTGTAGGAAGTCCATGGAAGCCTGCTTGCTCACCCCTCCCTGGCAGCCAACCGTGGAGAGCACAGAAATCATCAAGCAAACTTTCTCAGGAGACATCTTCAGTGAGAGCTGGCTGGGCTGTGTCCTCAACCTCATTTTTGTTCCTTTCTGAACTCTGCATTCTTGAAAGATTACTGAGGCGGCACAGGTTCCATCACGTGCTTCAGTCAAGAGAAGTGGGCAGAAAAGAGGGAGCTCATTTTCCTCACAATGTAAACAGTCTTCTATTTGCTTGTTGTCCTGACTGCCCATTTCGGGCTGCATTCAACCCGTAACTGAGACTTGTGGAATGAGGTGTTGACTGGGTCGTGTAACCAACCCTGGGGCCATGATTGATGGTGTCTGCACTGGGTCTCCCTAACAACATGACATTCTGTGGCTAGTGAAAGTAGGATGGATGGATGCTTTTCTCAAGCCACAAATATCCTCTCACCAACTTTGCCAGTTTCTTGAATTATTGTAGTCACTAGAAATCTAGGTAAACAGATTGCTGCATTTGTAATGCTACATAAACAGTGATCTGGACATCAGATTCACTTACAGCAAATTAAGGGGAAAGCTGAAAGCTGTATGCTTAATCCAGATTAGTGATGAAAATATATTTCTTTTAGTTTTTCCAAGGTGGCGTCTTAACGTGTGGTGAAAGTTTCCTTTCTCACTGTCACTCTGCATGTGGCTCTCCAAAAAGGATCACATCAAAAGTTAGCAGACACAACTGTTTCAAATTCACAGCAACTGTATTTTCCAATACAGCTTGCTGATGTAGCAGAGGGTGTTGTTTCTGAACATAAAGTTGTATAATATATTAAAGCGAAATGAAATTTAAAACGACTTGTGATAAGCCCTGAAAATGTAATGCAGGCTGCCTGTTATGTAAGCTTAGTACTAACATTCTGAGTTTAGATGGGTGAGTTACAGGGCAGTGACAAAAATGTCATCTTCCCTTTGGTATGAGGGAACATGTAAACATGATGTTGAGGTGCCTGACTGTAGAGACATGTTGGGATATGATGAGCAACAGGACAGATGATGATGACCACAGTTCTGAAAATGTGCCGACTGCCTTCGGTTAGCTTTGGGCAAGGCAGCTTCTTGCAGAAACCATCACTGGGTTTTCAGAATGCTTCCCAGCCCTTCAGGAGAGAGCCTGATGCTGCGGGAGTGTCCTTAGAGAGTGAACTGGAGAGAGAATTTCTAAAGTGACCAGGGCTCACCTAACTGGGCTGGGGACAGCTGAGACCCAGTGGAACAAGTCGGTGAAGTGGAAAGCCAGAGTGTGATTCTCCTCTGTGCGTGGCCTCAGCTGGACGCTGTGACTTCATGTGTACCAGAGTGCTGTAACTCTTGCTAACAGGGAGGTGGGAGATAACGGGGGTGCGGGGGGAGGTGCTTGGTGTGTCCAGCCAAGAGCTGTAGTCTGCCCCAAGTTTTCGATACGTGCCAATCAGTAATGCTGCAGAGCTAATCCTTGCAAAGAAGGAGAAGAGTGTTGGGCTTTTCACCTTTCCCCTTTGTTTCATCTTTAGGGAGAAGTTAAAAATACTAGGTGTGAAGAAGTTAAGTTTGGGTCGTAGTCAACCCAGGCAATGCTTTAACTTTATGGTACAGCAACAGCTTGTTAGCAGCCTCCAGATCTTGCCCTAGACTTTGGGTGCATGGTTGCTATTAAGTTCTATCCAAGAGTGTTACCCACTCGCTATCAAAGGACTCAAGAAATAAGCAGAGCCTCAGGCGTGCAGCACTGTGCTGAAAACCACTGACGTTCTGTCATCCTAGAGTGTCCAACATCTCAGAGTAAGGGGACCCAGTGACCGTGACCTTTCAGTTTAGAAATGAAGCCTAGAAAGGAAAGGTGACTTAAGGGCCACACCTAGAGGCAGTGACACGGGCTGAAAGTAAAACCAAAGTTCCCATGTGCAGCTGAGGAAAAACGGTGATATGGCCACTAACTTGCACTGCACGCTGTACAGATCTTCCCTTTCCGGTCTCCTTTTAATCAACAGTTTAATCCAGCCATGAAAGGCTAGTATCACCCTTTTCTACAAATTCAAGTTCTCAGAAGCCACCTCTCTCTCCTCAGAATGTCAGTAATTATGAGTCTTTCATCTGTGGCCACCCCATTTCTCAGGAGTGCCGTTTCCATCTCCCTATGTAGGAGGCATCCAAGAGAACCCTCCACATTAGATTGAGGGTCAGAGAAGGGTTGTGGGGCGGGGCTTCCTTCCCAGCCTCGACTTAAAGTCTTCCCTCCACAGATCGTCCACATGGCTGAGCTTCAAGCCTGGCAGGTTCCGTTTTTCTAGAAAATAAATCATTCGTGTCCTGCCAGGGATGGGAAGGGGCGCTCGGCTGGCTGCTCCGAGTAGGGTACATCTAATATCTTCCTAATCAGCTCTCTTTGTCTTCTTGTCTGCAAAGGTACCGATGGTTGGGCCAGGTCTCAGCTATTTTCAGCTTCCGTCTTTCTAGTTTCTCTCGTACCCAGTAGGCTCTGAAAGGAAGCAGAGACCCACACAGCATTGCCCCACCAGAGTAATAACCTGGGCGGAATGTGGGTGGTTATTTGTTTGTTTGTTTGTTTGTTTACATGCTTGCTTGTTTATGAATGCTAGCGATCTTGGCCTTCAGCAGCAGTGGAGAAAATGAGTAAACGAAATCCCCGCTCTGATGTGCAGGGAGTCGCCATCAGTGTGAATCACGCCATATGCTCAGGCTTTGCCTAGAGCCTTCGGGGGGGGGGGGGGGGGAAATAAATGAATCATCTCAGGTTTTGTGTTATCACCGAGAATTAACCTCACAGCATGGTTTGTGATCATACTCGTGAAAGTGCTTTGAAAACGAAGCGTACCGCTATGCGGCCCAAGGGTGGAAATCAGGGGCCTTTCCTCTGGAGCCCAGTGCTTGCAGATGGGAGCAGCAAGCATCCTTATTAGTGTTGTGTTTTCAGAGTCACTAACTGGAGACAGGAAGCTGTCCTCCAAGTGTTCTTCACACTGGGAACAAATGTTTGCTAAGTGAGTAGACTTACTGGATGGGGTTGTTGTGGCTCTAGCCACATGTTTGTAGTAAAAATCATTCAAAGTAAAAAAAAAAAAACCCTCTTCAAAAGCCTAAGAATTAAAATTAAACAAATTTGCACATTTTTCCAAGAACTAAATTTTTTTTCATGAAAAATAAAAATATACTAACTTGTCAGTAACTTTCCCCCAGCACCTGATATATTTTGTTACCAATACATTACTCCTGGTGTTCTGACTTGTGTAATTGTTACCAGAGGGATTCATCTGATACAGTATTCAGAGTTGATGACTGATTTACATAGCCTTAGGCTGTGAAGGATGGGGCAGTAAAAATTTTATATTTGCCTCTCCCCCTGCAGTAAGGGGTTATTGATCGAGTCTCTATTTTGAGGCAATGTCGATTCCACCTTGAGCTCGCATCGCTAACAATAATGAGTATGGCAGTGACGTCGACTTCAGTGTAAGCTGTTCTTTTCTTCATTAGCTTCTGGCTATCTTTCGGGTAGGTTTGGTTATAAATCCCCGGCCTCTTGGCACTGTTTTTAAGAGTGTCAAAACTCCATTTGCCACTTCAGGTCCTTCATATGGATCTAGTTCTTCTGCGTTGCCTTTTAATGAATCCTGGCCAGGCTCTGTATCCTCCACAGTCATGTTTTAAAAAAATATATTTGCATTTACTTTATGTATATAAATGTTTTCCTGTGTGCACATGCACCATGTACATGCCTGGTGCCCATAGAGACCAGAAGATGGAGTCAGATCCCCTGGAACTGGGATTACAGACAGTTGAGAGTGCCAGTGTGCGTGCTGGGGACTGAACCTGCCTCCTCTGCAACAGCAGCTGTGCTCTTACCACTACGTCATCTCTCCAGCCCCCTTACAGTCTATATGATCATCTTCCTACCTTAGCAATTTCCCGTCTCAGTGTACACCTCGATCTTGTGTGTATGTGCTGGAAGAAAGAACCAGAGATTACTAAAGGGCTCTTCGGTCCCTCCTCTTATACACATTCTGCTCCCGGACAAAGTCTCCTGGTTTAGAATTGAGCAAGGCACTTGCTTCATTGTGTTCTGAGTTTGTTTTCTTGCTTGAGCCGCCCGACAATTTAAAGACTATCGAGAGACATACACAGAAAGACCTAAAGTGAGTTTTACAGACTCTCTATAAAATAAAATAGAAAACAGTTTGGTTTTTGACACCACAGTATACCCAGCAAAAGCTAACAGGTAAAAGGGGTCGGGTAGGGGCCAAAGGGCTAAGGAGTATTTTCTTCTTTGTTTTAATCTCCACACACTCTAGAGAGATCTGTCTCTGGCCTTGTGCACAGGCATCTCAGGATGGGCTTGTGAATCTCCTGGGGTTTTTTTTTTTAAGAGCCTTTGGTTTTTAAATAGCTGAAATTAATGGTGGGCATCCTTAGCCTCTTTCTCCTGCTTCCCTCCCCGCAGCCCCCCTCTGCCCCCCCCCAGACCCCCATGAAGCCTTTTCCCACCACCCCCTCAGCAAGGAAAACATTCTTTTTTCATTTTTGAGACAAGTTTTTTCTGTGTCGTCTTGACTGTCATGGACTCACTCTGTAGACCAGGCCAGCCTCGAACTCACACCAATCCACCTGCCTCTGCCTCCCTGAGTTCTGGGATTCCAGGCATGTGCCACCATGTCC
This sequence comes from Acomys percivali, assembly GCA_907169655.1. Taxonomy (NCBI): domain Eukaryota; kingdom Metazoa; phylum Chordata; class Mammalia; order Rodentia; family Muridae; genus Acomys; species Acomys percivali. The sequence continues at coordinate 47,889,791 of OU015743.1, read as the reverse complement.
AGCTGAAGAACAGTATAATTTCTCGCCGTCTGTGTAGGAGCAGCCAGCTGCAGGCTGACTCAGTGCTGGCACCCCAGAATTCAGGGCTTGACTCCTCAGATAATCCCTCTCCAGTTCTGCAGCCTGGTGGGCCAGGGCAGCAGAGACCCTGAGTCAGGGGGAGGGCAAATGAGACTGTGGGGTAGGGGTGGACACACACAGATACACAAACACAGCCATCTGAGGAGCCCTTCCCAGTGTTCTCAAATCCATGTCTAATTGCAGTTGCTAGCAAGAGGCTCTGCGTTCTATGCAAGGTTCTTTAGAACTTAGGGCATTCTTGTTCCAAGGATGCCCTGCCTGGTATGCTCAGCCCTGCTGTACAATCCCAGCTGGCCCCTGTCAGCTCCCTTCCTGATCAAAGTACCGGGGATTTTTCCAAATGTCTTGATTCCAGACTTTTCAACCTAGGGGGAGCAAAGGAATGGGATGGAACGTCTAGTCTGGAAACCACATCTGAGAACGGCTGTGGAAAAGGAAACTTGGCCCCCATTTAAACTTTACCCAAGCAGCAAAATCACTCCATTGTGATGCCGACTCTTGATTGCACAGCTCAAAAGGAGGGCCCTCGTCTGTGCTCCAACGCATATATTTGGTGAATCGTCAGGGCGCCGCCATTGCCATCTGCTAATCAAGGACCAGAACCAGCCCACACATATCTGCCCCTCTCTCCTGTTGCTTGATATGAAAAAAGAAAATCCTCAGCTCTTAAAATGAAGTCATTACCACTATTGCAAACAGCAAGAACAAAGGGATGTGGGCCCCCACATAGTTCCGCCCCCTATAAACTTTTCTCTACCTTCTACCCACAACAGATGTGATAGCCTTCTAATTTTCAGATTTTAAATATAACCATGTTTACGTTCCCACATCACCTCTTAAAGAAAGAAATCTGCCGCAATTAGCTTATCCCTTGAAGGAAAAAAGATGGCGGCAGGAGCGGAGGGGCGGTGGGGGGGAGGAACCTGCAGATACTGTGTATTCAGACCCATCCCCGTTGTCCCCGAGAACTAAATACACAATTAACTATTGAACAATTACTATTGCAAAGACTGAGGATTAGTTCTAAAACAGAAATAGTCACCATTACTGAGGGGAGCCTGCTCTGCAAGGAGCTCACTTCACAAAGCCCTTGGAAAAGAAATCCAGTCCATAGTCTCACATCATGTCCCTGGAAACTACAGTTTCTTGGTGTCAGTAAAGGCTTAGACGAAATTAAACACTAGCCTGGGCAGGGGCGGGGGCAGGGGCGTGTTTTGAGAGCAGTTTCTTTAGAAGGCATTTTGGAGCTGACCTAAGCTTCACTAATCATGTGCAATTATTTGCCTATGTCCATACTTTTGACAATGTGAATCATTAGCTCAGACCTTGCCTTACACCCCGTGGAGAACAGATGCATTTGCTAAACAAGAAAGAGTGCCTGTGCAAGTTCTGTGCCTGGTGGGAAAGCATTGTCTCCTGCTTTTGTACAATGGGGTGACTTTGACCTTTGCCTACATTCCTTGATGGAGTCTTGATGGGTAATTACACATGTAATTGTCGCTGGTAAAGAGTTTGGAGATGCTTCGTCCAACTCTCAAGCTGTCACCAGAACTAAGACTGATGACTGCCAAGGGCTCTTGTTACTAGGCCATCCTCTGGCTCGCATGAGGACACATAGTTTTTGCTTCTGACTGCGTTTTAAAGTGCTTTCTGGGTATCCACACGAAAATACTTTTGGTTCAAGAGAAACCAGCCACAAGAGTGTTAGTTCTTTGCTGTAACTGAATAAACCAGCTTCCAGCAACAAAGGCACACCTTTGACGTCTTCGCCGGGGTTGTGTTTCATAGCTAAACATGACATTTAGGAAATGTCAGCTGTGAGTGACTTTTTAAAGAATTGCTGTAAAGTCTGGTTGGATATTTCTGCAATCTCCGCTGACTTATAAGAGCTTGACTAACAAGTTTTTCCATAGACATACTAAGAGGCTGTCCCTCCTCCTCCTCCCTCCCTCCTCTCCCTCTCCTCCTCCCTCTTCCTTCTCATCTCTCCCTCCTCCCCTCTCCCTCCTCCCCCTCTCCTTCTCTCCTTCTTTCCCTCTCTCCCCCTCTCCCTCCTCCCCCCTCTCCCTCTCCCACCTCTTCCTCTCCCTCCTCCCTCCTCTCCCTCTCCCACCTCCTCCTCTCCCTCCTCCCCCTCCTTCTCACTCTCTCCCTCCTCCCCTCTCCCTTGCAGGTGTTCCTTTCATCTTTCCTTTCCATGTTTCCTCTTCTCACTGTGGGAGCTCATCAGCGCCAGCCTGTGGGCACAGCCGTGGAAACTCTCTTGGGGAAAGTCAGGCCTTCTTGGAAAACCATGGGTTCTAAGGTTAAGAAACAGCAGTGGGAAGTAGACATGGGTAGGGGGTGACCCCAGGAATAGGTCCTAAGTAGGACCAGGTATGGACTACCAGGATTTTTTTCTAATATATTATGATTCCTTTGGACTTAAAAAATAACTTTTGATAAACGTCAGGTGTTTATGAAAGAGAAAAAGAAAAAAATCCCCTTTCATTGAAGTGGTCACATGAATTAAGGCATACTAGAGACCACATTACACACAGACACATGTGTGTCTACAAATCAGTTCATATGTTCAGCAGTTTCTATTCCATTGTTTATAAAAGATGTCCACGCAAGCATTTGGCCTTTGTAGTTGCTTTACAAATGATGAGACCAGGACTCAGAGACTTGAAATATTCAAGTTGCTAAAAGCAAGGCTGGGAGCTCCAGGTTTCGATTCCAAACTGTGTTCTGTCTCCATTTTGTACAGCACGGTGGCCCACTGTGCCTTCTTAAACAGAGAAGCAAACCGATGACTGACAGAGACTGTAACTCGGGGACGCTTGGGCCATCTCCAACTTTAATATTCAACTATTTTCTAAGATCCTTGTATCTGGAAGGTTGGAAATTAAAATGAGTCTTAGGCAGAGTTGTTTCTTTGCCTCCAGTAACTTTAGACTGAGATTACTGTGTGTGCCTATACAACACACTAAAGCATGCCCAATGAGACTGTACATCTTAGAGCTGGGGAGATGGCTCAGTGGCTAAGAGGACTTATTGTGCAAACATGAGGAGCTGAATTTGAGTCCCAGGCACCCACATAAGAGCTGAATATAGTTGTGCGTGCCTGTGAATCCAGCATGAGAGGGTTGTGGCAGGAAGACTGATACTGGCAGATCGTGGGAGCTCCCCAGTCAGCCAGCGGAGCCAAGGCAGTGAGCTTCAGGCTCAGTGATTCAAGGCAATATGGTGCTTAAGTGGTAGAGGAGGACACCCAATGTCCTTTTCTCGCTTCCAAATGTGTATGACTAGGAAAACCACTCTCACACATGTAGATGCATATATGCCACACATGTCATATCACACACACACACACACACACACACACACACATACACACACACACACACACACACACACACACACACACACACACGTTCCAATTTTATATTCCTATTTATGGACCTAAGCCCACACTAACAGTATATTTATGCCTGTGATTTTGAATGACTCACCCAGTGTATTCTTGGCATGTGAGCATTTTTTATCTATAATATTTTATTGGCATTCCATACCAGAAAGCAAAGCTCATTAAATATATTAAATACTTTGCATGTGGTAGCCTTTCTGATGAAAGCCTAGATAGTATAGTTCTGAAAGTGATAAACACACAGTAAAGCCCACCATGCAAGCACATTACATTTAGGTCTATTTAAAGAGTAATAATGACACTGCATAGATTGGTCCCACTGACAGTGAGTGAACACCATCATCTGAGGTAGAAAAGACTCATGTTTTACAGAAATCCACAAGTAAAAATGGTTTCAAGAAAAAAAGTGTTAAGAATTATGTTTAGCTTAGAAGAAAGAAGGAAAAATAAGTGATCATGAACACAACTTTTTTTTCCACTCCCAAAGTATAGAAACAGTTTCTATTCTCTGATGCTGTGATGTCATGCTCTGAATGAGACACAGTGAAGGAAATGGAATCATACAAATGAACGACAAACTTGTTATCAACTGGCTTAATAGCAAATAAAAATCTGAAGACTGCTTGATCTAAAAAAACTTATGAAGCCTTACTAATCATGGAATTATCATTCTGTAGGATATAGAAGAATTTTGTTATGATAAACCTGTTGTACTATCTCCATCTTCACAGACGCCAAAGTTCATGAGTTTCATCTTACTTTGGGTTGGGCTTTTCTCGGGCATGTACGTGTCCATCTGAGCTGCCTCTGCAGAGACCACTGCAGTCCAAATGGTGTTTCTCAGGCAGTAGAGTCGGTTCAAGCCGTGGGTTCGGCTGTCGTCTTTCGCATACCTGGCTGGCTGAGGAGTAAGACCGAACTCACCATGCCAGTAAATGCTGCTCTACCGCCATGTGAACACCGGCTGAAGTTGGAGGCTTGGGCTCTCGGCCCCACCTGGCATTGTCTCTGGAGACAGACAGGAGTTATGAAAACCGATGACTTCTGCCTTGGGGTGGGAGTGGGGGGGGGCAGGGTGGGGACATAATGAAGAGAAAGTAATTCTATAACTTAGGTGATTTTTTTTTTGTTATCCTTGATAAATGCCCGTTTTCTCAGTCTAAACAAGAATTGAAAATCCAGCCCAAGCCAAATTCCCTCTTTGCACACTTCAGTTCTTCCTGGCCGTGTGTTAAAGCACAGTTGCACTTTTTTTTTAATGTAGCGAGAACAAAAAAAGCTATTCTCCTTTCACATTGACTGGATATAGCAACTAGATTTAGATCAGTTTACATTCAAGTAGACCATCAGAGTACTCTGTGAAACGGCGGTGCTGGGTTTCGAAGTCACTACGGGTGTGTTAGAGCATGAGTGTGCGTGTCCTAGTATGTCGGAGATGTTATTCTGAGTGATAGCAAGGTTGGTTAGTTTGTAGCTGACGGCACCCAAACACACACAGAGTTGCTTGCTCACCAAGACAAAGACAACCCTGGCCCCATGTGGAGCAGTGTTGCTGTCCTTGTCAAGCACTCCTGCCACAGCCAGGTTCCGAACGCCTCGAGAACCCACTAAACGAATAAACTGTGGTCTGGATTAAATAGTATCGGCCTCAGAGGGAAGCAGTAGTGATAGCCAGAAGACCAGATGGCAGGTGTATTTTCTGCAGAACTCTATTTGGAAAGTGAGATTTGTGCAACTTTTGGTCATTTCTTACCGTCTTAGGAGTCCATTTTCAAAATAAGCCGTTGAAGAATCTAGCACACAGCCTTCAAAAATGGAAGTGCCCAGGCACAGGCCCACCGTGCACCTGTGCACAGAATCGGCCTCTGATAGAAAGGCCCAGGTTTCCTCTTCCCTCAGCACCGTTATGGCCTAATTCTCTTGTCCTATCTCATCTTTCCCCATTCAACTTACCCCAAAGATAAACCTCAGAACTAAAAATACCATGAAGGTCACATGTAGAGAAAATCTAGCTGAACCAGCCCGCAGATTTACTACTGGTGTCTATCAGTATCTAAATATTGATTAGAATATTTGCTTATACTCAGAAGCCCATTGCATCTTCACAGCACGTGCGTGCGAACACACACACACACACACACACACACACACACACACACACACATACACAGAATTACCCACTCTCCTTTCAAGGCAGAACAGCATTAAAATTGCTGTCTTTGGACAATAGGACGAACTCCAAGCTTTTAAGTGGAAGCAAAGAAATACCAGCTCATACTGGGATTACTTACCATAGAAACCTCCAGAAATCACTTAGGATTGTGATGTGTGCCAGTGGCAGGGTCATCTGGCAACTGAGATAGCATCTTTCTTCGTATGTTGCTGGCAAGGCCTTGCTGTGTTCCTCACAGTAGAGTCCCACTTTCATACTGTCTTCTTCACTCGTTGCTTTATCAGGCCGACTTTTGAGACACTCTAGCCAAACCCAAATCTTTCTGTCCACAATGCATACTGCTTTCAATCTGATCTTCATAAACATGACTTTGTTTTTTACTTTAAATGTCCAGTGACTCCCTGTTGTCCCATAGCAAACCAAATCCAGATTTCTGTGTCTCAATTTCATGTTATGGGATGGAACCAACTCCCACTCTCTTCCAATCGCTGGTTTTGTTTCCTCCAATTCTACAGCATGTTAGTGCCCACGCAGTGTGATGGAAGCCAGGTCTACCCCACCTCTATTCATAAGTCTGCTCTTGAACAAGATGTTTCACAATGAGTCTCCACTGAGACACACACACACACACACACACACACACACACACACACACACACACA
>OU015743.1:47861493-47872425 GCA_907169655.1 Acomys percivali | reverse complement strand
AGAAGAAGAAGAAGAAGAAGAAGAAGAAGAAGAAGAAGAAGAAGAAGGAGAAAAGAAAAGAGATGGCTGCAAATGGCACAATATTAAAGCCAAAGTGAGCCTTTAAAGAAGTGAGAAAGGGGAGGCAAATAAACACGAATAAATACCTCAGAGACAATAATTTCCCTTAGAATATTATCAGGAGACCTAGAGTATCCTGTGTGCCAAGATATGTAAGAAATTCTTAAAACAACAAGAGAAATGTAAAACCCTGGCAGGGAACTATCCCAGCAGGAAATGAAGTTGACAAAATAAGCCAGATATAGAAAAATGGGACACACGTGACACCAAGCGTGTTATACATGTTTCTGCTAATGGCGTTGGTACAGTTTCTGTCGGGACTGGAATGCCGTTTCTGTTGCGTTTTCTCATCATAAGATTTTGCTTTATTGTTGTAGAGAAAAGAATCAGGAAGGGATGAGACCTCTGATGAGAAAAACAAAAGACTGAAGGCACTCTGCCACTTAGTGCTCCCATCATCCTTGCCTGTTAGTGGGGCTGCTAATTTCCCACAGGCTGAGGAGGGAAAAAAAGTAAGGAAGAAAAAAAAAGAGTGTAAGGGAGCGGAGGTCCTCACAGCAGCTAACGTGAGGCCCTCAGCCCCTCGTCATGGACAGGAGTCCCCTGTTAAAGTGCTGACTTAGGCCTTGCATGGCAGTCACAGGTCAACTCCATCCAGTCTTCTGGGGAGGTGGGGGTCAGAGGGAAATCAAAAATCCCGTCCAGATGCTAGAAATTATTGTGAAGACGGAGAACACTCCAGAAACAAAGTGATGAGCATTAGACACAAAGAGAAAGTCAGACAGGACTAAGTTGTTCTCTTGTTCAGTAAAATGCCTGGAATGAGAGGCAAAGAATGCATGCCAGGGAGGGTGCTTGTACGAATTTTCACTGAGTTCGCTCTCTCGTCTCCTCAGGATTTCGTAATGGCAGCATATGAAATGGGTAGCAACAGACTGCCAGCTGGAGTCGTGTTACCAAACTGAGAGTCAGTGTGGCTGTTGAGAATGGCCTTGGTGGGCGTGGACTTCTTTTTTATTAGTGAGGCAAGCAGTGAGCATACTCGAAGCAGTAGCAGAAAGAGGCTGTCGCCGAAGCCACTTCAGTAGCGTCCTGTGTGTCCTCTCCTTTTGTCCCCACACCAGCCCTCTGCCCTTGGTGCTCCTGTATCCTCGCTCTCTAATGAAGTAAATCAGGAGAGCCAGTGTCCTCAAGGTTACACAACTTCTATGTGGCAAAGTTGACTCAAGCCCAGGCTGTCCACTTAATGGTGTAAGTGACTTAAATTATATCCTTCAGTTTGTGAATGGCCAGGGTGAAATGGACAGCTAAAGTGGAAAGTTATAGATTTGATCCCCAAAAGAACCCTAATAGACTTGAGAAAAAATATGCCAAAAAAATGTGAGCCAAATATAAACCCGAGCACTTATGTTCCCAAAAATATCAACTGCACAAGGAAGGAGTCCGTGATATGAAGATTTAGGCTGTAGAATTGTGTGGCCAAGTGAGTAGAGTGATGTGGTTGTCAACAAAATCAATCGTAACCTGCATTTTATTTTTTAAATAATATATTTTTAAAATAATTCTTTGAGAGTTTCATATAACACACCTGATTATATTCTTCCCTACACCTCCCCTCCATTTGAGGGTCTTCTTTTTTTTTTTTTTAAGAAGACACGATCTTGCGGCAGATAGCCTGATTCTCTATCTCTTACAGTCTTTCTGCCACATCGTCTGCCGTGCCCCACCCCCACCCCCGAGCCTTCTGTGTAGGAGTTGTGTTCTAAATGGATTAGGTGGGTCTGAGCATCCCACATCCAGTTGATGTTTGCATGTTGACAAACTGTGGCTTTCTATAAGGGTCTCCGGCTACTGCAGAAAGTAACTTCTTTGATGAGAGGTGAAGGAAGCACTTACCTAAATAGTTAGATATTAATACTGGCTTAAGATACCGCAGTGGTAAGTTCTCCTCTAGGCTCTGTGGCCTTAGCAGCCAGAGGTAGTTGACTACATATATAGTGTCGGGCATGAATTCCCACCTATTGCTCAGGCCCTAAGTTCAATTCAGTGGCTGTTGGTAAGCCACCCCCCGCCCCAGGCTGTAAGTCCCACTATTGCATCTTTCAGAATATTTAAGCAACATTTTAGAAAGAATAAAGCCATAGAATGAATGGACAAGAAATAGATGAAGCCTCAGAAGGAAAGATCTACAAGTCTGTTGAAAAGAAATGTACTATATTAAAAATAATTCAAGTATTTATATTTCCCTGTCCCAGCATCCTGTATTATTTGAAATGCTTCTGCACTGGAATAGAGAAAGCATACTTCAGATGAATCTTAGGTTTGGGAAGAGTGCTGGGACTTCAGGACACCTGAGGGCAGGCCTGTAGCATTGCCTAGGAAGTTGCAGAAAGGCAGTTACATCGGCTGTCACCAAGCATGCTCTTGCCCTGTGGCTTCTCAGGAGAGCTTGGAATCCTCTGTGGTTGCAGTTGTTGAATTAGGCCTGGATGGCCACGTAATGAGGATGCTGAGGTGAGAAAGAAAGGGGTTGCTTGGTCCTTGCTACCTCCAGGATTTCATAAGAGTGGACAATAGCGAAGGATGAACACCGAGTTAAGGATTGAAGCTGCACAGACTTGTTGGAAAGTTGAGTCCTGGAGATGTTGGGTTGAACCACAAATCCAATCAGTGTCTGTAAAAATGTCTATTTGATAGAAAGCTTCGTGTCCTCTGGTGACAGTTTTCTTTAGAATTGCTTCAAGTGACTGAGTCGCAAATCGTTTTCTAATGAGGTCGTAGTTTTTTAGACAGTTTGGGCTCCGCCTGTGGGCAGCCTCGTTCCACGGCTGTCTCATATTCCAGGTGCAAACAGCATAAAGGAAGTGGTTGACAGCTGGGAGTGTGGCTCCTGCGGATGGGCTGTCTGAGACTTGGTTTTGGTTTTCATTTGAAGCTCTCACAAAACATAGCAAAGTTGGGGAGTGAGGATATTTCCGTGCTTTTATGGGAAGGTAAAGACTTCACCTGTGAAGACTGAGAAGCAGTTCCAGAGGGGACTGCCACTGCCTCTCCTGGGATCCTGGAGTCACAAGACACTTGGAGTTCCTCATCTGTGGGTGAGAATGTCCCCTTCCAGCATCTCCCTTGTTTGTCCATCCAGCCCCTGCGCAACACGGTCTGTGACCGCCCAAGGTCAGCTTTGCTTACCCCGGAAGACAGCAGATACAATAGCATCAGAGGTGTCAGGTTGAGGCAAGGCTGAGTGAGAATGGGTACTGGGTTCTGGGAGAGGGTGTTAGATAGTGATTTGTCCTCACTGAGAAGTGGAAAACAGAATTTAACATATCAAAAAAGCATTATTCTTTCCAGGGGAAAAATGTCCTTACCTCTTTGACCTTTTTTTTTTTTAAGCCACGACATTCCATGTATGATCATAATGCTTGAACATGCTAAGTTATCTCAATTGTAATGAACTTCCTAGATAACTGTTGGACAGTTACCCTCTTTGTACATTGAATCAAAGCAGTGGCATCAGACCATTTGGTCACCAGCACTGCAGTAATGAGGTTTAATGCTAGCTTTGCTGAAGACCAGTTCTGACCCCTGAATTTAACATGTAAGCCTTAGTTCACATCAATGAAAAATGGAGGTAATGGTACCTATCCTGTGAGGGGCTGTAAGGATTTAGTGAAATGGAAGTGACTGCCCAGTGTGGGGCCTGAGGGAGGAAGGTCCAACTTGTTCATTGTTGTGGTCCTAGTACAGAGAAGAGTGTTGGGTGCAGAGCATGTGATTGGTTCAAATTTAGTGGATGAGCAAATGAGTGAATGAAGAAATGTAAATGACCAATAATGATCAGTATTGTAAAGGCATGACAGAGCTGTCAGCCAGGAGAGGTTTCTGCCAAGCAAGTGGCTGATGGCTGAGAGGTCTGAAGGGGTCTGTCAGAGCCAACTCTGTGCTTCTCCATTGTGTAGCATGACTTCCAGAGCTTCCAAACGCCAAGCAATAGTGAGACCTCTGTGTATCATTGTAGCTTTCCTTGGTCCCTGCTCTGTTTTCAATGGTGAGGTTTAAAATGGCCTCACCCAAGTACCTGGTGGCACTCAGAGGAAGGATAGCAGGCTACCAAGAAGAGACTTGATACCCTATGAGCATATAAAGGGGGAGGAAGTCCCCCCTCAGTCACAGTCATAGAGGAAGGGTGTAAGGGGAAAATGGGAGGGAGGGAGGAATGGGAGGATACAAGGGACGGGATAACCATTGAGATATAATATGAATAAATTAATTTAAAAATTTTCAAAAACAAACAAACAAATAAATAAATAAAATGGCCTCACCCTAACTGAGCGTGTAGCATTGAAAGCTTGAAGCGAGATTGGAACCAAGATTGGCTGGTAGCCATTCACAAACATGAAACCCTAGGTTAATATTCAGGCATGCTCCATCTCTAATACTTCCCTGTGCTCATGAGAGAAGCATTTACCGAAGCACAAATGTCTGGCTACCTCTTCGTCAAGCCTCGAGTGTGGTAAATCACATATTAGCTGTTGGTTAGCTCCTAGTATGTAAATCTGGGTACAAATAAACCCAAATGAAATCTTAATTGTGGCACATGTTGCTGTCCCGTAGGTGAAACATAGCTGTATAGCTTTAGACTGGGAGATCCAGAATATTAAAGCGCACAGAGTTTGTAAACTGGGAGAGCAAAGAGCATCGTATTGACATCACTAAGAAGAAATTAGGTTTCAATTCAGTATTTCAGGATAATAGTGGAAACAACAAGTTTTGGATTCAGAGCTTTGTAAGCAAAGCTGGTGGGAAATACAGGAGAAACTGGGAAATACAGGAGAAGCTGGGAAATACAGGAGAAGCTGGGAAATACAGGAGAAGCAACCTCCACTGGCTACAGGAGGAAACAAAACAAAGGTTTACTTAGGCACAAGTGTGTAGTTGAGACCACACCCCCTTCTAATTGCTTGCTGCCTGATAATCTTATCTCTGGGTACAAACCAACCTTAAAGCTGGATGCAATACAACTCAGTCACTGCATCAGTAGAGACACATAAGAGATCGCTAATAAATAGTTATCACTTGACATCCGGACAGTAAGCAGGTAGGGTTTCCTTCTATCTTAACCCCTGACCCATTTGTTTCTGCCAGAGAGCTTTCACTTTGGCACACACTCTTACCAGAAGTGCATCATACTAGAAGTTTCCTTCATTGCTGGCACTGCCTCAAGGGACTAAGAAAGGACACCTTCTCCCTAAAGCTCTCTGGTTAGAGTCAGCTAACCTAAAGCTGTCTCTCCCCCAACCTCCAGAAACAGTCTTTTCAGAGTGATTTGTCTATTATTTGGTTCTATTCCAGTTTATCATGTTTGTGAGACCTACACACCACCCAGCACTCTTCCTTAGCTGAAAAGTAGTGGCACCACGTTGTACAGGAGGAACGCCCAGCCAACAGCATGAGGGTCAGGCTTGTGGGAGGAGCTCACTGGATGTGTTTCACAACCGTTGATGGAATTCTTCACATTGGTTAAAAAGCCACCCCGACTGCTTGCCCCTGTAAATCTGCCAAGAGCGGGTACAAGTGGAATCGAGACTGAAAGATGGATCTGTTTCATCAAACACATGACCAAAACCTAATGCACGTACACCTCAGAACTGCTTTAAGGTAGATTGCGTAACTAACTGAAAGGCCTCGGATGGAAAGTAATATATGGTCTCGTATATAGTTAGGAGACCTGCTCAATATTTGATGTGCTGTACAAAAAACGAGTTTTGCTGCTTTCAATCTTTAGAAAAATGGTTTGGGGAGGATTGAATGACCTATTGCTTATAGCCCATCATAGTGTTCCTGGTGTGAGCTGAGCCGCAGGGCAGGCCCAAGCTCTGAACAAAGAAGAGAGCATGGCTGTCTGCTTTTAGGCCTTTTGTCCTCTAAATGATGGGAATAAATAAGGCAGGCAGAGAAAAACTGTTCCAGAAGAGTGTGGAAGCATCAACAGCAGCAAAAAAAAAAAAAAAAAAAAAAAATCTTATTTGTGCTGGCTTCACATGAGTGTGTAATGGCGATGCTAGTGGCTAAATGTGCTTGCACTGGGGCGGGGGCAGGGTGTGTGTGTGGCAGAAGTGACTTTTGCCCCTAACGTTCCAAAGAATGGCTAACATGTAATCTCTCTTTTTAAAGGCAGAAGTAGAACTTAACTAGTGGCTTGTTATTTTGACTAGAAAGCTGTCTGTAGAGAAGAAAATACTAAGTGGAGTATGTTGAGGGAGCTGCCTGGAAGCACAGTGGGGTCCAGTAAGGGAGACGTGGGGGGCAGTGGTCCCTCTGACTAGACACTGACAAAGTGTGGAGGTACATCAGGTGGACAGTGTGGTGGGGATAGAAAGGGCCACTGTAGTGTGGTTAGTACCACCCATGACAATGTTGATGCTAAGGCTCATGTTAAGAGAGGGACCAGTGGTGTTGTTTGTTTGTTTGTTTGTTTGTTTGTTTGAAACAGGGTGTCTCTGTAGCCCTGGATGTCCTGGACTCACTTTGTAGACCAGGCTGGCCTCAAACTCAAGGATCCGCCTGCCTCTGCTTCCCAAGGGCTGGGATTAAAGGCACCACCATGCCCGGCTGCTTAAGAGAAATTCATTAGCTGGGCAATGGTGGCACACCCCTTTAATCCCAGCACTCAGGGAGGCAGAAGCAAGTGGATCTCTGTGAGTTCAAGGCCAGCCTGGTCTACAAAGAGAGTTCCAGGACTACCAAGGTTACACAGGGAAACCCTGTCTTGAAAAAAAAAAAAAAGGAATTCATTAAACCTACTTGCATCTTATATATATGAATTATTTTTATTTATTAATTTTCCCATTATACTATAACTCAGGTGACAAGTTTATGTTTATTACCGTAAGAAATTGAAAGGCCTTTTCCTGAGATTTTAAATGTCGCCTCTTGAATTTTGAGCACATCAAAGTTATTAGTTGGGTTTTATTAAGCTAACTTCAGTGATACTCGAACCGCATGCGTCCTTGTGTCTACTTTGACATGGCAACTTGGAATAGGAAGATTTAGCAGTTTCCAGATTGTTCCCTACTTAACCCACAATCTATACTTGGACTCTGCTCTTCCCGAGTGATAACTATATATTCTGTAAAGATAGAGCCTCAGATAGGAGATTGGTCACTAAACCATGTTGACATCTGGTAGCCAGGAAACAAGTATGCACAGGAGGTGTGGCCTGTGGAAAGAGGGATTGCAGTAGGGGCTCCTGCTTATGCTGAAGGTTTTAAAATGCTGAGGACATAGACACTCATAGCATCCAAGCATGCTTCAGTAGTTACCTCTTGCCTTGGGCTACCTCTTCCTCTGGGGTTTCCCTAGCCCTGAATCAGGAGGCAGCCTCACAGGGAGGAGGGGAGGGTGGAGCCACACAAGGGGAGTCGGTGACCAGAAGCTTGGGCCTTGAGGGTCAGCGCCATCACTTGGCTCAGTGCGTGCTCACAGTAGGCACATGAGCCTGGGGTTCTTACCCTGTAAAACGTGGGCATCAGGAAAGGGAACACACAGACCACAGAACTGATTTATATTCGTTTGTAGTATTTTTACTGTACTTGCTGCAGGCCAGGCACTCTTGTCATCACCTTCCAAATACGAATTCATTTCTGTTGTTTTACCTCGCTCTGCTACTCCCAGAGTCTCCATTGTGTTAATGAGGGTTGGATGCCCAGGGCTGTCACATAACCTGCTCACCTCCCAGACCAGACAGGAGCGGAGCTGGGACCCAGTCTCCGTGAAGTATTATCACTAGTTTGTATCGTAAGGATCTGTACAGCAGACAAGAGGGGTGGCCCCTCTGGTAGGATGGCTCTCTGGGCCCACTGCTTATTTGTGGTAGACTTTCATGCTCGGGGTCACATGAGGCCTGATTGGAAAGACACAGAGTCCAAGGTTTCATATATCATTTTAGTTTTCTTAAAAAAAAAAAAAAAAAGCTAAAGGGTCCCCTTTGTAGGTTTAAAAAAAAATGGATCCAAATGGTTCAAATAGTTACCCCAAGCCCATGTTCCGCACACTAGCCATTCCCTGGCGAAGACTGGCTAGCCTTCCCTTTTTGATGGGAGTCAGAGCCTTCTGCATCTTCTCCTTGAAGGCTCAGTTAGCTAACAGATGTTTCCACTTGAGTCTAGAACCAGACCCAGGATTTAGAAATGAGTGCTGCTGGGTACAGTGCCAGAACTGTCAGCTCATTGATTAATGCGCCGGTCCTGTTGTCATTGGGAAGATAAGAAGCCCTTAGCAGACAGTCATACCCAGAACTGACCTTTGACACAACGGCTGGCGACTCCCAGCCTCTGCATAGTCGGTGTTATGGTTACAGCTACAGCTTTATGGATCTGCTTCCCTCGGGGTGAGCAGAAGGGCGTGACGACAGCGACACTGACTTTACGAAAAGGAAACTGTCCCCATTCCGTAAGGGAGGTCCTCTCAGTCCTGGATGGCTGAGGCCACCAGTGCACTGATTACTCAGGCACACCCAAGATCCTGCCACTACTCCAGTTCCTGGCTCCGCCTGCGTCACTATTGCAGTGACTTACTGGTCACAGTAAACAAAAGTTGATAAAGGTGGCCTGCAGGGGAGGAATTGGCCATTTGGCTGCCGAGGGAGCCAGGAGCTGGACAGCCTGCCGGAAGCCGCACACCAAGAGACCTGGAGAGTAAGTCAAGGGACAACTTAGGAAGAGCAGTGGCCTGATGGGCGGACAGGGGAAAGGGGACAGGACCAAGAGAGACGGTTTGATACTGAGAGTCAAACTCTTTGATTCAGCCACTACCTGTGACATTTCAAGGACATGGAAGGAACCTGCGTCTCTCAGCTTCTTTGGGAAAGCCATTAGATATTTATTAAGAACAAGGACTGTTGTGCCTTGGTTGGACAAGAGACTCTGAACCCAAAATGTGCTCTGAATAGCCAGTGGTTCCTTTCCTGGGAGTTTGTTGAGTGATGACTGAGCCAGCCATCCTGAATTAGCTGTGTAGCTCTAGGTTTATTCACCATGTTTATTGGGGGGCCTCTTTACTAGCCCAGAATTCTGTTTCCCTTGGAGACAACTATGCCATATTCTGGGATAGATACTATACAAAGTTGTTTTTTTTTTTTTTTTTTAAGTACCAAGCCCTGCTGCCTCCAAGAGCAAACCTTGTGACCAGACTCAGAGTGGACCTCACCATTGGTACAGACCAGATCCCACAGCTGTTCCTTGTAGAACCTTGATCATATCGGTTCCAACTGCTGTGGAACCCTCTCCCACTTTCACATCTATTCCTCTGTGGGCTTGTGTGAACGCAAGCCTTTCTTATCACGGATCCGTCAGTTCTTTGGAGAACTAGAGATCCAAGTGCAAATGTCACCTCAGTTGCTTACCGGCTGTGCGGCTTCTGTGCATGCCTCACCTCACTGTTCTTCCATCTCATTTTCTATAAGCTGAAGTTGGCCAAAACACAGGCTCAGCTAGCATAAGGCCTCCAGTGAGGATGAATTGATACCTGGAAATGCATAAAGCAGTGGCCAGGGAAGTTGCTGGGTAGACGGTAAGCTTTCAGTCAGGGTTAGCATCAGCCGTTCCTGCATTCCTCATGGACCAGGTCCACTGCTGGTATTACATGGGTGTTCAAAGAAGAAGGGAAAAACCTTGTGCTTTCAGAGAGAGAGTCTCCTCTAGATAGTTAGAGATGGAGGGAAGGAAAGCATGCTGCTTCTTTTCTAGTACTGGAGGAGGGTTTGGTGGTAAGGTCTTTGGGTCCTGGAGGCTAAAGAGTTGTGCAAGCTCTTGTCTCAAGCCTTCTGGGATTTGGTATCTGTCCTGGGGGCAATGGGAAGGAAGGGAAAGAGAACGCGTGTGATCTACAAGGACACAGCCCCCTGTGGTGTGTTTGCAGAAATGGGGTGATCTACAAGGACACAGCCCCCTGTGGTGTGTTTGTAGAAGCAGTGTTTCTGAACCCCCTCTCTGCTTCCCATCACACTGGCCTTTCTAGAGGCATCTTTGAGAATGAGCATGTTTTAAAGACTCGACTTTACATCACTACATCTTACAGGAACCAAGTGTAATTGAAATCCTGAAATAAGTGGCTACTTGTGCAAAGCCCAGGTCACCCGCATCTCTATGGAAACACATGTTTGTTTTAAAAGCTAGCTATCAAAGTGGGTCTTTATAAGAGCCAGTGTCAGGTCGCTTTTGGAGAGAGACATGTATTTATAGTCCTCAGCCACCCAAGACCTGTGAAATAAAAATATTTCAATTAAATAGAAAAGCCATACCACAATGAATGTTAGAGCCCCCCCACACACACACACAAACACACACACACACACACACACACACACACACACACTGTACTTGCACCAGCTGAGATCACCCCATTTATTTCCACTGCCCTCTGCTCTTTGGCTCCCATTTGCACTCAGCCAGGGAGGGGAGATGCTTTGGCACTTTATGCAAAAATGGTTCATCTTCATTCATAGGCTTCTGCTGGTACTGTTAGCAAAAGAGGAAATTCAAAGTGGGGCCTGTCATGGAGTTTGCTTTGCACTCACCCTGCCATATCTCTGTGTGAGCACATGGAGTGCTCAGAGGCACCGGGACTCTGCCACCTGCATGAACACCTGTGTGTGCAGTGTATACAGGGTGCTCAGAGGCATGGGACCCTGCCACCTGTGTGAACACCTGTCTGTACAGTGTACATGGGGTGTTCAGAGGCACAGGTCCCTGCTACTTTTGTGAACACCTGACTATACATTGTACACGGGGTGCTCAGAGTCACAGGACCCTGCTACCTGTGTGAACACCTGTCTGTACAGTGTACATGGGGTGCTCAGAGGCACAGGTCCCT
>OU015743.1:47818561-47861483 GCA_907169655.1 Acomys percivali | reverse complement strand
GGGTGCTCAGAGGCACAGGTCCCTGCCACCTGCGTGAACACCTGTCTTTGCAGTGTACATGGGGTGCTCAGGGGCATGGGTCCCTGCCACCTGCATGAACACCTGTTTGTTGGGAAAGACATCCTTCCAGAGAGGTCTGAAACTCGCATCAGCACATCCTGCCCCAGATCTGCTCAAGCGATATTCTAAGTGACTGGAAGCTTTTATCTGCTCTAAAGCAGGCCTTTTCAAATAAGTATTGACTGTTAATGACCTGTTTAAATAAAACATTCAATTCTCTTTCTTCCTCCCCCCACCCCCCACAAAGAATTTAGAAGGCAGGAACATTTCTAAAGGAAAGGCTAACCCCGCTTTTCAAAAGAGGCTGAGCCAAGGCTTTTAAATGTGAACAATTTTTTTCCTGACATTTGCCCTTAAAATGCTATTCAGTGGAGTTGTGCTAACAGTGGGCTGAGTACATTGAAGTGTCTTTGAATAAAAAAGGCAACCTTGAGATTTTTTTTCCTCCAAATTAAACAAAAAAGGCCCATGCAAGTACTGACTTACAAAATTCACATTTCTGTCCCCAGGCTGTCTTGTTGTTTGTGCAGCCTCATTCTTAACAATTTAAAGAGACTCTCCTCTAAGGAACAGGGCTCTACACAAGCCTTAAACGTATGAGCAGTTCTTAAAAGTAAGGACCCATGGAATGTAAATCTGAGATCTCACTAATTATGAGGGCAGATATAAAGAGCCCAGAACACCGGAGGGAAGTCCAGGCACGCAGGAATCCTGGTTGTAAATGTAGAGAGACTCTCAATTTTACAAAAGAATAAGTATTTTCCTCTTCTCTTGGCATGCCGGTGCCCTTTTGTGCAGAGAACACTGGGCAGTGGCTCTCTGAACTGGTTTAAAGGTGATCTGTTGAGAGAAGTCGCCTGCTACATCAAACCTGGCAGCCACCCACCCCCTTTTCTAAGGTGAATGTTCAGCTTCCTGCCACTCTAAGAGTCCCCATCAGCTCCAGCTGCCTTTTCTGACTCTCAGTACCATTAAGGTCATTGAGGACATCATCTTTTCTCCACCCCTGAGGCTCACATGTCAGCCCTACCTGGGGCCCCATCAGGAGGAAGGGCACCCTTTAGAAACACACGGAGCTCTCTCAGCTCCCCTGTCCAAGCTCAGCTGCCTTGTTTCCTATCCAGGATAACTGATGCCAATGAAATAAGTCGGTCTGTGATCTTTCAAAGGTAGCAGCGTGCCCTGAACTAAGAAAAACTGCAGGCGTCTCTTAAGACACTTTTATTCCAAGAGACCGATGGACATCATTTTGGCCAAAAATGGGACCCTCAAGACTGTCCATCTGCCTCTGCCTCCCTGAGTGCTGGCATCATTCAAGGCCAGCCTGGTCTACAAAGTGAGTCCAGGACAGCCAAGGCTACACAGAGGAACCCCTGTCTCAAACAACAACAACAAAGTCTGTCTGTACCGTAGTTCAGCATCCATGAGCGCCATGACAGCTGCTGCGGGCTAAGTCAGTTTGAGTCTGGGTAGGAGCTTGATTTATTAGTCTTTTTGTGCTCACCAGTATAGAATGAGAAGAGCTGTAGTTTTCACCTCATAGGTAAGAGGGACAAATGAAAAGCAAACAAACCGAACTACTTGTATCTAAAGCCTGGCACACCGCAAGTTCTCCATAAGTGTTCTGCTGTATTTTTCAGACCATAAGATACACTCCCCCTCCCCCCCCCCGCCCAAAATTGGTGGGGAAATTAGGGTGCATCTTATGATCCAATTGTTGTTTTTACTGTTTTTCTTGTTTCACTGTTGTAAAAACTGGGAGCGTCTTATGGTCAGGTGCGTCTTATAGTCCAAAATGTACTGTAGTTGCTGTTAATAATGTTAGTGAAAGAAGCACTGCTAGGTTTGTAGGAAATAGCTACATTTATCCATGTAGACTTCTGTGGGACCCCATCTATTGCGTGCTGTGTTGGCACCGAGGGAAGGCTCTCTTTATGTGCCAAAGATGGTGAGTCCAGTCTCACATTAGCGAGCGGACTCCACCCTTGAGGCGGGTGGAAGCCCTCTTTCCCTCACCCTTCAGCTCCAGCCAGTCTGGCACGTGACAGACCACTTGTGTTTCTAACAAGTCCCCAGTAGTGCTGAGGACATGCCTCTGGGAACCACACTCCAAGAACCACATGCCGTGGCACGGCATGTGGCAGTAGAAATATAATGTATGCCCACAGACAATGATTTTTTAATTCTGCAGTAGACACATTAAAAAAATAATAAAGTAAATTAATAAAAATGGATAATACACTTTGCTTAACTTCATTTATTCAATACAGTCATTTCAGCATACGGTCAATATAAAAATATGAATGAGACAGTTTACATTCTTTATGTGTTAAGTCTGTAAGGTCCTGGAAGTATTTTATATTTCCAAGACAGTCCAAGCCAGACTGGCTGGATAAGGGAGTGGCCTAGAGCGGTTGTTATTATTAATTACAATTCCAGTTCCAATGGGCCTCACAACCTTCTCTTTTCCAAGCACCTTAATTGAAGAGGTTCTGGTCATTAGGCAGGAGCTCAGAAGGGTCCCTGCCCCATACCAGCGTGAAGTGAGGACACTTACCACACGCTCCTGCAGCCCGTGATGATAACTCACGACTCTGCTGATAACCCCAAGTGTACAGGTTGTCCCGATTTTACAGACCACGGGAAGCTGTTCACAGCACTTCAATGGAAACTGTTCAGATTGTTTGGGGACATTTCCCTCCTGCCCTTCCTCTGGCTCTCTCCAAGTCCAACTCAGGCGATGTGACGTAATGACTGAGAACAGAAAACCAAAGCGGAGAGCCACCAAGGGTTTCAGAGAAACAAAAGTGAAACCGTGTCACCGAGAGCCAGGGGAAGTGCTGAGCCGGCAGCCAGCCAGTCTGTGTCTCAGGCTAGTCTTGGAAGTTTTCCTGTTTCCATGACTGCGGGAGAAACACAAATATTTGAACTTGGAGATGGAAATTGATCACATTGAAAATACACATTACACTTCCTTGCATCGCGTCAATTAGAAATGCTGAGGCAAATATATTAGCCAGAATTCCTATGATAAGGGTTTATTTCTCATAAAAATGTTCACTTTTGTTTGTAAGCTAATGGGTTTTCAAAATGGTATTAGTGTGTACTAAGCAAGGTCATGGCTCGGCGAGTACTTCAGTTTGATAGAACTTCGTGCCTGAAGTGGTCGGTGTTAACCATATTTATGTTTTATTAATTTTACTCTGGGGGAGTGTGGAGATGATAAAGTAAAACCATGAATTCTTTCCTTTGTGATTGATGTCTTTGCCTAATAAGTTTTTTGCAACTTTCTTGATCTTTATTTTTGTCTAGGGTATTAGTAAAACATATGATACCTAAACATATTTGTAATGCTATTACTGCAATCCAAAGTTATAATTTTAAGGGGAAAAAGTCTTAAAATATTAACCAAGCTTTTGAAATGCTATATGAATGCGTTGTCATTCTTAGGCGTCTTAACATGGCTGACTGATAAACTGCCTGAGAACATGCCTCCGTAGAGGAGAGTAAAGTCGTGTGTGTGTGTGTGTGTGTGTGTGTGTGTGTGTGTGTGTGTGTGTGTGTTAGGAGCATCACTAGGCAAAGCTGTTGTTGTGTATGTGTACCATAGGGTACACATACACAAGTCTAGATTATGTGGCCTCTTTCACACATAGGCTATGTGTTATATGCTAACCTCTGTGCAGCCTGCCATTGACCCAAATGCTGTATATAGTACATACGTACAGTTAGGCCCCAGGCATTGGTCTGTTGCAGGAATAGTGCTAATAAGAACTAGAAACCAGGTTTCCTCCCCACCCCAAGAAGTGAGAAGTCTCCCCGCCTTGTAGACTTGGAGCTCTTATGATCAGCAAGTGTTAAGGAATGAGTGTTGCATCATATTAAGCCATAATACACTAGCATGGACTGGAGGAATTGAGGAGGTCTTTTGTCTCTAAACACTCACCAAAGGGCCTAAGAAGAGCCAGCATTGGAGACTTCTGTCTGCAGCTTGTGGAGCTGCTGTTTCACACAGTTGGATCCTGGGCTTGTCATATGGGAGGAAGTAAAAATGTGCTTCTCAGAGGACAGATGCCTTTCCTGGGCAGAGTAAACATGATAGGGATTCCGTGGGACTGACTGGCCAGGTGCAGTTCATAGCAGGAAACAAGATTCTCAAAAGCTGAGGGCCGCAGTACAGTCTCGTCCTCACGGGGGGGGGGGGGGGGGGGGGCAGGCCAGGAAGGAGTCTGTTCTCATAGGTACAGGAAGCACTGCCAAGGTACAGTGTATGATTCTGAACACCCAGGCAGGACTGGCGCCAACTGGAAGGTGCAAATGTTCGTGAGCACCTGAGGGCTGCGGTTCTCCCTCACCCACCCACAGTGTCTCCGGCACCTGTCCTCATCAGTAGAACCCAACTTCATGCCCAGCAATCTGGCTCACAGTTTTTCAAGGCAGACTAAATTTTTGATCTGTTTAGATTGAAGCCTTTCAATTAGCTTCCGTAATGGCAACTATGGGCAATTTCCCAACCTATTGTATACCAGCCAGCCGAAAGATGCCTTTGTAAAGGGAGCCTGTAGGGGCAGCCCTCCACCGTGTGTGTGTGTGTGTGTGTGTGTGTGTGTGTGTGTGTGTGTGTGTGTGTGTGTGTGTGTGTGAGAGAGAGAGAGAGAGAGAGAGAGAGGTGGGGAAGGAGGGAGGGAGGGAGGAAGGGAGGGAGAGAGGGAGAGAGTGTAGCTGTAGCTTACCGTCAGGGCTGTCACTTTCTCAGAACTTAGAAACATCTGTTCACTGGGATCTCTTCATGACTCTTCTGTGGATTATAACTCTCCAGCTTTAGAAACTGCTGCATATCAAATATAGATTTAAAGTCCAACTGCAAAAGCAAACAAAACCTCTTCCATCAGGTTTCACACGTCTGTAATGGAAAAATTAGACGTGTCCAGAAAATCCAGCTGGTGTAGCTATGGCTCACAGGTTTTTTCTATCAAGTGACTCCAAAGCAAGTGTCGCTGCTCACTTCCTGTATAGCTCAATATGTATACATCTTAACATCCCTTCTATACATACACAGTCACACATGGATATACAGTCACGCATGGGAAAGGGCCGTATAATCAGCAGATGTTTATTTAATGCCAGAACTTCCATCTGAGTAAGACGCCCAAACAGAAGTCTTCCAAGCGCCATCCCTGTGGATGTTTTACAGGCATGGTGTTGACAAAGATTTCACTTTCCGTGCCTATAATCAGAAAAGCCCTGCACAGCTTCCCTGTTCATTGTTAGAGACAACCAGAAAATAGTCTTTTCCTAGAATCATTCAAGAGCAAGAGTAAGTCAGAACAAAATGGAGGTATGGTTTGCCAGCTAGCACATTTGCTGTCTCCCTTATGCCAGTTTTGGAGACATAGAGTTTGCCAACTGAACGAGGTGAGAGGTATTTTCAATGGGGTGGCTGTCTGCACAGAGCATGTCGCAAAAAGCCGCCTTCCTGGGAATGAGTGTGCAGGGCCTCTGGCTAGGATGCCCAAACGCACATGTCAGTTGGCAGCACTCTTTGGAAAGTTCTAAAAATAAAATCTGATTGTTTCCAGTATTTGATAATATGTCTAAACAGATTCCTATTTGAGGTTAATTGAAATAGGTCTACATTGGATATTGTCAAGCTTTCATCCAGAAACTGACAAATGGTATTAAATCAAAATTTGTATTTTATTTAAGTCCTAGGTTTAAAAGAAAGTGGGAAAAAAATCAAAACTTTTTTTTTTTTGCAAGCAGAGCCATACATATCTCTTCTCTTGAGCTGGAGGTGGGGGGGAGGGGGTTACTTGATGCCAAAATTCAGAAAGAACATGAGAAAGTGTTTCCATGAGTTTTGATTAACAAAAAGTGGTCAACATGCAAATGTGTCATATGTGTTCAGAGAATTGGTAGCTGCCAACTTCTGGGCCAATCCACCAGGCGTTTGAGTCATTTATTCTCTATCTGAAAAAGATCAAAACTATTAAAGACTTAGGATGCATTTTCAATAATAATGGTCAAAGATTTGTGATCAGACAGGAGAAACAAAACTCCCACAGCTTGGCGTTAGGGACCTGGATCTCAGGATGGGGCTGCTCCACAGAGAACAAAGTGCAGGCCCGGAGTTGGGAGTAAGGAGATGGCAGACAGTGTTCAGGGTCCAGTGAGGCTGGGGCTGGGGCATGCATGCTCTTGAGAAGATGTAGTGAGTGCACCTGTGTGTCCCAGAACTTGTCAGTAATGTTTTGCTAAGTGTACCAATGGAGAGCAAGCCAGGGAGGTGACATCTGTGGCTGAAGCAGTCAGGAAAACCCTTTCTCATGGAAGGGGAAACCTGAGCTAAGATGACGTTGACAGAAAAGAAATGGCCAACACAAGGCGAGAATGGTCCAGATGGAAGGAAAAGAAAAAGCAGGGTTTCTTACATGTAGAGTCGTGGCCGTTTTTTCCCGGCTCATTCTGCATTACTCCTGTGTGGCCGTGACATACAGGGACTGACTGTGACATATGGGGGCTGACCGTAACCCTGGGACAGTGAGGATTGCCATGAAAATGCCTGTTTGAAATTGGTACCATTTCAGCTTTGGACTGCTTCCCCTTCTTTTCCCTTTTCAAAATGAGAAGGAACACAGTTGGGGTTGGTTCCCGTCTGTTGGTGTCACTTTCCATGTCAGTGCAGTATGGATAAAAAGACTTTGCCTTGTCCTGTAGAGTGACCATAGCATGCTCTAGAACACAGCTCAGTCAAATGTTTAAGTGGGAAGTATTTCTAAAACAGTACTTACAATCAGGGCTGAATGGAATGTCAGAACTTGTTTTTTATTGTTGTGCTGAGACACCATGACCAAGATAATTAATAGAAGAAAGTTTATTAGGAACTCAGAGTTTCAGAGGGTAGGTCAATGACTGTCATGGTGGGAAGCAAGGCAGCAGGAAGGCATGAGAGAGAGAGAGGGATGGAGGGAGGGAGGGAGAGAGAGAGAGAGAGAGAGAGAGAGAGAGAGAGAGAGAGAGAGAGAGAGAGCGAGAGAGAGCAGGGAATGGCATCAGCTTTTGAAAGCCCAAATCCCACTCCTGGTGATATGGCTCCTTCACCAAGGCCAGGCCTCCTGATCCTTCCTAAGCAGTCCACCAATTGGGGACTAATCATTCAAATATATGAGCCTGTTGGGGGTGGGGGCCATTCTCATTCAAACCACAATGGAACATAAACAAAGACATATTGGGCATTTATCCTCATTAACCATTAACCATTCCTTTTATCCATTTTTTTTTATAGAGCTTACACCCCTAGAAGGAAAATGGCAGAACTCAACACCCATGTGAATGTCAAGGAGAAGGTAAGGCCCTGCTATATGTTGGCTCTCAGAAACTGCAGACTAGATAACAATCCCTGCTGGTAAAACAAACAAACAAACAAACAAACAAACAAAAAAACTTGATTATAATGGGAGAAGAGAAAAGTGGTCTGCAGAGATACACAGAAAGGTTGTGGCATCTGCATACTGTTTACCAGAAAGTTGCCTCTGCGGGGTGTATGATAAACACAATGCATTTATTTCCTCGTTTTTGACCATAAGCTCCATGATGCGCAGACAAACTGAGCAACAGCTCAGGTGAGTCATGCAGCTTAATTCGCAGATCGAGGAGGCAGCATCTAAGAGCTGGAGCATACGACTTCCTCTCCAACCATCTTGTGGTCCTCTTCCATTTGTTCTCTTATGTGTCTTTCACCCTGAGAGGTGATGACACCGACCTCACCCCTTCACCTTTCACAGTGGTTATAAACTGGAGTTGATGACACCGACCCCACCCCTTCACCTTTCACAGCGGTTATAAACTGGTCACCATTCTCAGCCCTTACCTGACTGGAAAGCTCACTTGACTTTGGGTCAGCGTCATTCTCTTGTCATCTGGGTGTTAATTGATACATTGTAATATCAACTCCTAAAGGTCATGTATCATAGCCCATTGGGATACGTCTACCTAACCTACTCTTTAGCAACAGAGACTAAGGTATGTCATGCCTGGGCAGGAATCTCTGTCAGCGTCTATTCATGCTCCCTTCCCCAGAGGTACTCCAGACTCCATTGGATTGTAATTTACCTAAGATCTGATGCTTTATCAATTGTGCTATTTGGTTTTTCTCGGACTGTCATTTACTTAAGTGTGGGTATTTGTCCCTCATCTCTCTGTAGCCCTACCATACTAAAACTATAGAATGACTGCTAAGAGACGCAGTATTTGTGAAGTCCCTGCAATCTTCTTCTTTACTGGATGCCAGTGATATGACACAGGACATTGAGATGAGCCACCTGCTCATTTAAGGTAGAGAAGCCAAAAATAAACATAGTAACAGAGAAATGCGTGCAGTCATTTCAGACCATGGCAACAGCTTTGAGAAAGACACGTCAGGTGTGCTTTGGCGGGAAGGGAGGTAGAAAGGTGACTACTTCCCGTGACGATGTCCCAAGAGCCCTTTGAGAGAAGGTCGTATTAGAACGGCTAAAGCTGGTGGGATCTGAGGGCGGAGAATCCTATATAAAGCAAGCAAAGTAAGCACTTAAAAATGCACTGAGGCAGCTGTGTTTGGAAAATAGAGAGCCAGTGTGGGCCTGAGGGTCCTGGGCAGAGGGGGTGGGAATTAAGGAATGGGGCGCCACTTCACCTGGGCCATGAACCTTCAGTGGACCGGAGGTGGAATCCAGGCTTTCATGGACTTGGATGCAAACTCTTTTGTCTTAGACTATAAAAGTACATTTTATCATCACTCACATCTAGGAAAAATTAACAGTTCTTTCAGGCATGAAATGTGCAAAAGCCCACGGTAGCAAGACTTGTAACTTACGTCACTGGAAACCCATATGTGTTTTCCTATCAAATGACACATGTTACAAACATCCTGTGGTGCTACCTCATCGTTCTTTCAAAACAAGCATCATTCTAGGCCCTGCTGCTCGATTGTGTTATCTGAGGTATTGACGCAGAAGGGCCTGGGTTACTGTGCCATGCGTTTTGTTTCTATTGATATTTACTCACTGATCACTGAATAAACAAGAGCAGAAAGATGCATCTCCTTGATACTGTGTCTTCATATTCTCCCTTTATTTAAATGAGACTATGTGTTCCCCAGTTTGAAAAGTTGGGGTGAGCTGCCTAGAATGACCAAAAACTGGCCCTCTTTCAGCTACCCATTGACGGGTGGATCCAACGGTCTCCACGTTGAGCTGTAGAAATGGTAAGGCGCTCTGTGAAATGAGATTTATAGCAAATGATTCCTACAAAACACGCCTAGTGGACTGACCACCATGGAAGGCAGAGCAGGCAGCGTTAGATTGTCTTACTCAGATCAATGAATGAAACAGGCTGATGTGTCTGGACGCATTCCACGGAGGGTGGACATGATGGTGTCATGTTTAGCGCAGGCATCAGTGCACTGTCAGGTGCTGTCAGGTGCCTGTGTGAGGAGGAATAGGAATAGTGGGGTGTTTTGCTACGTGAATAACTCATCAAAACGTTGGTATATTTTTGGGGAAGGGTGATGTTTACGTTGCAAATATTGTGACTCTGTGTGACAATGAAAGCGAAGCCCCTCTACCTCGTTACTGAGTTCCACCCTCCCATGTCAAAAGTTAATAGATTTCTCAACTAGATCAAATAAGCCATAATAAACAACAGAGTTTCTGATCACGTGTAGTTTTACTCTGATTTATTTTTAGTATATTTATTTCCTTTAGTTATTAGCTTTTGTGGCCTTTTATGATTAGTTTGTTTCTCAATCTGTCACACAAAGCAGTGGTATTTCATTTCTGAAAATTAAGAATAATAACAACTGTTAGGCCTTACATTACAAGCTTCTGTAGATTACTGAGCAGATCTCTAGTGCTTTTGATACAATATCTAGTCAACAACTGTGGGGAATTAAAAAAATAAAAGTCTTATGATGGCAAAAAAATAAATTAAATAAAAGGTCTTCTGTTCCAAGCTGGCTAGGGAGCCAGCTCAGTCAGAGCAGGGCTTGTAGGCAAGCATGGAGACCTGAGGTGGGACCTAGCACTCACCTAACAGGCAGGTTTGGTGGCCTGAGCTGGTCATCACAGCACAGGGAGGGCAGAGACCAGTAAATCCCTAGAATTTGTTAGCCAGCCAAATCAAAGAGCTCCAAGGACCACTGAGAGACCTTCCTCCAAAAACAGATGGATGGCTCCTGAGAAATGATGACACTCAGGGATGGCCACTGGCCTGCCCACACACATGCCCATGCACACACACACACACACACACACACACACACACACACACAAACATGCACACACATGCACACGTATAAATGTACCTACAAAAAATAAATCAATAAACAGGGAAAGACATAATCTTTTCTTTTAAAAAAAATTGATCGTGAGATGAGTTCTTTTTATATCTCTAATGAACCAATGGGGTAGATAGAAAATAGAAGTGAGTACTTTGAAGAAATTAGCTTTGTCTTCCTGCAATTTTTTCAGTCCAGAAAAGAAACTAATAACATTTAATATTCAAGGCAAATAAAACTTGTAATAGATATTTGTGACATTTTATTTCAAAATAACTTTGTACTGTTGGATTATAAGGACTTAAGTTGTAAATGCAGCTGGGATAGAAGTTCAGTTTCCTTAGCATGGCTGCATCTTCATGACCAGACTTCTGTCTTCTTCCTTACCTTTATCTACCTCTGTCTCTCCACATGTGCCCTTCAGCCCCGCCATTGTGACTTCAATATATTTGCCCCAAGCCATTGCAAAAGCAGGTGCCTGTAGGGTATATCTTCCTCCAGGGCCTGAGCCTCACTGCCCTTCCACTCAGGATCTCTTGGACACCCCCTCTTCTCTTACTGCCCTGCATGGCTATGCCCCGCCCCCTGAATGTCCTCTGCATCTTTCATCACAGCTTGCTTGCATGTAATGTAGGCCTTAGTAGTGTGTGTCCCTGAGGTAAGACTATGACGCGGCGCCTACTTTCTTGGGCTTGACCTATGGTTGGCCCCTCGCTTAGCGCTGGGTAAATGAGTGGATGACAGATGAGTGAACACAAGTATTTGAATAGTTAAGTTCTTTAGAGACTTAGGAAATCCCAGTTCTGAAATTGCATCAGACCTCAAGGCTTCTTGAAAAATGGTATGTAGGTTAATGGAAATGTCATCTCATTTTCATACCTGCTGCTATTAAAGCATGTTTTAAATTGCTCCTAGAAACCGGGGCTTCGTTGGGTTGCTTGGGTTGACTACATGTGCTTCTGCGGGAAAGAAACGTCTTTAGAAGATGGTGAGTCAGCACCGCGGTGCCCAGCAGGTTAGGACAACAAATGAGGTTGCCAGACGAGCAGCCGCTCAAGGAATGGATCCTCAAAGCAAACTTGATTGAAGGTGGACAAGAAAAGCAAGTCCGTGGGCAGCCTAAATTCTTATAGTTGGGAATAACTTACTGTTCATGGCTAATTTCCCATTTTTTTATTTTGTTAAAATTTTATTTTTATTGTTTTTAATTACATGTAGGGGTGTGTGTGTGTGTGTTTGTGCATACACGCATGAGTGCATAACTTACTTTTCTTTAAAACAGAGTTCAACAGTAGAAACTCCATAGATAAATTAGTTGATAGTGACTATTGACTTACTTCGTGCTTAACACACTTAGGTATAAAGTGAAGTTGGTTTACATGGTTTTAAGATAAAGGATAATGATAAGTTGTAGAGGAAAAAATAGAATTTTTGTCAGGGTGGTTTTTTAATGTATTATTATCATTCAGATTCAATTTAATGAGAAAACTTGTGGATGAAAAGAAAAGGGAATCCTTGCCTATACAATTAGCTAATCCCTAGTGTCCAGATTGTGATTTGATAAGTCTTTCCAGTGATGAGTGATTCCTGAGCCACGGGGGACCCTTGGGAATGACCTGTATAAGGAACGCTGTGGGAAAGCCTGCTTCTAGAAGGCAACAGCTGTCAGCTCACCGGTGACTAGCTGAACAACTGGAAACAAGTCATTTAACTCATCGTGTCACTAAGTTAGGCGGGAGGCACACTCAGGTGTGGAGACAGACATCACCTGGCATGGGTGAGGTCCCCCGGTTCAACCCCCCAGTATGACGTCATGAAACACAATAGTAAATGTGCAAACCCTTTATGAGCTTTTAATGCTGTAAACATAATGCGCGGGGAGATCATCTGTATATTTTACAAGCAAAAATAGGGAAAATGCCTCTAGTTAACATTTCTTCTGAGGCGGAGGGGAGGGGGGTTGAAAAGGAAAATTCCCATACAACCACGAATGAAAAGGCGAAGAAAAGATCCAGAGGAGAAAACATTGAAAAGTGGGCTTGACTTTCAAACTTTGATAGCTATTGCTGAGCTGCACAAAACGTCATT
Source organism: Acomys percivali (assembly GCA_907169655.1). Lineage (NCBI taxonomy): Eukaryota > Metazoa > Chordata > Mammalia > Rodentia > Muridae > Acomys > Acomys percivali. The sequence continues at coordinate 47,849,020 of OU015743.1, read as the reverse complement.
GAGACAAGACGACCTGATGACACAGAAATGAGGGATAACTCAGTCTATGAAACCATTGCTGAGAAGCCGTTTATTGTGAATAGCTTTTAGAGCTGCTCGAGTTATTGAGGTAAATTGAATTGTAAACAAGAACCATATAGAGCCATTAAAATGAAAAGGGACAAGAGCCTCTTGTCCACGCTGCTTGCAAGGAAGTATCATCGCCATTGCTGCAAGATTTGTGTCTGTGGCCAAGTTTCCATCCACCGCGGGTGGATGAGTACCTTAATATTTCCTAGTAAGCACACCTCATCTTATTTTTTCATGTAACTCTTGGTCTGGGTTTTACAAAGTGCTGAAAATATAGCCCATGTTTTTATTTGGGGTGGAGTGTTGTCAAGAGAAAAAAAAAGACAACCAAGCATTTGATTAAAGAGATTTTAGCAGAATGCAGATGTCACACATCTCTAGAATATGAACCCATTCCATAGAGAAACCATTTCACAGGATCTAGGATGAGTTTTAATGGAAGATAGTTGTTATTAAAAAAAACAAACAAACCTACAAGCTTCAGAGGGAAAACCTTAATGTTATAATTTTTCACAAGAGTTTAATTTAGCCCAACCCTTGGATTTGGATAGCAAGAACAGCAGCTGCATAGCTTTCCAATCTCACTGTGGGACCCGTTCTTACCATCATTTTCTCATAGGAAAGGGTCATTAAATTCCCCTTTCAAAGAAAGGAGAAACACTGACAATGGTTATTGCCTAATGCTTATGTACAGAACTGCTGTTATTGTTGCTTGGCAACTGGAAGAGATTTGACAAGGAGTCTAAAGGAACTGAATGGATAAACGGAAACGTCAGCATCAGTTTCAGGGGATAAGGAGAAATTGACTATTGCAAGATTAGCATCCCGTTGCTTCTCCAAGCTACATGACCGGAATACACAGGGTTGCTTGTGTTTCTCCTGCCCCTTCTCCCTCTAGCCTTTCATCCTAACCCCTATTTGTACCTCGGCTGAGGGATGGATAGGAGACAGATGCTTACTGCTGAAGAACATAAGAGCATGTCAAAAATGAAGTCATTTGGCAGCAGGAAAAGTAACCTCAGTTGGCAACCCCTTGAAATTTATAGGGCCTTCTCTCAAATTCTAGTTATTTCCTACAATCATCCTTCATATGAAATTATCCAGTTTTATAGATAAAAGATTGGCAAGGCTGCAGCAATGATTTCTTCCCTTCTGGCCTTGCACACTGAAAATCCGCTATGATAGATTCGATGCACAGACCGATTGGGAGCTCTGGCACTTAACAGTAAACTCATGGGTTTTACTAAAGCCACTTTTTCTTGGTAAGATGTCTCCACAACTTGACCACAATCTCCTTATCAACAGGTATGACTTTTTTTTTTTTTTAACTCGCTGTGTACTTGACAGTAATGCTACGGATTTTACCACACTCTTTATATCTGCTAATCAAAATTTAGTTGAATAATTTAGTCAAGATTCTATCATAGTAATTGTCAGTAATTATGGGTAGACACAGTTGATAGGAAGGCAGGGGTGTGGCAAGCCTCCCTCGGCTTGGGGTGCAGGATAGAGCTTCTAAGTGGTGAATGTGAGAGGACAGGCAAGTGAAGCTAGGGACAGCCTTCAGATGTCATAGCATCTTAGAAAGGAGGGAGAAAAAAGGAAATCCAGAAGAAAAAATCTCCAACTTGTAATGTGGTGGTAAGAAAATCTCATCAGGTTGATGGGGACATGTATACCTTAGCTGCCAACTGGAGGATGGTATGTCCCTCAGAGTGTATGTGTCACCTCAGGGTGGACTGATAGCATCTGGAGGAGCAATGATGGGACCAGCATGGCTGGGCTGTCAGTGCCTCCTACAACAGACTTCTCTTGCCTCCACAGCACTCAACTGCACCAAAAAAAACAAACAAGCAGACAAACCCTGTCTGTAGAAAGGAAATTGAGATGTTTGGAACTTTTATCATACGATAAAAAGCATGATTCTTTTCGTTCCTGGAAAAAAAATGAATTGAAAATTTGAAAGTCATTGCTCTGAAATCATTGGTAACTTCAAATACAAACTCTAAAGGGCTGGTGAGATAGAGCAGTCGACAAAGTGAAAAGACCTGAGTTCAATCCCCAGACCACACATTTTAAAAGCTGAGCATGGTAGTTGTGTGCTTGCGCCCTGTTGCTGGGGAGGCAGGGGGAGGCAGGAGGAAGCAGGGGGAGGCAGGGAGAGGCAGGGGAAGCAGGGGAGGCAGGGGGAGGCAGAGGGAAGCAGGGGGAGGCAGGGGGAGGCAGGGAGAGGCAGGGGGAGGCAGAGGGAAGGAGGGGGAGGCAGATCCCTCCAGCTCACTCGGCAGCCAGCCTAGCCTACTTGTCAATGATAGTCCCAGCCAATGATAGTCCGACCCCACCTCAAAAGCTGTAAGACAATACCTGAGGAACAACTAAGATTGTCCTCATTTCAAGGCCCAGCATTCCCTAGCCTTTGCAAGCTGGTCCATGCTACCCTTACTATGAGAGTCTTCTGGAATCTTAGAGGAAGCAATCACTTTCCCTCACTCTGTTTCTAGGCGCATTTAAAGTAAAAAAAAAAAAAAAAGTCCTGTTCCTTCCGTTGAAAATCTCAGTCGTTTGCTACATATGTCAACTCTCCTGGCTTTGCTGTCTTTTTGTTCTATATGAGTTAATTCATTACCCCATAGGGCCATCAGAACCCTAGCTTAATAGATGTCTCTGTGGCTTTGTATAAGACAAAGGCAGGGCCCTAGACCACCAAGCGAGTGCTGTCTCAGTCTCCAAGTAGCTCCTCTATTGAACAGAAACTTGAACAAGAAAACTTCCATTCCTCGTAAAGTGCAGGGATTTCATAAAGCCATTGAAAGTTCGTTTGTGAGCCCCCTGGGCTGTGTTCCTCACGCCTCTTGTGTTTGGAACTCTTCAGAACTCTGCTTCTTAATCTTTGAAGATAATTACTGGTAAAAGTTGTTGAACTGATGATTGAGTATATAACAATGAGGGTTATTTTGGTTTGGTTTGGTTTTTGTTTTTGTTTGTTTTTGTAAAACACCCAACATGGTATTTTCCCTCTTGAAACTGTAAGCGTGCCTTGTGGTGCTGACGACAGGCACGTGGTAGAGGGATCTACCTCTCTAATATAAATAAAACGTGACCTTCGGCATTCCCTGTTCTCTGCCCTCACAGTCCCTGAAAACCACCACCTTATCCTCTTTTAATACTTTCTTTAAGTGGAGTTGGGCAGCGTCTGTCCTGTGACTGGCTCGGTGGCATTAGCATAATGTCTTGGAAGTGTGTTGTCATGCTGTTGCACGTTTCAGCATTTCCTTTTTATTAAGGCTACATTATGTTGCTCTGTGAGGAAACCCTCTGTGCATCTATTCATCCATTAATGGAGAGTTGTTAGTATTTTCTTTAAATACAGCTCAGATATAACTTGACTTATTAGACTGAGCGCTGAATGTACAAAGTAGTTTAAACTTTCTTTTTTGATTAGTCTAGAGGAAAACCAAACAGAAAACTGTAGGAAAAACAAAATTGGGTCATTTAAGTAATCATTTTGACTGATATTTAAAACACTGTGCCTTTTATAAACTGGTCCACCCTTGTAAATAAAAGAGAAAGTATATTTTTGGTTTCCATGGAGTTTTATGGTCTGTTTCCTCCATACCACAGTAAAGGACTATCCAAAGCTGATTTACTTTAGAGATTAAGTTAAATGTCTTCTGCTGGTATTGACCAAAGGGTAATTAGCTTTTTTATTCTAGTATTGATTAAAGGGTTATAAATGACTTGTACCCTTTTTATAATACTTTTTATCTGGGAAAGTCTGTGAATGAGCCGAAAAAAAATAGAAAAACCACATTAAGAGTGAATGCAAATAATTACCATTTTTCCCCAAGTGGAGACTTTAAGCTACAAAGAAAATGAGGAAAGAATTTACTAAATATTCTTTTAGGAACTAGATAAATTAAAAGGGTTCTTGCTTTTCTACTGTGGTGAAGGTACCCAGATCAAAATAGCCTATGAATGTAGCATTTCTTTTTTTTTTTCTTCAGTAATAAGTCTGAATATGGAATTCATCAGGGATAGGAGCCAGACAGAATATTTCCCATAACCTTAATACTGCGTAGTGTGTGTGCTGGATGGAAGCCGATTTCTAGTGAACCTGCTCACCTGCTCTAAAATTATCTGCAAGTCTAACCGGTTATTCTCGGGAAGTTGGAGCAAGAATCAAAGACAGTGATTTAAAAAAAAAACCCTCAGGCATACACTGAATACATACTATTGTAATGTTTGTTTCTCTATTGTATGTCTCAATGTAAATTAGAAGGACTGTTGCCGTTAGCAACCATCATATATATTTGGCCCCATGCTTTTGTTTTCCATACTCTTTCAGGCAGATTGTATTCAGCAATGGTAACTATAAAAGGATCTCCCACATTAAGAGTTAGAATCCTAAAAGGAGATAGGCCCTCGTAGCAGGCTAAGTAGTTTAGTAAGAAACAAGTTTCTTTCAAAATGAGGATATTCTGCCACTTACTTCATAGTTGGAGTGCACGCAGAAAGCACTGGGTTGCCCTGTAAACACTCTATCCTAAGATGACCATGCTGTGAGAAAAACCAGTCAGTCTCATCCAAGACCTCAGAGTGGTCTTCATGCTACAAGAAGAGAGCACACTGCCCCCAGCTGGTGGTCTCTCTGCCCCTGTCTTTCTTCCTGAGTGACCCACCACGGCAAACCCATTCAACCAAACGCCTCTCAAGTCCGTCTCCACAGAGACAGTGGAAGTACCAGATCAGTTCTTCTCAGTGGTCATACAGCAGTAGGGAACTAGGGACATTCTTCAAGAGAGGGTCTTCCAGACAAAGGCACGGGGCCAAGCTTGACCTGTAACATCCAGTGTGTCTCAAATGTGTTGTCCTCAGTTCTGGATGTTCGTGAGAACCGTGGCGGGAACGTTCATGCCAAGCCATTCGCCATCCAAATTGTTTCCTCCTCCCCGTCCCTTGTATCTCTATAGAAACCAGTTGCTTATTCACCAGTAACCTGCAAGTCCTTGTTTACCCTGCTCATATTGGTCCATTTTCCTGCCCAGGATACTGTGCTAAAATCCTAACTGGTATTCATTTGATCTCCTTGAGCTTATACACAAAAGACAGGATGACCTTAAATGTGCAAATATCAACTCCTTCCTGAGTAAACCCTCAGTGGCTTCGCCTTAGCATCAGGCTCAACGTTATCAGACAGGGTACCTGGACCACTTTGGCCCCATGCCTTTATATCTGAAAGTCCATCTCTTTTAACACCTGGTGCTCCAAGGTGCCTGGGCCTTCTTTCCTTTGAACACGTTTCCTGGGTTCTGTGTTGTTCCTCCTCAAACACTCCATCTCCTCTCCTTCAGTCTCCCCTTAAACCAATTTCAGTCTTCAGTGTTCCTCTGGATCTCAGACAACAAAACATCTTCACTTCTTTTACTGAAATTCATGAAAATTCTGTCTTTCTAGACGTTAAATGTTCTCGGCGCGTCCGGAAGTGTGTCTGCCCGTGTCTGTGGGCCAGCTCCAGAGTCTGTTCATTGTGATGGACTCAGAGAATAAATAAACAAAGGAACTTGCATTAAAAGATTACTCTCGGCTCCCAGGATGTTCTTGTTGTAATACTCTGGCTTCTGTACTTGACTCAGGCTTATAAAAATTCAAATCAACAATTTGGCTCCAGCCTACACAAAATTTAAATCAATAAATCTCCTCTAGGAGAACTGGCTTTTTACAAGAGACCAAATTGGAAGGAATGGGGGAATGGCTAACATGTTCTTTGTTTGTAGTGACAAAAAATGCAAGGTTCCAAAAGTTACCAGCTGGCTGGAGCACCCAGTCAGAACTTACATACTGAAATTTAACAAAGATGGATGTAAAATCCCGGCCAGAGTGTTACTGTCACTTCACAAGCCTGAGGCTGCAGCACTTGTCCTACAAACAGCACGTAAGGAGAGCTAGTAGCAAAGAAGCTCCACAGAGGCCAGCAATTAGCATCTCTCCTGCAAGCGACCATGTTGGCTTTGACAACATTAGTGGGTAAGTGGGACCCCACCAAGGCAGGTGCTGGTGGCACAGTCCTAGTCTTTAGTTCCCTTCCCCCAACCAGAGCAGCGTGCCTATTTACAGAAACACTTTTCAAGAGCAAACACTCGGAGAGCTTGACCAGATGGCAAGAGCTGGGAGACTGCAGAAGAGAGCATGTTCGCTCCACAGGGATGGATTTCTAGGGAGGTGCTTCAGGTTTAAATAAGAGCAGGGCTGGCCTGTAGAAAGGGGGTTGCCTTCGTACACACCAGAAGGCAGCACCAGGAACACGGGGTGGAAAGATCTAGCATCTCCTCTCTGCCTGTCTGCTTCTGATCACTGGCTTTTCTAGTCCTGTTTGCTTTTCCTTAACCTCAGCAGGATATCAGGTCCCTTCCTGTCTCCCTAGTGTCCTAATCCATCTTCTGAAGGCCTTGGGTGCCTTATCAGCCACTCTAACGATGCCCAAAGCCCATGAGCCGGAGCCTCGGGACCTCCCATGATACTTTTCTACAGTTTGTAAACTTGGGACATGCCTCTCGGCTGCCTCTCCTTCTAGCTTGCTAAGAATCTCTGGGGGAAAGCCATGCCAGCTGGCTCCATGACAGATCCGTGCTGTCCAGCGTTCATGGACCTTCAAGCCTGTTCAGCATTCCTTATTCATTACGGCCACTTCCTCTTAGGTTCCCATGAAGGCGGCTCTAAACCATTCTCTTACTTTTTAAGCCTCAAGGCTCAGATGAATGGTTTTCATAAACTTTTCCCTCTTCATGCACTCAAATGTTTACTGCACCCCCATCTCCCCTTCTCCCTTTCCTTCCTTTTCAGAATTCTGAGGAATAGAAAGGGGAACCTCCTTTCTCTTCAAAGACTATTTTCTACCCAAATATCTATCTCCTTTCCCCCCCCCCCCCCCCCCCCTCCTTCCTCCCCCCCCCCCCCCCCCTCTCTCTCTCTCTCTCTCCAGCAAACACATGTGCAGGTGCACCTTTGGGTGTTATTCCTCGGAAGCCATCCACATGTTTTTTTTGGTTTTTTGGGTTTTTTTTTTTTTTTTGCGACAGGGTCTCTCTCACGCTGGCTCAGCTAGGCTGGCTTGCTGGCCACTGAGCACAGGGATCCACTTCCTCAGGGATCCACTTCCCCAGGACTAGGGTCACAGTCACGCTCCACCATGCCTGCCTTCGTATGTGCATGCTGGGGAGCAGGGTTAGGACCGCAGACTTACCCAAGAGGTGCTTAGACAGAGATGTCTCCGGCCCCTCGGCGTCCTAACACCGTTTCCCCCATTCCCTCCGAGATCTAGCTTCATAATTTATCTCCTCTCTTTCCTCTCTTCAAATCCCTTCTCGCTGCTGGCTCTTTCCTCCACCACCGAACACGCTCAAGCGCTTTGGGCAATAAATTGTGCACTGATTGTTTGAAGATGGATTGGACAGAGGGAAAAAAACCAAGCCAGAGATCCAATTAGGAGTTTTCCAGACTTGATGAGACAGAAAAGGACCTGGCTAGGTTATTGAGGGGGGGCGTGGCCTGGGCAGCAAACAGGTGAGATTCAGAGTGGATTTTAGTGTCGGGACAATTGGAAGTAGCTGTTATTTATTACTTGGCCTTGCTTTCTTCACTATTTCGTGAGCCCCTCCCCCTTGCTTTTCCCTCAGGAAACGTAGCTGCTGTACAGGAGTAACTGGCCTCACCAAGACGTGTGGGAAGGAAAGGTGCCACCAGGAAGGTAGTTGGTTTTAAGAGGCTACTTGGTGGGATAGGAGGAAGAACTCTGGGGAGGAACTCTTGTTCCTCAAAGAGGGGTCCGTTGCACCCACTCATTGCTGCTGTCATAGTTACCACCAGCTTCGGAGCCTAAGGCAATCCAAGTGAACAAACCACCTTAGGACTCTGGAGGACAGAGGTCAGAGGTCAGAGGTCAGATGGGGACCTCCATTCCCAGGCTCTGACAGAGAGAATTGGTTTTCTTGCCTTTCCCGCTTTGAAGCTGCCTCCAACTCCTCTGTTCAGGCCCTGAAGTGGCTAATTGAATCTCACTTTGCATTGCTGTCACCTACTCTCTTCCTCCTTACCTCGCTATGGAGATAATCCGGGGTGATCTCTCTCTCTCAGAGTGAGCCAGTGAGCAACCTTCATGCCACCTGTAAACCGAGTTCACCATGAATTCCAACGCCTTCACAGGTTGCAGAAAACAAAGGGCCTGGGCAAAACCACTCCTGCCTGCCACATCTTTTGACCAAGCAGAACCTTAAAAAAACAGTTAAACCTGCAGATTCTCAAGTGTCCCAAGCCTCCAGAATTGCATTTGGTTGTGAGCAGATCCCAGCTAACTGTGATGGGTTTCATAAGACACATACAGTGTCGCCAAGATCCTCTCACTTCGGCTTTCATACTACTCTTGTCAACATGGTGTTTCTCCCCATTCCCCGCCCCCGCCCCCCACCCCCATCCCCCATCTTCAAAGCTTCATTTTCCTTTCTAATCCTGTTCTGCTCGCCCTAAAAAGTTAATTTTGATTTGTGCCAGTGGTGTTAATTCCCAAAAAAGTCAGCCAAGTAGAACATGACAACACTTCATACATATTTTTTTTTTTGCTGGCAGGAAATAGATATTCGAAAAAGCAATTAAATTATGGAATTATCCTTGATGCAAAGGTACCAGGCTGCAAAGAGCATTTTCTTCGCCCAAGAGGGTTCATAGGAGAACCGCCTTCATTAGTGTGTAGATAATACCGTTGGCCCAGCAAGTGAAGTGAAAAGTATATGGATATGTTTTTGAGGCATCTCTGAGAGGCCTAGCATTTGAGAAATGTGACCAAAGCTGATTATAAACCCCTTTAGCATCGCAGGAATGGCAAAGCCATAAATAACTCTGATTCTCATTGGTGCAAAGAAGAGGTCGCTGGCTGTTTGATTGCTGCCCTTACTGTGGAGGGTAGGACAGTGCTCCTCTCTAAGTGTGTTGAGTTCCTCAAGGCTGGAAGCAGCCATCTGCTGAGCCTGGGACCTCGGAGACACTCCATACATCTGTGCCTTGAATCTATTAAGGTTTTTTTAATGTTGCATGGTACTTTTTGCTGGATTGTAGCCATGCACTGAAAAAAAAAGTGAATTAAAGACCTGAGATGTTTCAGTGACCGTGAGCGTTTTACTAGGTTCCCCACTGCCTCGATTCATTCAGCCACTTACCAGACACTGCGCCTCCATCCTCTGAGCTCTCCCAGTGTTTAAGATGCTGTGGATATAAAGGTTTGCACGGAGTAACTTACACTCCATCAGGTACAGTCACGCACAAGTAATTCTGGAGCTTGCGTGAGAGCTAGCAGAGGTGTGTAGGTAAGACTTGTGGCTTCTCGTCTACAGGGCTCTCGCTTTACACTCTGAGCGCGTTTCTCCTTGAAATCTTCCAGGGTTTTTTTTTTCCCTCCTTTGCCAATTAGATGGGCGATTGGACTGTGTTGTTTTTATTTCCAGCTGCATTTGCTAATACAGCCTTTAGGCACTTGCTACTTGCTCTAGAAAATGAAACCTTCTCAAACTAGTGCAAATAAAAAGAGGTTATTATATTACACAGGTCTGGCAGGGTGTCACGTGACTTGGGTGTAGTTAAGGAAACAGTAGGGGGGGGCAGCTTTCTTGGAGACTGGCCCCATCCAGCTCCACTCTGCCTCTCTCCCACTCTGAATAACCATTAAGAGTCTGATTGGTGCATTTTGGCTTCTCAAGCCAGCCGCTTCCTGACCATTGTGATTCCTTGTGAATGGATGGACTCTGATTGCTTCCTGCGCAGCCTGGCTTTCATGAGGTGTGATTACAGACAGTCGGTCCTGACTTCTCATGATTCGACTTACAATGTTCACCCTCGCACTGCTGGTGCAAAAGCGATGCCCTTACAACCGTCCTATTTTGCACTTTCAGCACAGTGCTAATAAATTAACATACTCAGCTCGTTATCACAAGACATCCTCTGTGTTGAATGGCACTGCGCAACTGTGAGCTACTGCCAATGTCCTGAACACATGCAAAGCAGAGTGGCCTAAGCAGTGAGGCTCTGTAGGGTGAGTACACCACACACATTGACATTATTTTTTAATTTGTGTGTGCTTAAGTTCATGTCTGTGAACACATGTGTTATGTGAGTGAGTGTGTGCACGAACAAGTGTGCCTGTGCCTGTGGAGGTTAGAGGTCAATGCCAACCGTCTTACTCAATCCCGCCTCCCTCTGCCTTATTTTTGAGCCAGTCTCTAACTGAACCTGGAGTGTAATGAGTGGCTCTACTAGGCGACCAGCAAGCTCCAGGGATCTTCCTGTCCCCACCTTCTTACAGCCAGGCATTCAGGCATGTGCTGCTGCAACCCAGCTTGTTTATACTTGGAGGTGATGGTGTTCCAAAATCGGGTCCTCGTCTTTACACAGGAAGCGCTTTACCAGCTAACCCATTCCCTGCCCCACTCCCACCCCAAGGCATTGTTGGATTACAGTGCTCTTAACTTATGGTGGACCAGGTGCAGTAACACTGTTGTAAGTCACAGGACGCCTGTCTGTGTCTGCCCATCGCAGCTATGTGTTTGCACATCTCTTCCCCCGCTCCGTCACTGACAGCACTGTTCCCACTCTGTCCGGACACCAGTGCCGCGACTAGACTTTTAGCATGTACTTAAATGAGAGTAAGGGAAGCACATGTTGGCCACATTAAAAATGGATGCAGTGAAGAAAGGGAATGTAGGGGAAGGTGTTAGGCCCACTGTCCCTAAGTCTGTGGGGGAAGGAAATTCTCTATCCACAACAGTCTTTGTAAAACAGCCCTTGACCGGCACATTAGGTACATGTCCTTGCGTTTCCAAGCCATACCTTCATGGCCTATCGCGAATACTCCCGCTCTTTTCTGTTTCAGACTTAACTGAGCAGCGAGTGTATGTCACACTCTATAGCAGACACTAATTCTTCCCGTTTTTCACAGACCCTAGCAGATAATAGTCTCTTTTGTGGCTATGGAGCCAAGTTTCAAAGAGCTGAGTAGTTCACCAAGGTCACAGAGTTGACACTCAGCAGATTAGATAGAACATAGCTCTGTTAATACCAGTGCTCCATCCGTGACGTCTCTCCATCTAGAAAACCTCCTCCTGTCGCTGGGCAGGCATGGCTGCTCTTCTCTGTAGTGCCACGGTGCCTTGTTCATAAAGAAAGCACAGCACCTACTCTCATTATAGAGTGTCTGGATCTGCTGGTACCCTGCGTCTCTTTGGGACAGAGCAATAGCTGGCTCTTTATTGTATCCTCAATACTTGTCTCTCAGTGAGGACTCAGCTGATGTCTGTCTCCTAAGCTGACTCGCAAAAGACAGTCAGGCATAGTTTACACTTCTTTAAGACAGTTAGGCATAGTTTACACTTCTTTACATAGTCTCAAAACTCTAAAATTACCACTGTTCCTGATTAGCTAGCAGTGACATTGTAAGAATTTAAAATTTGCCCGAGTAGTCTTCCAGGCTCTGATGAAATGTAAAGAGCACGGGTGTGTTCTCCCTGCCTGTAGAATGCCTGGGGTGTGCAGTCAGTCGGTTGGGACCCACTGTGGTACTGTAGATGGTGATGCGCTAGGAGCTACAGAGTGGCGGTATGGGAACAACGCACTGGTGGGGTGTTCACTTGGCTCCAAGCAGCAGCTAGGTATGGCTGCAGGGTTGCTGCCACACAGTATCAGTCACTCCAGAGTAGACATTGTAACTGTACAGAAATGCAGAGGAGGCTTCTGCCTCCTGCTGTTTGCCATCTAGTCAGCACAGTGTGCGCACAAATGTATCAATATTTGAAAGACAGCTACCGTAGAGTTGAGTCAGGAATGCTTCTGGTAAAAAGGCTTAAGAAAGACTCCAGCCTGCTATCCTTCCTCTGAGTGCCACCAGGTCTCCCCATTCAGGGGACATAGTCAAATATGAGGCACCAGAGTACCTGTGAAAGTCAGACCCCTTGATACCCTATGAGTATATACAGGGGGAGGAGGTCCCCCTCAGTCACAGTCATAGGGGAGAGGAGTAAGGGGAAAATGGGAGGGAGGATTGGGAGGATACAAGGGAGGGGATAACCATTGAGATGTAATATGAATTAATTAATAAAAAATAAAATAATAAAAAAAGAAAGACTTCAGGAGTGTGTGACCTTTCAGCTTGGGGACAAGACACATCTGAGGTCAAGGAGAAGTCCTGATGGGCTGGAGTTGAGGCACTTGTGAGTGCTGGGTAGAGGAACAGAGTCACACGGAAGAGCAGGCTGGTGCCCTGTTGCTGATGGCCTTGAAGGCCAGGCTGTGCAAACTGCACTTCATTCTAAGTTCTTCAGTCAGGGAGTAAGACGGTCATGATTCTGCAGCCATCGCCCCATCTCCACGTGTTCTGAGCCCAGTTCACCCCAGATCAGGAGTCTTTTGGAAAGAAACAGAACGTGAGTAGAATTTTGTCTTATCATATTCTAAGCAGTGCAGTATAACTATTTTCATGGTGTTTACATTTGGGGGTGTTTTAAAATATATGTTTAAAGTACCTAAGCAATTTGCATAGGTTACATGCACACCTTTTTTTTTTTTTTTTTTTTTTTTTTGGTAAAGAACTTGAACTCCTACGGGCTTTGGTATCTTGGGTTCCACATCTCCCATAGCGCCACAGGACAACTATATTTTTGGAAGGACATGCTGCATGAGAGTGGATTTTCAAGTTTCAAGGAGGAGACTAGAAATGGAGAGTTCAGTTATTTGGTGTCTGTTCACCCTGTTAGCTCTTGGCTGATCACACAGCCATCTGAGTAGATTGAAAATTCTTCTCTGAATCACCTTTGGAGTCCCTGCATGGGTTTAAGACTCACTGGTAAGCCAAAAGGAAAGTCCAAGGAGCCACCACAGACAGGTTCGATGATGCGCAGTGTGAACAAGGAAATCTGCTAACAGTTCTTCAGCCAGAGACAGCTCAGCTACAAACCAAACAGCACCCCTGAATGCCCCACTGCTTAGCGCATGAGCCAACAGGGTGGGCGTGGTGCAGAAGATGCTGGAGCCTTCTGGGGAACCAGATAGGAAAGCCCCTGAGAAGAGAGAGACTCCAGATGGAAAGTACTCTGAAGGTAGCATCACAACAACCCCTTTCTAAATAGCAAATTGAATTTGCCAAACCAGACATAAATTAGTAGAAGCAAAATAGATGAGCACGGTATTGGAAGACTAAAGCAGCTGCTACATGAAGCACTAACTGGCCTTCTTGATTGTCACCCAGCAGCCTGAATGGCTGCCTGGTGGGCTTGGATGGACCACTCTATTAGTTTGGCAGAGGAGCACCGCCCCTCCCCCAACCCCTGTCAAGGGCAGCAGCTTCCAGCTTTGTTGCAAAGCTGCAGAGGAGCCTGGGGCTGTGGCGGGGAAAGGGTGTCTGTGTGTGAGAAGCAGCACCAGAGAGGGCCTCTTCTGCGACATAGCTATTGCCTTCATGAATTTTATGAATTCTCCATATGCAAACGACCATTATTAGTCACGCGTTGATGGAGTCAATCCTACAGCTCTCAAAAGCTGCATCTCTACAGGCAGAAGCAGCCGCTGAGCACAGCCACGGCAATGCCACCTTGGTCCCGCGCATGCCCTACATTTGCTGCCACTTGAAAATGAGATCAGTCTTAGGCTTAAATTGTGAATACCAACTGTTCAGTTCCTGCGTGTTTATGTGCACACAGGAGCACATGTGATTTCCCCATCTTCCTTGAAGACATTTCCGTACAGAAATGATGTGGATTTATGAATTGTGCTGTTCTCTTCACATTAGCAAAGCCTAGTGGTCAAAGCAGATGTTACCCAAGAGTTCAGCCTGAGGAATGGTTCTGAACAAACAAGGTTCGCACCCCCTTATCTGCTCGTTTCAGTAAAGCAGAGAACCTCCTCTAATTTAGCATCCCCCTCTAGGAGTTGAATCTAGATCTCATAGATTTGATATCGGGACTCAACTAGAGATGACTTTTCTAGAGAGACATTCGGAGCTAAGATTAAGATATATATATATATATATATATATATATGGTGGGGGGCAGGGGAGATGATTTCGTTGGTATAGTGCTTGCATAAAGGCCTGACTTTGGTCCCCAGCACTCACATTAAAGGTGGCCACTGTGAGGCACACTTGTCATCCCAGGAGGAAGGCAAGCAGGTTCCTGCACCTCACGTGGGTTTTAGCTCCAGGTTCCATTTGAGAGTCGGTCTCAAAACCTAAGGTAGAGAGAGCCCTTGCGGAAGACATCAGATGATGACTTTTGGCTTTCACATGCATGCGTACACACACACACACACACACACACACACACACACACACACACCACACGTGCGCAGGGGGGGGAGGGGGAGAGAGGGGGAATTATTGGTCTGATGTATTTTGATGCTAATTAATACAAGGCCGTCACACCTGGGCAGAGCAGATATTAATCCCCTAAATTCTTTCCCATAGTGGGGCAAGTATGGGATCGCCTGCCCCAATCCCATGCCATCTGCTTCTAATAATTTCTATCAAGCTACCTCCCATCCATAATCCCAAATACTTGCTAATGTTCTTCATCTGGGCCAAATCTCTATCCACACCAGCCATGTATTTCTCTTCCACTTAACCCATGGCGGCCTTCCTCTCTGCTCTTCTCCTCCAGAATCTTTCCTCCCAAAATTCTGTCTCCCCATGCGCAGGAGTCTTTGCCCTGCCCAGGTGTGATGGCTTTTTATTAATTAGCATCAAAATGCATCAGACCAACAATTCTCTTTTCTGTCTAAATAAAAAGCCATTTTTATATTCAGTAAGAAAAATTATAAAAACCAATAGGTAAGACTTATATACATAATGTTTAATTAAAAGGTATTTGGCAACCTTGAAAAAATATTATCTGTTTTATCTTGGTAAGTCTAACGTTTTGAACTAAATCAATATCTATCAAAGCTCTAATCTATCAACCTAAAAGTATCTATCTAGACGTAAAAGTATCTTAACTCCTAAACAACTAAGCTTAATTTTAAAACTCTCTGATCTTCAACCCCATCAGAGACTTGATATATATATATATATATATATATATATATATATATATATATATATATATAGTGTGTGAAGAATAATATTAAATTTGAATTCTATTTCAATGTATCAAAATTAAACTTATTTTGCATCAATATACAAAATTCTATATCAATTAATTGAAATTAACCTTGTGAGTAACAACTAAGGCCTTAAGTCGGGAAGGAGATTCAATAATCTATTTTTCGTCCTATCATCCCTATATTTTTCTATATTCCTCTTTCTTTCTTTTCAACCCCTATCTCCATACCTCTCAATGACAATATACATCTATAGCCCAAGAAAGCAACCAAAAACCTACCCAACCCACCTTAAGGGAAACAGGGCATCTTTCTCTTAAGGTTTCTTCTGGCTGATTTGGGGTGACTAATACCTATGTAGGTGCCCAAATAAAACTAGAAAAAAATGGTTAAACAAGCTAGGAGCAGTATTGCGGTCCAGTCTCTAAATGTTGAGAAATCCCAGGCTTAATATCAGTCATATGTGGGACAATCTGAACTGCTGGACCAATTGGGATCAGGAGCCTTCTTTGAAGCTGTCGTTTTCTGATGAGGAACAGCAACTGAAACACTTGGGGCTGGAACATGAAGGATGCAGGATGTCAGCATCTCAGCATGCTGGAGGAATGAATCCTGTCAGGTCTGATCCAGTGTCAGTGTCCGGTTCTTTTGTTCTGAAAACATATAGTTTCTCACAAGTATTATAACAGTCCTGAAACTATGAATGTATTAGGTGTGCAGGATGCACAGAACAATTAAGGCTGGTTCTCTGCTCTTTGTATGAGCAGGAGAAAGACATCTGTAAATCTTCATCCATGCCATATGAAGAATGACATCTAATAATAAATCATGGGGATTCTGTAACCAACAGGAAGCTTTGGCTATGCGTAGACATTCATGTCTCAGCCAGTCTCAGAGCTATTCCCATGTGGTGGGATTAGCAATGTAAGTTAATGGCTTGTTCTACAGTTTGAGTTCATGTAAACATAGACTGACTTATCCAGGCCTTTTTTATCCAGGTCTCTTTCGTTTTGACCTCTTTCAAAGAGGAAATATAACATCACCATCAACAATGAACATGTAACTATTATCATATTGAAATCAAAACAAGATCGTATAGTTCTAAATGTCCTTCTCTAGGCTCTATAGTGCTTGATGTATAGGCTAGGCTGCTACCTGTTTCCTGACAGAATGCTTCCTGTTTTAGAAACAAGCTGGTTGCCCTGAGCAAAGGAAAAGGCATTAAGCTTTAAATAAACATTATATAAACTCTCATTTTATTTTAGGGTTTATGTATTCTGTAGACACCTTGTACCTGGCTTTTCACGTTTGTTGTGGGTGTTTTTGTCTCAGTCCTTCTCGATGTGGGAGCCATGCAGCTTGCATGTCTGTGTCCCCACCCAAACTGGGTCCCTACATTGACCAACAGAACATATCTCTTAGGCCAATTACCCTTTAGCACCAGTTCTCCTGTGGACGGTCCACTTTCAAGGAGGTGGTCTGGCCTTTTATAGAGCAGGGACATCATTTTTCCTTACATAAACCTGAGATTGATGTGTATCCATCCTTTAGATCAGTAAGGACATATAATCCATTGTTAAGAAAAAGGAATGTACATAGTAAATGTAAGGGAAAAGATTGTCAGTTTAAATCCCAGGCTGTCTCTGCAAGTAATTTATCTTATCAGCAGGGGATCAGGCCCTGTGGAAGACCAGGTTAGTCTGCAACTCAAGAGGTCTGCCTATCTTTGTCTCCACTGTGTTGGGATTAAGGGTGTGCGCCACCACTGCCCTGTTCAACTATTTCATCTCAATTCAGTCAAGATCTTTAGAAATCTCAAGAAAAAAAATCAAGCAGGGGAACAAGAAAATTCTAAGTCTTACATCGGTTGTGCCCATTTAGGCTTCTGTTAGTGAAACCCTGTCCACTCTTCCTTGGAATTTAGTTATTGCTATCTCTTTCTGGTGGACCCTTTTCAGAAAGTGCTGACAAACACCTTGCAGCTAAGGAGCTTTGAATACCAGCCGCTATCAACTCTATGGAGAAGAGTTTGGTTCCTCCTTCCCATTTTGTTGTCGGTAACTTAGTCTCACATCTCCCAGCTCTTTGCTTTTCTCCCTGAACATTTTTAGAGGGAATATGGAGAAGTGCAACTATGACTAAGCCCATTGTAAACAAATTTATAAACACCAAAACAAAGCCAAAAAAGATCCAGGAGCCTTCTGCTGTGATGCTTCGGAAAGGGACCATAGCGGTTTTTATTTTATTAGTTTTCTAGGCAGTTAATTCCATTCCCTAGGCCAGTTTAGAAGACTACCAGCCTCCCAGTTCTGCCTCTTCAACCAACCACGTGTCTGTAGCCCTCTTTGCTCTGTGAGAGTTGAGCCTGCAGGCAGCTAGGAGCAGTTCCTGTGAAATGCTGTGGTCCATGGATGCTCTCTGGGAGCTATTTCTCTCCACCTCCCGCCAGACTGTGACATAATACAATTTTTAAGGGTGTGGATACCTGAATTTGCTTGGGTACCAGTTTGTTATTGTTTAATTATCAGTATTGCCTAATAATTGCCCCACATCGAGCACCACTTGTTGTTAATTTGCCAGTACAGCCTGATAAGGTTTATTATCAGGCCTATAATTATTATTAAGGCAGTATAACCCGCTAGTAATCAAGCAAAACACAGATACTTGTTATATTTTAAAATAACCTTAGTTAACCTGGGGAAGGGCAGATATTAATCCCCTAAATTACTTCCCATAGTGGGAATGGAATCCCTGCCCCAATCCCATGCCATCTGCTTCTAATAATTTCTATCAAGCTACCTCCCATGCATAATCCAAAATACTTGCTAATGTTCTTCATCTGGGCTGGATTCTCCATCCATGCCGGCCTTATTTCTCTTCCACCTAACCCATGGCAGCCTTCCTCTCTGCTCTTCTCCTCCAGAATCTTTCCTCCCAACATTCTCTCTGTCTCCTCACGCCAGAGAACCTTAGCCATGCACAGTTCATTTGCCCTGCCCAGGTGTGATGGCCTTTTATTAATTAGAATCAAAATACATCAGACCAACAGACACAGAATGCTGCCTATCTGCACATAGCTGACCACGCTCATACGGTTATAAGAGGATGGGAAGAGTAAAGCAAGGGTCAGAAGTGAACGGGTCTATGCAAGCAGTGGCTTAAACTGTTCTTGCCTTAACATTACAAATGATGTTTTGCAGAGGAAAGTCTAGAAGCAGGGGAACAATTATTTTTATGCTTATTTTATGATTCCAGTCTTTGCTGCTCACACAGCCGTGTGTAGGTGGCTTGAACACTTTGGTATAATATTACAATAGTGTACTTAATGTAATTAATAACTAAGTGTTTTATTATTCAGAAAGGCGTACTTGATGTGGCCATAATGATGCTCATTATTAAGAAATCTTCCATATGAACAAACTGTAGTGGCTTGAACTACTAAAATTGTATTTATTTAAAAGATATTATAACTATAATATAAGTAACTCCAATGTACTAGTAGTTACAAGGAAAATGTTATATATTATTACTGTCGATGACTTTCCTGGGCTATATGTGGAAGCTTTTGGGTTTTGTTTCTTTGCATCTTGGTTTAAATATAGAGCCTTATACATTCCAGGCAAATGCTCTACCATTTTGGCCTCTCTTAAAAACATTTTATGTTCAGTGAGAAAAATATGTCTTTTAAACATGATAAACACATGAGAGAAGAGGACTCGGTGAGCAACAGAGGAGTAATCACAAGGCCAGCATGCTTTTCATAGCCTTGTAGACCTGCCCAGTGTGGTCCTTGTCAAGTCTGACCTCCCCTGTGCTTAACGGCCTCCCCCTCCACTTCCCTCCGTCCACACCATGGCGTACTCCGCAGTCATGCTCCTCCTGCCTAGAATCCTCTCCTCTCCCCTCCCACTCCCACTTACCTCTTGTCACTCACTCACCCTCCACATCTGAGTGTATCTATCAAGTCAGATAGATAGATGCCCGTGTAAGTCTTGCCTCCTCTCTATGATCACCTGAGCATTGTCTGCCTCCCCATGTGGCCTGTACGTTTCAGGAAGTTTGGTGCCTTCTCAACGTTCCTAATGCTCTGACCCTTTAATGTACTTCCTTGTGGTGACCCACAACCTGAAAATCATCTCCTTGCTACTTCATAGCTGTAATTTTGCTGCTGTGATGAATGGTGGTGCAGATATCTGATATGCAGGATAGCGGATATGCAACCCCAAAGGGGTTTAAGACCCACAGGCTGAGAACCACTGCAATTAGTATTTAAAATGAATATTTACTATGTCAGTTTGATAGTACATGTCTGCCACTGGGGAGGCTGAGACAGGGGAGTTTGAATCCATGTAATGAGACCCTGTCTAAAATAAATAGATGATAGATAGATAGATAGATAGATAGATAGATAGATAGATAGATAGATAGATAGACAGACAGACAGACAGACAGACAGACAGACAGATGTATTCATTGAACTGGACTGTTAAAAAGAAGGCCAACAAAGCAATGAAGAATTAGGGTGTTTTCAAAGAGCCAATTTTTCTAATGGAGTCCAGAGAATCTAGGAACCATAAAATGTGAGAATAGTAAAAAAAACCCAAAGGAGTATTGAGTGGCATATACAAACACATATTGTATTAGAATCTCAGTAAAGCCCAAATATTTAGCATTTCTAAATGTCAGGATTTAAAGCCAATCTTCTGGTCAATGATCTCAACCGCTCTACAAGTCTATGCCCATAGCCTATGCCATTTTCTCATTATAACCTACATGCTGTTATATAGGTCTGTGGGGGAACAGGCTGCCTATTTTCTAGCACAATCAAGAAATAGTCTGTAGTTCTCAGGTAAATGTCTGGTCAATAGTGTCATGCTATACATAGCATGCTTCTATCATCCATACCATATGAATCCAATTATAACAAAATCCATTTAACTCTAAAACTCACTGGTCCTCATTTAACTCTGAGTGCACTGTGTATAAATTGTACAGTTCTTTAATGAGCACTTCCCATTGTCCCGTGCAATGTTCCAGCATTTGTTCATACAGAAATCCTTCTCGTAAAAAAGACGGGGTGACATTAAGTTTTTGCTAAAATACGTAGAACAGTCTGTAATAATCACAGGTTCTTTGAGATAAAGGTCACAATTAATTCTAGCAGGCAACCAGAAAGAATCTATGTTAAGTTTGATGGAGGAAGGCATCTACATCGTTGAGGATTGGACACTTGCAAGCGTCAGAATCCTTGGCGCGTACATGTGTTTACTTTTACTCTGCTCAGTGGTTATTTCTCAGAAGGGTATTTGAGACAATTTTCTGTAATATAGCTGGGATTACCCCATCACAAATGCAGTGCCCCATACACTCCTGTCTTTATAAGCGCTGCTGGAGTTTCCCAGCATACTTCTATGACCCTCACATGACTGCTTCCACTGTGCCCAGAGAGAAGCTGAGGCAGGAAGCTGTTTCTGTATGTTTTCTAAAGATACCCCCGAGCCAGTGGAAAGGAAGACTGAGACGGAAAAAAAAAAAAAAAAAAAAAAAGATTCTGCGTCCTCGCTGAGAGCACATCTTGTATGCGTCTCGGTCTCCGGGAGGGTTGAGAGCCAAACCAGCGTTGGCTTTGCACACTTGTCCTTACAGCCTGACAAGGAGGTCTCTGGAGGGGTGTGTACACACATAAAGTAGGCCTCGAGGCAACTACCAGCATGAACGCTCACTCCTCTGAGAAGCCTGGAGGACGCTCCTTGGCAAGAGGACAGATTGCTTAGCTGTCCAGGGCCTTCCTAAGGTATAATTCTCCTCTACCTAGTGGGAGATCTGTGGGCAAACAATACTCAGGGTGTTTACCTCTCTGTTTTTCTTTCCCTTTTCTTTCAGATCTATGCAGTTAGATCAGTTGTTCCGAACAAAAGCAATAATGAAATTGTCCTGGTGCTACAGCAGTTTGACTTTAATGTGGATAAAGCCGTGCAAGCCTTTGTGGATGGTAGGTACACGCCCGCCTGAAACTGAAAACGTTGGCGCTCACTAAATCCAACATCCTGTGAGTTGTTTCTTCTTCATTAACTGAAATGAACACTAAATCATTTCTAATACTTGTCATAAAAATGAAAACATGATACAGCCTTAATCTCCACCCTCTGGAGGCAGAGGCAGACTAATCCCCAGGAGTTCAAAGACAACCTGGTCGACATGGTGAATTCCAGACCAGGTAGGGGAGCATAGGGGGACCTGGTCGACATGGTGAATTCCAGACCAGGTAGGGGAGCATAGGGGGACCCCATGTTCTAGGCCAGCTAAGGCTACATAGTAGAAACTTAGCTCAAGGAAGAAAACAAATAAAGGAACTAAAAAGCGTGATATACTCTTCAGAAGAACATAGACATATTGCAAAAGCAGAATATGGAACGGTCTTTTCCACTCATTGGAAAAAAAAAAAAAAAGAGGGGGCTGGAGAGATGGCTCAGTGGTTAAGAGCACTGGCTGTTCTTCCAGAGCTCCTGAGTTCAGTTCCCAGCAACCACATGGTGGCTCACAACCACCTGTAGTGAGACCTTGTGCCCTCTTCTGGCCTGCAGGCATACATGCAGACAGAATACTGTATAAATAATAAATAAATGGATCTTAAAGAAAAAAAAAAAGAAAAGAAAAAAAAAAAGAGAGACTGTAAAGACTTCCTAGAGGACACTAATTATAAAGCTGCTGAGTTGTTTTTATTTTGTTTTATGGTTTTTGGTTTTGTTTTGTTTTGTTTTGTTTTGTTTTGTTGCCGATTATTTGTTAAGCATATCTTTCATTTGATGGTGTCCTGCTGGGCAGAAGACATTGCACCTCCTTGTTGGCCTGGAAGGCATTACCTCTCCTACCAGAAGTCTCCTGTGTGTCATGACTTTGACCCTGAAATTCCATGTTTATATTGTCTAAGTGAACAGAACTCTTCCTTTTAATGTTTTTTGTTTGCTTCTTTGTTTGTTTATGACAGTTATATCATGCAATTAATGATACTATCAGTTCATTTACCTCTTCATTGATTTTGGTTTCTTAAGGAAAAAATTCTTTCTGTTTTTTAGCGAGTGCCTTGCCAGGTGAACTTGTAGAATCTCTGATCTGAAAAATGTTGATCCTGCCCATTTACAAGTGTGGTTATCTTTTCTGTAAATTGTGGCGAAATTTTCCTTTCTTGATTTTTTTTTTGTTTTGTTTTGTTTTGTTTTGAATGAAGATCTCTTTCTTGGCATTCTTAAATGCCTGTTTCCTGACATTTTTTTTTCTATTCTGTAAATAATGAACTAGCTAAACACAACTTGACAAATAGGGTCGGAGAAGACCTGCCAGCACACACCTCAGGTGTACCTTCTTCGCACTTCATCAGGGACAGCATGATTTCCATAACTTGTGAGGAGTGTAGCAACCCTCTTGAGTTTCCACAAGTCTAATAGCACTTTGGGGCAAGGCCCTGCACCCTGTGCTCACATTCTGTATCGACAGCTGAGGCTCGGGGTCCTAATAAAGAACAGAAGATGATCATTCATACAGACCTGCAAGCAAATCTGCTGGGTGAAACTTCCTCACTCTTTACCCTGCTTCGCTGTCTATGTGCGCTGTGAAGATCACATCATTAGGCTCAAACGCTAGCTGCGCTTTGCGCCCCCTCCTGGTGCACATACCACTTTTAAGTTTTGTACATATGCGCATCCTAACTCTGAGACAGAACCTCCCATCAGGTTCAGTTGCCTCTCTCAAGAACAAAGCTTCAGACTAAGTTAGAGGCTCTTTCCCCATCCTTCCCCCACCCACTTCCCAGCATGCAGCAGGGTCTCTGTTGCAGTGTGACCCTCACTGAATGCACAGAGGCAGCAGCTGATGGACCATAGTCAAAGCTCTTGGAACGAGACTGGAAGGCCTTGCTTCTGGAGTTTCCATCTTGTCCATCACAAGATCACTTTAAAGCTCACTGCTTGCTGTGTGAGCTTCCTCGTCAGTTGAGTTGTCAACCAATGGGGGAGAAGTTACTTAAAACCCAGTGCACACCAAAAAAAAAATTTGTCGGAAGCCTTTTGGGGGCCCTACTGAAGTCACTAATTCAAATGGCTTACCGAAAACACCTCCAGCCATATTGGGGGGCCACAGTTAAAATTTAATCACAATGCTTTCGAAATCCTTTGTAAATACAAGTATTTCTTCACAATCACTCTGTGTAAGCTCATTGTCCAAATTACAAATGAAGCAGACATCAAAACACAAAAATGAGACGAATGGATGCTGCAGCTACAACAGCAGCAGCTTGCCTTCTGATAAAAAGAACAGCTTCTATCATCTCTCAAAGGCTAACTGTATTTACAAAGTGGGAGCTTAGCTACAAGACTGACTCTGCTAAGTAACCGTTGCCCAAACCTAAGAAACTGTTAACACCTTGGGCAAGTTAGAGAGATGCCAACCCGGTTACTAAAAAGTGTAAATTCTAGTTTACTTTTGGGGGCAGTCTTGCTATCCCAAGTGCACACAACTCAAAACAAGCCAAGGAAGACACTGAATTGCAAACTCTGGATTGATGGGCAGGATCAGCACCCTGCTTATCTGTTAGTGGCATCAGCCACAGGGGTGATGAATTTGGATTTTAGGGTAGAGACCAGTTTGAAGTTAATCTCTGGTTAGCCAATACCTTGTAGACAACTATTATTGTAATATACGCACTATTGGTGTAATGCGATCTCAGGGTGCTTAGAATTATTAGACTACATAGGACCCACACCCTTTAAGACGTACCTGCTTATGCCATAGCCTGATTTCTTCATTCTCTGTAACTAGTTGAAATTACTCCCAGCAAGTAGGAATAAGTGGATGTCTGTTTAGTGTACGGAGAGTGATTGCAGTTGGTCAACGATGAAGCATTTCTTTAACTACATCAGGTCAAGGTCATGTATGTGACTGGGCCAGGGAGGACCTGGGACCCTGTTTGTCATTTAATGAACTCTGTTGGTTTGACATGGACGCCTTGAAAATAACAGGTCCCATCCTCTCCATGGTGGGTGGAGAGAGACTTACCGCAGATTCTCTCTTCCTTGGCCCCCTGCAAGTCATGAACATAATGAGAGAGAATAAAAATGGAGCAAGATAGCCACACAGAAAGGTCTTACTATCATGGTTAATAAGACACACACACACACACACACACACACACACACACACACACACACACGCACGTTTGGTTCAGAAGCTTCTAGCACTGTATTCATATATCAAACAGAACAATTTTAATTCTACCTATGGCAATGAAACTACCAGGAAATTCTCAAGACATATTTCATATTCCCTAAGACAATATCATGATTAAAAAAAAAAAAGCATGCTTCGCGAAGTAGGGCTTAATATTTTTATAAAACCAAGATTGTGAGGTGAATTAAATGAAAATCTTGGAAATAAGAAACGAAACTGGCATTTTTTATTAAGGCAGGCTGTATCAAAATAAATGAAGAAATCTGCCCCACCCCCACACTGCTGCCAGGGCACAGATGAATCTTCTGTTGGTTTTATTGTGTGGGTATTTGTTGAAGACTCTTTCTCTTTATCTAGGCAGTGCAATTCAAGTTCTTAAAGAATGGAACATGACAGGAAAAAAGAAGGTAAGATGAAAGGTGATGGCGAATTAGTAACATCGTCAATCAAACCTTCACCGTCCTTATCACTGCAGCAAAGCTGGCAATTTTATGCTTCATTCAAACGTGTTAATATGCACGCCCGGAAAGCCTCCCGAATCCATGCTTTTCTTCAATTACCAGCCACTTTCACTCCTAATGCCCCTATTTTCTGTTCAGTGTTTTCTATCAGCCAGGTGTGCTTAAGGAGCAGGCACACCAGAGTTGGCTTCTTTGAAGGTATTAAGGGGAGCGCAGTGCCAGAATTCAAAGTAGTAAGGATGTTAACTTGCCCCAACATATCCCACAGCACAAGGGACAAAAATAAGGAGTGCTTTAAAGACACTTAGAACGCCCTAATGTATATTTTCACATGTTTTTTTTTCAACCAAAATACTCTATCCAATGCTGTTTTAAGATACCTTTCCCCCTGAAATCTAAAGTCAGTCTTCAATAATAAAACAAGAAAATGCCTTAAAGCCATAGAGAGCAGGAGTTCCCCACCCCCCCACCAACACTTCTGACACATTCCTTTGCAGCATCAGGATGGAGTTTTCCTCTGTCCCTCTCACATGGCAGTGCTGGGCTGTGTAATCACAGAAAGTGGGGCTCCTGGGCACAGGCTGGAGTGTGTGAAGCCACCTAATGTCGGTTTGTTTCCACACTGACACCACAGAGCCCTGCGGTTTGCTTCTCATGGGGGAGAAGCCACCAGCCCACCCTGCCCCCAAAGGGAAGATTACAAGCCTGAGAAACAAGTGGTGATGGAACACAAAAGGCACTGCTTCCATACAGTCCCACCGGTTCCAGACACTGCAGGAACCTTCCGTCCACCCTGTTTCCTCCTTTAGGTTTCAGTTAGACTAATAGGAATGAGGCGATTCCTGCTCCCCCACCCCACCCCCGCTTTGTTTGCCACCATTTTTTTTTTTTTTTTTTTTTTTTTACAATCTCTGCTTTTCTTTAATCATAGCTTCCCAAGCTTTCCTGTGAGATAAAGATGATTTGCAAGTGATTGAAGGGCGGTATTTATCTTTACATGGAAAAAATTTCAGATGCGTGCTTCAGGTTTTAAATTTCTCTGATTGGGAAGGAAAAAGCACAGACAGCAGCTGCAGACCTGACTTCCTTAGTGAGTTCCCTTCTAATGGGTTCAGTAGGGAGATGCTCTCAGACCCAACACAGTGGATAATGGGATGGACCTTCTAAAGCCAGCAGTGGGGACTTGGGGCGGGAGGCGGGGAATTAGTCTCCACTGTCCCTTTTTGCCTATGCTCAGCAACTCAATCTCTCACTCAAAAGAACCGTGACATAATTGCGACATTTTGGGAAGGACAGGAAGTGGGCGGGACTGAAGAGGAAGGCATGGTTTGTGTGTCAGTTGGTCTCTAATTGCACTGGTGGACAAGTCCCCCTGGTACTCTGTAGTATGCCCAGATTCCACAGGTGAGACACACTTTCTAATTCATCAGATATGTGCACCACGGGTGGTTAAGTACAATTGACTACCAAATAAAGAAGACACCCAAGCCGAGGGCTCCTGTGGTGGCTCAGCAGGTAAAGGCACTGCCTGGCAAGCCTGACCACTTGAGAGCGGTCCCTGAGATCCATGTGGCGAAGGAGCAAGCCTACTCCCACAAACTGACCTCTGACCTCCACATGTGCTTTGTAACACAATAAATGTTGAGAGACAGAGAATGCACAAATTCAAGAGCAATGGGCAATGTGTTCCCCACTTCCCGGATACTGTTAAATGTTCAGGGACCAAGCGTTTGAGAAGTATATACACCCTGAGAGTATAAAATGGACTGTGGAGCTATTTCAAAGTGTGTGTGACGAACCTTGTTCTGTTCAGCTAGCCGCCGTGGAGCGGTCTGGGGTCCAGGGAGAGTAGACAAATCCGGGATTACTGGGATTAGCCTGTGCATCTGTCTGTCCATCCCCCAACCCCCCACCCCCTGCTTAAATAACCACAGGACAATTCTGGAGCCTCTGTCTGCCTTGCTAGCCGACTTGCTAGACAATGGTGATAGTGTCTACAGTCTCCTGATTGGTCAGTGCCTGTGGTGGAGATCCATGATCCACACTAGCCCCGCCTTCTGCTTCTCTTTCTTATATAACAGACTTGTCCTGGGGAGACGCAGCACTCATAGGGACCCAGATAGGGGCCCCACAACAGACCAAAGAAGGGATAGCGCCGAAGTCTAACCTGGTGAACCAATGAGTTTTATTGGGGTTACTTACAGGAATATGAGGTGAGGGGTCACCTAAAGGAGCAGAAATGACTCAAAGGACAGCTGTATCACCAAAGTCCCTCCCAGCATGGGTGACAAGCGCACAGTGCTGGGAACCTGGAGCTGACTGTGCAGCCTTCAGGCAGCTCAACAGGCTGGAGAGGGTCCTTTCCAGGTGCCTCAGTTGGTCCGAGCCTCTTCCAGGCTGCTCTGTCTCTGCTTCTTTCAGAAAGATTGGCTTGTCTCCAGGCCTTCTTTGCAGTTTGGCTGGTCTGAAAGGGACTCTCAACAGGGAAGGGCATAGTGCGTCTGGTCAGTTTCAGGGACTTCCTGAAGCTACTTGTTGACATTCCATCTTAAGGAGCTTCGTGCAGCATGGAATGCTTCTGCAAGCTGCTACCTACCACTCTTTTCACCACAGCCTACCTTATTCCTGTCACTCTGCCCTTTTGGCCCCCTGCCCAGAAAATGGAACCTGAGTGTTCAGCTGGCCCCCCAGTCCTGAACTGCTTCAAGAAGCAAGAGGCTAACATCACCAATTCTTTCAGAGCTGTTACAGCCATTTCTTGGGTTACTTACTTTAAATTAGCTCTCTTTAAACGCTTGCTCCTGTATATATATATATTTTTCCTTCCAAATTAAAGAAACTTTGTGTTTATTACAGCTGCAAGGTAAAAATTTAAACAACTTACTTTAGAAGCACAATATTGAGATTAATCTTGGTATTTAATAAGGATGTGTTTTCACCCATTCTATTAAAAGCCAGGTGTCAGGATGCTTTTCTTATTTTATACTCCATGCTCAAGAGCCTCTGCTGAACAGCAGTGCTGCTTTTCCGTTTGTTTCTCGCTGTAGAATAACAAAAGGAAAAGAAGCAAATCTAAGCAGCATCAAGGCAACAAGGATGCTAAGGACAAGGCAGAGAGGCAGGAGGTGGGGCCCCTGCAGCCCCAGGTACCACCGATGCAAAATGGCCACGTGACCGGCTGTGAGAAGGACGGCTCATCCCCTGATTCTGCCAGAGAGAAGCCGGCCCTCACACCCCGTGAGAAGAAGATCTCCATACTGGAGGAGCCACCACGGGCTCTTCGTGGGGTCACAGGTCAGTTGTTTTAAATACATTTGCTTGGGACGGTGGACACAGCCGAGGGAGCTCCCTGAAGCAATGGCTGCTGCTGCCGATACACAGGATGAGAAAGGCTGCGCTGCTACTGTGTAGACACCGGAGAGTACAACAAGGGCTCAGAGAGATGCTCTGTCTGTCTCCACAGCAACTTAGAGGCTCCCTAACCCGTCCCCTGCAACAGCCCCATAGTTCTGCTATCGTCCAGGGCCCTTGATCATTTTCTATGCCAATTGAAGAATGAGAAGGCAGGGAACGGCGGGCAAGTTCCCAAACACAGCAGCCTGGATCAGCCAGAATCAGTCCATAAAGACAGAAAGGCTTTTATGAAGGAGGTGAGAAAACACATCCAGGAAGCACCCACAGAGGAAAAAAACCTTCCCCAAAGCAGGAGGTGGTGGAGAAACTGAGGCCCAGCTTCTCCTTGAGGGATGGCCATTTTCTAAGTCTTTGAAGGGTCACCCTCCCCTAATTTAGGGCTGCTCAGTCTGAAGAAAATAGAATGAGCTATTGGCCAGTCCCCCAGCAGAGACCCTACTGGTAGAAGAAAAGCCTGCAAGACCATTGTTTTAAGCTACTAGACCTTTGTCTCAGGTCAGGATGGCGGGAAAGGAGCCAGCCATCTTCAAAGTTCTTTTTTTTTTTTTAACCTCTCCCTCTCCATTACAGCCCATCTCCTTCTCCTGCCTGTCAGAGAACCTGTCTCTCAGATCTTGGGCTACAAGACAATACTAGTTTGAGGAGATACTTGACCTGGGCTAAGGGAAAGACAAAAGATGACAAAAGAAAAAGTTCTTAAGTTCTCTCCTTTAGACCAGATTATTTGATCTCCTTTTGGGTGTTAGAATATGGACTAATTAATTAATGTGCAGCTGTAAATGAACTCCAGAAGTCTGCTTGTGTGCGTATGTCATGTGTGAGATAGAGTGTTCTCGCTTGAACCTCAAAGTAGGCTGACGGCCAACAAGCCGAGTGGCCCTCCTCCTCTGCCCATCATGCACCGTGGTTATACAGGTGCACAGCCATGTTTAGCTTTTTCCATATGCCATGGTGATTTAAACAGGTCTTCATACTTGCACAGGAAGGATTCCTACCCACTGCGCTGTCCCACCAGCCCCAGAAGGCTACTTCTTCATACACCGTCTGTCTTTGGGTGTGTCATTTCTTCTCTACTGTCCTGTTTCTTTACCTGTAATTTTTTGCAAGAAAGAAAGAAAACCATCATGGCTTATTTCCTCCAGGCTGTAATGGATAATGACATGGACAGGAAATTATAAACAATAGAAGCTTGTGTGGCTCATTGGTTCTAGAGGCTGGGAAATCAAACACTGGAAAGAAGCGACTAGGAGGTCAAAGAACTGAAATCTAGCCATAAGTGTGGAGTTCTCATGGCCCAATCATCCCATAAAGGCCTGCCTCTCAACACCCAGGATTAGGAATTAAGTTTCTGGCCCTTTCAGGAACCCATTCAAACCATAGTGCTCAATAATAAAATAGCCCACTACCCCATGGTTATAACAAACCCTAAAAACAAAATTTATATGTGGTGAAGCCTGCCTAGAAACAGAATTTCAGTAAAGATCTAAGACCCTCTTGACTAGATGAACCATGAGGCCTTATAAAGTGGCCAGATGTTCACACTTAACAATGAGTCGCTTTGTACTGAAGATAGAAAAGACACTTTCCAGCTGGATACTGTGGAGAGTGCTTCTTTATGTTGGATATACGAAGAGAGTGTCAGTAAGTAAATATATGTCGGTGAAATCTAACTGCCACAAATGGAGTCTGCTGGGCTGCTGGGCACCAAACACCAGGAAGGCTGGTGCAGGCCACTCATGGAAGACTCACGGCACCGGATGCCCAGTAGACTCTGAGAAGGATAGCTGTGGTCTAGGCTCTGCGGGAATCACACTCTGATGTTCTCATGGCAAAGACTGTGGGCACTGGTGAGCTTCATTTTTGGAGAGCAGAGGTGTCACCTCCATCTGAGCAACTGAGATACCACAGACTGGTGGGTGTGGAGAGAGCTAAAGACATGTAGGGGATAGAGAAGACTGGAAAGGTTGAGAAGCAATGAGGAGAGCCTCGCTCAGAGCCCTCAACCATTGTACCCCTGCTGCTAATATGGCGGTGCTATCCTGTGACAAGCCAAGGGTGGGTAACACATTATCCCTGCTTAGGGTTTCAGTCTAGCAGAAGAGATGGATGCATAAACAAAACCGTACAGTGGTATGTACCATTACAGTGGTATGTACCATTACAGTGGTAT
>OU015743.1:47788463-47811229 GCA_907169655.1 Acomys percivali | reverse complement strand
CACACACACACACACACACACACACACACACACACACACACACACACGAGAAAAGAAGTTTCTGAAAATTTAAATTTTGATTGTATACATGAGTGTTCATACATGGTGAAAAATATTGTAATGCACACCATGTATCTATATTGACGGAAGTGGGTAAGTGAAGTCTTGTATGGTTCTTATTCATGAGGAGGCACAATGTATACAGAAAGGATATTGTGATAAACTGATAATACAATCTTGTAATCCTTACAGCGGTCTTTAATATTTTTAATTTTTTTTTTACTTAGATAAACTCAATGTGATAGATATGATCTAATAATACCAATAATAACATTAAACACGAGTAGACTAAAAATTCAATTAAAAAGCAGACAGTGACAGATAGAGAAAATCGACCCTTACGTGATTATTGTGAAAGGAAAAGACAGAAGCAGATAAAGATACAGTATAGGGAAACGGTGCTGTGCAAGCAACTAAGGACAGTAGACTGTTATGGCGCCATTAGCTCCGATTCCAATACAAGAAATGCTGGCAGAGCCACAAGTCAATGTATCAACAAGCATTCACAATCCTAAACCTCATTATAAGGCTTCAAAATCTATGAAGCAGCATTGATAGAATTAAAGAAAGAGACAAATCCATGGTGGTTGTAGAATTTAATACTATTTTCTTACTAATTGAAGAGACAAGTAGATTGTCAGTAAGAATATAAGTTTACTCAGTGCTATCAACTAATTTGATTGGCATCTGGCATTTTCATCAAAACAGACCAATTAATGGGCCATAAAAATAGGTCTCTATATATAAGTTTGATATTGTTATAAGATATAAGATATCTGTTATGAGGTATCCACCAGAGAAGACCACTCAGACACAGGTTCAAGCCCATATCCCCCTCTGTCACAGACCTAGGGGAGGGGAATAGGGTGAAAGAGGGAGGAGGGGGGAATGGGAAGATACAAGTGAGGGGATAACAGTTGAGATGCAATCTGGATAAATTATTTAAATAAGAAAGAAAGAAAGAAAGAAAGAAAGAAAGAAAGAAAGAAAGAAAGAAAGAAAGAAAATAAGAAAGAAAGAAAGTCAGCCAGCAACTACACTGGGTGTTCAGGACTCGAGTGCAGTCCCAGACCTTTCTCAGGATGGGCAATTAAGCACAAAAAACAAATCCTGGGTTCACACCCCTCAGTTAGCAAGAATGGCTAGCTAGAAGCACATGTACAGAAGCCAAAAAGCAAGGTTAGTGCGTTGAGGGGCTTTCCCAGAACTACTGACTCCCATGGGTTCCCATGCTCTCACTTTGGCAGGTGTTGCTGCCTGTGTGCATGCGGGGCTCCAAGCCCTCAATGGTGCCTCTCTCATGACATCAATTGTGCTAGCATCTGGGGGCCTGGTACAAGATCTTCACGTTTCCATATTCTATTATGGTATCTAACATTTGAGAATTGAAAAATAATTACATCTTACATACCAAAGCAAAAGAAGTCTAAAACACATAGGAATAAATTTGACGGTTGATATTTAATACCCAAAAACTAAATCAGTATTGAGATAATATAAGATGACCGGCATGATATATCATGTTTAAGGATCAACAAATTCAGTACTGATAATGGGCCAGCTCATAATGGTTTATAGGTTGAGCACAAGTTCAACTAAAGTTCTGCCAGATTTCAATACACAAGCTGATTCTTAGATTTATATTGGAATGCAAAGGGCCTATGATAGACAAAATCATCTTTAAAAGAGCAAAGCTGGAGGACATACAGTATCTAATACTAAGACTTTTTATATAGATACACTGAGTGGGGTTACTACATTAGTGGATACAATAGAGCCCAGAAACCAACCCATGCACAGAGTCAGTTGATTTCCATCAGCCCTGCCCAGGCAAAGTAGAGGAAGAAGGTCACCTCTGACCCACTAAGCGCTTTCATTTTTATATTCTTTTTTTAACATTTTACATATTAGACTTAAGGCAGAGAGATGTGACTTCCTTGTATTCTGTATAAAAGCCAGAGCTAGCACAGACGTCTGTGGAGTCTACTTCAGTCAGAAAGCTAAATGATTCCCAGTAAGTCATGTGCTAGCTGTATTAAGATCTGCTAAGTTTTCTTCAGTATGAAAAAGTGTTCTGGTAAATGGGAAATTCAAACAACATAAGTCTCTATTAAGATAAATACCTAGAAGAGAATTAAATACAGATATGTACAGTTTTTACTGAAATCTTAGCAAATTGTCTCTTTCCAATGATAATGTTTCTTTCCATGATGTCACAGATTTTGCCCAAGTCCTTAATGAATATTAAAGTCACAGAGACTCCTGACCGACTAGGGATCCTACCGTTGCCCTAGCTATGCAAAGTGCTGAGGCAGTACTGGCTCATTGGTCCATATTTTCATTCACTCACTCAGGGTGTGTCATGTAGCAGTAGATAGCAAGCATATGATGACAAGCAAGAAGGACCACGCTATGGCTATTTCCACATGTAAAAAGTGCAGACTAAAATAAATACCCTCTCAAACTAGTAGTAGCTGAACACTGGAGACCGTCATCTCATGCCTCTCACAATAGTGGTAGCCCACAGAAAGCCAATGTAAGCACATATGTAATTTTATATTTTTGAATAGTCAGTCACGTTAAAAGATGGTTTCAACTGGGTAATATAAATCTAAATCAATATATCTAAAATACGATCCGTACAATGTGTAATTAAGAACCGTTTATTTACTTTTTGCTGTGCTGAAGAGTCAGCGTAGGGCCTTGCATATTCTGGGCCTTGCAACACTGAGCTATACCCTGCAGTCTTAATAATTAAAGATTCTTTTTAAAATTTTGTGCCAACCTATCAAAAAAAAATCAGTGTATGTTTCACAGATGTTTTCTGGTCTCAATTTGGATAACCCACATTTTAGCTCTTCTGTAGCCACACGCGGGGAATGGCTACCTTATCGACAGTATACATAAGTGGATCAATTCCAGTCAGCTCCAGACTGTTGAGATATAAAGCTGGACTCCGGACGGGAGACCTGATGCTGTTTCTGATGCTACAGGAAAAGCACTGTGTCCAGGAAACAACCTCCGTTATTGTATTACTAGAAGTCCAGGACTTGTGGTCAAACTGAACATCATCCTGTTACAGCTGTATAACTCTCCTAGAGAATCCCGGGTTTCACCAGATTTGGAGACAAATCTACCTAGCCAGTGTACAGATCTATGCTAGTGGTCTGTGAGAATTGTAAACTCCCAGTGTTCAACCATTCCCCCAATAGCGATTTTTTTCAGAAAGCAAAAATATTGCTATTCAAATTTCTCAATAAATATCTGTGAGATGTGTGGTGAAACGAATCAATAGCCCACGTATATTATTCTCTGACACACAAACAAAATATTTTTAGCTCCAGGTTAATGAGCTCATGTTTATTTACATGCTTGTCTCCTGTTTAAAATTCATTTGCATCTTAACAGAATAATTTGTGTTCTTCTACCTAAGGTCATTATTTCCGTTAGGCTATCCATCCCCATAGTTTCAAGACTGCAACTAATTTACTGTGCCATGCTGACTTTATAATTCTGAATTTATAATCACTTGGTGAGACTGGGTTTTGCCTATGATGTAGGAAGGGAAGGAGTTGGGACCGGTCTGCATTTAGTCATCGTTCCAACACAAATGCTTATAAATTTGTCATCAGGTGGGTCTCCCTATCTCCACTCCATCAGAACCACCTGGGATACAGAACACTGGGCTCACTGCTGACTCAGAATTTCTGGAGATGGTCCTTCGGAACTTGCTGTGTGAACAGTACCAAAGGAGAGCCATTTCACACTGAAGCTTAACACAGTGAAGCTGCACATGAGTGTGACTAAGGATGAAATTACACACTATCATCTCAATCAAGTCCGTTACTGGAAGAAACATTATTTACAGTGTTTGCGTAGCTGTTCACTACCTTTTCTGAACATGTCATTGTATACTATGATTTCCCTTTCAGTAAAGTTTCATTGTCCAGGAAAGCTCCTTGACGTATAGGTTATGGATGATGGATTCTACTAGAGTCAAATTATATTTATCATAAATGAGCTAATGTCTAAAATCAAATTGTCTAGGACCCAGATTGCATTCTCTCACACTTTCCCTTAGTCTCTGTAATGCTTGTGACAGTGTCGGGAAAGGTGTGCCTTGCTTCTTTCTTTTTTTTTTTTTTTTTTTTTCCTGTGAAATCATTTTAAGTGTACTTTAACTCAATCACAGTCCTACAGAAAGCTATTGAACCAGACACAAGTCCTGGAGCTTAGAAAGCGAATCTGACTCAGTGTCTGCCCTCTAGGGGGTCATTGCCTGAGCGAGGGAGTGGTGAGAGACGGGCATAGAAGCCTTATGTTAAATGTAATATATGAAAGCAACAAGAGAAGCAAGGAGCGAAAAGAAGCAAGGGGTGGATGACTGCCTGAGAGAGAGACAGGGAGGCTGGGCTTCACAGGGAGGCTAGCACTCTGTCTGTGTATTAGTCACAGCCAGCCAGAAAGGCAAAAGCATTCCTACAAGGCTGTCCAGGATACGAGGAAGCTCCGAATTTGAGGTCTTCTAAGCCAAAATGCATTCTTTCCACTATAATACATCTTTCTCCGTGAAGCTGGCCATCGGAGGCACACTGGCCACCATTTCTTTTTCCATATCAAAGTTCCCCATGGTCAAATCTAAAGAGTGATACATTTCCTTTTCAGACTCTTAGATGCCATTTAATTCACACCTGCAATAACTACATAGGAACTTACCTCTAAAAGATGCCAAAAAGCAATGTGCTGTTAATTTATTGCCACATCTATTAAAGATCTGGAGAGACTCTAATGCTTGGATTTTAAATATAGTTGAGATATTGCCGCGATGTGTCCTGATTTAATCCCTTCATAAATTAGATGAACCAATGATAGTACCTGTTGTCACTTCATGCTTACCCCATCCTCAATCACTCTTCCGCCTTCATTAATCCAGAATGAAATATCACAGAGCACAAATGGAGGTGGAGGAGGGTTACATTTTTTTATGGCTTCAGTATGAACTGACTCTGAAATTTGCCTAAGGTTTTACTGGAATAAGGGACAGGGGAGATGGGGAACCATATGCTTCTCTTACAAGCCTGTTAATAACCTCACTAGATAGTTACAAGTGAGGAAAGCAGGCCTCAGGGATATTGAATAGCTCTCCGCAAGCAAGTTCCTAGAACACACACACACACACACACACACACACACACCTGGGTCTTCTAACTCTAAATGCAACACCCTTTCTGGTATAACCTCAAACCTTCTGGGAGTTCTAGTAAAACAGTTCCTTCTGTGCTTTGCAGTGAACAGCATTACTGCCGGCCTGTAAATAAAGCCAGAAATCTTGCCATTCCCCCATCACTTTGCCATCAGTGCCATCAGTGTTTTTACTCTACCCCTTCACAGTTGTTATTTGGTGTTCTTTTACAGAAGGCAGCAGACTACTGCAACCAAAAATGTCCTTAGATGGGAATGCCAGACCTATTCACGGACCATCAGAGAGGTCAGATGGCCTACAGTGGTCAACTGGGCAGCCTTGTAACCCAAGCAAGCCTAAGGCCAAAACATCTCCTGTTAAGTCCAATGCCCCTGCAACTCATTCTGAAATAAAGCCAGATGAGCTGGCCAAGAAAAGAGGTAAAGTGATTTCTTTTGCACAAATGATTCAACATATTCTGCACACACATAAAAATGCCAGGATGGCAGAACTTTCCAAAAATTGCTGCTTAGCAAAGAATTGAATTGAATTTCTTCTCCCCCCGCCCCCCGCACCAGCCCCTACAATCCACTTAAATGGAAAATGAAAAGACAGAGCAGTCTTTCCCCTGTTAATCAAAGGTTTTGGGTTATAAGGGGGAATTCCCCCCCCCCCCCCCCCCCCAGCCCCTGTGTGGATGGATGAGTGTTTGCTGACCTACTGCGGTCACTTAAGAAACGAGTGTTAGCTCAAGTTGAATTAGTGAATTAGTGCCTCCCAGACACATGAAATCGAGTTTTGTGTGGGTGAAGATGACCCCACAGCCGGACAGACCTTCCTCGAGAGCTGTCTTCCCTGTGTGAACACAGCTCTGTGTTAGAACTTTCAGATGCTAGCCTTACAAATGAAAAGGCTAAATCACTTCTCTTCTGATTCCAAGACTTAAATAAGGCCCCTCCGATCCAGCCTCAGCTGTAGTGGATTTCCTTGGCTTTGGTTTGGCATACTAGCTCCATTTTCTTAAGGGGGGGGGGCGTGCTTTATTTTAAGAAACATGTTCTCTTTGAGATAAGGACAGTCTGTTTGCCATGCAGGCTCCCTGCGGTGGTGAGGGTTACAGGAAACCAGGAGAGATGAACACCCAAAGAGCTGCTTTAGTGCTGTAGCTATAATTCCAGGCCTGGCTCAGGATGCTGGGAGGGAGCCAGCATACCTGGCGCTCACAGCCCATCCTCTCTAGCCCATTTGGACCTCTCCCGGTCTCTGTCATTTTCCTGCTCCAAAATCTCTGCTGGCTTTGAACCACGTGCAGTGGGAGCCCGTAGCACAAACGGCCTTTGTATTGGAAGATACCTCAGTTTATGACGGAACATGATAACCAGAGGCTCTTTCTGAAGAACAAAACAACAGGTGTGCCCAATGTGGCACAGCCAGAGGCCCCGCCCCCCAACCCCTCCCACCCCCGCCCCCCTGCCCCCGTCCCGGCATCCTCCGGGCTAGACAAGCCATCCTTTCCTGTTTTTCCACTAGAAAACAAAAGACAGGTCTGTTTGGCGTGGGTTGCTTGCTTTGTTACATTTAGCTCATAAAGAAAGATAAAGTGGTCACATGACTTTTTTTTTTTCCTCTTGGCATCAATTTTAGGCCCAAATATTGAGAAATCGGTGAAGGATTTGCAGCGCTGCACTGTTTCCCTAACTAGATACCGCGTCATGGTCAAGGAGGAAGTGGACAGTTCTGTGAGGAAGATCAAAGCAGCTTTTGCTGAGTTACACAACTGGTGAGTAATGCGACCCACAGCTGTAAATCCACAGTGTTCGGGCTGCTCCTGTATTCCATAACAAACGCCGGATGAAAAAGTTGTTTATTTAATACGTAAACACCACAGAACCACTATCTCACTGACTTTTTTTTTTAAAGTTCTGCAGGCAGGAATATATATCTTGGGAATGAAAAAGGAAAAAGCCGTTTGAATAAGAAGAACTCTGATAGACCTCATAACCCACTGCAGTTTGCAGTTGACCTAATAGCACATCGAGAGCTAAATGGAAAAAGCAAAAGGAAAGCTTTAAAGGGCATTGACATCCACAAAAGGCTAGTGATGCGATAGCTATTTTTAAAATATAAAATAGTACCATAATTTTCATTACATTTCCCCCAGCAAAAACAACAAAAACAGAAACAAAAACAAACAAACAAAACCCAGTCTTGCTTGGTGAACTTAGTGACAGAGCACCATTCTTGTCCTAAGCAGTGGTGGCTGCTGTACCAGTTGTGAGAACCTAAAGAAAGAAGTGTCCCATTATAAGTGAGTATACACCATGTGTGTCTTTCTGAGTCTGGGTTAACTCACTCAGGATGATCATTTCTAGTTCCATCCATTTGCCCATAAATTTCAGGATTTTCTTGGGTTTTTTTATAGCTGAGTAGGATTCCATAGTGTAAATGTACCATAGTTTCTTTATCCATTCTTCGTCTGAGGGACATTTAGGCTGTTTCCAGGTTCTGACTGTTATGAATAAGGCTGCTATGAACATGGTGGAGCATATGTCCTTGTTGTGTGCTGGAGCATTTTCTGAGTATATTCCAAGGAGTGGAATAGCTTGGTCTTGAGGAAACCCTATTCCCAGTTTTCTGAGAAAGCGCCAAATAGATTTCCAAAGTGACTGTACAAGTTGGCATTCCCACCAGCAATGGAGGAGTGTTCCTCTTTCTCCACATCCTCGTCAGCATGTGGTGTCACTTGAGTTTTGATCTTAGTCCTGCTGATAGCTTAAAAGGGATGTCCCATGAAAGTCTTCACTTACCAGGAGATCGGGATAGATGCAGGGACATCCTATTGGGATTCTAGGTGAGGGAAATATGGGTGATTGGGGAAATAGAAGAATCCAGAGGGTCCTAGAAACCCACAAGAAGAACATCATGACGGGTGTATCTGGACCCAGGGGGGGTCTGCTCAACCTGCTGCATCAACCAAGGACAATACATGCGGTAAACATTGAACCCCTACTCAGATCTAGCCAGGGGACAGGACATTCTCCACAGTTGTGTGGACAGCGGGGACTGACTCTGACATGAACTCTGGTGCCCCCTGTTTGACCACTTCCCCTTGGTGAGGAGGCCTGGTAGCACTCAGATAAAGGATAAACAGGCTATCAGGATGAGACCTGATAGGCTGTGACCATGTTGTGGGGGAGAAGATCCCCTTCTGTCACAGACCTAGGGGAGGGGAATAGGGTGAGAGAGGGAGGGAGGGAGGGAGGAACAGGAGGATACAAGTGAGAGGATAACAACTGAGATGTGAGCTGGGCATGGTAGCGCACACCTTTAATCCCAGCACTCAGGAGACAGAGGCAGGTGGATCGCTGTGAGTTCGAGGCCAGCCTGGTCTACAAAGTGAGTCTAGGACAGCCAAGGCTACACAGAGAGACCCTGTCTTGGAAAAAACAAAACAAAACACAAAAAAACAATTGAGATGTAATCTAAATAAATTAATAAAAACACTGAAATAAATAAGTAAAAATAAAAACACTCAGAAAGAAAGAAAGAAGGGTCCCTTTTGGCTCACAGTTTGAGGGGACACAGTCCCCCGTAGCAGGAGCTCATGACTGCGGCAGCAGGAGCCTGAAGCAGCTGGTCACCTTGTGTTCCCTTTCGGTGAGCAGAAGCGATGAGGGCTGCTGCACGCCTTGCTTTCTCCTTTTCACTCATATTCAGTCCAGGACCACAGCCCATGGGATGGTGCTGACCAGGATACAGTGGGCCCTCCCACCTTGGTTAATTTAGAGACTATCTCAGGGGCATGCCCAGAAGTCTCTGCAGCCATTCTAGAGTCTATGAGGTTGACCAGTAGTGTTACTTACTTAATTAATTACTGGTAGCTCACCGCCCTTCATGGTGTCCTAATAAACCTGTTTTCTTTCTTTCAAAAAAATAAATAAAGCCCTGATGTGCTTTGGGTGCCGCCCTTCCCTCCCTTCTAGTTTTAATGAAAAAACATTTCTCTGCTCCAGTCTTACGTCCAGAATTGGAGTGAAATATTTATTATTATGTAGATTGTTATTATAATGAGAAAAATGTTCACAGTGTATCGCTTAAGACTCTTTTAGTTTCAAGTGAGAAAAACCATACTAAAGGCAAAAGAGAATTTCATAGCTGATGTATATAAATATTCCAGAAGATTCATTCAGGCAAATCTACTTCTAAGTCAAATTGTATTATCATATTATCAGGATCTAGTCTCTTCTTTCCTTTCTCCCTCTCTTTTTCAGTATCTCCCACACTCTCCTAGATTTGCTTTTTTTTTTAAACTTCATTTTTAGACAGTGGCACTTCTGTGGCAGCAGATAACCTCCATCTTGGCTTCCCCATAAGCCTTAGCCACCCCCCCCCATCCCCACCCCACACAGGTTGGGAAGTAGTTCCAGAAAAAAATGCAAAGGCCAATTTTCTTTGGCTGGGTTTGGTCACATGTAAGCCCCTACAACAATCACTATGGCAAGAAAAATGATCTTCCATCTGTTCAAAGTCCAATGCTTCCTACTGTGTCAATAGCGGGGCGAGTCCTAATCAACCCCATCAACTGAGAATTGAAGAGCCACAGTTATCCAGGCCAAAGTCTCAGTGCTCAATCCAGAAGAAGCCACCCAACCATGGTACCTGGGTCCATGGGCACTGTCCCTCATATCTCCTTGACTTCTCCTGATACTAAAATTTGATCACATTTTCTGCATATTTTTCCATCCCAAGACTTTGCTTTGACACCAATGTGCTTTTTAGAAGAAGCTGTGGAATTGTAAAAGAAAAAAAACTGAGAACTAAGTTTCACACTAACTCAATCTAAAATTTATGAATGTTAAGCCATCTGCCACATCCAAGATCCCAAGGGTGCAGAAGACACCAGGTACTTGACAGGAAACTGTCTCCTTCCGTCGCCGCTCAGTCCCTTGAAGGTCTTCTGAGAGGAGCGAATGAGCTTCAGCCAGTCAGGGCGTCCGTGAGGTTTTCCTCTTGGCCAGACTGTTGCTAAATTGTTCAAAGCAACTCCCAGGACACGTGTGAGTTCTTAAAGAAGGTAAAGACACTGTAGTATTGAAGATCAGAAGTCTTCGTGACTTCTGGTCCTGACGTGTCCAGTCTCTCCTAAACCCGTTGTCATGTTACTTTAAGTACTACCCAACAGCTGTGTAGAACGAGGAGCAGCAGAGTGTACCTGGAAAGGGACAGCTAGGAAATCCCTGCTTGTGTGGCTAGAAGCTGACTCGGATGATGCATACATACACCGTGGCCAGGTTGGCTCCTGGTGTCTGCATTTGCCAGCCCTGGTTGGTCTGAGGGGATTAGTTCTTGGCTTGGAGATTTCTGCGCCCTGCCCATCTGGGTGGCATTGTAAAGTAAGCGTTTCTTCTGAGAGCCCCTTGTGATACCTTCCGTCTGAGTGACTCAAGCCCTAGCTGACCAAGTGTGGCCGTGACCTCAAATCACCCCTCCTCCAGCTGTAAAAACTGCTTTTTATTTACTTAATTTTGAGTATTCGTAAAACGAACAGCACATGGATCACAAGACATCTGGAAATTTACAGCAGTTTCTTGGAGCTTTTTACTCCCTGTAAATGGTGAAAGTGTGGACTGGGCAAGCCAGTGCCTGAGGAAGTTGTGTGAGGTTTCTCTGCCCCAGAAGCCCCTTGCACTATCACCTGGTGGGAAGATGGCCCCTGCCATACTGACAAGCCACCCTCAAGACAGAAAAGGCACTTTCCTTCCAAACCAAAGAAGAAAACTTGTAGTTCATACCCTTTGCCATCTGTGGCGGCTGCCAAGTAAACTCCAGCCCTCCTTTTCTGACCTAACCCTTGATAAAAAATGATCCCAAAACAATTGTGTGCTGACTTAAATATAAAACCAAATTATAGTTGTACATATAACCATTTAAATGCATTTCTCCCAAGTGGAAAACTTTGCCCCTGCTTCATATAAGACTTCATCCCATCCAATATGATGAGAACTTAGACAAAGCCTTGCTCTTGTTTGCTGAAGAATGGATTTTAGGAACTGTAGTGCTCACGAAAAATATCAGGCCCTGGGAGAGTTGTTTAAAAGATGTTTCCTTTCTGATGGTGAAATCACATACTGTAGACAGTAGAGGGAGTTGTATGCCTAGCACCACTAATTAAGATAACAGCCAAACCTTGGGCTCAACTAGAGGTGGGTTATAGATTGGAACACATGGGCCATGGCCTCTGGTTTTCTGAAAACATTGCTCATTGTAAAACAGTAATTAACTCGTGTGACCCTCAGTGGCCCTCAGAGTCTGAGTCCCACTGGTCCTCACTGTGAATCACACAGTTCTCCTAACTCCCAAGTACTCAATAGGAGGCTTGGTGCTTCCTTTAGAAATAAATAGAAACTCTCATGTAAAACATTAAAAAATATATATATCACTTTTCCACCAATGTGCCAACTTGGGGACGTGAGTTCTGCTTGACTACATTCCACCAAAAATCCTGATGCAGTTCATGAGAATGGTGACTTTAATAAGAAGCCAGGATGAAGTGGTTGTTGTACGTTTCCAGACTTACTGAGGACACACCAGGGCCAATGAGCTGGGTTCTTATTCTTGCTCAAGTTACTGAAGAGGACACAGTCGTCTGTGGCTCACTAGCCATGCATACATAGGCTGTTTTCACATTCTCAGAGAGAATGAGAGGTTTAAGCGAGTAACCAAGATGGCGCGATCCTCTCCCGCTATGCCTGAACAGGAGACAAACTTGGCAATGAAAACAGAAGAAGTCACATCAGGAACTAACATAAAACAGCTGGCCTCTCTTTGGTACGATTGGCCTCCTACCACAGCTGGAAAATATCCACTCTTTGGAAGCATAGCTGCCAGATTTAATTGCCTTGTGTGCAGACTAGTCTAGCTTCCCTTCACAAACGCAGGGTATGTGTGTCCAAGTTGATTATGAAGGCTTAAAATGAGCAATAAAACATGAAATTGGAAAAACATGGAGGAAGTATAATAATACTCAATATTTCTGCCATATGCTTCGAGAGAGAAAGTATCCCAAAATAGAGCTATAAAAATCCTATTAGGTGCTATTGTCAATTTAACATCTAATTAAGAGCACTCCCAAGGAAGATGGGAGCTGGTCCTGAGCTGGCAAAGCAGTGTGTGTACTAGTGGCAGGGTGGGTGGGGGTGCTAATGAGGTAGAGATTGAGGCATTGACGGGCCAATCGTTTTAAGCTGTTTTATTTTAACTAAAAAAGACAGTCCGAGCGTGCGTTCTGTAGAAAGGGCCCACCCTGGCCCTACGCCTTGGTTCTTTTGGTTTTTGGTTTGGTTGTTGTTCTTCTGGAGTAGGGCTGTACTTACTACCTTTCTCTTTGCTGTGCCACACAGCACAAGACACACTGTAAGGTGGTTTATTTGGGTTCACAGTGAAGAAGGGGTGCACTCTCTCAGAGTGTAAAGGCTCAGTGGCAAGACCATGAAGCAGCTGGGCACGTTACATGCACAGTCAGGAAGCGGAAGGCTGACAGGAAGTAGGATAGGCTATAAAGCCTCAAGGCCCACCCCTAGTGACCTACTTCCTCCCACAAGGCTCCACCTCTAAAAAGTTTCACTACCTCCCAAAATGCCACCAGGGGAGAACCAAGTGTTCAAGCCTATGATCCTGTGAAGGCCTTTTATGTTCAAACGACAACACAGGATAGGTCTGTCCCAGGCCAAGCCTGGAGGTGAGACGTGAGTCTCAGCCCTTGCCCACTTCCCCTTTCTCCGCCACCTTTTAATGCATCTTCCTCCTTCATGCCTTGTCCTTCCTCGCTGCAGACCAGAGCTCCCCACTGTGACAGCCCACTTGAGAAGTTGCCATGGTGTCCCTGCATCCCTTCCTTCTTTTTATTCATTGAGACTTTCTGGCCTTCCATAGTTCATGAGCTCATCCTCATCATGAAGATGTGTCGTTCTCCAACCCAAAGTACACGTTACACGGCATCCTTGTGTGTAGCAAGTGCTCTCTGGAGATCCCATCCCCTGGTCAAAAGATGAATTCTAGTGTGAGGATCCCAAGTTGAAGATCTGGCAGTGTTAAGATAAGTTTTTCTTTTACCAGCACCTCTGAAATCCTCCTTCCCTGTAGCTGAAGCCTTGCTGGTAGCTAAGCAAAGCCTTTCTGCACACACTGTCACCCTAGTCAGCAGGGTGGCCACACACCAGCCAGATAGCATCTCATTGACAATTTAAATGCTATGTTCTTTTCTGGGCTGTGAGCGCGAGGAGGCTTTCCAATAGGAAGCTGTGAGGCCCGTGTCTCAGAATCGCCCAGTGATAGTTGATCTCTTATTCTCACTGTTGCTCCTTCGATGCCCAAATAGCGTAAAATTATTGGAACATGATTGTCTGAGTACATGCGTGTGAATCCGGGCAAGACCATTTGCCTGTTCCCGGAGGTTTTCATGCGACACCTTTCTCCTCTCGGTTGGTAACCAACCCTCCCTGTCACATTCTCCACACACTCATCTTTTCCTGTCAC
Organism: Acomys percivali; assembly: GCA_907169655.1. Classification (NCBI taxonomy): domain Eukaryota; kingdom Metazoa; phylum Chordata; class Mammalia; order Rodentia; family Muridae; genus Acomys; species Acomys percivali. The sequence goes on along the minus strand of OU015743.1, from coordinate 47,797,452 downwards.
CCTTGCGCTGCTTTTGTGTGGTGCCTGGATTGGCACCCAAAGCTAAGAATATGGCTTTTCTGTGCTTATTGGGCCTTTTATTATTCTCTTTATGAACGACTTAGTATTTACTGAGAAACAGTGTCTATTAGTTATAATACTTGCTTCCATACCAAACTCTTGTGTATGGAACCCAGAGTTTAAACAGTCATAGGGCTTTCTGGCCATCCCCTACAGAGGCCTCACCCCCAGAGTTACTTCTATGGTCCCAGAAATCAGTTTTGTTGGTTTGTTTGGTCTGCTTGCTTGCTTGTTTTTTGTTTTGTTTTTGTTGTTGTTGTTGTTGTTTTGGGTTTTTAGGGGGTGGTATTTTAATTACAACTTGATTCTAAAGAGTTTAAAATAAAAATCCATCACACACTTAACTTAGCAGACTCAAATCCTGTATATCTTAGTGAACCTCCACACAGTCAGGGGGCCCATCCCGAAGAAGCTGTGGTGCTTCAGACTGGAATTTGCACTTTCAGTAGTGATTGTACTTATATGCATTTACCCACCACCAGAAAATCCTGACAGTTAGGATTGAAAAATAATTAGCTTTAGACCCTCTTTCATAACTCCAGTGTCCAGTGGCTAGTGTCTTTCTGTAAGGGAGAATGCTCAGTATTTTTCTTTCTGAGATTATAGGCTCTTCATTAATACTATATATTCTAAACTAATGCATCCAACATGGCCCTAAGGATGAACTTGACCATGGCAATGAGGAAGTGGGGGGAAAAAGGCAAAAACAGACAGAAAGCTGGGGTCGGGACTGGACTCTCTGATGGGGAAACGCACACAGCACCCCATAAGCTCAGCATGTTTATTATACAATTGAACATGTGGGTCAGGGGAAATTATCATACAGATAAACAAGGCGTCAGGGTTTGTAGTGTACATCTGGATCAATGGGACAGGGTTAGTCAGTCTAGGCAGGACCAGTCTCTGTAGGCAAAGAGTCTTGGTGCCTTAAACATCCAGGTGGGAGAAAGCTATGGTGGATGGATCCTGCCCACGCTGTCAACATCCACACATGGACCAGCCACTTCATGCTGAGCCCCAGCTCCTGAGGAGAAGGCTTTGCCATCACTTCCTAGGTCTTAGGCTGTGGGGTCTGTGATATGTTAGCTCAGCTCCTGTCAACTTATACAGTCAGTCAGGACTCCTTTCACTCTAAGCTTGTTCCACCTCCTATGCAAGTCTATCCATTTTTCTGCAGATTTTGAGATTTTATTTTTCTCTATGGCTAAAGAGTCTTCGTGTGTGTGTGTGTGTGTGTGTGTGTGTGTGTGTGTGTGTGTGTGCGCGCGCGCGCGCGCGCGCGCATTCAGAAATAGTATTTTCACTGTTGCTATTGTACCAAATTTTCCATGTGTATTGCTGCTCTATTCACTATAGCAAGAAATTGGGGCCAACCTAGTCATGCATCAGCAGAGGAATGGATAATGAAAACTTGTTTGTTTAGTTTCAAGTCCAGGTGGTTTTGCATCTTGTAATAGTTGAAAATCACTGGTTATAAATCTTATAGAGCGGACAGTAGGTCTGAAGCCAGAGCCGTTGATGTCTCCCAGCTGGTGGATGTCTTCCCTCCAGAAGACAGTTGGTATGGCAATATAGTTGGCTGTTACAGCTGCGGGGGGGGGGGGGGGGGTCTAGCTTCTAAGAGCACAAGGTGAGAGAGACCAGGGCTGCTGCTAGACAGCCAAGGATGCACAGTATGGCCTCTCCCCTGCTTTTCTTTCCTTCCCATGCTCCTATAACAAAGACATCTTTGGTCCAAGATAATGCAGAGGATTCCCCGGTGGAGGAGGAGGATGCAGCATGCTCTGCAGTGTCTCCCTGAGGCAAAGGCAGGTTCTGCAATACGACGAGAGTCTAGCTTTCCAGCACCGCATCCTCCAAAGTGACTAGAAGTGTTAGAAGAAGGGGGATTTCCTTTCCCATCGCTTCCGAACTGCAACACCTTCCCTTTTCAATCAGTAGTAGGAAAATATTTTTTCCATACAGCCTGAAAAAAAATAACCCTTCCAGCTACACGTTTTAAAGGTCAAATTACATTTTTTTTGCCTCCTTGAGATGAGAAAAACAATTATATTGTAGTGTAGAAAATTGAAGGCTTTTCTTTTTCTGTCTGTTTTTCATTATAGAACTCAACTCAGTCCTTAGAAGAAAATGGAAAAAATTAAGAACTGGAGGTTGTAGCTAATGACAGGCAGTCACTTTCATTAGCCATTCTGGCTCTACCCAGAGTCTTTTTCTCATTTTACAATAAAGCCAAATATCACAGTGGGGCCCAGGATTAGGATGGAGATCCGAGACGTGTAAAGATAAGTACAGTGGGAATTGTTCCATTGAGCGGCTGTTTGGGGGATATTCTTTTTGGCTTCAGCCAGGCGGCAATATTACTTGTAGTCCCAGGAATGCGTGGCATATGTCCAGCCACTCTAATGCCAGTGACATACTCAGGTGAGCAAACCCTTGTTCTGTTTAAACTGAGTGGAAGCAGAAGGTCTTTTTGCATAGCTTATGGCTCAGTGGTGGATGAACAAATACTTGGTCATTTAATTACCTTCTCTTAATTAAGAGAATCATTCCCATTATGGAGCTACATATATACTTTGATAGGAATGACACATATTTAGTTTTTTGGTTGTTTTTTTTTTTTAATGACCCTAGAATTAGGTCTGCATCATGAAACAGATGGCAACAAGCAAACTTGGCTTTTGAGTTCAGTCATATAAGCATGGGGGGATGGGTAGGAATACCACCATAAAGCCAACGTGGCAACAGTGAGCATTACTAGTGTGCGCACTGCAGTGCTGGCCCCCGGAGCAGTGTAACTGTACAGTCACAGAAACGGTGCTCTCCATGTCCCATTTCGGTGAGATGTATTTACACGGGGGTGGCTGGCACGAGCGTACCCTAAGGAGGCTTTCTAGCTACTTGGCCCTGCTGCTTAGTGGTTGTGCAATGTCTTCAGTCCCCAGCTATAAGAAGTATGCTAAACAATTAGGAGATTTTGCCAGCTTTTAGCCTAAACACATAATGAAGAACAAAAATCGAGAGGTCAGAGTGTGTAGTTTTCAGGTTTTTTTGCTTTTAAATAAAATCATAAGTTTGAATTGTGTTATTTTTTTTTTAATGTAACAAAAAGGGGTTTTGCCTTTTTGCTCTAGAAGTGAATACAATCCTCTGGTCAAAACCTGGGCAAACCAGGCTTTTTCATGAATCTCTTTTTTTCTCGTCAAATGGCTTTTCTAAGTGCCCACCTGTTTCCGCCTTGTGCAAGACACTATACAGAGGAAATTAAACAGACATGTTCCCTCCCCCACACCCAATAGTCGATGTTATTTGGGAATATTAAAAGAACACAGTGTGAGGATGAGCACACACTTGCAAAGGATACTCGGAGACAATAATAAAAGAGCCTAATAAATGTATTTATGCCTCAAGAGAGCCATACAGATGGATTTTTGTTGCCGTCTGGCTGAGAAACTGCCCAAAATGACTCCTTTTCCTCACTCTGCAGCACTGTAATAACAGGAGAAAATTCCAGGATCCATTCCGAAGCTGTAAAAAGGGTAAAGACCACATAACGCAAAGAAACTCAAGGTTCCTGTGACTTTGCTACTGTGGCGAGTCCCTGTGGTACAGTGGATTCCCGGGCCTTGCCTTATTTGTGAATATATGTCACTCTAAATAGGTGCAGCTCGCTCTTGGAGGTGAAAGCTGCTCTTCTCTACTTTCTTGGCTCCCCCAGGTTTTCTTCCGCATTAGATGTTTCCCGAGGGCCACTGCTCGGACCGAATGAATCATTTGATGTGACGGAAGAGCAGGCTGATAAATAGAAAAAGTACTGAACTGGCCTTTTTGGTTTAGGGATGGTCCCAGGAAAGCAGCGTAAACAGCACCTCACATCAATAGCATCCCTGAGCTGTGCATGTAGATTACCACCATATATTATGTCAGACACACACGTGGCCCTGCAAGTCTGCGGAGCTTTCACTGCAGGCTTCTTTGTAGAGGAGAGTCTGCTTCTGTTTTGAAATCTGAGAAGATGTCTGAGTCTTTTCAGCAGGTGAAGGCTGCCAATCAACCTGCTAGGCACAGGCTTCTGAACAGAAGCGCTTCATTTTCATCTTAGCATGGAAATAGAAGGTGAAATTAGACAAAGGGGCCTGTCTGCATATCCCCATGGGGCATCATAGCTTTAAGAAGTTATAATATATTGCATTTTCAGTAGGAAAACTAAGATGAATTTCTTAAGCGTTGTCATCGATAGCAAATGCATAATATTTAAAGAGAACTATTCTGTATTATAACTTGAGAATGAGTTTTGGAGGATTTCTTGGTTGTTGTTTTGTTTTGTTTTGTTTTGTTTTGTTTACCTATGAGACTAGGAGGGAGTAGGCCTCAGAGTTATTTTGGACAATTAGGCAGACAACAACAAATCCTACAGCAAACTGCACAGGAAGTCAGTGTAATAGACCGCCTTCCATGTGTGTGGCATTATCATCTCCGTGCCTATAAAGTCTTGATTCTTACTAGGCCGTATTCTAATAAACGTCACACTTCCCAAGGTTTATTAGCCACTTAATTAGGAGGCATGTGGTATGGAGTCAGACAGAATGGGGTTTGAATTTCATCTCATATATCCTAGCTCAGCAGCCGATTGAGTTTCTTATGTCTACTCAGCTATGAAACCAAGATACAGTCACCACTTTCTGTGGGTTGTATGAACATCCCGATCTAAGTCAGTAAGCTTGTCAGACCACTCTAGAAGTCTGCCATCCTACTCCACCATCGATGCCCATAGCGTTTAGGAATATTCTTTTCCTCTAGCCTGAGATGTTGGGAGGAAGTTATCCTTCAGCTCTTACTAATTAAAAAAGTTTTTTTTCATACAATATATTATTGTCATATTATTTCACATCCCCTCACTTCATGCTCTGCTTTCCCTCTCTCTTGCTCTCCTTCTCTCTCTCTCTCTCTCTCTCTCTCTCTCTCTCTCTGTCTCTCTCTCTCTGTGTCTCTCAAAAATAAAAATAAAAAAGAAAAGAGAGGGAGAAAATCAAAACAAACAAATAAAACCCAAGAAGACAAAAAGTGCACAAAACAAAACACAACATGGAGTCCATTTGTATTGGCCAACCACTCCTGGGCATGGAGCCTGCTGTGAAGTGTGGTTGACATACCCAGTGAGACCCCGCTGGAAAACACTGGTTCTCCCTTTCCCATCAGGCATTGCAAATGGCTTCTTGGTTAGGGGTGGGTCTCTGTGTCTACTTCCCCTTCTCGGTGCCAGGATTTTGTCAGGGTTGAACTTGTGCAGGTCTTGGGTGTGCTGTCACAGCCTCTCTGCGTGTGTGTGTGTGTGTGTGTGTGTGCGCGCGTGTGCGCGCGCGCGCACGCGCATCCTGTTGGATGTGGAAGATGCTGTTTGCTTGGTGTCCTCCAGCTTTGTAAGCCCTTCATATGTGCTGGATCTCAGGTATGAGATGTGAGAATCTCACCACCACTTTACTATTCCTTGGGCGGAGAGAGAAGTGAAATAAAGGAAGCCCCCTCCCCCCATTAGTAATGGCTACAGCTGCCACCAGGGCAGTCCACCCTCCCTTCGTGTCTTGCCAAGTCTCTCTCTACCTCTCCCCTTCCACTTCCCCTTCCTCATCCATTCATCCCATGGGTAAAAGATTGTGCCCTTGGTGGCATTTCTCAAAAGCTTGTGTATTCTGGGTCCATGAGTAAAGGGTGGGCCCTAGAATCTGTACTCAGTGAGTTACACTGAGAAAAGTAACCTGCACACACAGTTGGAGAAAGGAGAAGGGCTGTGTTTTATCCCCAAAGGCTGTGTCTGGTGGGTGCAAACAGAAACAGGCAGTATAATGAGTGCAAGGAGTAAAATGGGGGGACACACAATGGAGGAAACCCCTGGCTGTTTAGGAGAAGGTTCATCAAGGGACCAAGGCGATGACACTTGAATCTTGGAGGGAGACTAGAAATTTGCCACCGAAAGAAAGGAACGGGGTGGGGGGGCATGAAAGACCACAGTGTCTGAGAGAACTGAATTCCCCCGAGCCTCACCCAGCCAGTAAATGAACTGTGTGCACTCGCCTGCCTCTCAAATCGGAAAAATCCATTTAGAAACTGCCGTTCATCTGGAATCAAGAGATTAGGAAAGTCTGCTTTTTAGATGTCAACCTTTATTTGCCTTCTCAGCGTGGAGCTCCTCAAAGCAGGGTGTTACTGAGATAGTGGCCGTGTGCTGCATTAGAGGGTCCCTTCCCTCTTCACCTGCTAGCGGGAAGAACTCTAAAACCTGCCAGTAGCCAGGAGCAGACAAGGCCTGGGCTGCCTGCCTTGGGTTACATGTGACAGGACTCCCAATCCTTTGGGTACCACACCAGTCTCTTAGAATTTGCATTCTCGCGTAATTCACGTTCACCATCTATGATGGCATCTGCAGAGATAACTTCCCCCGCCCCGATTTGCTTTCCAAAAATGTGTTTGGAAGAAAATGTAAGAAATTGTGACAGTGGTTGGCTCTATTGAGACAGACTTTTTGCCTCATGCTGTTTTATTTGAGAGTATTGAATTTTACCTTGCTTTCTGTATTTTTTTTTTTCCGGCTTCTTAAGTGAGAATGTAGGATGAAGTAAAGATGTCCAAGTGGTCTGCTTGTGTGATAGGACAACTGACACCCATAATCTTCTTTCCTCTTCTATAGTGTAGCTTAAAAGACGGTGGAGGGCTAAAGTCCTATCATTTTACAGTGAGATTAACTATGTCTGTTTTGAGGAACCCCAAAGTGTGTGATAAATGGTAAGAGTTAGTGTTCAGTCTGCAAGTCTCATTCAGAATTCGAGTTGTTGTAAAAGGCACAAATGTCGAGAGGAAAGGATGACCCAGTGCAGCTAGGATGTAAACAAATACCTGCAACCACTCTTTAATGAGGTCAGGGTTGAGTCAGCTACGGTGGGTAGGAGACGTATTTCTCTACCGGAGTAGACTTCTGGGGACAGAGTGATGTGGAGAGATTAGGAAGAGTGAGTGGTAACATCAGCAACCGGCACAGGGCACAGGAGAGGGGAAAGGATGGAAAGATTCTTAAGGTGAAGAGAGGAACTTGGGGATTGGCAGCTTGGAAGATGGGGGGCACAGGAGGGGCAGGGTCTGTCATTTGCCACTAGAGCTGCTGACTCTCCGTATTCTTGCTGCATTTGTGGCCCTCAAGCCAAGGAGGAGGCTCAGCTGACAGCTGCAGTCAGCCGTCGAGAGGCAGCTGAGCGGAAGCCCTTAGCTAGTTTTGCCCTGATCTCAAGAAGGACTGGAATGGTTAAGTCGGGTCAGAAATGGGACCCATGGGACGAGTTCATGTGGCCTCATGTGTAGAGGAAATTCCTCTGCTCTTCCCTGGTGGGCACAAACCCCTCATCCAAGGGACAAAAGACCCCTAAGCCCTTGGGAAGCGCAGACTCCCCCCCACTCTCCTCGGCACTCAGGCTAGTGAAGAAGAAAGAGAACCCCCTCCCCCCACCCCCCCATCCCCCCCCGTTCCAGGCCCATCAAGAGGGTGCAGGGCGGGGCGCTGCTGGACAAACCCAGGGCAGCCCATAGCTCTTGGATGCTACAATAATAAGGAACACAGCCCAGAGCAGGGCTCTTAAATCACTTTTCTTTTATTAAAAGGAAGGAAAAAAGGAAGGAAGAGAGGGAGGGAGGGAGGGAGGGAGGGAGGGAGGGAGGGAAGGAAGGAGGAAGAAATGTCTTCTGCCTGGAAGTCTGGCCTTAGGGCCCACCACTCATTTGCTGCCTGTGCTGTGTGTCACAGGCTGCAAGGGCTGAGGCGTTCTGTATCACCCTTCCTCCCCAGCACCTTGCCTTTCTGCACCAAGAGGCCAGGATACAGGTTTACTTCTACAGGCAGGCTGCTTGTCCTGCCTCTGTCTCTTCTGGTGCAGTGCTCCCTGTTTTTCAGGGTAGTAAGCAATGAGTTAAGGGAGTTCCCACTGGAGCACTTTATCCTTAGAGGCTTCTGGACCACAGTTGTCTGCCTGTGATCAGATGGTCCCCAGCAGTTTCCCTCCCTACAGGCTCCCTGAGGCAGAGTATCAGAGGTGGGGCTGGATAGTTTTAACTCTTCGACATCGACACACGGGTTGAAGCTGTTTTATTATTCTGCTTTCATTCCTCAATGTCCACCAGCAGACCTTAAACCGCGATGGTCCCGGGGGTGCCTGCCTGCCATAGCATCTTCACTTTTGAAGAACACTGGGCCTGTGGGGCTCATGCAAGCTTCCAGACAAAGTTGGTTTTGTGACCACACACCTTGTTATGTAGAGTTAAAGACAAGGTTTCCACCCAGCAGAAAATCACAAACATATTCCAAGTGAAGAGCCCTTCCGAATCCTTTTATCGTCGGCATTAGTTCCCTATAGAAAGAATCAAGACAGTGGAAATGTTTTTATGAAATGACACTTTATCTTTGTGATTAACTATATAATAAACTATAAAGTTTTCGCCATGGTAATCTCCTCCTTACACCTTATTGCTTTGGTAATAAAAGCTTTTTTATGGCCACAGGATAAAATTTTATTAGCCAGGTAGTTGAGATAAAAGGAGAGGATGTGTTTTTGGAAGGGTAGAAAGGCTGCATCTGAGACATGTGACGAGGCCTGGGTTTTATTTTCACGGTGCTGCTGATGGACAGCATGCTGGGTGCATCTTAAGTCTGAGCCAATTAAAGAGATACGTTGTTTCTGCCAAGTACCGAGGACCAGTGCTGGAAAGCAGGACTGCTCAGTATTTAGGCTCCTGGATTAATGGGAAAGCACACATTTCAGCATAACACAATCACCAACTTCCTGTTTTGATTCTGAGTGAATACCTTTACAGTGTTCTGCATCAGCTTATATCCTTATTGGTCTTCTTCTTCTTCTTCTTCTTCTTCTTCTTCTTCTTCTTCTTCTTC
>OU015743.1:47722328-47782345 GCA_907169655.1 Acomys percivali | reverse complement strand
CGTGGGTTTGTGTGTTTAATATAGCTGTCTCTTTTCAAGCATTTTTGGAACCTGGCAGTGCACTGATAAATAAGCAAAATATCCCTCAAGCTCTTAAACAACTTGTACAGGATTAATAATTCAAATATAGAGATGTACTAAATGGAAGTTTTCTTAAAATGCTTCACTTCTGTTTGCAAACTCTGTCAAATGTGCCAACACCTGCCAACTTCAGGGTGTGAGTGAAAAACCAATCCATGTTTTAACTGAAATTATAAAGATAGATTGCCTGATAAAGCAAATTCATTATTTGAATGGTGTGGCAACACATACCTTTAATCTTAGCATTTTGGAGGCAGAGGCAGGTGGATTTCTATGAGTTTGACGAGGCCAGCAGGGTTAATATAGCAAGAGACCATGACTCAGAAAGGAAAAAAAAAGTAACTATATAAAAACACATTCATATTACCATGAGCACTGCAAAACTTCCTATGTGTCACTCTAAGTATTAATATTGTGAGTTTTATTTGTGTTTACATCTAAGTCTCCCCACTATGATGAGTGACTGAGCAGGTAGCAGAGTAGATGGTAACGTATGAGTGCTGGTAATTCTTATGCAGTGGCAGTGTGTGTAAGATATAATCTGTGCACAGGGTAATCTGTGTAAGATGGCAGCCAGCCTGCACGGTAGCAGTCTGTGCACACAGTAGTCTGTGTAATGCACAGTGGCAGTCTGTGTGCCGTGACAGTCTGTGCACACGGTAATCTGTGTAAGATGGCAGCCTGCCCGATGGTAATCTGTACACAGCAGCAGCGGTCTTGCCCAGGATGTGTTTTGTGGGTTGGAAATTTCAGCAGAGACAAGATTCCTCAGATGGAACACAGTGGACGCTGCCCTCTGACCTCTCTTCCTGTTAAATTCAGCCTGGGGTGTTCTGGGAACCTGGCGACCATGTTTCTCACCCGGGATACTTTTTTAAACAGTGCTTTCCCTGCATGTTCTAAGATCTTCATTCTCACCACGAGTTTATCTTATGGATTAGTTAAATGGTGGGCCTGCACCCAACAACCTTTCAACTAAATCCTTTTTCACTTGCCTACCAATGTATTTATTTGCACATGAATGAAAGATTAAGCTGAATTCTTTCATTTTCTCCTCTGGACTCTGGCCATAATTCATTTTAAAATTTTTTTTAAAGAAGTGGGGGTGAGAAGGCTCAGTGGGGATGGCACTTACCGCCAAGTCTGTGGACCTCACCCGAAAGAAGGAATCACCTGCAACCTGTCTTCCAGCCTCCCACACGCATGCTGTGTCATGCACACACTTACCTGTGACACGTGCACAGAACATATAAATACATAAAAGGAATTAAAATGTTGACTTTCAAACAAAGAACGTTTTCTGGGGTGAAGCACATGCATGACCTATGGCCACTGAGATTGAGTTCGCATGCCAAACGCCCTGCAGGGAGCGCACGGCGGCCATCCCAGCACTGAGGAGGTAGAGAGGACAGTGGCCCCACAGGTCACTGGCCAGCCAGGCCAGCTGAATCACTGGGCTCCAGGGTCAGTGAGGGACCCTGTCTCAAAAAATACTTGGTGGAGAGAAATAGAGGGAGACATTGGACACTGACCTCCACACACATACATGTGCACATGTGTATAATACACACTGGGGAAAACTGTTTTTAAATAATTGAAGCAATGTTTTGCATCTAAATGTAGCTAGTCTTGTCAAGTGAAACCAATGTGGTTGAGGGCGAAATTGGAAACCTTGGGTAGCTTCACAGTGCCTCTTGTTGAGAAATTAATCTTGTAAATTCCATGATTTCATCAGTAAAAGTAAATTATACACATATGTAGCTTTCTTGTTTCTTAGTTATAGCTCTGGCTATCTGATAATGGTGAGAGTGCCAACAACCAGCCGGGCGCGGAGGTGCAGGCCTGTAATCCCAGCACTTGGGAGGCAGAAACAGGATGATCTCTGTGAGTTCAAGGCCAGCCTGGTCTACAAAGCTAGTTCAGGGCAGCCAAGGCTACACAGAGAAACCCTCTGGCAGGGCTGGGGGGGGCATGTGGAGGGGAGGAGCACGGGAAAACCAACATCCAACGCAGACACAAATGGTTCCCCAGGTGCAGAGCACAGGTCACCAGCACCTCTCTCAAGGTTCACAGAAGACCTTACTTAGGTCCCGTGTCCTCATTCTTGAAGCCTTCGTGGGTAGGTCCCAGCGACTGTGGAATCTGAAACGTCTCCAGAGAACCTATTGTTTAAGTTCCCCTCGTGAGGTAAACGTGCACAGAGCACTTCTTTCCCTGGCTGAAACTGCTGGATTGACAGGCAGGCTTCGTCTAACCGAGTAGCCGGTGATGCCGGTGCTGGCTTCAGAACAGCCTATCACCTAGACAAGTCAGTGTGTGCGTTTGGAGGGGGCAGAACAGACTCTAGTCTCTACCCTAGCTACTGGCCGTGTGACCTTGAACTGTTGTTAGTTTTGAGCTGGGATCTCACTATGTAGCCCTAGCTGGCTTGGAACTTATATGGTACTTTTTGGTCAGGTTCCCTATCAGAGTAAGAGTATTATGGCTCAAATAGTTAAAGGCAAAATGAGAAAATATGAGCCAGGCACTTAGCAACATAATATGTCATTATATATGTGTGCAGCGGGAAAAGCTTTCATTAGCAAATAGGTCAGTCAGTCCAGTGCCTCATAAAACAGGCTGAAAGCGGAGGTGCGAGGGTTATGCTGTGTCTCTCAGGAGTCATGACTGTCAGCCACACATCCTCACAGACAGAAGGAGCCAGCACACTAAGCCTCATTCAAGTACAGAACTGTCGCTGCACTCAGCACTTTGAACTTGCCCATCTGTGGCCTAAGAAAACTGTTCACATTCCCAATTCTTTTATGGGACATAAGAAGTGAATGGTATCTGCTCAGGACACCCCAAGACCAAGTTCTCAGCACAAAGGAGATTTATGTGCCCCAGAGGGACAAAAGGCAGGGAATAAGAGGCAAGAGAGGGATGGAGGATGAGGAAGAAGGGAAGGGAAAAGGGGAGAGGGAGGAGGGGTATTTGTCCCAGAGGGGGACAAAGGGGTACATCTGGATAGATAGGAGACAGATGAGGCCCATAGACAAATGATAGTTTGTAAGAGCAAAGGGGGAAACGCCCTGATTGGATGAGGAGTTTCATTTTCATTGGGCCTGCTAATTAGGTGAGCCAAAGGAGCCTTTTGATTGCTGGACTTTAATACTTGGTAGCTGCACCTTGGTGGTCAGCCTCAGGAGGAGAAGGTGGCCAAATGGAATAGCCCTCGGTGGCCAGCTTTAGGTATGTAGTTTTTAGCAAGGCAGAGGGAATGGGGGAGAAGAGCAAGGCCTGCCAGAGCCATGTTTGCCAGGCTCAGCAAGAGTCCCTTCAACATAAACCATATCTCCTCAGTTCTAACACAAACTCCTGTATCCTGGGTGGCAGCTAACACGAGAGAAGGCTATTGTTTTGGGGTATCCACTACAGAGGGTTGCTCAGATAAGGGTTTGAGCCAGTAGAGAGTCTTTATTAGTTGGCCGTAAACTACATTGAGCGTTCGTGATCCCAGCGAAGCACTGAGCCTTTCTCAGGGTGAGCTTTTGAGCACAAAAACCATGGTGTTCTTGGCTGGCACACCTCAGTTAACAAGAATAGTTAGCCAGGAGCAGATCTGCAGAAGCCAAAAAGCAAGGTTAGTGCATTTAAGGGACTTTTCTAAAACTGTGGACTTTGATAGATGAGATCTTTGTTTTCATTTTGGCAGGTGGTGCTGTCTATGTGCCGAGTTTTATGGCCTGAATGGCACTTCCATCATGGTGTCAGTTGTGCTAAGGTCTGTGGCTCTGTTACATTCCCCACAGGTCTCAGCCAACAAAGCAAATCATGGGCTTATCCTACTCCAAAGAGATGCAGTTGGTCTGAAGGTCCACTGATTTCACTAAATTGATACATAATTGGCCAAATAGTCTAAAATGTAGGTTCCAACCATTAATCCAACCAGAATGAGAATTAAAGGCCCCATCAGTGCTGATAGCACAGTAGTTAGTTAGTAGGGGGAGAAGCAAGAAAACAGAGACTGGTATCAATTATCTGATCTACGTCTTTCTCTTTTTGAAGTTTTCCCCCAACCATGGCAAGATTTCCTCTACTCCTGGTCAATTATCATAGAAATAACAGGTTTCTCTCAAAGCTGTTTCTCCTGAGAAGTAAGTCTAAGCCTCTCCAATTTTGTAGGACTGTTTCTGCAAGGAAATCTAACATTGTTTTTAAATCCGAAACAGAAACTTGTACTCCCTCTAGGTCCTGATCCATCCTGTCCTTAGGATAGCTTCAGAAGAGACACATTTAGGTAAACTGCTAGCACGTGCCTACCGAGTAGTCCCAGCGCTAGTAATGTTGTTGTCAGGTGACTTCACCCACAATGCAGAATGGCAGGAGTCAGAATATGAGCAAGTGCCCAAGTTGAAGGTTTTGGACATTAGACAAGTTTTAGCCCTTTCTCAGTCCCCTCATGTGAATCTGAATCTGGGTTGCCCCCTCACCCACCCCTACCCCCACCCCCACCCCGCCGCCCCAGTCACAGTGAGTTTTGTCAGTCATTGCTGACTGTCTGGTTAGTTCCTGTGTCCCTGTGCAGTGGGCCCAAAGCAAAGCAAAGGAAGGCTATCTTTCTACCCTTTGCTGGACTCTAAAGAGAATTTTGTTAGAAATCTTTCTTTTTTTCTTTTTTAATGTACTGATTTTTCCCCTAACTGCACAAAACTCTAAGGTCTGTATGCACAATGAAGTTTTCAATCTATGTCTAAAACTTTAGCTATTAATTAAGAGATTTGGGCTATTAAAGCCGAGCCATTGTCTGACCCCATTGCTAGGGAGAGGCCAATATCAGGGGACCAGTTTCCGGAGGAGCTTTTAAAGCTACTATTTGAACAGTTTTAGTCCGGATGGGGAACACTTCTACCTGAAAAAAGTATCTATAAAAACTAGCAAGTATCCTCCCTTGACAAGCCAGATCTTTGTGAAGTCGGTTTTCCCAGAGATGGTGGGAGTGTTGGCCTCTTATTTGAACTACTTCCTGGTGTTGGATTTATTTGAGCACAAACCTGGCATCTGACTGAGACATCCCGCACTAGGCTGTCCAGTCTAGCTATAACATACCTTGGTCTGAGCAACTCAGAAAGTTTTGTGGACCCCACATGAGTAGCCTGGTGAAGGTCAGTTACCAGAGTCCTGCCATTTGTTTCCGAGAGGATGGTCTTTCCCCCTGGTGTCCACCATCAACCTGTGGATTTGCACTGTCCATTTCTTCTTTACCACAAGTCTCGGACAGCACCGGGTCAGGGTATGTCGTCACGTTATTGTTAGTAGTAGAGCTTGGTACTAGGTCACTCAGACATTAGGCAGCCAGCATTGTAGTGTTCCTCAGAGAGGGACCTCAATGGCACATGGTGGTGTGAGTGTAAGATCTTGACCCATTTAACTCATTTGTTGGGTGTGTGTGTGTGTGTGTGTGTGTGTGTGTGTGTGTGTGTGTGTGTGGTTTTTTTGTTGTTTGTTTGTTTGTTTTGTTTTCCATAAGTAGTTCCTAACTGTTAGACAGGTGGGCCATCCTGTGGCTATAGGGTCCAGTCATTTTGACAGTCATGTCACAGGGTGTTTCCATGCCCCCAATGGTTGGGTTAAAACCCCTTTTGTCTTTTGTCTTGTGGACAAGGAGATGGAAAGGTTTTTGAAACATCTGGAAGTATTAGGGTTGTCTCAGGTGCCTTTGTTTAGTCTCAGTCCAGACTCGGGGCTCAGTGCACCCTCTGTGCTATGTCCCCAAACTTTGGCCAAGAATCCCCAAGGCTGAATATCTTAGCTAGCCTTCGTAGTTTATACTGGAGTCCTGGAGAAGTAGGTCCTGGTACCAGTGACGGGATGCTTTGGCAGCAGAATAGATGAACTTTGCCATCAAAAGTCACGGCAAGCAGGGAAAAAAAGCAAGAACTTCCTTCTCCCGTTTCCGGTTCTTGTGGACTGCCATCAGAGGTTTGGCCCAGGGTTAGGGTAGGTTTTTCCACTTCAAATGATCCAGGCAAGACAATTCCTCACAGGTGTGCCCAACTGATTAGGTTTTAGTTGATTCCAAATGTATCCCAGTGGACAGGCAAGGCTAGCCATCCCAGTAACGATCTGTGCCGTGTGTATAGACTGCAGCATCCAGTATTAGTGAACACTAGAAGTAAATCCTGGCGGAGAACATCTCAGTTTGTTGCTAATGCGGTAGCACTGTGCTTACGCCTCGGAAATGTCACTGTGTAGCTACACAGGGACTCCGCAGGAGGTGCGGGATGATGCTCTTGGACGAAAGAAGCATGCATGTCACCAGACTTTGTCTGCCTCCAGGGAAGTGAAGGTCACACAGACATGTTCTTGATGGGTTTACTAGAGATGTGAGGAGAAAACGTGAAAACATGGTACCTTACAAAGTAAAATAGCAAATTCTCAAGAACTCTTAGGGAATACAGAGGAGTTGGGAAAGTCACCGTGCTTGAGCAAACACTTGCACTCCAGCACTTGGCCCCAAGATTCTGAGCTCACCTTCTGCCAATAAGTATTATTGGAGAAGCCTTAAGATTTCCACGGTGCAAGTAATATGAGCCGAGCTTCCAGTGTGTTCTAAGAACCTGAAGGGATGTAGAAATCCTGTTGAGAAAATGGATTTCAGCGTGCCAGCTACTGGTTAGAAAGTTGCATAGATAATGTTAAGTCCTACGAGCAGAGGGGACCCACGCTGCCATGGGACTGTCTCCCTCTTCGGGTTTCTGGAAGCCTGGTGTTTTCAAAACATGCATATTATTCTCATTTAAATGACAGGAGCAGTGATCTTAAGATCTGACCTGGCTTTGTTGATGATTTTTGGTGTTGTGATTGGCATGCTGGAGGTGAAAATGCGTGCCCCTGTTGGCTTTAGATCTTAACTCTTAAGGCTTTTTCATAATGAAAGGCTTTGAAATGTTAATGAGACTATATGTGAAAAAAAGAAAAAGAAAAAAGAAAAGAAAGAAACCGCACCCCGGCGCCTGCTGATGCAGTCTTCATTTTCATGATGTGCATAAGTTTAAACTCAGAACTTATTGGTGATCTTGCACCTGCATTCCCATTTTAGGGCCCATTTATATCTATTTTTACAAAATCTTCTATATCAAGTGAATGCCCAAGTTCGACGTAATCAAAAGGAACAATGACCCTTAATTGTCACCAGTTTCAAAAATGATCGGTTAAGAAAAGTGGGATCTGCTTAGCCGTGCATTCACTGAGGGTCTGCTGACCCCTTTACTTGCTGCTTTTCAAGTCTGAGTCTTTAGAATTTTATTTTTTTAATCTTACTTTGTGAGAAGAAAGCATAGCACGTCCTATTTTTACTCAATAGCCATTTTCTCGTGTTGCAGACTTTAGCTCCATCTACATGTTGAATTATAATGACAAGTGCATAACTAACCAAAGCTGTGGTTCGTGTGAGAGACACATGTGTGGCTGTGCACACACATTTGTGTGCGTGCACGGGGAGGCTAAAGGCCAATGTCTTTCGACTACCATGCTCCACCCCAGTCTTTTTTCAATGTAGGCTCTCCTGTTTGAACCTGGGCTTCACTGACCAGCTAGACTGACTGCCCAGGGAGCAGTGGTGCTCTTCCTGGTCCTCCCTTGGCCCCCAGCCCTGAGGTTAGGGAGAAGCACACCCTGCCCAGCTTCTTACATGGGGTTGGGATCAGAAGGTCAGATACTCAGGCTTGCACAGTGCACACTTCACCCACTGAGCGAGCTGCCGACTCTAGACCTAGACAGTCCTAAGTGGGACAGGAGCTTCAGGCTTTATTTTAATATCCTTTCAGTTAATGGGCCTATCCAATCATTGACTCCTTTAATCAGCACCCACGTTCCTCTTGTGCATGGTACACAGGTACTGTGGACACAAAGAATTCCACGATTCCATCTGATTCCAGTCTCATGAGTGACTGGAGAAGTATATAGTTGGGTAACATGAATGCTATCGAGGGGGCATGTGGTGATGATAGCTCAGTGGGCGCCATGTCACTTAGGATGCCGACCGAGCAAGTATGGCTGGAAATCACAGCTTTGAAAACAGGGCTGATTGAAACTTACTGTGTAGCTAAGGATGACCGTGAACTTTTGGCTCTTCTGCCTCTCCCTCCGGGGTGCGGGGATTACAGGTGTTGTCTGCCACCATGGTCCCTATGTAGTGACAGAGGTGAGGTGGGACCTTCCCCTTGCTGAGCAGGGGCGTCTATCAAGTGTCCCCAGCCCACAGGCCAATGTTTCAAGAACCCTTAGACATATCTCTCAAATGGTATTTCCTACTTTCTAAATATGGACATTCTATTTGTAAAGATAACATGTAGGGGAAGCAGAAATATGTTCTCTGGTAAAATAAAATAATAATAATAATAATAATAATAACAACAACAACAACAACAACAATAACAACAGGCTGCTATTCTGTGATCTCTGGTGGAATTAGGTGACCTAAGACATCATTCAGCATGACACCCTCAGCATTTGTATGTGAGTTCCCCATTCACACTCTACCAGGGCATGTTTTTCAGTAAATTTTCTGAATTCTGGAGGACCAGTAAGTGTAGGTCAGTCTGTGCAGCCATCTGCTAGACAGGGGAGCCAGGGAAGTAACCAAGGGGTGGTGGGTGTAATTGGGCAGATGATCAGGCCTACACTGAAGGTTATTTTACTGACATCTCAACATTGGCATCGACATAAACAGAAAACACCTCTCTGAAGAACAGCATCAGTGTGCAAGGGACCTTAACCCTTCACTGCTTTGTGTGCATCTCGATGGTTTTTTTGTCTCTTTGTTTGGTTTTGTTCCCTCACTTGCTTTGGTCTTTTTTGAAGTGACTCGTTTGATGTTGTATCTGCTAAGACTTCTTAGAATCAGAAATAATACTGCCTGGCTCAGCATGGTGACACAGGCCTGAAGTCCCAGTGCTGGGGATGCTGAGGCAGCATGCATGAAGGACTTAGAGTTGAAGCCAGCTGACCTACACAATGAAATCATACTTCAAAAATACCGAAATCATGAAGATAACATTTCTTGGCTCTGTGCACTGCGAACGTGGTCTAACAGAGCAGTTTGTCCTTGTGCAGGCCGGATGGAAAGCAATTTGATGTGTGTGTGATTCTACAGGGGCTGTTTTTCCTTAGGGCTCAACATGTTTGGCCAGGGGGAACAAGGAAACCACATACATGATGAGCCAGAGAGCCGCAAGCCTGTGTGCTGAGAGCTCAGACTTATTAGCTGCTTTCGTGCTCCGTACTCTTGGGAAGCGCACACAGATTGACCTGGGCTTCTGTGTCTGTCTGAAACTTGAGTTCTTCTGACAGAGATGAGGAAGTAAGGTCCCAGGGGATGTCCCCCGCTGTCCTCTCCACCAGTGGCAAATGCTAAAGGATGCACACAACTCCAGTTCAAAGAGGCTTGAACTGCCCTTGAAACTTTTCTACCAGGGACACTTAGAACCAAGACACAAGACACTCTGGTCTGGAACTTCCCTCTGTTTGCAAAAATAGAAATAAATATATCTATCTGCAGAGGGTCGAATGCAGGAGCATTTTTCAGCTCATAAAAATCTGACAGAGTAAATCTTCTATGTCATAGTCTAATACCACAGCTAGTTACCCCCAAGAGACCTTGTGTCCAAATATTCCAGCCTGGGGATCAAACGCAGGGCCTTCTGTGTGCTGCATAAGTGCTCTGCCGCTGACCTCTTTGCTAGTCTATATTTGTTAACATACAGAGTCTGGTGCTGTTAGAATGCAATCGTAGAGTACATAAAGATAGATGAACTTCTATCTTTATAGTGTTTTGTTTTCAGAGCCAGTTCTCAACAACACATTGAAGACTCCAAATTAAGAGAGTTCAGATGTCTGTGTAGAAAGCGAAGGAAAGCAGTGTGGGTGTAGAGTGCCTCGGGGAACTGAGCTCCACTAGGGGGTTGGCAAGAACGCTGTTGGTGGCAATGAACTCAGAAGAGCCAACCTGCCTTGATGACTGGCTCATGGTCCTGCAGAGTGACCTTGCCTGAGGGGAAAGAACTGACTCCAAGAAACTCGGCCATTTCATATGTTTAGACTCTGCCGCTAACGCACCGTTCCTTTTCATTTGGCAGTGGAGATCCTGACTGCCCGTCAGAAGAAAGCGGAAGAGCTGAAGAGACTGACGGATCTAGCCAGTCAAATGGCAGAGATGCAGCTGGCCGAACTCAGAGCAGAAATTAAGGTCAGTTCTGTAGAAGCCCTGTGGAACACTGAGCCAGCCGCGGAGCTGGTCCCATCGAGCTCTGACACCACCTACCCAGCTCCCTTCCTCAGGGTTGAAATACAGACCACAGAAGGGTGACGAAACACTTAGTCACTGGCCTCATATCAAATCAAATATGGCTTGAAGGGTTATATTATTACAAAGGACAGGGAACGAGTCAGTCAAAACTGCCCTGTTGAAGTATATTTAAACATAGGTTATCCAGGATACGATTTTTCCTCTACAGTTTATGCCTGTGCTTATAAACATATACTCATATAAGTAAATCCTAACAATGAGGTTATGAAGCATCCTTTATATTTTTTCTAATTTAATTCACCTTTTTTTGTTGTCGTTAAGATTATTACCCACAAATACATGTTTATTGGATTTCTTCCACTGTAAGGAATATGAGCTAATCCTTGCTAAGCGGAAGCAGAATTTGAAATAATACTGTGTTTAAGTCACCAAAGCCGAGTGTGTCTGAAGACCTGAGTCTTTAAGTAGGCAGGAACCAGTGCTGTTTGGGTAGTACAGGAACAAAGCAATTCCTAAATTCTCTCTTCATGGCACCATGGCATGCAGCGCCCTCCAAGAGTCATGAGCCCTTGTGTCACACCATGATTTATGCTACCAAGAGAGGGGCTCTGGTTGCTCTCTACTTGAGCAGCACCTCTTATTTGGCCAACACCCCCATTTTATAGACCTACTCAGACTGGGCCTTCTAAATAGGATCGGGTAAAGTGGTTACCAGGAAGGAACAAAGTGTTTCTCATAGCGTAGGAAGGTCGCCTTGATTTCTCTCCTTTTTCACCCAATCATTAAACACACCGTGTGTATGCACACACATGTCCCTAGCTTCTCCCCGGCTTTGAGTATTTCAAGACATCGCTGCCACTGGCTTTGGATCCGTATCTGCTCGTACCAGTGTAAAGCTGACTGTCACCAGCAGAAATCCCATGTGCAATTGTATCCCCGCCCATCCTGCTTAGGAATGGAAGGGAGCTCAAGGAGGAAGGGATTGGGCGTCCATAGCCCTGGAGGTGTGTTTCCCTCTTGCCTTTCTTCTGGCCTTTGCTTCTTCCTACCCACTAGTCTTTCTGCCCCCACTGTCTCCTTCCAGCCTCTCTACTCCAGGCCCAGAGTTCAACTCCCCCAAACAGACCTAACCTGCCTCGGCATGACCCACCCCTCCTCGGGACACAATACGTAACAGGGCTCCAGTACACGGTACCATGCTGTAGTGCCTAGTTTTTTCTGAAAAGCCCAGCTCGTTAAGAACGTCAAGTGAGGAATGTGAGGTTGCAGCCTACTCCTCGCCAACTGAAATCAACTTTCTCCCAAGTTTCATTTATGCCTATCAAAAAAATCCCACTTTTCATTACGTGGTCGGTAGCACAGGCTTTGGAGTGAGACACTGTAGCTCCAAAATTTTCTACTTCCGTGGCTTGGGTAAATTGCGTATTGTCTTAGGTTCTTTGAACCCGGATTCCCCCATCTGTAAAATAGAGGTATAAAAACATTGACTTGATGATAATGTGGTCGGGTGTGAGTGAGATAGTTTCTTACGAATGTGGGCAGCGGCTGCTTTAATTTTTTAAGTATCGCGGCTCCCTTGTTCTCTCTTATATAACTCTTCACATGCCACTCGGTGAGAGAGCATTTCTTCCACTTCTCCAACTCCAAAGCACCAAGCACATTCACCTTTCAATTTAATGGTCTCTCATGCTCTTTTTGTGTGGCAGACACCCTGATACTCTAGGAGGGCTTGGGTCAGTGTGATTTTTTTTTTATTTCCCACTGTGCCATCTACACTTAGATCCTAATTTCAAGTTGAAGGTACGTGAGTTGAAAACTCATCTTTTCCACTCCCTGTAGCAGCACTTGAAATTCCATCATGAAGAGGATGCTTTTGGGCATGGGAGGCTTTTTTTGTTCTCTTGGTCTCTTATTATAATAGAGACGACTGTCCAGGGAGGCTGGCACACTTTCTTTTGCCTGTTAACACCACACCAAGCCCTTGGCCACACTACGTGGCCCCTGCTGGAATGCAGCTCAGAAAACCTACCCTGGTGAGGGTTGCTAAAAGATTGACTGGATAAGCTGGGGCATAGCATGCTCATCATGCGGCCCGTCTAAGCCGCACAGGGCTTATTTGTGGGAGAAGATGTTCACTGTCACGGAGGGCAGGCCCCAATTAGAGACACCTCAGAGTGACGGAGCTCAGGTGATCCCCTCCAGTTGGCCGTCTGTGGGCACAGGAAGAGCAGAGTGAGAGGGTGTGCAGGCGGTCCCCCCGCTGCGGTTTGGTACTAACTCTGTTCTTTTTTTTTTTTTTTTTTTTTTCTCTAGCACTTTGTCAGCGAGCGGAAATATGATGAGGAGCTGGGGAAGGCTGCCCGCTTCTCCTGTGACATTGAACAGCTCAAAGCCCAAATCATGATCTGCGGAGAGAGTGAGTCTTTGCATGCTTGCTAAATAATTCCGTGTGAGTAAGTTTGGTGCTGTTTGGAGTTGGCAGCGGAAATGTCAGGTATACAGTCCCGTCCCCTCATCCCCACCCCCACCCCCACCTCGGCATGGCTAAACTGAAGTCTGAAGAGATTTAATGATTTGAGGTCATGACACAAGTCACTAGAAATGTCAGGGTTTGAACTTACACTCCTGAAATGCCACACTGCCCATCGGTAAATCCTCAAGATTTATTGCTTGGAACAGAGCCGGTCAGCTGCTTTCTACCTCTCACAAACTCTTCCTAAGCTGGTCCAGATACTACAGCTGGGCCGCTGTTCCACCAGAGTCTTCCTGGCACTTGGGGAACTCACCGACTCAGCTTCTGCTCTGCAGGGCTGAGCCTGCCTGAGTGGTCTGGATGCCCTGAGGTCCCCCACGCCTCGCTCTGCTTCCCCCACCTCCCACCCTGCTTAGCCTGGGTTCTCTGCTGAGTGAAGCAAAGATAATGAAAGACTTTGAGTCAGCCATCAGCTTAGTCTTGTTCCCTATTAAGCCTTAATTAGAGTGGCTAATGTGTAGCAGGATTGGCTGCTGCTTTTTTCCTGTACTCCAGCCCACACACGACGACAGGAGGTAGAGACAGAGCCACGAGGCCAATGTGGCTCGGAGGACAGTCACAAGGAAGGACCAGCAACCGTCCACAACCTCATAGTCAGCAGAAAACCAAGATGTGACTGCCTTTGTTTTTCTACATTGAGATTCCTCTTCCCCCCTCATCTAAATAAGAAATTACATAAACTTGATCTACAAATGACCAGATTGTATTGACTGGCATATGGCATTTCTTCTGGGTCACCTTTATATTTTGACACATGTTCTGTCTACCTATTACACACTGCATACAAGTGTAGGAATACATTTATTCTTGTCACTGTAGGTGGTGGACATTTTTCCATGTCTATGTTTAGCTGATCAACTATTTAAATATAACTGTTGTGACCAACCCTCAGATCATAGCCCTTAAATAGATTCTACTTGTGCACCAGAAAACAGTGCTGGGGTCTTCCTGTTCCAAGATCTTTGTCAGCCGTCTGATTTTCTTGCTGTACGGTTTAGTTTTCTCTTCATAGGCCACCTCCCTTACGGCAGAACCTCCCTGTTGGCCCTTTTCCATCCCCAGCTTTTGTCCCATCTCCAAACACGCCGTTTGGTTGACGTTAGGAAAGGAACCTGCCCATCCTAGGTTCTACTTGAACCCAGTGATAAGTGAGACCTGAGTGAATCCAGTGTTGCCCAGCTCGGGTGGAGAGGGGGGAAGGGCACTTCACTCGCCCTCCTCCAGGTGCCAGCTAGTGAAAAAAAAAGTCACTCTTTACCAAATTCCTGGTGCCCGCCCATACTAAGACATCCAGGCTCAAGTGTGTATGACAGTAATCCACCAAAAGCTGCTTCGTGGACGGTGCATTGCTACAGCTGCTGATCTGGAAATGCAAGCAGGAAATAACAGCCCCCACGCAACTGACTCTGGTGAGCCTGAGGGCTGCTGAAATCCCCTGGCTGTGTTTGGACGGCCCAGAATCATTTGTCACACCTTCCCTATGGTGACTGGAGCTACATCCCTGTCCTTTCTGCTTCTGACATTCTGCGAGCCCCACTAGCCATTCCTGATCCCCGTGCCAAACCCTGGGATTAAGTCTCATCCAACAAAGGGAACAGAGAAAATTGTTTTTTTGTTTTTTTTTTTAAATGGTGACGATTTTAAAATTCAGAAGAAGCTCTTCCTGTCCAGCCTGGCACTTGAATCCTGGTGAGCTGTGAGAGAGAGGAGTCAGGGCTTTCTCCTGGAATTGATTCCCTCTGGCCTCGAGTCAGCATAATCACATAGAAACCATCCTGCCTGAAACCGCCACTTTCAAAACACAACAGGACTGGCAATAATAAGCATTGAGCAGACCTGCCTGACCTGAATGTGCGCCTGACAGCGAGCTGCCTGATCAGCCTGCCATGCACGTAGCGCTGGGGATGGTGCAGACCTGCAGTCACAGCCTGGCTCCGGTAGCCCTAGTGGAGTGTAGATGGTGCGTGGGGCTGGCAGGGTCCGGGATACTCAAGACCCAGAGCAACAAAATCCTTAACCCATTCTCATGCTCTCAGAAGGCAGGCAGGGCCCTGTCAGCATCTCCTTCCTTATGCATTAGCAGCCCCTCATATTATAGGCCCTGATAAGGGCAGCGTAAATGGGCCGCGTAATGGGGGAGCTAAGAGGCAGAATTCATTTATGGATGGAGGAGAGAGGGAGCCATCACAAGGTCATTATCTCCCTATCAATGGTGGTTCTTGACCTCAAGAATAATCTAGGCTGCTCAGATACATTTTCTTCATCCCTGCAAATGCCTCTCATTGTGGACGCTTCCGCTGTGGCCACTGTTTAGGGATTCTCGCAGGAGGATTATGGTGGTCTCTAAGCACTCCAGTGTCCTTTCAAACCACACCTTAAAGAGTAACCCTTCATGTCTGCATGGTGCTCCTGCCAATGTCTTCCCCTTCTAGCACTTCCGAGTGGCTCTGCAGTGCCCTCGGCCCAGCCCTTAACAGCAACCATCCCTTTGTTTCTTGCAGTCACACATCCAAAGAACAGCTATTCCTCAAGAGCCCCCTGCAGCTCCCTGCTGCCTCTGCTGAACACTCATGCCGTAGCTTCCGGGAAACAAGGGACCTTTGCCCGGAAACCATCCGGTCACAGCAAGCCCACCGAGGGGAAAGCTGCAAACCCGAAAATGGTGGGCGGTCTTGCCAACACTGGCGATGCTTGTCACCAGGCTGTGCCCGCTAATAAGCAGGTAAGCCACTCTACAGGGGGCCTCTGCGGATACTGGTGCACAGCGCCAGGAAGGAAACCACTATCGGTTTCCAGAGGAAGAAGATAAAACTACTAGAGGCCAGCTAGCGGTCCTGCCCAGGCTCCCTCCGGCTCCAGGCGTAACTGCCTGGCCTCATCCATAGGCTTGTGCCTCTGTGTGCTCAGCCATGCAGGCTCCTTCACCTGATGGAGACAGCCCTCGCATGGCATCCTTGCCAGCATCTCCAGGACCTGGGCAGCTGTAGGAACAAGATGCAGAACCAGACGGCTGAAACTGTTAGTAGAAAGCTGGTGATTGTTTTTTCTTATTTACAATTTTGAAAAAAAAGAAAAGAAAAGAAAAATTCCTACCTCAGTTTGATGAGTCAGGAACCGATCAAAGTTTTCCTGGAATTTCAGTAAAGCACATACATTTCAAAATAACTTGATTTGTTCCTGTATGCCATGGCTTCTAAAAATGCAACTCCACAGCCGGGCGTGACAGCACACGCCTTTAATCCCAGCACTCAGGAGGCAGAGGCAGGCGGATCCCTGTGAGTTCAAGGCCAGCCTGGCCAACAAAGCGAGTCCAGCACAGCCTAGATAACATAGAGAAACCCTATCTCGGAAAACCAACAAACAAACAAACCTCCCCCTTCCTTCTCTTTCTCTGTTGTATTTTTGTGGCTTGTGGGTAGAAAATGAACAAGAAATGGGATTCAGTGGCGTGGGTGCTGGGTGGACTACAGAGATAGCTTTCATGATCTCTGCAACTCTCCTTTTCAGTATTTCAGACCACTGGCTGGCTAGCACATACTGTTGGGTCTCCTTGTGTTGTTGCTTTAGGGGTCCCCACTGCTGACTCTGCTAGACATTCTTGTGACCCTGGGTGACTTCCTGGGCCTCAACGTGACAGAGAGTGCTGTATAAATGTGTCTTCAATGTTTGCCCATGCTTGTTACCAAACACCATGGCGAAAAGAAGTCTGAAATTTAACTCTTGAAAAATGAAGAAAACCCAATCCGTTGCTGTTGATTCCTTTTCAGCTCAATGGTTTTAGCATGTTGGTGATGGTGAATGTAAACAGTAGTGCCCTTAGACATCTACACAAAGCAGTGAAGACCAGGCAAGAAGGACCCTGTGCTTCGGAGCAACTGTCATGCATCCCACACCGTTATCTTTCCTGCAGATTGAAGGGTCACTGATGCCAAGGAGACACCCACCCAGGACAGGATCAGGACACTCCCTTCGGGGCACACACCAATCAGTATTTGAGACCCTAGAATCTTGCTCTCACATGTCTCCAAGCCCACTCTCAGGGACTGTGTGGAGCATTTTCTTCACTCCACTGCCTTGAGGGAAGAACATGTTGCCAGTCTGCATAGCCCTATAACCAAAAGACAGGAAACAAGGGCAGGCTTAGGTATAGGCGAGAATGTGTGCAAGGCCTACTCTCAGCACGGGATGCGGCAGAGGAGGAGAAGCATGCAGACCATGGGATGTGGTCCTGCGTTGATACTTTTCACATAGGCCCTGGATCACTGGGTACTGGTGTATCCTAAGCCTGTACCATAGTGACAGTGTACAAATCAAAACCCTTACAGATTAATAACTCACAACGATGCACGTTTTAGCAATTAGAGGTTTGATTTTTCAAAAAGATGTCTTGCGTATCAATTATGTGCTTGGGAATATTATCAAGAGAGTGCACATAATGGGATATTTCATCATTTTCTACGTGTGGACCTCAAGCAAGTCCTGTAAACTAAGGGTCCACATCTACACAGTGAAGTGACTAAGAACAGCCACCTTCAAGGATGACTGGTGATACAGGAGATGGTGTGTGGTAACGTACTTCCTGAGTGCCAGCCCTCTGGACCCACTCAGAGGTGGCTGGTGACGTCAAGGACTCCTGGGGTCTTTTGCTTATAAAGAGATGACAGCTCTGGCCTGTGGTTCTGTCCATGTCTTTGCATCTTTGGCTGCTGACTTGTTGAAGGAATTGCTGTTTCAGTAGGAGGCTTGGAGTTGATTAGCTTTCAATTACAAAGTGTTTTAGAAAAATTACCTCTGTGAGCACAACACATTCACTCTTCGTTCCCCAAGGTCTATGAGATATACCTCAAAGTAATATTTCTGAACTGTAAGAATGGTTGTTTTGAAATAAAATAGGAAAGCTGTTTTGGAGGGGGGGGGAAGCCACAGGCAGAATTTTACTTCTTCCTTCCTATATGAGATTAGAATTTAAACATAGACTGTACAAAATATTCAACTTAGAACTTTCTGTGGTAGGTAAACACTTGTCTATGTTCTGCCCTGAGTACATTTCATTTTATTACATTTTAAGATTACAGGGTTTGAGCATACATTTATAGGGATTTTTTTGTTTAGTTTGGGTTTTTTAGCCTATTTTCTGATAGTTGGCTTCTTCTTCTTCCTCTTTTCTTCTTCTTCTTCTTCTTCTTCTTCTTCTTCTTCTTCTTCTTCTTCCCTGCTCCTCTTCCTCCTTCTCCTCCTCTTCTATTTGAAGATTAGTACTTTTCTTTCAGTTTCATTTCAAGGTTGTGGTTCTAGATCAAGAATTATATCAACTTGACCCATTTGCATATTGTCTTTTCCTACAGTGGTTTGAAAAACCTTATGATTTAAGGGGTAGGCCTTCCTGATGCCTGCTGGTGTTTTCTGTGTTTGTTGACTTGAGGCACTTACCTCATTTCTCTTTTTAGCAGAATGGACCTTCTAACCAAAGACGAAGATTCAACCCACAGTATCACAATAGGCTAAATGGTCCAGCCAAGTCACAGAGTGGAGGTAATGAAGCTGATCCCGTGGTGAAAAGCAACAACCGCCATGAACACAGAAGACAGCCACACAATGGCTTCCGTCCCAAAAACAAAGGTGGTGCCAAAAATCAAGAAGCCCCCTTGGGGACAAAGGCCCCAGAGGCCCCAACACATTCCGAAAAGGCCCGTCGAAGGCAGCATGCTGTAGACAACTCAGAGGCCAGGCCTTTCCGGGGTAGTGTTGGTAGAGTTTCACAGTGCAATCTTTGTCCCACGAGAATAGAAGTTTCTACAGAGGCCACTGTTCTCTCAGTCCCAGCCGTGACGTTGGTGGCCTGAGCTGGGAGGTTCCCTGCCCGAGGTGCTGACCCAATTCGCTGCCAAAAGAGAGCCAATCAGAATATACAAATCCTGTATGTGTGTGTCATTCTCTCGCAGTCAGTTTTACCAGTTCTAATACTCTGCTCTAGCTTGCTTCATAACTCCTATGGCTTTGCTTGATCTCTTGTTGCTTCTCCTCATCAAGACTTTGCATTGTTTTAGCCAGGCAGTATTTACTCATTGTTAGGAAAATCTCCATGTGGCTAAAGATCAGAGGCTCCATGAGCAACGTATGTTGTAGCTGTGATGTCAATCCGTTTGGTCGTCTTTAGAGAGGTAATATTGAAACAAGAAATTCCCGATCAGACAAACGTGATCTGCTGAGGACACATGTGCTTTTGTAGAATCTAACATCTGGTGTTTTTCTGAAATATATATAAATATATATATAAACATATATTGCTTTATTTGAAACCAATTAAAATATGCTGCATTTGACACCAGGCCTGTTCCTTTCATTGACGCCTACTTTGCTGTTGAATGTTCTTTGTAGTGCTTTTGGGAAAAAAAAAAAAAAAAAGTTGGAGACTGGAAGTTCAGTGCTCAGCTCTGTAAAGGACTGTCTCCTTTGAAGTAAGAATTCTCAGAAAACAACAATGCTCCCTCGGTTACCATCCAGATAGGTACTACACACCCCAGTCATCTTAGATGCCACATGGTAGTTGGAGACCTTGTTCATATCAAAATGTACTTCAGCCTAGCTTAAACAATAGAGGTTATTGGTTCATTGGCCAAAGTCCAGAGTTGAAACATGTCTTGGGCCCATTTTGATCAGGATTCCCACTCTTTTATCTTAATTCTGAGTTCTGCCCTCCACACTTTAACGTTCAGAATGATGACAATGCACTGACCTCCTGAGTCTTTCAGTGGCTTCCATGCGGGACAAGAGTCTAGGCAGAAGTCCCAACAAAGCTCTGGCATGCCATTACCCACAGACCTGACCGTAGGTCATCCATGGGGTGAACTAGTGAGTAGCATAAACTCCTTGGCATGTTAGCATAAACTAATCAGAGTCCACCCCTGACAATGAACGGGGGGAGGGTTGGAGGGGGCTCCCCAGAAGCACTGGCTATGTAGAGAAGAGCTACTGTGGCCTCGGGAAAGGAGAATGGGCATAGGGTACCTCCAAAGCTACAGAGCCCAGTTCCCTTATCTTTTGACTGCACAGCTTCCTTTGCTGGCCACTTTCAAGTGCAAATGCACCTTTTGGACTCCAGATTTTTCTGGCAACCCAGGTTCGCTGTTCCTCATCCTCCAAACAGCTGAGCCTGCAAGCCGCACTAGCATCGGTTCTTCTTTGCCAAGTGCAGGCGAATGTTTGCTCTCCCTGGAGCTTTCCGAGGTCTCTGAGTGCACCTAGAGATCTAATGGGAATTCAAAATGCCAAGTCACATCCCAGGAAGGAAGGAAGAGGAACTCGTTCAAATAAGAAACGGTGAGTGCTTGGGACCACAGTCTTTGTTTACCCCAGCCGAGGCCCTGGATTTATGTATCTTACAAATCAGAAGGATTTTTTTTTCCCCACACAAGTTTCATGTAGCAAGATTTTGCTCAAACCCCTGAAAAATGTCAGTTGATATGTGACAGCAGGAAAGATGGATGCAGATAGTTCCCGAAAAGGGAAAGAAAATGGGCGTGGCAGGTGGAGGATGTGCCTGCTTCTCAGTTAGATCCAGCCACTCGTATAGTTTGTCCCACTCCTCAAGTTGCCCTGGTGTTAAGAAAGCTCAGACACAGGGCTGGGGAGATGGTTCAATGGTTAGGGCATCTGTCTGATGCCCTCCTCTCTCATGTAGCATACATAGTATATGCAATACATATACATAAAATACATAAATAAATATTTTTTAAAAGTACCTACACATTCCTAAATGCATAGAAACACTCCCAGGTCACTGAAAAGAAGCAAAAGAAGGCTAAAAAGTGTTCAGACCTGATCCCAATTTTTTTTTTCCTAGATCTTTGCCTAAGACTTTGGCATGTGAGCCTTTTTGAATTTGCATTTTAAAATGGTAACTAGATATTTTAGGCCAGTGTCAGATCTTTGAAATAAATACTCTATCGCCTTTCTTTACGTCTGGTAGAATCATTTGTTTAATCCTAAGGATCTGGGTCATATTTTTCCGTTTTTCACTGTGTGTGCACGTGCGTGTGTGCACGTATGCATTCAGATGCATGTGTGTATGTGGAAACCAGGCAAGCTCTGATATGTCCACCTCAGTTTTTTGTTTGTTTTTCTTTAAGATGGGGTCTCTCACTGGTCTGAGGCTCCCCTAATTAGGCTCACTGTCTGGCTAGCTAGTGAATCCCAGGCATCCACTGTGGCTGCCTCCCCAGCACGGGGATTGCCAGCTCATGCCCAGCTCTGTATGCAGGTTATTGGTATCAAACTAAGGTCCTCTTGCTTGAATGGCAAACACTACCTACTGAGCCCAATTCTGCCAATCCAAGAGCTATGGACACTAATGTCTCTATTTAACATACAGAAGTCAGAAGAATAGATAATTCTCTTTAAAACATTTCTTTGAGAGAGGTCAGAACCGTTTAATACGCACAATGCGTGCATAACTTCAGAACTCGCCTACCTTGCACCACGGCAATCTTCCATCAAGATTCTGAAATCCAAACTCCCCAGTGGGTTCCCAATTACAATCCAAACTTACACTTCACTGGAGAATCTGCACATTCCTACTCTGTGGCCATGAGAATGTTCCCTGCACTCAGTGTGTTTAACTACTGAGAATTCACTCTCAGTAAAGGCTCCATTTGGGGAGAAGGTGGGGGGCGCACAGGTAACACAAGGCCCAATTGAAAGCTCAGTTTACAGACCGACTCTGTTCCCATCAGAAACAGGGATCCTAATTAAACATGCTCAGAGGGGCTACGTCAAATAAGCTTATGGGAAATGCTACCAGCTAAAAACTTTTGTTAAAGAGTTGAGAATTGTATTTGTTTTCCTCTAGGACTAGATTTGAACCTCAATCTTGATTTAATCATGAGAAACAGAGGCTATTTCCTTTCCTAGGCCAGTTTGTAGTGGCAGACAGGGGGCCAGGCTGGTCCCCATCTGGACAGGAGCTAGAGATTCCTCACTGCCCTTGACACAGCACTGTCACCATCATCAAACCACCACCACCCTTTACTCATTGCCTGCATTGCTGGCTGGTTATGGTGCCCTCATGTGTCTAGCAAGAGTAAACGTTTTTTGCTTCTCAACAGACATTTTAGTGACAGCTCATGAACTAATGTAATGGGTTGTTCTTTCTCCTTTATTCAGAGTAAAACTTAAAACTCAGGCATTAGAAGGCCATGACTCCAAATTTCCCCAGGAAGCAATGGTACTGATACAAAAACATCTCCCGACATATAAAATAAGAAACCATGACTGTTCACTACTGATTAATATAGCTGAGTTTTCCTGAAAGTATTGAGCATCTTAGTTTTCCTAACGTTTGAGGAAAAGCAAGGGAAAAAGGATTGATAAGTCCTAGGGTTATTTAGCTAAGAATTTAAAGCACAATTTTAATACTATATTTACAAGACATTATAGGGGTGTGGGTTTTTTTTTTTCATCCTCTTGCTTTTCATAACAAATCTTTAGAAGTCCTAAGAAATATTTCTGTCTATAGTTTCTGAGACTCAGTTCCCATGCATGAGGGCTGATCAGCCACAGCAGGTGTTTGATCTCGTTACCGCATGGGCAGAGGTATGGGTCTGAATCTAGTCATTTTGCAGACTGCATTTCCAGAATCCCCTTTGTCTTAAGCCTGTCCCCTCCCACAGCCTTGAAGAAGCCTGTGTGCTACCCCTAGGTTCAGATGTCACAGGAGAAATTGCCACACACAGCTTTCACAGAACAAAATTCTAAAGGAGATGTATTTATGTGGACAATGTGCAGTAAATTTCTATGGGGGGGGGGGGAATTCAGAACTAGGAGTGTGACAGTGCCCAAGAACTATAGAAAACTGTTCCTTTAAAAAACACTTCTTGTCGGGGTTGGGGATTTAGCTCAGTGGTAGAGCGCTTTGCCTAGCAAGCGCAAGGCCCTGTGTTCCATCCTCAGCTCTGGGGGGAAAAAAACAAAACACTTCTTGTCAAGAATAAAATAAACCATCCAATTTTAAACCTGAGATACTCAACTTTGGGTTAGATTTATGACATGCTCGAACCCCACCAGCCTGGAGCCCTAAACACTTCTCTGTTTCTCCTACACACAGGCCCAAAGGCCTACAAATCAGTCAGCTCTTTCTAGTGCAGCAACCGCACCATGTCTCAGCATTCATCTTGTGTTTGTTGTTCTCTGTCACTATAAGTGGCAACGTAGGAGAAGGCTTTATTCCACTCACGATCTGAGGGTGCAGACTGTCATGACTAGGGCAGCGCGGCGGCAGCAGCATGAGGCAGCTACAGTTAGGAAGCAGCAATGAATGCTGGGACACCCCATCTTAGTTTTTGTTAAGTAGATGCTTCGTCAGAAAATAAAGTATTTCTGAAAGCAATCATGGCCGTGACGGCACGCCCCTGCAGTCACCCTAGAATTTAGGACGTAGAGGCAAGAGGACCCAGAGTTCGAAGTCATCCTTAGGTACCCATCAAGTCTGAGACCACTCTGGGCTACACGAGACCCTTTTCTTTCTTTCTTTTTTTTTTTTAAGTTTTATTTATCTATTGTCACATTATAGATGGCCGTGAGCCACCATGTGGTTGCTGGGAATTGAACTCAGGACCTCTGGAAGAGGAGGCAGTGCTCTTAACCTCTGAGCCATCTCTCCAGCCCCGAGACCCTTTTCAAAAAAAAAAAAAATATATATATATATGTATTTCTCACATTGCAGTAGCACCAGAAATGTTATCGGGAACTCAAAGCCTAGAGTTCTTCATTGGAGTTCTTGAATCCCTGTTGGAGTCCACCTTCTTAGTTCCTGAGATTGCCAGCTCCAGTATTCTCTTACTCGTCCATACCCCCATAATAAGGAGAGGCAGGTCTGTGCTCAGGCTGAGTCACCCAGGGAGAGCAGTGGTCCTCAACTGGGAGGGGGGGTTGGCAGGTGGCCCTGGCCACCTGAGGATGGCATCTGGAAAAGTCAGCAGATATGTCTGATCACATCACCAGAGCAAAGTACAGTCCCAGTGACCAGGAGCTATCTGGTCCAACATGCCAGCAATGCCATTGGGCTAGACCTAGCGGTGCTACATGCTGTGTTGTCCCCAAAACTATGAGTTCCCCAAACGTGGCAGCACTGAGAGACGAGGGCAAAGGGGAAGCATTTTGTTTACAAGGGCTGCTCCGCGCACAGGAGGCTTCCCACTCAGTCTTGTCTTCTTATACCCTCCCACCCTCCTGTTTCCAAATATGCGATGGAGCAGTAAAAAGGCCTGTGCTGTATGGAGGTTCCTTAATCTTAGACTTTGCAGCTTCAAGAACTATGAGAAATCTTCTGTAGAGACAGAGTCTTGGGTCCTCTACTACAGTGAAAGTAAGAGGATATATGCTAGGGATGGAAAACCACCCAGCAGACAGAAAGGCGACCCCATTGGTGCCTTGCCTGCACTCTCTACTGCCTCCAAATCACTTGTCTGCTGACCAACCTCCCTGGTCTAAATGTGTAACTTCTGATGTCCAGAAGCTCTCTGTGCTGCCGACACTCAACCTGATTTCCCAAGTCTTCCAAAGGAAGAAATTAGCTGGTGAGTTCTTGAAAGATCTGGAACTGAGCCAGAAGCGTCAACATTTTTAAGAAACCTTGACAGAAAGAAGTGACTTTTTGCCTTTTTCCAACTTGAGCAAGTATTGTTATCTTTTTCTTTCCATGACAGGCCCTTTGCTTTTGAACCAAGTTTCTTTTCTAAGTTCTAGGTCTCCCAAATTCATACCCGGAGCTCAGCAGAATTTTAGTAAAATAATGAGGGCTTCGGGGTGGAAGAAGCCAGCGTAAAGTCTAAAAAGGAACCTTATAAAAATGAAAATCTGTTAAATAAACAAGTAGGGCAGAACCTTGACTGGCAGTTACTGTAAAATTCTATTTGTCTTAGCTACAGCCAACATCAGAAACCATCTAGCTAGCAAATATGAAATGTGTATGGGCTGTCTACAGCAACACATGCGAAAAGAGAAAAATTAGCTCCTCGCTAACAGTGTAAAGCATGTGTATTTCATGAGGCTGACAGGAGCGTAAGTGAAAATGCCTCCTTCGAGGCTGCCCCACCAGCCAACTTCTGTGAATATGTAATTCTGGAAACAGCTGGAAACCAATTTTTCACCCCCCTTTAGCTAGTCATGACGTTTCTTTTCTTGGTTGTACTATAGACTTGAAATCCTGGGCACCAGTGCAGCATCAACAAAGTGTCACTCATCGGCTGCTGCTCACTGACTAAGGAGATGGCAACTTGTTGACACTTTTCAAGGGACAGTTTCCACAGAAGGGGGGGGGGATGGTGTTCATCATAATTAAAAAGGAACTCACAGTACATATATGCACATCACTTGCTGGAGTAGAAGCTCCCTCCCTCATCACGTTTCACATTTTCCACTTAGTATTTAAGCAACATCAGACAAGCGTGGATGAAGCTTGCCCAGAGGAGCTGAAGGTGGGACGACCACCTAAGATAACCTCCCATTGATAATGTTAAGCATCCTTCCTAGTGTGGAACAGTTCACTGTTCAGGCCTTTGCACATTCAAAACTGCCACGCCAAAAAGTTCCCTATAAATGACTTCTCCAGTGATGCTAAATATGCTTGTAAGCCAATCCCTTCTTTAGAAATCAAGGCATAGGGTAATTGCACCACAGTTAACCACAAACACAGGCTGAGTGGATAAACTCAAGTTTGCTTGCTAAGGAGGCAACCGGATCTGTGGGGAAAGGAAGACAGGCACAAATGACATGCATGTAGATGTAATCCACTGCATATTTCCTCCCAAAGGTTGGGAAGCACTGCCTACCCCCATACCCCCACTACCGGACCCCCACACCCCCACACCACCCCCACACCCTCACTACCCATCCCCCACCTCCCTGTTCCCATCCCCACATCCCCACACTACCCCAACACCTGACTACCCCATCTCCCACCTCCCTGCCCCCACCCCCACACCCCTACACCCCCCCCCCCCCCCACTACCCCATCCCCCACCTCCCCACTCCCACCACCCCCCCAGAGGCCCCCCCCACCCGCCCGCTCACTGCAGAGCTTTGGAGATATCTCTGAACTACTGTGAATGACTTGACAAGTCTTATCAATAGGACAATGATTACTAATGGCAACGGATCCTTAGCACATTTTTTATTCTCCAAACGGCAGACACCTTGCAGGGTCAGAAATCATCAGCTACAGCATCCCTGAAGACAGTAAAAGTTCAAATCTATGGCCAGGGGCTGCCTCCAGCGGTGTGGAAATGTACAGCCCGCCTCCTGTGCACAGGACACCCACAACTGCAGAAGAGACCGAGGTCTCACAAGAAACCTACTAAATAAAACCTCCCCACTCTTAAGCCAATTCCTAAGCTTTACGCCTATTTCTTCCCACTGGCTTGCTTTCTGTCTAACTGATGTGCCATCATACAGTAATCAGACTGCAGGGCTCAGATGACTGAACAGAATCATTATTGTACACTACCACTTTTTTCAACTTCATTTTTTTGATCTTTAAGAACTAGAAAAAGACTTGCTGTTATGATGTTGTTCTGAACAAACCAAACAAACAAACAAGCAGTAAATAAAGCATGTGGCATACTTTGTTATCTAGAATACATGGCCACACAACCAGAATAAATCCATTAGTAGGTCCCCCTTGGCCACCTTCAGCTCTCCATTTCACAACTAACATGATTTGACCAGGACAAACCAGTTCTCAACAAAGATTACCTGTGTTGCAGCTCTGGGCGTGGGGGGTCCCCAATGGAAATGTTACATCTCTGAGGGGGCTTGGTATCCCGGCAGTCAGGAGCCACAGAATACCACAAAGTCACACCACACAACCAACTCATGCAGGAGGTTTATTGGGAGGGGAAATCCCAGGAGGACGGCTGCCTCTGCTCCAGCAAGAAGCAGTGGAGGACTGAGCAGAAGGGCTTATATAGGGTTTCTTGGGGGCGGATCTTGCCAGAGTGGAGCTCTTCAGGATGGGTATTGGTGGGATTTCAAGTCCAGAGCTTCAGCTCTTTACTATGGAGGGTGGAGTTTGGCTGACTGCATCTGGAGGGACTGGGTCCAAAGCCCGGTGGTTGAAGGTCCTCAGGGACAGGGCCTGGCTTGGCATGCCTCAAGGTGATGGGCACATTTTTCTTATAATCTTAGTCACTGTAAAATTACTGTCTCCTGATCCAGACACAGAAACTACTTTTCAAACTATTTGTACAGCTTTCCTTTTCGCCTTTTTCCCTTCTTCCTCTGCAGGAAACACAGAGACTTCCGGGCGTTATCCAGTCTCAGATAGAGTCTCAAGATAAAGAATGTTTTAAGGGGGGGAAAAAGCAATGTCTTTAAACATTTTTCCCACACACAAAAGTCAAAACCAACACTCAGGGAACTACACTCGAGTTATACCCTCTAACACTCAAGTGTTCTGAGCGTGGCCTTACTGCTCATATTCATGAAAGACCATCTACCACTCACCCCACCCCTGCCAGCCAGGACCAGCTTCAAATGCATTCTTAAACTTATTTACTTTTCAAATAGCATATGTGGTGGGAGGGGGTTATCTACACCATGGCCTCTGTGGATGTTGAAGAACAAACACCTTGTACAAATTGGTTTTCTCCTTCCATCATCTGGGTTTATGGAAGGCCATGAGGCTTGGCAGTGGCAAGCTCCTTTACCTGCTGTGATGTCTCTCCCACCTCTTGAATGCACTCCCTGGCACTGGATCTAAGTGTAGTCTTACAAAGGCTAGTGTGCTGTGTGCAGTGACTTCCTCTAAATTACCTGATGTGCTGGGCATGGCGCATGCCTTTAATCCCAGCACTCAGGAGGCAGAGGCAGGCAGATCGCTGTGAATGCGAAGCCAATCTGGTCTACAAAGTAAGTCTAGGATAGCCAAGGCTACACAGAGAAACCCTGTCTTGAAAAGCCAAATAAATAAATAAATAAATAATCTGATGTAATAAAAGGAGCCTATTACCCATAATGGATCTTCAAAAGTTTCCTTTCCAGATCATGTAAAAAAAGAAACATGCATCTTATGTGCACCCCTAAATTGTTCTTATATGACTTAGCAACTCAAAATATCCTAGATCCTAATGCGTGTAATGCATAGAATGTCTAAGAGCTCACTCCTCGTCAGTTTTCAGGCTGCCTGAGTTCTCTACCACAGTACTGTTCTGAAGGTTTATATATTCCAGGCTGCCATTATGGATCTTCAATTAAAAACCTTTCTACTCAGTTCAACCACCTTCTTAGAAAGGTGCCCGTAGATATTTATTTGAAGTTGTTTTTATTCTTTTATCAAGATAAGAAAGTAATTGGAGACATGAATAGGAACCCTACATAAATTAGTAGGCTCTCAAAGTGTTACAGGGCTCCAAGTTTAATTAAGAAGTCACAGAAAAGGTCACCTTTTTGTGGAAAGGTTTTATTTATTAAAAAGAAACACCATGAGTTTACCCGCCTCACTCTTCCAAAGCAATGCAACAGCAGTGTCCAGTATCTGAGCAAGAGCAGCCTGCTCTAGGAATCTACTTTTAAAAATACTGAAGCACAGTGCTCATGGGAAACAGAAATGTACGATCCAAATACCAAACATAGTATGTACGAGAAAGCACGCACAATTCAATGGTCATGAAAAAATAGATTAATCAAAGTATCTTGTTTAAAAATATTAAATTCAAGTTATATGGAAATTGTACACATAAAGCATAGTGTATAATCGGAACTCTTCAATGGTCACTTCTAAGAACAAATTAAATTGAGTTTAAAAGTTAAACTTATTTAACTTCTCTTTTTCAAAGTACTTCAAAACATCACTGTTCAAAGTAAAATACTGTATTTTAACCATTCCAAAAAACGTTCTACAGCTCCTACCACATGCATTCCCCTTGTGAGATACAAAGACACAGCTGCTAACAAAACAAAGTAAGGTGCCAATCTAGGAAAGAAAATGGCCCAGTCAACTGAAAGTCAAAGTCTCATCTTTAATTACACTCTTCCCCATCACTTCTTCTCATGTTGTCTTTGGAGAGTAAGAAACTATGAGCAGCTTGTGGGTTCACACCCCGAGACCTCTCCTAGCCGCCATGAGTGTGGCCAGCATGGGTTGCCTCTCCATCTATTGGGAGCACATGCCCAGCCCTCGCTCCCGCCATTGGACTGTAGGAATAACATTACAGAGGTGGCTGAGCCACTCGAACACCACCTGCAGAAAGGGGAGTCTTACTGCTTGGTTGCCTTGATATCGATTAACCATTTCAATAAAACTTAAAATTAGAAACTAGAAACCAAACTGCACATAGACAACCTTAGGAAAGTGCCAAGTAAATACTAACCCCAACCACAAAGTCTCCCTCCTGTCCTCCCACCTCCCGGGCATTCACTTTTCCTGTAATAATCCCAAAACCCACATGGGCTTTCCCTCTCTGCCACCAAGAACACTCTTGGGATCAGCATGCTGGAAGCTGTGGGACACACAGGCAGTCTCCAGTCCACTCTATCCACCAGGCTGGTCTTTCCTGTTCTCAGTCTGCACACCCAAAGTGCCAGAAGCCTCTGGACAAGACTGCCGGCGGGAGCAGGGCTGGCTCCGGGCTGAGGGGGTGGGCAGGGAAGGCCCCACACACAGCGGAGTCCGCCTCAGCTTGATCACTCGGTGGGGAGGAGACTTCTTGTCAGAGATGAGCACCTTGGTGGGAGGTGGCCGTGTGCAGTGGTTTTCTGCACTCTGGGTGTCAGGGGAAGCTGGAGCACATCCAGACACCCCTGTGGCTGCAGTGCACGGGGCTGCCCTCCCGCAGCTGCTTCCTTGAGAACGGCTGACTGCAGCCTGAGAGGGGATCTGGGCAGCACTGGCCGGTGACACTCTGACTGAAGCAGAATTCTTGACTTTAATCTGGGTGCTTGTGGAAGGGCCCAGGAATCTGACAGGCTTAGGAGCAGCCTTGCAGTTCACACCTTCATCGTCTTCACCGAGGGCCATCAGCCGCCTAGAAACACAAATACGTTCTGCTTCAGCACTTACACTTTTGGTAACCAATTAAAAAAAGGTCTCCCAAGTTCGCATTCAGGCTTAATACAAAGAGGGAGTATGTTTATAGATAGCGTTCTAAGTAGCAACCTGCCTCAGCTCTCCCTGGCCCCACCAAGGTCAGCTCTGACGTAGCAAGTCTACTAAACACTGTTACAGTTGCTTTACAAACCGTACCTTAAAATCCGACACAGTTCAGCAAGGGAGCGTCTGAGGGGCCGAGAAAGAGCTAGACTGCATACCTCTCTCTCCCCAAGAGCTCGGCTGTGGTGCACAGGGTGATCAAGAAGACTCACTGCTTTCTCCAAGAACTGCAGAAAGGGAGCCACAGCCAAAGAAATGCTACCCTCCAACTTGGGCTTTACAAGCCACGCTGCCCTAGAGAGGGCTGCAGCCTCAGCAGAGGCGCCTGTTTAACTGCTACAGCTGTGTTTGCCAGTCACTGTCGTCCACGAGACACACTTCAGGGAGATGGCTAGAACAGCCACGCCCATGCTAAGGATATACAGCTCCGAATCTGAGAAGTACTGAATAAACCACTCAGGGTCCTGAATTGAGCTGCCGATTCACTATAAAGAGCCTAAGGGAAATCATGGCCAAAACTGACCAAAACTGACCTGAACTGCACAAGTCCTGCCTGCTCCACCCTGATTTTCCACCCACTCCAGTCCCAGGACGCTCCTGAACACACGGGGAGCAGCGAGCCTCCCAGTGCACCCCATCTCCACAGAACTAGAAACAGCCGCACATGGGAACACCTGTCCTGCGACACAGACTCACAGTCTCGCTTTACGAAATCTTCTGTACCTAGCAAAGAATGATAATGTAATATAACCAATTTTAAAACATTACTCATCTTAATTATATATCGCTCTCATTATCTTGTCTGTGCATAAAAAATGATGCTTCCCAGAATCCCAGAGAAAAGATCACTGACGTCACCATCAGCCATTCCTGCTTTGTTTCCTGTCTGTGTGTTCACTAGACTCTACAACAAAGGCTCCCTACCTGGGTACAATCACTACTTCAGTAAAATAATTCTTTATTTGGGGGAGGCGGCCAGGAGGGTAAGTGCCAGTGCCCCGAGTGCCAGTGCCCCTCCCTACAGAGCATAACCAAAAGCTTCAAGCCTTGCTAAGTATTTCAGGGAGGGGGAGTATTAAAAACAAACAAACAAACAAACAAAAAACAAAAAAAACCTTCACAGTTGAGAGCCAGTGCTTTAGACTCAGTGTTTGCTCCTGCTTCAAATGACAAAACAAATAATGATAATACAATGCCTTTGAAGAAATAAAATGTTTTGCAAAGACATGTTTACTAAAAACTACATCAGGTTGAAATTGCAATTACGAATCAAATTGCAGAACAAGTGATTGAGGAACAAAAATACCTGCCTGATGCTATGGATAAAACTGGGACATTAGAAAAGAAATACAAGTTTACAGCCACTTAAGACATAGCTGAACACACTGCCATGGAGTAAATTAAGTGAAGATGCTATTTGTGTCAACAGGAAGCCACAGGAAAGTTTAGGGAGTAAAGCTTAAGTCAATTTTTTAACTGCTGCCAACAAAGCCTTGAATCTCACTTCTGTGGGAGGAAAACACCTAGCACAGCGTTCCCAGAATGCACCGCTGTCCTTCCAGCCACTCTCCTGATGGAAGCATGCTTCACACCCAGTCAGAGTACAATCCCTACTTTTTCACAGGTTTGCTACCTGTTTTTGTTTAAGGTCAGTGTTTTTATGTTAATGTATATTCATGTAGGTGATTAATAAGTGTAGTATAGTCAAAAGTTAGTGTTAAATCCCCTTCATGATGGTGACAAAAATATCACCTACAGATTTTTTTAAAATACATAATCACAGATAACCTCTTTCGAATTGGGTCCATATGACGCAGGCTTCCATGTAAAGGCCGTTCTTCCAACGTCCAGCACTCTATCAGCTCATGAGGCACACGCCAGTAGCTTACACCTTGAAGATAAAGAGAATTAAGAGAGCTAAACAATCAGCCATCTAAGACTGGCCAGACGCTGTCTGTAGCTTGCCCCTCTCCGGTGACAAGCAGAGGTGTGAACAGTAGAAACAGGAAACGCTTCCCAGAGGATCCAGGACAGCAGAGTGACACAGCTCATGGGCTGGGTCCAAGAAGAGCTGGCTTTGAACCAAGGCTCTATGGCTGACTGGCTGAGAAAACGGCTCAACCGCATGCTCAAGTGAGTGAATGTACGCGGCTAAAGGCACAGGCTCTGACCCTGCACCTGGACCCCACTGTCACTCATCAGTG
This sequence comes from Acomys percivali, assembly GCA_907169655.1. NCBI lineage: Eukaryota > Metazoa > Chordata > Mammalia > Rodentia > Muridae > Acomys > Acomys percivali. The sequence goes on along the minus strand of OU015743.1, from coordinate 47,750,096 downwards.
TGACCTCGGGAAAGCTATTTTCTCCTCCTAAAGTTAGATTTCCTCAGTGAAATGCTACTCATCACAGTATGTACCCCACATGACTGCTGTGATAGACCAAAAACGGATAAGTATGTTAATAAACATTGTATGCTAGAACAGGCCAGGCGCCCTGAGAGCCTCTGGGGCTTCACAGACAGCCACAGTGCTGGCCCAAGTGCACAGGGTGTTTACAGTGCTGGCCATGCCTCTGCTCTGTCTGCTGCACTGGGCTACTGTGACCACCAAATCAGGTGTATCTGTAAATCACCCTGGAAACCACTGTCACCAGCTACGGCTGGGGGGTCAGCAGCACCTGCTGCTCTTGAAGGGGACTGCAGCCAGTCTGCACCCATGTCAGGCGGCTCACAGACGCCTGCAACTCCAGCGCTACGGCAATCGAACAAAAGTTTCTGGTCTCTGCAGATACCTGCATACATGTGGGCACGCACACACAAAAAAATTTTTGTAAATCCTTAGAACAAGAATAACATGATCTAATAATTATCAAGCCAAGATTTTAGCTGAATTCATTCTACTTTTTAAATCTGATACACTTCTGATTCAAAGTTTAAAAATGTATCCCTATGCACCTGACAGGTACTATGCTAGTGAAAGAAGCTGGACACAAAAGGTCACCTATTTTATGACCCCATTTATATGAAATACACAGGACAGGTAGACACTGAGACAGAAAAGACTGGGGTGAGGAGGGGCTGCAGGAGAACACGGGGAGAGCGCTGGGGTTCCCTCTGAGATGATGGACACGTGCTGGAATTCGGCCACTGGTGGTTGCTAAGCAGAGCATATGCAACAAGCGCCACCGACACACACATTTCAAACCAACATCATCTGACTTCATCATCAAAACCTCATAAAAATTATACACAGACACACACACTCAAATAATAATCTTCAATAAAAAAAATTTTAACAGCAATAGCCTTTAAGTCTCTACAATGACATCAGTGTCTTTTTTAATCATTAAAGTTCTAGTTAACCATGACTACCTGAGTAAACTGGGCATATAAAATTTACAATATAACAGATAAATCCAATACTCAAGAACTCAGTGACACTCAGTAAGGTCAACATTCCAGAACTATTTGACCACTATCTCTAAACTTGTATATTCAATTACAAAAGTATACCTAAACCTAGTCCATGAAGTTTGCCTGATTTTTTTCAGGTTAAATTTATGGTAAAATTTACTTTTTGTGTCTAGTTTCTTTACTGTGCTATGTCAAGATTTACCCACACTGACATACTGATAAACACATGCATATGCGTGTGTGTGTGTGTGTGTGTGTGTGTGTGTGTGTGTGTGTGTGTGTGTGTGTGCTTGCACGCCTTACTGCCAAGTACTACTCCTTGTGTAGACGTGTCACTGCAGTTTGTTGAAGCAACTCCTTTCGCCTCTGGTGTTCTGGAGCAGCTGACTGCTCCACAGTGCAGCCAACTGGACACCATCCTGCCTCTGCCGCCCCATGCTGGGATTACCGGCTGCAGTTATCATGCTCAACTAGTGCCTTTTCTTTCCAACCTATAAGTACTTCACTTTCACTGTACATAACCTAGAAAGTCTAGAAAAGATAGATAAAAATCAAGGGCTAGAGACATAGCTCACTTGGGAGATCCCCAGAGCCAAGCCCAAAAACAGAAAATCAAATTCATTCCTAATCCAAAAATCAGGAATGATAATTCAGGATGCATCAGTTCATTTTAATTCCAATATTTTTGGTTTCAAAGAGGCTAGCTATAGACCAGGTTTCTCTAGAACTCACTACATAGGCCAGGCTAGCCTTTAACTCAATGAGCCTCTTGCCCCAGCCTCCTAAGTGCTGAAAGTACAAGAGCAAGCCACCATATCCAACCAATTCTAGTCTTTTTCATTGTAGTCCTTTCTCTTTTAACACTGATTTTATTCTGTATGTGTGTGGACAGAGACATGGCAGAGTCTATGTTGGAGGTCAGAGGACAAGTTGCAAGGGGTCAGTTCTGTCCTTCCACCATGTGGCTTCCAGGAATTACACTTGGTCATCTGGCTTGGTGACCAGCACCTTCCCCTGCTCCGCCCTCTCATCAGCATCCTTTTCTTCCATCTCCTGCTCAGTATAGATCCACACTTCCTAGAGCATTGCCAGCTACACAGTAGGGCTAAACAGACTCTTACCTATTAAGTACACATAGCTAAGAGAACCATACTTGAAGTCCCTGAATCATAAATAAATAGTACATAAATAAACACAGCAACTCATGAAAACTGCCTCAGTCATCACCTTATGGTGACAGACTGCTGTCACTGCTGCTAAAACATACACTCCTAGAAAGAGGGGGCGGATGAAGGGGCAGAGAGGGACAAAACAAGGGATGTGGAGAAAGAAAGAGAGATGCCCATCTACACTTTGTGTTATTATGGAAAAGTGGGCTGAGGACTGATTGCATGGCGAGGCAAGCCTACAATCCCAGCAGGATTGTATATAAGGGAGGAGAAGAAGGACTGGCCCAAATCCCAGGCCAGCCTGAGCTACAGCAGAAGACCTTGTCTCACACACTAAAGGGGGGAGGGTGTCCACCTGAGTCCATGAAATGAAAGGTTTGCACTGTACCTTTTCCTTCCCAAGCATCAAAGGCATCCATCATTTTCTTCAACTCGGCTACAGAGTAATAGCTCCAAATGTACTGAACATTATTCCCCGCCTCTCTAGAAACATTGCAAAAATGTAATGAAAATCTACTATTTATGTGTGAATGTGTCTATGTATATCCAGCTAACACACACTCAGTAAATACTTGATAATGAAGGAGAAAATACCTCAGACCAAGTTGTTCCTCTATGACCCTAAGCATGGGTATGCACTCACAAACCACATCACACTCTAAGTTAAACTTGGTCTCCTTTCAATAGTAGTATTTGTCAATTCCACAACATGAAGATACATCAATATTTTTTTTTTAAATGTTGAAGCATTTCTATATAGCTGGGCATAGTGACGCACACCTTTAATGCTAGCACTTGGGAGGCAGAGGCAGGCAGATATGAGTTCTAGGCCACCCAAGACTATATAGTGAGACTTTGTCTCAAAAAAACAAACAAACAAAACCAACCAAACAAAGCCAGCTAACTCTAGTTAGGAAAGATCCAGCTCTGATGACATTTTCCTAGCATCATACCAGGTGCTTGCATGTCTTTTGTTGATTATCGTCTGTAAAGTTTTCAGAAATGACAACACTTCTAGTCACCTGAAAAGCAAGACTATGTGGGTGTGGGTGTGGGCCATGCCTAGGATGTGCCCCACACTTCAATCTCCCACAGAATGAATGGAAGACAAAAACGTGTTAAGTGACTTGACCAGTACAGGTAAGTTTACAGAAACATCGTAAGGGGACGAGCTTTTAGAATATAACATGCCACATCACAGAAGCCCAAATCTGAAAGCAGCTGGGAACAACAGTCGGGAGTCGGGTCACTCAGTGGGCCTGGTGACTCTAGGCCCGTGTTGGTGCCCCACACTGTGGTCCGGGGAGATATCAGGCAGGCGGCTCTTCTTTCTTTTAGCCCTATAAGGGCTTGAGGCTCCCACACTGAGAACTAGTGTTCCTCATTCTGCAAAAGGTCCAGAGCTGACATCTCTGTGCAAAGGTCTTAGCACTCACCTGCTCCCGAGGCAGCCATGCCACAGCAGAGGGCTCTGTCCCCTGAGCCACGCCCACAACCTCTCACAGTCCAGCACAGTATTTCACTCAGTAACAGTTCCTTAAACTGTTAAGAGATACCACACCTTTATTTTGTTCTTCTTCACATTGAGTTTTGAACATACCTTTTGAAAATGCTTTTACTATGAATTCTTCCTCCCAGCTGCTTATCAATGGCATCTGTCCCATCCGTCCTGGTAGCGTAGACACCAATAATTCTACTTTCACAGCTTGCACCAGATGTGTTAAGATAGTGAAGAACCCAAACTGTTGGTTTATTGCAAACTAAGCCATATGAATCGCAGAAGTCTGTTAAAGCCTAAAGCAAACACATACATATAAACGTAGATTTAATTATCAAGTTAAAAGATATGTGTGCTAAATTACTTTCATTCACAGCTAAAATTTGAGGTGGTCACAAGGAAAATTTTTTAAGAATCATGAATTTTAACTTAGTTTCTAAACATAAATGTAATAAATTAATTGGAGGGAGGCTTTCTTCCTTTACAAAACAAAACACAAAAACAAACAAAAACCCTCAACCACTCTTCATTTAGAGAGAATACGTTTCCAAACAGACTTTCTCTCTGATCCCTTCGTCTCACTTGCCATCATCACTTTTAATTTTATAATCTTCATATCATAACTAAACCTTCTCTTTCCTCAGAATATTTTCTCAAACTTCTCACTCAACCTCCATTTCTTCTATTAGGTGGCTCCACAGCCAGTCATTATGTTTAACTCCAAACTCTAACTATAAATTAATCAAACGAACTTGCTCTCCTATAGCTGGCTATGGAGACCACACCTATGGCTATGGAGCGGTCCAGCTAGCATCTCAACTCATCTGGCATCTCCACACCTAGGTCGTTTGTTAGCTCACACAGTAAGTACCCACTACCTGCCGAGCACTCAGGTCCTGCAGCTGTGACAGTGAACAAGAGAAGAGGTCCAATACTCTGCATTCATAGCTAATGCAGAAGGCAGACACACTAGCTATCTATCAATGCAGCATGTAGCAAGTCCAGCTGTGACAACACAAGGGGCACACAACAGGGGCTCCTCCCCTGGGAGGAATGGCGCCACTGTTCCAAACGCCCTCAGGACAAGCATCTCTGTCTGCTCTGTCCACTGACAGGTCCTGGTGTCTTGGAGAGCAATAATGAAGCCAGGGCCTCACACGTCTTGCACTTCCATTTAATATTCTAAATAACTGCTCTACTGATCTTTAACATTGTGTGACCTATAAGAATTCCAAATTACACTATAAACTGTTGTAGGGTGAGGACCAAGTTCCATTTCTTGGTGCTCCAAACACCCTTTACAGTGCCATACAAACCACAACTGAAATGAGCTTCCACTGGCTGCTGGAACCAATGCAGCCACACTTCATCCTTCTTTACTGTGGCCTGGAGCCACGGGCTACAGAGCTGGCACTCAGGAGACAAGCACTAGCCTCTCTACTCCTCCAGCGATGCTTTAGCCCTAGTCTTCCGTTGGGGAAGGAGCATCATCAGGAGTACCACTTGGCAATCAAATGTGTGAAACATGAGTAGCAGAACCCAACACCCATGCAAAGGCCTAAAAGGGATTTTGTACTGCCTCCTAATAACAAGCCATCCATCGGTTTGCTTCCTGAACTGACAGCCAACTAACTCTAAAGCTCCAATCAACTCTTATCAATTTTCAGGATCAAAACAACTGCCTACAGAAATAATTTTCCTATGTGCTAAATACCAACTAATATAATATCCGTTAACAGGGCATATATAGCAAAGCTTTTCACGTCATGTAAAGATCTTTTAAACGTGATATAAAACGGAAACGTCTTTTTAAAATGCTTTCTGATCTCAAAGTGAACTCACCATGTCTTAACTTGGCAAACTGCTATTCTCACTCAATCAGCAAGAGTTAGCATAAAACATAAACCAAGTTATCTTGGTAAACAAATTACCCTTACACCCTCATTAATGATAGTATTTCTCTAATTAAAAAATGTACTATGGAATCCAAGTATATGCCTTTAATCCTAGCACTCTGAAAGCAGAGGCAGATGGATCTCTGTGAGTTCAAGGCCAATCTGGTCTACATAGCCAGCTCCAGGCCAGCCACGGCTATATAGTAAGACCTTGTCTCAAAACAAAAACAAATTCAGAAGAAAAATTCTACTAAAAAGAATCAAGAAGCATTACATCTTCAGTGAGGTAGATAAGCTTAATAAATCTTTTTCTTAGAATTAATTTTGGCCTTTAAGAATGAGTATGAGTGATTAAGAAACACGTTAAAAACTGACTCCAGACTGCCTTATGCTTGGTGTATGTGACGCCACACACTATGCAAAATAACATATTTGCAACAATAACATATTGCTTTGTGCATAATAAATATGTATTTTAAAACTTGAGAAAATGTCAAGACCTTTTTAAGTTCTATATTTGACCTTAAAGAATATGTCTCCATCTCATTGGCCAAGTGGTCAGACAGGCTGTATGGGTAAGGGATGCCAAAGTAGTCAGCCTCTTCCTGCAGGGCGGCTCGTGTCTGCTCATCCGAGGGCGTCTGCACCTCCCCATGGAGATAGTCCAAAATGTATTTGAACAGATGTCCATCTCGGTCAATAATACATGCCCCTAGAAAACAGTTCCAAAACAGTTGTGCAGATTCATAGGATGATTCATAATGTGCAGATTCATAGGATGATTCATAAGAGGTCAAAGTAGGTCTTCACAGCCGTGTGTCTTAGTGGGGGAACCTTTATTCTCAGCCCCACACAGTAAAATGTGCTCCACTTGGCTCTTCAGATGCCATCACTATCATCCCAGTATAGTGAACTGAAAAAGCTCAGTGTTCTGAAAGGAAAGATACTTACCCCTCAGCACAGCTGGACCAGGATGGCATGTGTAGTTCCACTAACCCCTGACCTCAGCACAGCTGGACCAGGATGGCATGTGTAGTTCCACTAACCCCTGGCCTCAGCACAGCTGGGCCAGGACGGCATGTGTGGTTCCACTAACCCCTGACCTCAACACAGCTGGGCCAGGACGGCATGTGTGGTTCACAGCACAAGAGTATTTGGGCTTCTCCCTAAGCCTACTGTTTGAATGTCAGTCCTAATACATGTCTGTGGGAAAGATTAAGCTTTGTCACAGGTGGAAGCAGTCTTGGCGGGCTTTACCCTTGGGGCACCCCATGAATACCTTGTGATAGACTGAGTGGAGCCATCCTGGGCCTGGAATTCAGGAAGCAGACCTGGGAACCCCACCTGGGCTATTGTTTTCCTAATGGACCCTCAACGGAGAAGGAGACCGCCCTTCCCATGGGATTCAGGCAGGTGGGGAAGAGAAAAACAACAGATTCAGCCAGGGGTTTGAGAGCGCTTGTGGAGAAAGCGGACCGGCTGGACTATCACGCGGGCCAGAGAGACACCTAAGGACTCCTCCCGTGGAACGGATACCGGAAGGTTCACTCTTTTGTCCCTTTAACCTTTTTTCCTTTTTGTGTAAGCTAGTTGTGTTGTATAATAAAGTTTAATTGTTAAGAAACAGAGCCAACACATGTCTGGGATCTCTAGCGCTAGGTGTGTGCTATAGTTGGAAGTGGGCTAGTCCCTTTGGAGTGTGAGAATATACATTTTTAAAAAGAAACGAAATGCTGTCGGGAGTGGTAACACAGTCCCACAGTTCCCAGCACTCAGGTAACCGCAGGAGGACCGCTGTGAGTTGTAAAGCCAGCCTGGGCAACACTGTGGGGTCCTACCCCCAAAACAAAATTTTCAAAGTGCTTTTTAAGAACAGGAAATGCTATGCTGGCATTGCATATGATGAAAGAGTTTTATTATGACACCGTAGCACAACTAAGCAGAATGAGGCTTTGGAATAATGGTTGGTAGTCCAATCCCCACTCCAGGGCCCTCTGTCTTTCTTGCAGCAATGCACACTCATCTTCTCTCTCTTGGTGTCTAGAAGAACAGCATTAGGAAACAAAACCAGAGCAGAGAATGGAACTCAGTCTGCTTCTATCCTCCCGTCAACAGTCTGTGTGCCAGGCAGCCGGCAAGGCCTCAAGACAGCCCTCGGGACAGCCCTCAGGACAGGCCTCGGGACAGCTATTCCCTGCTGCTGACAAGGTCGTTTCCTAAACCCCTCCTCACGCCGAGGACATCTCCATCCCTCCAACAGAAGTCCACTGTTCGGGGACTCACACATGGGGCAATAAATCAATAAGTAAGTAAATAAAACTACAGAGCTGTCTGACACCCTCTCTTGTGCTGCTGAAGGCTCTTCTCGAGCCACAGCAGGGCCTGAAGGGAAGAGACCAACCCCAGAGCCTTAGTCTCTACGATGTAGTTCTCTGCTCCTGCAGGACCCGCAACATGAACTTGCCAATGTTCAACCACACACACTGGCTCACATAAAGGACATAGTTAGTCAAGCGACACGCACGCAGCACTGACTCCACAACGGATGCTCTGGCAGCTGTGAGGACAGTTGTTTCTCCGGGGAAATACTTCTTCTTACTTGAAGAACACGGAGGAACACTAACATAACCTCAGCCTCAACACCATCATCCATAATGTCACATGAAAGCAAAGACTTTCAAAGGGCAGTTAATCCCCATAACAGGTCACGGTTTGGCCTTTAGAGCATCCCACTTCTTTGCCTACTTTAAAAACAGTCGCGACAAATTTTAGAAACTGGTATTTAATTTCTCTATGTACCTAATGAGCTCACTAATTAGTAGGCTAATACATTCCAACACAATTAAGAAAATCAAAAGGAATCTAAAACCGGCCCCCATGTGAATGAAACTCACACTCGTGCTCCAGACTTTGCACACTCACCGGACTCGTCTGTCTTTAGAGGGAAACGGCCACTAAACATGGACGCCAGCATGGAGGTCTTGAAGCGGCACAGGGACTCCCGCCGCGCCGTGTAAATGCAGCCGCCCACATTCAGCCGTAGAATATCCAGCACTTCTGTCTCGTGGCCTGCCATCGCTCCCTTGGTTCACCTTAAGCCTTCGGAAACTTCCAAACAATCATAGTCCCAGAACTCTGGAAAAGCAAGGCAAAAACCACCGACCTTGATGAAAACAAACGGATAAGATAGATACATTTTAATATCATTTAAATAGATTCTATTTCATGTGATATGAAAGACATCTGAGATATGTTGAGTTGGGGGAAATCTGTGTCCGAAGATTTGTAAGTATCCAGTAATTATAAGTCACAGCTGATAAAAATGACTGTTTAAAGAATTATGCGGGATAATGCATGGTCGGGCATGCACCTGTAAGGCAAAGGCAAGCCATGCCTGTGACCTTTGGCACTCTGGTATGTTTTCAACAAGCCTAAAGGAACCATCTAGACTGCAGAGATCTGTGTGGAACACGGGGAGCTGCAGAGCTTTACCACTTAGGATCTCTGGGTTCTTGGGGAAATTACTTGTCTTCATTTTCTTGCTTCCTTATCTATAAAATGGAGGCCGCAGTGGTCTAAAGATCTCCGGGGAATTAAGGAAACCCATGCAAACAGTGCACACTGCACAGACTAAGTATATAGAAAATGACCAACTGTACATGATCATACAAAATTCCCCTTAAGGGGCACACTGAGGAACTCAAAATAACTTTTGGAGATTAAAGAAATGAAGTAAAAACTGAGGATAACTTAAGTTTTAGTTAATTATATAAATACAGAATTCTATTTATAGCAAGGGCTAGAGAGAGCAGGCCATGTGGTTAAGAGCCCGTGGCTTTTCTCATGAAAGACCCAAGTTCAATTCCCAGTACCATATGGCTCATAACAGTCTTGTAACTTCAGTTCCAAGTGATCTGATGCCCTCTTCTGGCCTCTGCGGGCACTGCATGTACACCGCACACAGATACACAGACAGGCCAAACACCCATGTGCACAAAAATAAATCTGGCCAGGCGTGGTGGCGCATGCCTTTAATCCCAGCACTCGGGAGGCAGAGGCAGGCAGATCGCTGTGAGTTCGAGGCCAGCCTGGTCTACAAAGTGAGTCCAGGATGGCCAAGGCTACACAGAGAAACTCTGTCTCGAAAAAAAAACAAACAAATAAATAAATAAATAAAATGTCCCCAAGGAAGTCTATTTATACAGGTAGCCAGATTGCTCTAGATCTACAGCTATCAGTGGTCCAGCTCTTGCTCAAGCTTTGGGGGAATTTTAAGTGTTTCTTCATCGGTTTTTCTCTATGGAATCTGAAAAAAAAACCTACTGTCATCTTTGAGAACCTGTAGTATCTACACATTCATAGTAAGTCTTAAAATGGCTGCCAAACTCACCTATATCCATACGAACTCAGCGTTACCAACTGATGGGCTAAAATCCATTCACCAGAGGCACCAACTTCACCATATGCCAGTAAAATGGGAGGGGACCACTAGAATCCGGGGAAGGCCGACAGACAAAATCCATCAGCAACCCAACAAGGTTCAGGCCTCCAGAACCACTTACTGGTGTGACCCCTTTCAGCCTTAAAGACCTGGAGGTAGCACTCCCATCAAGCAAGAGGCACGGGACCAAACAGGTTCACACAGTTTGCAATCACCTGCTCCCTAGGAGGCTACTTTTCCATGCTCCCAGAAAAGCCTCGTTTCTTGCAAGACCTTTCTGTGCAAAGTTGGAATCCTTGCACAAACTCTTACTCAGGTTTTAACACATGTGTTTTCTTTCTCTCTCTCTCTCTCTCTCTCTCTCTCTCTCTCTCTCTCTCTCTCTCTCTCTCTCTCTCTCTCTCTCTCTCTCTCCCCATACGTCAAAGAAAGGCAAGGGCAGTGTCATTCTCACTAACTCCCATTTACTGAATGCTTACTGTGTACGAGACACTGTGAAAGGACACTAAACAGACATTTCTTTATCATACAAGAATTACTGTCCCTGCTGACACATGAGAACACTGGGGGGGGAAAATTCACTGGTGTGTGCGCTGTCCACACAGATTTGCCTGTTAGTAAGCGGTGGAGCCAATCAGAATCCAGGGCGGCCAGGTGACCCTCCCTCTAGGATGCACCCACATACCACTCCTTTAGCAGGGTTCCACCTCTAGGGCTCCTAACTTAAGTCCTTTGCTCACTATCAGCTGCCATGTGGGGACCACAGCCCAAGGCCAGCCCCCTGTGATGCTCTCCTCGGATGCAGCCACTGAGGCCCTCTGTTGTATGAAGGTAGGGTTCTCGCACGACTGTCTGCTAAAAAGGTCCAGAGTCAGAGAAGGGTCTGATTCAGAAAGTCTGAGCGGCGGGCGGGGATGGGCGCGCCCGCTCCACTTTTAAGTAACACAGCTCAAGCGGCTCACGCCCCTCCGCCTCACCGGGACAAACCCAGGAAGGGTGGGGATCTTAAGGCCCCGCCCGGGTCTCCCTGGACCAGCTGACCCCAATTCGGTCCTACACAGACCTGGAGGCGCCCGTGTCATCCGAGAAGCCGGCTGGGGCCTCCCTCGGGACACGCCCCCCAACCCAAGGCTTCGGGGCCCGCCACCCACCCGGCGCCCGGTTCCTCCACCGACGGAAGGAGCGGCGACCGCCTACCGACCTCGGCCGCCAGGCCCTCGGCGCAGCCGCCCGACGCCGCGGGACCGGACGCGGAAGTGCCGTCGCCCACTCCGACGCTCCACGACTGGTGGAACGCAGCAACCCCGCGTCGCCCCCGTGCGGCCCCGACGCGCACCTCGCCGCAAGGGCGGGGCGCGGGGGGAGGGGCTCTCCCGGTCACGCCCCGCCCCCCGGGACGGCGGTGGCCACGCCCCCAAGAACATTCCCGAACTTCCCTGAGAGTCTCTGGCGCCGCCTTGGCCCTCCTCTTCCGGGAGGAGGATGTCTTCCAGCCCAGGGGAAAAGCTTCTCCATTGATACTTAGAACTTGGCTATATCCATCCGCATCGTTTGTGACTTTACAAAGCTTTTCCACACGGTATTCTTATTTAGTCTTATGGCAGCTGTAAAAGGTGATGGTTGATTTCCCAAAATATTTCTTATTAGATCTTTGGAAATGTCATACATCAGCATAAGGTAGTAGTTTTAGTCTTGTTACAGGAAGGACAAACATTCATTCAACGTTCTTGCACACCTGGCACTGTGGTAAGTCCCTTGTAGAACTATTTAATTTCTTCTTAATAACAGTAACAACCCATTCGAGATGAATGAAACAGTCCTGTTTTCCAGGCACTCCACTAATCAAGTCCATACTAGATTCCCAAGGCCCCTTTAAAAGTCCTAGGACAGAAGACGTGAGAAGGTAAGGCTGCCTGCCCTTCGCCTATGGAGTCTTGGTTTGTTCAGGCTATCATGATTTCTCACAGGGTAGGGACCAGGCACAGAGAGTGGAGCACTGGTCGAGACAATGTCACTAGTTTACATTTTGTACCCTTCATCACTGTGACCAAAACACCTGACAGAAACAACTTAGAGGAGCAAGGTTTTATTTTGGCTCGGAGTTTCAAGGCTGTCAGTTCATACGGCAGGGACCATGTGGCAGGGCAGAACACTTCACATTATGAGCAGTGGCAAGCAAAGGTAGTTCTGTTGCCTTTTCTTTTACTCTTTTATCCAACCATGAGTCCCAACCCACAGAATGATGCCAGCAAAATCAAAGTGAGTCGTTCCCCCAACAGTGACTCCTCTCTTGAAAAGCCCATATAGAAACTACATAGGTTTGCTTCACCAGTCTTGTCAGAAAAAAAAAAAAAAAAAAAAAAAAAAAAACTTTCTGCAAACATTTTCAGTACAGCAGATCGACTTGGCTAATGTGGTTTGAAAGCAAACATAGGCAATGGGAAAACTGAGCATTATTGCAGTTCGTCTTTATATGGGCAGTGAAGTTAAGTGTTCATACTGCATGGATCAGGAAAATTCTTCTTCAAAATATGCAAGGTTTTTTTAACACTAAAATATGTAGTAGCTATTGTTCGATCGTGGGGTATAGAAAACCTAAATGGCTGCCTGTGGGCCATAAATTGCCTTTTTTCTTTTCTTTTCTTTTTTCTTTTTTTTAAGTGGGAAAAACAAACAGTAATCAAAATAGTTATTGAAAGTAACAGCTGCCTCAGAGCAATGTTGGGTTGAGATGATAGCTTGGATGCAGATTCCCTCACTGATTGCGGGGGAGGACTTCAAACTGAGAGCTAAAAATGAGAATATATTCCCTTCCTGAAGAGACTCGGCAATAATATTTAGGGAAGCGAGAGACCAACTGGAAAGGCCTTAGGGCACAAAAGAACTTGGAAATTTGTAGAAAGGAAGGAAGCTGGAGCCGGGTGGGTATCGGGACACAGGGAAAGGTGGGAGAAACAAATTTAAAGAGTTCGTCAGAAACCAATTTTTTTTTTTTTTTTTTTTTTTGTCTTTTTTGAAAGAGGGTTTTGCTGTGTCAATCTGGCCAGCCTGGAGCTCATTCTCCTCCTGTTGAGCCTTGGGATTATAGGCCTACAGTGGTGGGATCACAGTTAAAATGTCTGTGGCTCTAGAGTTTGTCTTAGAGTAAACGTAATAGGAAACTATTAACAAGGCTGAAGCAGGGAATGTGGTGGTGGGGGGCGATGTACCAAAATGAGAATAAACTGGAAAGGCATAAAATTAAATCAATCAACTGTTGTAGTAATCAAGAGAAGAGTTGTCACTCCTCCCTGACTTGTGAGGGCTACAGAGAAAAGTGGGTGGATTCATGCAGTTAATATACCCAGGGAACAGAAACGATGTGAAAGCTACCAGGGGATCAGCCATGATGGTGATTACTTCAGGTCCTCTGAGCAAGCATCAGACGACAGGATCAGCTGAGGTATGCAAGACGCTTGTTGAGCAAACACCTGTGAGGGAAGGATAGGGAGGCATCTAAGAAGACCTGAGCGAGGTTAACTGGGTGCAAGTTTAAGCCCTAAAGAGGCCAGGAAAGGAAGGCTAGGAAAGCTGCACTTGTGATGCAGTTCCTAGAAAGCATCAACCAAGTGTGGTGACTCACACGTGTAAACCCAGATGTGGGAGACTGAGCAAAGAGGATGATCTTAAGTTTGATAGATCAGTCTTAGCCACATACTAAGTTACAGGCCAAGATGGGCTACATTATGAGACAAAAAAAAAAAAAAAATGAGCATGCCTCAGTAGTGTCCCTGCTTGGCTCAGTTGCTGGAGGGGAGCAGTCTGGAGGGAGCGCGCAGATTGGTTCCCGAGCACCGTGGCCTGTGCTTCATGTTCATGACTGCCACGGAGAGAGCATAAGGGAAGGAGGAACTAAAGGATTACTTCTGGATTGTTAGCATGAGCTGAATAACAGCAGCTCTCCTAGGATGATGCATTATGGGAGAGGAACACACATACTTGAGGGAAGAGAAGAAGCTGTGCGGGGCGGGGGTGGGGGGCATGCCTTTATCCCCAATGCTGGAGGTAGAGGCAGAGGCAGAGGCAGGTGGATCTCTGAGTTGGAGGCCAGCCTAGTCTATGGAGTAAATTCCAGGACACAGAGAAATCCTGTCTCAGAGAGACAGAGAGACAGAAGGTGGGGAGGAGGAGGAGGAGGAGGAGGAGGAGGAGGAGGAGGAGGAGGAGGAGAAGAAGAAGAAGAAGAAGAAGAAGAAGAAGAAGAAGAAGAAGAAGAAGAAGAAGAAGCTGCTGTACTGTGGATGAGATCCAGGTGTTTATCAGACAGCCAATTGGAGAGATAAAGAGAAATGAATCTGCCTAAAGCTTGGGAGTGAGGTTCTGTAATGAAGGCATTCATTTGGAAGGCACAAGCATTAAAGCCATGAAACTGAATAAAGTCACCTATAAAAAAGGACAGATAAATTGGGACAAGCTAAAGCATTGACTTCATCACTTAGAGGTCAGATTTACAAGCAACAGAGGAGGAAAACTAAAAGGACACAGAATACCAAGATCTGTGAAATCAGAGTCACCAATAAATGCCTCTGAGCAAAAAGGGGCCTTAAAATTTGGTGATGTTGGAGTTTCAGGTAACTTTGACAAATAATGGTTTTAAATATGCACTAATCAGCATTCCATTGCTGTGACAACATGGTTGAGCTGAACAACTTACAAGGATGATTTATTTATCTTGGCTCACAGTTTCAGCATTTTTGTCTATGGTCACTTAGATCCATTTCTTTGAACCTCGTGGTTCAAGGACATCGTGGTACAGAGTGAATGTGAAGCAAACCTGCTCTCTCCATAGTGACCAGGAAACAGAGAGGGAGGGAAGGAGGAAGAGGGAGAGAGAGAGGGAGAGAGAGGGAGAGGGAGAGGGAGGGAGAGGGTGAGAGGTAGAGAGAGAGAGAGAGAGAGAGAGAGAGAGAGAGAGAGAGAGAATGAGAACATGAGTAAATGGATTGAAGGAAGCTATAATATTTCAGTATCCCCTTCAAGAGATTCCCCCAGTGACCTAAGATCTTCCCTACTTCCTAAGGTTCCACTGTCTCCAGAAGTGCCACAGGTTGGAAAACCGAACCCCTAACAAATGGCTTTGGAGGGACATTTACAATCTGACCCATAAGAAACACTATGGTGAGCACACAAACCCAGACAGATGGGGATTAGATAGTAAAAAAGGACATGGTAAATTAAATACAGGTTCTAGCCCTCAAAAATCAAAGGGCAAATGATCCAGATTGATTAGGGTTGAACACCAGCCTGCCACTCACTAAACCTTACAGCCATACTTGAACTTTTCTATGCCTCAGTTCCCTCAATTATAAAAGGGAAAGAGACACCTGCAAGGGAAGCACATAGGCTGACTGCAGATCTTCCGAATCCTCTTCCCCAGCCTCATCCCAGCTCTGCTGCAGACTGTCTGTTGCAGACTTCCTCATCTCCAGTGGACCCCGCAGGCCATGCCCTTCTAATTTCCATACCCCAACTTGTTGCATTACCCCATGCCCCCAACACCAACAAGCATTCTCGGGGAACCCACAGGCCATTCTGACAAAGAGAGCAGGCGGGCTCACTGCAGATCTTCACCTCTCCCTCCATCCCTGTCAGTCCAGTCCCCCAGTCTCATCACCAGCTCTGCAGCAGACCCTCTGCTGTGAGCTCTCCTCACTCCCTGCCCCTATTCTCAGGGGAATAAACAGGTCCTGGTGAAACCCTCTGCTTTCCTCCCTCCTGTGGGCCCCCTATGCCATCACCCAGCACATCTCTAGCCTAAGTGTCAGCTCCCAGTACCCAGAAGTACATTTTACCTCAAACCTCCAAGGGCCACACCTATCAGGACTCCAGGAAACACACAGCCACCACACACTCCACAGAACCAGAGAGGAAACAGAAACCAAGGAACAAAACACTCACCCGACAAACACAAGACCAGATGCTGCACCTACAAGTACAATCTTCCCAATCCCAGAGGGCTACATGCCAGTGTAAACACACAACAACCAAGACAGTCTGTGTCCACAGAATCTAACAACCCTACCTCAGCAGACCCCAAGTATTCCAACATAACTGAACACAAGAAAAAGACCTTAAAACAGTCTTTATGAATATGATCATGGCCCTTAAAGAGGAAATGAATAAATGCCTTAAAGAAATCTGTTGAAGTGAAATATATGAACATACAAACATATAGTGGAAGGAAATTAATAAACCATTCAAAACCTGAAAGTAAAAATAGAATTGATAAAGAAAACCCAAACTGAGGGAAGCATGGAAATTAAAAATATAGGAACTTGGGGGCTGGAGAGATGGCTTAGAGGTTAAGAGCACTGGCTGTTCCTCCAGAAGTTCTGAGTTCAATTCCCAGCAACCACATGGTGGCTCATAACCATCTATAGTGAGATCTGGTGCCCTTTTCTGGCATGCAGGTGTACATGCAGATAGAGCACTCATATACATTACATTAAATAAATAAATATTTTTAAAAATATATAGGAACTTGAACAGGAGCCTCAGAGGCATACCTCACCAATAAAAAACAAGATATTGAAGACAGAATTTCTGGCACTGAAAACATGATAGAAGAAATGGATACCTTGGCCAAAGAAAATATTAATTCTTAATGAAACAAAACAAAAGAAAACTCCTGGCATAAAACATCTAGTAAATCTGGGACACTATGAAAAGACCAAACCTAAGTATAATAGGAACAGAGGAAGAAGAAACCCAGATCAAAGGCCCAGAAAATATTTTCAACAAAATCATAGAAGAAAATTTCACTAACCTAAAGAATAAGATGCCTATATAGTTACAAGAAGCATACAGAATACCAAATAGACTGTACCAGAAAAGAAAGCCCCCTTGGCACATAATAATCAAAACATTAAACATACACAACAAAGAGAGATAACTTAAAACTGAAAGGGAAAAAGACCAACTAACACATTAGAGGGGGCCCTTTTAGAATTGCACCTGATTTCTCAATGAAAACTCAAAAAGCCAAAAAGGCCTAGATGAATGTGCTAAAGACCCTGAGAGACCACACATGCCACCCCAGACTAGTATACTGAGCAAAACTTTCAATCACCATAGATGGAGAAAATAATACATTCCATGATAAAACCAAATTTAAGCAATATCTATCTACAAGTCCAGCCCCATAGAAGGTACTAGAAGGAAAACTCCAACTTAAAGAAGTTAACTACTCAAAGAAAACATGGGGAATAAATAATCCCAGACTAGGAAAATCAAAAGAAATGTGCACACACACTGGCACACACATACTGCCACTGGCACTGTCACCACCAACACCAACAACAAAATAACAGTAATCGACAATCACTGGATATTACTATCTCTCAACATCAGTGGTTTCAATTCCCTGCAAAAAGACATAAACTAACAATGGATAGAAAATAGGATTCTTCCTTTTCCTGCAGCCAAGAAACATATCTGAACATCAAGAATACATATCACTTCAGGGTAAAAGTATGGAAAAACATATCCCAAGCAAATGGACCTAAGAAGTAATCTGGTAAAACCAGTTTAATATCTGAAAAGATAGACTTCAAACCAAAACTAATCAGAAGAGATAGGGAAGGATATTACACACTCATCAAGGGGAAAATCCACCAAGAGGATATTGTAATTCTTAACATCTATGCACCAAACACACGGGTACCCAAGTTTGAAAAAGAAGCCCTACTACAGCTTAAATCACATGGTAACCTCACACACTACAAGTGGGAGACTTCACTACCCCGCTCTCATCAATAGACAGTCATCTAGCCAGAAACGAAACAGAGAAATCCTAGTGCTAACTGAAAGCACAAACCAAATGGGCCTGATAGATACTTACAAAACATTTCACCCAAACACAAGACCTTCTTCTCAGCACCTCAATTGATCTTTCTCTAAAACTAACCACAGACACAAAGCAAGTCTCAATAGATGCAATAAAATTGAAATAACACCCTGTAGCCTATCTTACCACCATGGATCTGACCTCCATGGAAACTGAACAACTCATTTCTGAATGAAAAATGGATTGATACAGAAATTAAGAGAAATTAAAGACTTTCTGGAATTAAATAAAAAACAATACACAATATACCCAAACATATGTGACAGAATAAAGATGATTTTAAGAGGCAGGTACATAGCACTAAGTGCCTATGTTTAAAAGAAAAAAATGCAGAGATCTTCTACTGGTAACTTAACAGCACACCAGATAGCTCTAAAATAAAAAGGGGAAATATCACACCCAAAAGGAGAAGAACGCAATACTTAAACTAGGGTCTGACTAGAAACAAACAAAAGCGAAACAAAGTAAACAAAAAAACAAAGAATCAATGAAACCAAGAGTTGGTCCTTTGAGAAAATCAATAAGATTGACAGACCATTATCCAAATTAACTAAAAGGCAGAGAGAAAATATTCAAATTAACAAAATCAGAAATGAGAAGGAGTACATAACAACAGATACCGAGGAAACCCAGAAAATCATTTCCATACTTTACAAATCTTTATTCCAACAAATTAGAAAATCTAAAAGAAATGGATAATTTTCTCAGTACATACTACTTAGCAAAGTTAAATCAAGCTCAGACACACAATTTAAACAGATCTATAACCTCTATTCAAATAAAAAAAGGCCAGGGCAAGAATTCTACCAAACAGCTGGGCATGGTGGTACATGCCTTTAATCCCAGCACTCAGGAGGCAGAAACAGATGGATCTCTGTGAGTTTGAGGCCAGCCTGGTCTACAAAGTGAGTCCAAGACATCAGGGCTACACAGAGAAATCCTGTCTCGAAAAACCAAGAGAAAAGAAAGAGAAAGAAAGGAAAGAAAGAAAGAAAGAAAGAAAGAAAGAAAGAAAGAAAAAGGGCCAGGCATAGTGATGCATACTTGTAATCCCAACACTCAGGGGGGCAGAGGCAGGCAGATTTCTGTGAGTTTGAGGCCAGCCTGGTCTACAAAGTGAGTCCAGGATAGCCAAAGCTACACAGGGAAACCTTGTCTCAAAACAAAACAAAACAAAAACAAACAAAAAAAAAGAAAGAAAAGAAAAGAAGCACAAACAGTTCTATATAAGCTACAATAAAGCATACAACAATTGATTTTGAAGCAATGGTCAGCATGACCTGATTATTATTTCTTAAAAAATACTTAGGAAAGTTTAATCAAATTTCCCCAGGCTAAAGCCATTGTGTTTACATGATTGTCATAGCAACATAGCTTGGACTAAATGTTTTAACACAGAGAAGATTTGACTTATTTCCAGTCCCAAACCAACAGATGTGTTATCCAAGCCTAAGCTAACTGCCAAGGGGTCCTCTACTGTAAAATATCTGTAAATCATGATCTTACAAGCCCACCTTCTATTACTTTCAAAGCAATTCTAAAGAAACTTTTCTACAGCTAACAGCCTCTAGCCAGGTACTGTTATGTCAAGGTCCTAACTTTCTTTCAAGCACTTTATGCCTGACTGCTCACAGTCAGAGCCAAGAACTCTCATATGTCTCAAGCCTTTGGCCGGATGCCTTCTCTCAACATTCTCTGTGGGAAAAAGTTTTCCACTGTAAATTTCATTGGGGCTGAGAAGTAAAGAGAAAGACAGTTTTAGGAGCAAAGGTAGATTTCAAAGTAGTTTTTAGGCAAAATCACACCTGGACCATGCATAATATTTAGTGGCAGTGGAGATCACCTGGAGATCTTTGGAACTTTGTCAAGCAAAGCCTCAACAGCTGCTCTGGATGTCTAGAGACCCAGCTGGGCAGTTGGAGGTCTCTGTAACTTTGTCAAGCAAAGCTCTATGACTTATCTTTATGTTTCTGACAATGTTCATCCCACAGATGCAGGGATGGTTCAACATATGTAAATTGATAAATGTAATCTACCATATAAACAAACTGAAAGACAAAAACTACATGATCATCTAATTAGATGCAGAAAAGGCTTTTAACAAAATCTATTACCCTTTTCATGATAAAAATCCAGGAAAGATAAGGCAAACAAGGGACATACCTCATCATAATAAAGGGAGTTCACAGTAAGCCCATAGCCAACATCAACTTATATGGAGAGAAAAAATCCATTAAAGTCTGGAGCGAGTCAAGGTTGTCCACTCTTTCCATATCTATTCAATTTAGCACTTGAAGTCTTAGCTAGAGCAATAAGACAACTTAAGGAAATCAAAAAGAAATATGTCAAAGTATCTTTATTTGCAGATATCTAATAGTATACATACGTGGTCCCCCAAAAGTCCCACCAGGGCATGAGCAAGAGAGAGAGATGCCCTTCCCTCACCTCATACCTCACTACCTGCAGCAGGTGGTAGAGCTGGCCCTGTCCCTCACCAGCTGCAGCACTCAGGAGAGTGAGCCCAGACTCCTTTGAGCAACACAATGAAGCTGGCTCTGGTGGCTTGGCTGTGGTGAGCCAGCCCTGAGTGCATTAGAACAGGAGAGCTGACCCTGCCCCTTGCCAGCTTCAGCACTGGGGGAGCTAGCTGGAGCACTGCTGCAGAGCTTGCCCTGGTGGTGTGGGTGCGGGAGAGCTGGTAGCTGACCAACTCAATTACCACCCATGCCCAAATCCAGGGCTTTCAGTTGGTTCATCCCAAAATCAACTTCATATATGAACTGCTGGAGCATGTGAAAGAGCCAGTCCTGGAGATCTCCATGACACAAGGTAGCAACAGGATAGCTGAGAGGAGTCCTGCTGGAGATCCAGAATTGATGATGTAGCAGAAGCCAGAGGCCTTGAACCAGACCAATGACTCATTGTAATGAACATTTGCAAATAAAGATGTGTGGACAAAAGAGTATACTATGGGATACACTGTGATACACTACAGCTTCCACAAAAAGATTTTTTGTTTTGTTTTATTTTTGTTTTTTATTTTCTTTTGGGAAGGGAGATTATAGGAGTGGAGGGTGGATTCGAAGGAACGGGGAGATGAGGGAGATTGGGCTACATGATGCAAAATCCACAAAGAAGCAATAAAAACTAAAAAGAAAAAAAAACACCAGGAAATCGCTACTGTTAGTATTAACTAAAAAAAAAAATCAGTAGTCCTACTATATACAAATGACAAGGGACTGAGAGAGAAATCAGGGAAAGTAAAAGCTTTCACAAGGATACTCTTTTGTCCACACATCTTTATTTGCAAATGTTCATTACAATGAGTTATTGGTCTGGTTCAAGGCCTCTGGCTTCTGCTTTACAATCAATTCTGGATTTTCACCAGGACCTCAAATAACATATTTTGAGATAAGTCTAGCCAAGCATGTGAAAGACTGGTATGATTTAAAAAAAAAAAAGCAAAAACAAACAAACAACCCTTCATCATTGAAGAAGATATCAGAACATAGAAAGATCCCCCATGCTCATGGATCAGTAGGATTAACTAGTAGAAATAGCCATCTTACCAAAAACAATCTACAGATTCAACGCAATCTCTATCAATATTCAACGAAATTCTTCACAGATTGTGAAAGGACAATTTTCAGCTTCATATGGAAACACATGTGCACAAAACAAGATAGCTTTTTTTAAAAAGTCTTGAAAAATAGAAGAACTGCTGAAGGTATCACCATCCCTGATTTCAAGTTGTACTACAAAGCTACAGTAATAAAAACAGCATGGTATTAGGATAAAAACGAACATGTTGACCAATGGATTCAAATTGAATACCCCCACACAAATCTACAGACCTATGGACATCTGATTTTTCCCTTTTTAAAAAAATTATTTATTTATTTACTTTTCATCCAGACAGTAGTTTGCTTTCTTTTCTTCCCAGACTTTCCACCCCACCCCCAGCCCCACCCCCACCCCCACTCCCAGCCCCACCCCCAGCCCGACCCCCACCCCCACCTCCAGCCCCATTCTTACCCATTCTTCCCCCTTTCAGACAAGGGAAACCTTCCAGTGGATATAAACCAGCCTTGGCATTCAAGTTGCAGTAAAACTAAGTGTATCTTCTCCTATTGAGGCCAGACAAGGCGGCCCAGTTAGGGAAAAGGAACCCAAAGTCAGGGAACAGAGTCAGAGGCAACCCCTGCTCCCACTGTTAGGAGTCCCACATGAAGACCAAGCTACACAACTGTTACATGTGTGCAGAGAGCATAGTCAGCCCCATGCAGGCTCCCTGGTTCATGGTTCAGTCTCTGTGAGCACCTACACCATGTTAATTCATTCTTTTGGTTTTCTTGTCATGTCCATGGCTCTTTTGGATCCTAAAATCCTTCCTCCCCCTCTTTCACAGGATTCTCCAAGCTTCACCTAATGTTTGGCTGTGGGTCTCTGCATCTGTTTCCATCAGATGCTGGGTGAAGCCTCTCTGATGATGGTTATGCTAGGCTCCTGTCTGCAAGTACAGCAGGGAATCATTAACAGTGTCAGGGGTGGGCTCCCTCTCCTAGCATGGGTCTCAAGCTTGACCTGTCTATTAGTTGGCCACACCCTCAATTTCTGCTCCATCTTTACCCCTGCATATCTTGTAGGCAGGACAAATTGTAGGTGGAAGGTTTTGTGGCTGGGTTGATATCCCAACGTCTCTGTTGGAAGTCTGGCCTGGTTACAGTAAATGGCCTTTTCAGGCTTCAAATCCCCCATTGCTAGCAGTCTTAGCTAGGGTTACCCTCAGAGATTCCTGGGAGTCTCCATTGCCCAGGTTTCTAGCTTGTCCCAGAGATGCCCCTTCCACTCTAGTGGTCTCTCCCAGTACTCTCTGCCCATCCTCCCCCACCTGATCCTTCCTGTTCCTATTCCCACCCCCTCCCTGAGTTTTCTTTTTCTTTCTTTCTTTCTTTCTTTCTTTCTTTTTTTTCTTTCTTTCTTTCTTTCTTTCTTTCTTTCTTTTTTATAGAGAAGCCAGAAACACATACTTGGAGGGAGGGAGGGAGGGAGGGAGAGAGAGAGAGAGAGAGAGAGAGAGAGAGAGAGAGAGAGAGAGAATCTTCAACAAATGGTTGGCCATTTGTTGGTCAGACTGGATGGCCATGTAGAAGAACCCAAATGGATCTGTACTTATCACCCTACATAAAACTCAATTCCAAATGGATCAAAGACCTCAACATAAAAAACAGACACTGAATATGATAGAAGAGAAAGTAAGAAATACCCTTGAAATTATTGGTACAGGAGACAACGTCCTGAGCATAACACCATTAGTATAGACAGTAAGATAAAAAATTAATAAGTGAGACCTCACAAAACTGGAATGGCACATACCTTCAATCCCATCACTCAGGAGGCAGAGGCAGGTGAATCTGTGTGAGTTCAAAGCCAGCCTGGTCTACAAAAGCGAGTCCAGGACAGCTAGGGCTGTTACATAGAGAAACCTTGTCTCAAAAAACAAAACAAAACAAACAAACAACAACAAAGACACTGTCATTCAGACAAAGCAACACCCTACAGAATGGGAAAAGATTTTTACCAACTACATATCAAATAGAGACCTATATCTAAAACATATAAAGAACTTTAAAAAAAACTAGATATAAAAATATAAATTCCAATTAAAAGTTAAACTGCAGATCTAAACAGAGATTTCTCAATAGAGGAAGTTTAAATGGCTGAGAAACACTAAAATGTTCAAAATTCTTAGCGACCAGGGAAATGCAAATCAAAACTATTCTGAGAGTTCATTTTACACCTGCCAGAATGGCTAAGAGTAATAAAACAAGTGACAGCTCATGCTGGTGAGATTGTGGAATAAAGGGAGCACTCATCCATTGCTGGTGCGAGTCCAAACGTCTAC
Organism: Acomys percivali; assembly: GCA_907169655.1. NCBI lineage: Eukaryota > Metazoa > Chordata > Mammalia > Rodentia > Muridae > Acomys > Acomys percivali. The sequence goes on along the minus strand of OU015743.1, from coordinate 47,726,233 downwards.
AGCAATTATAGAAATCAGTATGACAGTTCCTCCAGAAGATGAGAATCGATCTACCTCAAGATCCAGTTATACCACTCTTGGACATAAACCCAAAGGATGTTTCATCTTACTACAGAGACACTTGTTCAACCATGTTCATTGCTGATCTGTTCATAATAGGCAGAAATTAGAAACAACCTAGATGTTCTCAACAGAAGAATGGATAAAGAAAACATAGTACATCTACACAATGGAGAAATGGTTTGGCTCTGTTTCAGGGTGCACTGATCCATGCCATAGGTCAAAATAACCTGCTGGCAATGTCACCTGCTGTGCTCCCATGGAAAAGGCTCTCTGGCCAAAAAGTTCAAGTCTCCATGGGATGTCATCTTGGTCTTGATTTCTCCTAACTTTCTGGAGATATTCATCCCTGAAATAGGTTTCCCACTGCATAGAGTGGACAGAGCATGGAGGAGCTACAGATATCTCCCCAATCTTGGGGCATATTTAAGGTGCAATCCAGCTCTGTAATGGAGATTTTGGCCAAGGTATGTGAATGGCATCTTCATTCACTGCCTGTCCGAGTTCTTTTAAATCTGCAACTTGGCATGGGTACCAGTTAAGTGGTTTACTTCTCGTGGGGTTATTAACTGGGAATGCTTGGGATTAGTGAAAATTTGGCTCCAAATTTGAGTCATGAGTGGAAGAAGAGGCAGAGTTTGCTGGGGTTTTATTTTGGGGCTTTTTGTTTTGTTTTGGTTTTGGGTTTTGGGTTTTGGTTTTTGGTTTGGTTAGTTTTGGAAATTACAAAGCAGCTGAGTGGTAGAAGGTTAGAAGCCTCAGAGTTACATGGCTTCTCTTTTTATTTTTTATATTGGGGGGGGTCGCGTGGGAAGCTTTTTGGAGAGTGGAGTTTTGTTGGCTAGGAGAAGGAGATGTGAGGACCACTCCCTCCACTTTGGAGACGGGAGGGAGAGTACTGGAAGGAGAGGAGGAGGAGGGGAGGGGGATGGCTTGTCTATGTTTAAGATGGAGTCCTTCAGAGAGCTGAGTTGTTGGGTGAGGGGAAGGGGGTGGGTGGAGCCAAGGGCTGTGTAGCACCCCTCTAAGGGGTGGTAAGGGTGTAAAGGTGGGTATATGGTTTTGATTTCCTGTATTAATTGTGTGAGGGTTGTGAATCTGAAATAGCATGGTCTTTAGTATCCTGATTCTGGCTGTTGGAAAACAGCATTTCGGTGGGACCTGTTTTTATTGGTCCTATGCATTGGCTGACTGCTGCTAGAATGGGCCCTCACCCGTTTTTTATCTAACCAGAGAGCCTGTTACCCCACATTGGACGCTAACAATGGTTTTGCTTCTCTCTGGGACACCTGGATGCCACTGGGCACTGAGCGGGGAGGGAGATCCCTGGAACATCTGGGCGCTGCTGGACTCCATGATGAGAAGGATGGAGCATGGAGCAGGGTCTGTGTTAGGGGGTTTCTGGCCTGGCTGGGGGTGTGGGAGAGGAAGATCCTCTCTGCATCGAAGTGTTATATAGCTCACTGATATGCATGCAGTTAGAAAGACCCTCCCTCTGCAATACAGAATGATGTCACAGCTCTTTTAGCTGGGATGCAGGCACCAGGCCAGACAATAGTGGGTGCTTGAAACTCCAGAGCTGAGCCAGGTGGTGGCCAGAGCCCAACATGACTCAGAAGGGAGGCTGCTTGGGGGGAGGGAGGATGAGATAGTAGGCAGCCAGCTGCTGCAGATGAGCATTGCAGCAAGCAGTGCAGATGATGGAGTCAGCAGCTGGTACCAACAACCACAGACACTTGCTGTCTCTGAGAGGCAACTGGCTGTGGTGGTCCGAGACAAGAGCCTGACCCACAGGGGAGTCCAGGGGTCCAGTAATGAATTTTTCAGGGAGAAAGGGAGCCCTTCTTTACCACACTCAGTTATAACTCAGTAAGAAAACAACCAGTTTCAGATGATCTTTGGTAAAACAGACGTTGGTCCTTTATTAGTGAAACTGCTGAAGTTCAAAGGTGTGTGGTGTGTGTTCCAGGTGCTATGGAAGTCTTGGGAAGTGGGGGAAGGCTTGGGGCTGAGTATCTTTGTTTGGTTGGGACTGGCATGCTGGTGATGCTCTGTTTGCATCCAGGTGCCCACTACGTGACTGACCACCTGGTTGGAGGTCTCCGTGCCACCTGCTCAGAGGCAGGCACAGAAACAGGGAGGGAGCTTGTTCCTCTCCTGCTGGACTCAGGATGAGATTTTAAATCATAAGTTTGGGGTTTCTTGGGTTTGAACATGCCCCACCTCACCAGTACCATGCCAATTCCTCTGGTGGCACTGTCCACACACCCCACATGATACCTCCTACTCCTGTCCCCACCCGCTCCCTCAACTTTTTTTTTTTTAATAAAGAAGCCAGAAGCACACATTGGAAAAAACAAAAAGCATCTTCAATGGCCCATTACTCAGTGTCAGCAAAAAGGACATCATGAAATTTGCAGGCAAATGGGTGAAACTGGAAAAAAAAATCATACTGACTGAGGTATGCCAGACTAGCAAAGACAGTTATGGTATGAGTTCACTTATATGTTAATATTTTAGCTGTTAGGTCAATGATAACCAAGCTGTGATCCATAGAACCACAGAGGGTTAGTATAAAGGGACAGGAGGGTAAAGATGTCATTGAGGAAAGGAAATTATAATAGATTATTGTGGATAGATAGGCAGCTGGAACAGGAAGATCAGGTGGAAAGGCCAAAGGGAGAGAGAGTGGGTTGAGGGAGGGAATATAGGGAGAGACTGCTAAAATTAAGGGACATTTGAGGGGTAGTATGGACACCTAATACAGTAGAAGCTTCCTAAAATATATACATATATGAAGGTGATCTAAATGAAATTGCCAAATAATGGGAGAGACAGAATCTCAACCGGCCATCTCTTGTCACCAAATGAAGCTTCCAGAACTGGGATTAGGTTACATCTCATTGAACTCTTGGCCGAAGGGGTCACCTAGGCATCTCCTAACAACTCAAGCTATTGCCAAGGCAATAGACTGCTTCTTCAAAAACTGACATAAAGGCACCATGGCTGAATACAATACCTATGCCACGCACTGAACATGGAGAAATCTAGCTGGTATTTACATAGAGCCTTCATGATTATCTGTTAGCATTTTGGTACATGAAAGTACTCTGTGCATTACCAAAAAAAAAAAAAGAAAAGAAAAAAAGAAATATAAGCACCAAGTCAACCATAAAACCCTTTGAGTTACATTAGTGTCCTGCCTGTAAAATATGCTAGGGCAATGGTGGCACAAAGCAGGTGGGAGTAACCATCGAATATTGATTTGACTTAAGGCCTACTCCATGAGATGGAACCTATACTTGACACTGCTAGGGTAAATAAAAGTCAGAGACTAGATAGCTCAGGAACCTAGGGTGAAACCAAATACTATTGGTCTAATGAAAGGGGGCAGGGGAGATGAGAAATTGACTCCCAATGATATCCTGTTAAAAGCAGTGGTTATCAATCTATGAATTGCAACCTCTTTGGGGATCCCATATCAGATATCCTGTACATCAAATATTTATATTCCGATTCATAACAGTAGCAAAATTAGTTTTGAAGTAGCAATGAAATAATTTTATGATTGAAGGGGTCACCCCAGTGTGAGATACTGTATCTTACTAAGGTCACAGCCTTAGTAAGATTGAGAACCACTGTGCTATACTCATAGATGAACCTTGCTGAGCCTTCATCCCAGAAGCTGCCTCCTGCAGCAGATGGGAACAAACACAGAGATTCACAGCCAGACAGTATGTCGAAAGTGAAAGATCTGGGAACACTCAGCCCTAAATGTGATGTCTGCACCAAATACATACACACACACACACACACACACACACACACACACACACACACACACA
>OU015743.1:47705727-47716992 GCA_907169655.1 Acomys percivali | reverse complement strand
GAAGAAGAAGAAGAAGAAGAAGAAGAAGAAGAAGAAGAAGAAGAAGAGAGCTGTATTTACCATTTACCTCTCTGGGCTTCCTGGCTGTGCATACAGTGAGACCACTTACCTTAAGCCTCTTTCATTGTGAGTTCTCCACTGTACCCTCATACTCTGAGCCTCTGTTCTTAAGCTGCTTCTCTAGTATTTACCACAGCAATGAGAAAAAAATGTATTAACACAGGTAGCTGGAGCATGGCAAGTCTCACCCCCTTGCCAAGGTGCCCTCTTTGTCCTCTCCATAAGCGCCTTATACCATACAGCATCTTCTTCTGCTCCAATCAGCCAAAGTTAGTTTTTAACGGTACAGGTCATCCTCCCACACTAGTACAAATAAGAGCAGGTGGCTAAACGAAATAAGTGCACTGTTTCTACTTTGTTTTATTGATTTATTGATTTGCAGTGTCCTTTGCTTAGATCCTGCTCAGAGATCATCTTTCTTGGCTGATTTTTATTTTAGTAACGCTGGTTTGTTAAAGAGTGTGTCTTTAAATGTAAGACATTTTCTCTTCTTTCATCTCCCTCAGCTTCTTTGGGTGTGTGGATATGTGTCTCAAGACGATCAAAAGTTAATTGCCTAGAATTCAGCCTTCGGTATAGAGAACCAGACAATTAATTAATGAAGGAATAAAGGAAAACAGGGAGAAGAATAAAACCTGTGTCTCCTTCAGGGGAGTGTCACAATTAAACTCTGAACTCATTGATTTAATTAACAATAATTGTCCTGGGCTACAATGCTGCCATCCCACAAAGCTACATGCAACTCATTAATTTTACAGATGAGGCATTTACAATAAGGAACAGACAGCTAAAGACAATAACTAACTATATCTCCTCATCCATCTATTGTTCCAAAGATAAACAACGGACACCTAAGAGAATTCAGCCCAATCTGTCATACATTTTGGTTTGTAGGGGTATCTGATAGAAATTTAAATTTTTAAAAGCCTTTTTCAAAAACAATTTTCAAAGATCTTATACCCTCTCAATTGCTCTAAAAAAAAAAAAACAGAAATAAACAAAAACCCCGGCAACTCTAGAAAGAAGAAGTGCTTATATCACTGCTGTGCTTTTGATATATTTTTAATGTTTTTTTAAATTTATTCACTTTACATCCCAGTTGTCGCACCCTCATTGTCTCCACCTGGTCCCACACTCCCTTTCCCTTCCCCCCAGCTTCCCTCCCCCAGTCCTCAGAAAGAGCGATCCCAACCCCCCTACCATCTGACCCCAGCCTATCCAATCTCATCAGGACTGCCTGATATGTGTTGGATTTTGTCAAATGCTTTTTTGGCATCTAAGGAGATAGTCATGTGGGGTTTATTTTTTTCTTTCAGTTTGTTTATAAGATGGATTACATTGATGGATTTCTGTATATTGAACCACCCCTGTATGCCTTGGATGAAGCCTAATTGGTCATGATGGTTGATATTTTTGATGTGTTCTTGGATTAGGTTTGCGAGTATTTTATTGAGTATTTTTTCATCAATGTTCATAAGGGAAACTGGTCTGAAATTCTCTTTCTTTGTTAGATCTTTGTGTGGTTTAGGAATCAAGGTGACTGTGACCTCATAGAATGAGTTTGGTAATGTTCCTTCTGTTTCTATTTTGTGGAATAGTTTGAAGAGTATTGGTATTAGCTTTTCTTTGAAGGACTGATAGAATTCTGTGGTGAAACCATCTGGCCCGGGGCTTCTTTATTTTTTGGTTGGGAGACTTTTAATGACTGCTTCTTTTTCCTTAGGTGATATAGGACTATTTAATTTGTTTACCTGACCTTGATTCAACTTTGGTAAGTGGAATCTATCACATCCAGAAGGTATCTGCTTCTTCCAGGCAGCTGGTCCAGTCTCAGGGTCTTTGCAGCCTCTCTTTCCTCTGAGAGTCTTTTTTTGCATCTGTTTCAGCTTCCCTCCATTTTCCTGGCAGCTCAACTTCCTTCTGTCTAAGAGAGACTCGACGTTCATTGGTTACTCTGGCTGGGAGGGTCCTAGAGAATCTGGTCAGTGTCGGGGACTTCCTGAGACTATTGTGAGTTGTTTGCCTTCCTGTTTAAAGAGCTTCAGCAGGACGGGCTGTTTCCATCTCAGAAGAAGCTGTTATACAAGTCTCCTATGGCAAGGAAGGCTTGGTAGCGAGAGTATGCGTAAAGTGAGCACATTACAACCGAAATCAGAAAATAGAGAGGAATAAATGCTGACGTTCAGCTGCCTTCTTCTTTTTCCCCTTTTCATTCAGTCTAAGACCCCAGTCTACTGTGTGGGTACCAACCACATTCAGAATGGGTGTTCTCTCCTCAACTAAATCTCTCTAGAAACACCATCACAGATGGGCCCAGAGGTGTGGCTCCTAGGTGATTCTAAACCTGGTAAAGTTGATAATCAAAATTTACCACTATGAGAGGTAGTGTGGGTCTGGGATGACTCAGAGAGTCACCATGATCATAAGTACATTTTAATAAGAAAAGGGATTTTTTTTGTTGTGTTTTTTTGTTTTGTTTGTTTGTTTGTTTTGTTTTGTTTTTTACTGTACATACTTGTGTCTAATGTTGGCCTGGACTGCTTCCAGGATGCAGCACCTAGCCATAGCAGCCCAGGGCTTATTATAAGCAAAGCCCACAAAATTACATGCGTTTTGCCTATGTGTAGGCAGGGTCTTATTTTAACTGTGATGGCTAATGTTATGGTGATGGCTAACTTTTTGCTTAAAAGTTTAAAACTTTTTATGCTTAAGAGAACTACTGAGCAAAATTGGACATCCAAATGTTAATGGCTGCTAAGGGCTAATTTTTGTAATTTCCTGGTCTTGTGGGACTTTAACAAAAATCTGTTTCTGTTTCTGTAAACAAAAGCTTGCTTTGCAGGAAATGGCCTTCCAAATGTTGTGACCCTTTAATACAGTTCCTCATGTTGTGGTGACCCTCCAACCATAAAAATTTTCATTGCTACTTTATAACTATAATTTTGTTACTGTTATGAGTCATAATGAAAATATCTGATATGCAGCATATCTGATATGAGACCCCTGTGAAAGGATTGTTTGTCCTCCAAAGGGCTAATGACCCACGAATTGGGAAGCATCGCACTGGACAGAATCTAATTTTGTGTTCTTTGCCTTTGTAAACCCCTGACTAAGATGGCTGAGATTCTCCAGTCCCTGGTGTAGACCTGGCACCAGTATATGAATAAAAGCCTCTTCTGTGGTAAAATGTATTTACGGTCAGACAGGTGAATCTTTGAACAACCCCAGACCCAGACATAACATATGGCTTGCCGTTGTCCTAGTCATATTTTGAACCAAATAAGCAAGTTTGATTATAAAAGCAGAAAGAGCAGTTAATCTTATGACCTACTGTCTTCCATGTACAACAAATATTGCAAGATCAGTCAACTTAAGAATAGTCTTCAGCATCTGGGAAAGGGGGAGCTAGGCTGACAGGGGCTAGGGGCTTACATATTAGAGGTAATTTTTGCTGTCTGATTTCTCAAGCATAGTAAGTCTAGGCTAACCTGGACAACAGAGTGAGGCATCTAAACACTGTGTTGGTCATGATACCCAAACCTTTAATATTTAAAAAGTGGCAAGCTGTCTTTATTGAAATTAAAGCCAGCTGCTTTGCAAAGAACTTTTGGACCAACAGCTGATCCTGAGCTTTCAAACGGGTAAGTAGACATGATGGCTGAAAGGACGTGGGGAGACGTAGGGAGAGAACTCATTTCTGGATTTCAAAACAAAACAGAACAAAACAAAAATGCAGGCTCTATTTTTAGTGTGAACACTCACATTGAGGTTGTGCATATTTAATTTTGGAGTCCAGATATGGCTCTCATTAGCTCTATAACCTTAGTCAATTTGCAATTACAGGTGGGGGGGGCGAGAACCTATAACATATACTGAATATTTAATGAATTAGATTATGTTAGCTAGATATTGGTCAATTAACTAATAAGCCTTACAGTCCTTAAGGTATATAACCAGAAGTGTCTGTTAACCTTAGGGTGTTGGACTGATCATCCGCAAATAGCCTTTCCCTTCACAGCTTGTGGAAAAAAACCACCACAAGCTCAGGGACTCAAGCAGGCTCGCCCGCGGCTCACCGAGCCACGCCCACTCCGCTTTCTCGGCGCGTCCCGCCCCTTCCGTCTTCCACTTCCGGTATTGGCGCGTCTTTGCGCCGCCTTCTCGGCATCCGATTGGCTGCTGCGTCAACTGCTTAACCGCCGCCGAGTTTAAACCTGAATCCTGAGCTGGGTGGATTGTAAGCTTCCTCGGGTTGGTGACGGTCCCCGCAGCTGGAGGGACAGTAAGTAGGCGTCGCTGCGGCCGGAGAGGCCTGCGGAGCCCCAGCCCTTCTCGGCAGGGTCTCCCGGAGCCTCAGTCCTCACGTCAGTGCGGCTGCTCGCAAGGCCAGGACGCCGGGCGGGCTTCGGAGCCGGGCGGTAACCTCAGGTCTGTCTTTGAGCTCCGCGGCTGGTCCTGGGGCAGAGCCACCAGCTCCCGGGTTAGTGCCTGAAGGGCAGGGGATCTAGCTAGATCCTTGTGACCTGTCCGTAAAGGCTGCTTGCACATAGATTAGGATGCTGTCTCCAGGGCTAGGGCCTCTGCCTAGCTTGTTTAGAACCGAGAACCAAGAGCTTGGCTTGGATCTCGAACGATCTCTCGAAGAGGCATCTAATTCAGGAGAATTGGGTGTGGGCCTTTGTTTTTATAGGTGGACTAGAGTGCGGACTAGGTAGCGCAGTCCTATTCTAGGCACTGCACAGTCATTAGCTCAGTGCCTATGAGGGACTTAGCCCTTATTTTCTGTAACTTAATATATCTGTTAAATTGAGACTTACAAATGTTAAGATCGTATAGATAAAATGTTTGAGTTGGGACACCAACACAGTCCGAAACATTACTTGTGATGTGTTGGTGTCTATGTAGTAACTAGCCCTGGAATCATACTCCAGGGGCCCCTGTTAATGCCTCTTGGTGAAGTCATTGATGTAGTAGGTGACTGGGCGGTTAAGGAAGACTCTAGTTCCTAGCACAAGCATTTGGATCGTTGATAATGACATTTATTAAATTAAGAGACAATGTCAGAATCAGCTTATTAGGAAAGTTCAGCAGAAATTTAATTTTTCTGACTGGAATGTTTGAAAGACAGACTTGGTTTGTATATTCTGTTCCCTTTCAGGTGTTTGAAAGATGACACTATTGCTATGTGCTTTTATAGTTTACCGTTTACGGAATAGTAATCATTTTCTACACAGAGAAAAACTGTCTCAAAATTAAATAAATAAACAAATAAATGGATAAATAAATAAGAGTTAGCCTTTTCTTTGACTGAGATATCCGTTTCATCTGTCATGTTATCAGGGCCAGAAATTCTGATTTCAGTCTCCTGCATTCTGTTGGTGAGGTATGCCTCTGAGGCTCCTCTTCAAGTTCCTAAAATTTTAATTTCCATATTTCCCTCAGTTTGGGTTTTCTTTATTGATTCATTTTCCACTGTCAGGTCTTGAATGGTTTTATTCATTTCCTTCCACTATATGTTTGTATTTTCATATATTTCACTTTAACAGATTTCTTTAAGGCATTTATTCATTTCCTCTTTAAGGGCCATGATCATATTCATAAGGACTGTTTTAAGGTCTTTTTCTTGTGCTTCAGCTGTGTTGGAATACTTGGGGTCTGCTGAGGTAGGGTTGTTAGATTCTGTGGACACAGATTGTCCTGGCTGTTGTGTGTTTACACTGGCATGTAGCCCTCTGGGATTGGGAAGATTGTACTTGTAGGTGCAGGCATCTGGTCTTGTGTTTGTCAGGTGGGTGTTTTGTTCCTTGGTTTCTGTTTCCTCTCTGGTTCTTTGGAGTGTGTGGTGGCTGTGTGTTTCCTGGAGTCCTGATAGGTGTGGCCCTTGGAGGTTTCAGGTAAAATGTACTTCTGGGTACTGGGAGCTGACACTTAGGCTAGAGATGTGCTGGGTGATGGCATAGGGGGCCCACAGGAGGGAGGAAAGCAGAGGGTTTCACCAGGACCTGTTTATTCCCCTGAGAATAGGGGCAGGGAGTGAGGAGAGCTCACAGCAGAGGGTCTGCTGCAGAGCTGGTGATGAGACTGGGGGATTGGACTGACAGGGATAGAGGGAGAGGTGAAGATCTGCAGTGAGCCCGCCTGCTTTGGTGAGACTGGCCTGTAGCTCCCAGGGAGGTCATTTTTCTAGCCTACTATGTAAGATGTGAAGACTTGAGAGGAATTTAAGTGAGGAAGCTAAGGATGGTGGCACTCTAGGGATTCTTGTGATGGCATGAAAAGAGTAGTGAAATAGTTCTGTGGGCTCACAGCAAGCAGTAGTGGGGCTGCTGAGTGTCGGGAGTGGGTGAGTGCAGCTGACAGGGTGTTTATATACAGATGGAAAGAGGGAGGCTTGTGGAGGGGACATAGATTTAGGAAGTTGACCCCACCCAAGCTCAGCACCATTACCTGTTAGCACCTCATGAAGCTTTTTCTGATGTGTTTTTTCTGCCCAGACAGCATTAACCACTTCTCTGATACCTTGTATGTTAAAGTCATTGCTCTTGTCATATTGTCTATTTATTCATCTTCCTTTCTATTACCCCGTAATCCTAGTAGATCATAGATCCAGTAGACTTAGGTAAGCTTATAATTTCCTATCTTCCCAGCCCTTTCTCTCTCCTGGAATTAATCATTTCTTTTGTGCTTCTGCTAAGCCCCACCCACCTGGCTAAGGTTACACTTCTGCATGGCAGCAGAACCATGTCTGTCTCAGACTAGATCATTCCACCCGTGATAGCAGGGGCCCTATTCTGTCACCTGCACCTAGCCCATTGTGTCTGCTGGGCATGGAGACATAATACAGTTCTGAATGGAAAAACAAAACAAAATATTTACCCTTTTGGAATTCACTAATTCTCCTGAGTATATAAAGTCCTGTTTTCGGATTTTATGCAAAGGACTTTGCAAATACTTATGTGCACAGTGTATTTTAAGTCACGGTGATTGCGCTTTAGAATGTTCCAGCTGCCCGTTTTACTGCATTCCCCACCCCACCCTCTTTCTATTCCTTTCTCTTTAGTGATGGAGTGCTCAGTGATGGAAGTTGACTCTGTCACCCCTGGAATTAAGAGGCGAGTGAAGGACAGACTCTCAAAAACAAAGCTGAATGTTTCTCTTGCTTCAAAAATCAAAACAAAAATACTAAGTAAGTACCATTCGTCTTACTCTTTACTCACCTTCTACCTTCCTGAAGAACTGGTTGAGATTTGTTAACACATGCCTATAATTCCATCACTCAAGGGGCCAAGGCAGAAATTCATTAGCCAGATCCTATCTCACATGTGTGTATATTTTATATTTATAGATACATAAACTGTGGAGTAGGTAGGTAATTGGCATGTAGTAGAATTTAAATCCAAATTATGGAAATATAATTATGATTTAATCATACTAAAGGAACATAATACTTTTAGGTGAATTTAATCATTGGATCCTCATTGAAATTTCTTTGCCACCATTTCAGTAGTGATTTAAATCACACTGACATAGTTCTTTTTAATAAGAGGTCAAGTCTAGATTTCAGTCAATTATAAAAGAGGTATCACCTTTTGAGTAGAGGTGAAGCTCCCACAGGCCCTAGACCATCAGTCCTTTCATTTGAGGTTTAGGAAATGGTATTTAGGAGCATAGACAACGGTACTGAGTTGTGGAGCCCAGAAACCTCTGCACACATTTCAGATTGGCTGCCCTAACACCTGTGGGTCTCCAGTGAGAGCTGCGGAGCCAGCTTTCAGCCTGCTTCTAGTCGAGGTAGGAAGGGGCAGGTGGCAGCATCACAGTTCACCTTGCGACTGCTCTGTCTGCAATGTTGCTGCTCCCTGTTCCCTGCTGCGGGCCTCTCAGCTTGTCATCTTCTCTCTAGCTTTTATTTCTTCAGCTTCACACTCTACATTTTTTTCTCTAAAACTATGCTTATATTGCCATTCTTTTTCAACCATCATTTGATACCTATAAGCTAAACTGCATTTTTTTCTGAAGTAATTTTACTAAGGAATGTGAAAATGTTTTAAAGAAATATGGTATAAGCTTGGCGTTAACTTTTTAAAAATATTTTTGCAGACAATTCGTCTATTTTCAAGATCTCTCTAAAGCACAACAACAGAGCGTTAGCTCGGGCTCTTAGCAAAGAGAAGGAGAATTCTCGAAGAATTTCTACCGAAAAGATGCTATTACAAAAGGAAGTAGAGAAGCTGAATTTTGAGAATACCTTTCTTCGCCTGAAGCTAAATAACTTGGTATGGAAATTGTATTGCTTGGACTCTACATTAAAATAAGATCCTATAGTTATATTACTTTAGAAACTCTTAAAAATGTTTTTAAAATTCCAGTTATAGAGAATTATTGAATGTCTACTGACATGTCTACTACATGGCATACTTGCCATGTAAGTCTATGCTAAAGGATAGATTCCTCTTGGCAATGGAAAAGACATCTTAAATCTTATTCTAAATGCATGCTGTGTGCTCTAGAAACCAGCATAATACTGTTATCAACATTTGCTTGCTCACTATAATCAGAACGTGGTCCTTTTGTCATCTTTAAATGGTGAGCATAGTTCCTGGGATGCATAGAAGAGATTATCCCACAGATCTCTGTTCTCCTTTAATCTTGCATTTCATTGGCCACAAGCCAAATAGAATGGAGGTGGTCCTTTCTTTTTCCTTCCAACCTCCAGCTACAGACAGTGCAGTGAAAATTAGTATTTAGCTAAGTTATAACTGTAGTTTTAGGTCTAAAATGACTAAAAATTAGTTTAAAAATAGAAAAGTGGCCTGCAATACTTTGATGATTAAATTCATATTACTGACCAACTTTGTTTATTTTCCATATGATACATGATTATGAGAAAACAAAACTAGAAGAAAATTTATTACCGATGTCATAAGTGTCCACAGTATGTCTGTGTGTGCATAGCTATTTTGACTTTCATTATAGTAGCTTTTGAACTTAATGTGATCTCAGTTGAACATAGTTACCAGGTATTTCATGTCTGTAATACCAGTAGTTTGGAAGCTGAGGCAGGAGGCTTGCATTAATTCAAATACAGTCTCCACTATGTAGTTATTTCTAGACCACCCTGGGTTACAATGTGATACCTTGTCCCAAAAAATAAGAATAAAATAAAAAATTGTGAAAATTGGAGTCTTCTTACACTGATGCAATCCACAAATATATGGTATCATTATAACAAAATCCAAATCTTAATTAAAAGACATCTTTATTTTACATTCACAGAATAAGAAGCTTATAGAAATAGAATCACTTGTGAACAATAATTTGATAACTGCAATTGAAATGAGCAGTCTTTCTGAGGTAAGTGAATGCAGATGAGTAGGGCTGTTTTTTAGCATTACTAAAGATAGTTGAGATTAATTAAATAGCACCAAGGTAAGAGCTTCAAATGTGCAAGGAAATAATAGTGACCATGTAGAATACATCATTTTTATAATTGTAATTACTTCATTAAAATCAAATTTTGATTTAAAATATATTAAATAGCTCTTTGGAACATAGTGACCCACCAAAAAGATTTAGAAACAAAGTCTTAGTAGAAAGGAAGCATTTCAAGTTAGAAAAGAATTTATTTTAAAATAAAGAGACAAAATCAAAAAACTATTAGGGTGAAAAATAGGCAGATCCTATTGTACACCAGTCTCTAAGATCAATTCTAGACAATTTAAAATACCGACATAAAATAAAGGACAGACATGCAAAAGACTCAGGATAGGAATTGACTTGAAACTTGAAACAATTCAGTAAGATGTGGAAGAAAGGGTGTCACGCTATGTAGTAGCTCTGGAGACCAGCCCTAGGAGCACTGTGAGGCTAACTGAAGTGTACGCTACAAAGCCGTGCGGGTGCTCTGTCAAAGCACATTATGTAAAAGTGGTGTTCCCAGAGGGGCTTGTTCTCTTTACGGATCTCAGAGACCCCTGAGATTGGCATCTGAAGTAAAGAAGAGTGGATTGGGTGGGGACACAAGACAGTGAAGGTGCAGCTTGGAAGTTCGTGGTCCACTCTCTGGGAACTAACTGTTATCCAGCAGACGAGCTTTGAGTTTGCTTTCACAGTTCCCTCTCACTGCAGTTGTGACGTGAGGACGAAGGCTCATGTCTACTCTGTCTTTAAAAAAGTTTATTTGTTACTTAAGGTATGGCAATGGGTGGGCACACACATGCCATGATGGGTTGTGGAGGTCAGAGGTCAACTCTCAGGAGTTGGTTCTTTCGACATTTTGTGGGATCTGTGATTGAACACAGGCTATCAGACCTGTGTGTGAAAAAATGCCCACTGAATCATCTTGCAAACCCAAAATAAATACTTCATTTTTTTCTTTTAAATCTTGTTGTATATTGAGGTTTAAAAAAAAAAAAACTTATGTAGTTGATTCTTTCCTTCTACCTTAACATGGATTCCAGGGGTTGAACTCCGTTTATAAGACTTTCTTGACAAGTGCCTTTATGCTGTGACAGCTTAGGGATTGACCTAACTAAAACTACTGGAAATAAAGAAACAACAGACACACAAACAGAAAAGCTGGGATGAGGTGGGCCTTGCGCCCTGATGGAGATGCACCACCGGCAGCCCAGAACCTCCGTGTGTTTATTACGTACAGCATGAGGAGCATGTGGGGGAGCCAGGCTGGGTAGCAGGTCTCTGTAGGGAGCAGTCATCCCAGACAGTTGATGCCCTCTGTACACACTGGTTTTAGCCATTTTTGTTTTCCTTCCCCACCTGCTAAGTTTTCAGAGTTCCTAAGACTCAGTTCTTGGATTTCTCTTTTCTACCTATACTCATCAGGACTAAGTAATTTTACCAGTCTTTGTTTTAATTACTAACATATACTGGCAACTCCCAAATGTGTTTCCATGCTACATAACACGTGTAGTAGACATGAACACATTATATATAGCTATAACTATCTTGTATATACATGGGTGTGTATCCTTATATTTCGATTTATAGAATGTTTAGAAAGTTACTTAACAAACATCAGGAGTGATTATCATTGGAAAGTATGATGAAGGATGGGCTGTTTTAACCTTATCTTTACACTATACTTATTCAATTGTTAAAGGCTAAAGGAAAGGCTGGGTAGTTCAGAGGTAGAATAGTTAGCTGGCATGCACAGGGTCCTGAGTTAATAATCCCCAGCAACACATA
>OU015743.1:47685233-47705717 GCA_907169655.1 Acomys percivali | reverse complement strand
TAGCTTAGAGGGTTGATACCTGCCTCTAAGAGGATTTCTTAGCTCATTCATTTTATATTTCAGTATTAGTATGGCTATTCTGGGCCCTTTGCATTTCAGAACTAGCTTATCAATTCAAATACCTCCCCACCCCTCCACCCACCCCACACACAAAGGGAGAGTTAGAAACTTGACTGAGAATATGTTCAGTTTAAGGAAAACAGACATTTTATACAATTGTTTTATCTATAAGCACGCTGTACCACTTGGTCTACTTAGCTATTATGCATTTTTGTCTATGTATAGTTTCTTTTTTAATACAGAGTTATTCTATATCCTAGGATCATTCCTACTTGCTTGATATTTTAGTGTTGTGCTAAATTAATTTCTTTGTTTTGTTTTGATTGTTTGAGCCAGGATCTCATGTAGCTGAGGCTGGCCTTGAACTCCTGTTCCTCCTGCCTCCACTACTGGAATGCTGGGATCACAGGCATGTACCAGGGTACTCAGTGCAGTTGTCTTAAATTATGTTTTCTTGATGTTAGTTTACAAAAAAATACAATTAATTTTCAGATATTGGCCTTGTTTCCAGTGGACTTATTAATTCTAACAGTTTGTTGGGGCTGTCTCTTTGAATTTTCTATGAATATACTTTTGATTTTTATAAATAAGGACAGTTTCTTTCCCTTTTGCAAGCCATGTATTTTTTTCTTTTTCTTAGTTTATTGCAATAGCTACCTGTTCAAAGTTGGATAAAGTAATAACAGCAGGCATTCTTACTGTGCTTCCATTGTTGGGTATGATATGAGCACTTGGATTTTCTAGGTCAATCAGATTAATAAAATTCCACGCTGAGGCAAAATATCACAAGTTCAGGCACACTAAAAGCTTGAGAGAAGCTATCTAAGCCCACAGTTGTCAGTTTTTTGTTTGTTTGTTTGTTTACATTAATTCATTATTGTGTGTGGTGTGCGTGTGTGCGTGCATGCATGCTGAAGGAACCAGCCCCCTTAAGGACCCCCATTAAGGCCAAAGTCTGGAAAAATTTAAAAGTCGGCTTACCCAGTCATCCCTTAAGGACCCCCATTAGGGCCAAAGCATGTAAATTTCTAGAGGGTCCAGCTTGAACCAAGGATAGACAGATATCAGATCATTGTGTGTGTGTGTGTGCGCGCCAGGGACAGGAAAAACCTTGAAGAGTCCAACTTAAGGTCTCAGTCAGTGCTCAGGGTCCAGCTGGACTCAAGGACAACTAGCTGTGTTTAAAATTTTCCACTACCCCTCCCCAACTAAAAAAATTCCTAAACGCCCCCTGTGACTGCTTCAACCAATCTTTTCCATAGGTCAACTTGTCCCTCCACTCGTTATCCAACCACGAAACGCCAAGGCTTGTAACTCCCTGCTTGCAGCTTTTCTGCCCAAATGTCAACCAATCACATACTATAAAACTCATTTCTTTGTCTAAAACCTATAAAAGGCCCATGCCTCTGCTTATCGGGGTCTGCAGCTTGAAAGCGCTGGACAGAGCCTGTTGCGTTTGCTCAATAAATTCCTATGTGTTTGTATTGACAACGGACTCCGTCTCTTAGTGGGGACTCTGGGAATAGACTAGCGATCTCTCTGTGTGTGTGCGCACGTGCGTGCGTGCGTGCATGCGTAGATGCATGAATGCCACAGAGCTTGTACAGAGAGATCAGAGGATAACTTCAGTGGTTATTTCTTTCCTTCCACTGTTGGTTCTAGGGATCGAACTCAAGTCCTCAGACTTGCATGGCAACCACTTTTACCCCATGTGCTATTTCACTGGCCCCAAGCCTACAGTTTTTTGTTTTGTCAAAACTTTTTAGTAACATCTCATTTCACTTACTAAAAATAAGGACATTCATATTTCCTATTTCTTTGCCAGGTTTTTAACCTTTGTTTCAAGAGTCCTTTTACTTCTCATTTTTCAATCATCTAAAGAGTCAAATTATAGTGACTCAAGGGCAGCTGGCCTGCACAGTAAGACTCTGTCTCAGAAAAAAAGAAAACACAAGTTAAAATTAGTTCCTGAAAGTTTCTTCATGAATAGCTGTTGAATTAATCAAGTGTGTTTTCCGTTGCTGTTGAAAAGATAATCCTTTCCTTTATTACTATAATGAATTTTTAATGTTTTTCTATTCATATAATGAAATGCAATGATTGGTTAATTACTACTAGTGGGTGTATGTGTACACATGATGTGTGTATGGGGGTGTAAAAGCATGATTGTGGAGGTCAGAGGACAACTTAGTGGGGTCTCTCTTCCCACCTTCACATGGGTTCCAGAGATTGAACTCAGATCACCAGGCTTTGCACGGCAAACACCTTTACCTGCTGAGCCACGGCTCTCAATGATCTATTTTTGAACAATAAACCACTACTGCATTCCTTTTCTGTATCACAAAATCATTATTGTTGTTTTTAAAGGTGTTATTACATATGTGTTACAATGAAAATTATTCATAATTTTCTTATGTTGCAACTATTTTTCGTGTTTAGGTGTTTCAGGTATGCTGACTTCTAAGTATTCTCTTCTGTTTTCAGGAAGAGAATCGTAGAGTGGTATTATTTTTCTTTAAGAGCTTCAGAAAAGCTATTTAAGCCTGTCTGTATGGTTTTCATACAGAGAGGTTTGGTAGCATCTCATTTCTTTTTAAAAACATTTTTTTAACTTGTGTGTGTGCGTGTTTATAAGTGTGTGCATGTCTGTGAGTTCAGATGCTCATGGAGACTAGAGGCAAATCTTTCTGGAGCTGAAGTTAAAGGTGGCTGTGAGCCGCCCAATGTGGATGGCAGGAGCCTCAGGAAGAGTAAGCAGTACATGTTCTTAACTGCTAGGCCACCTCTCCAGCCCATGTCCCATTTCTTTAATAATCCCTGTTTGCTTATCAGGTTTTTACTTTTTCTTTGAATAATTTTCCCATATGTTCTAAATGCTCTGATTATTGGCCTAAGTATAGTGATATGCTTTTTTTCTTTCTACATATCTTTCGTAAAATACAGAACTTCTTAATTCTTTCTCACTTGCCTTTAGGGTTCCATTAACTTCAGAAAATGATGATGATGGTGATGATGATAAATGGAACACAAAGTGTAACAAGAGAACTCTGTCAAAGGCATCAGCTGATAGTACCTCTTCAGTATCCAGACAACCTCAGCCTTTATCCTTACATCAGTGTAGTTTGGAAATGTTGCTTCCTAAGGGAGATACTCAGCAAACCAGTGGCGCAGGTCATTCAGAATATACTTCTAGTGTTGATGTACTTCCTAAAGGTATGATTGTTTTTAGAACTTACGTAGTTGTTCCTCAGATTTTCTTGAGGGCAACAATGCCTAAACAGAGTTAGGTAGCTCTCTTGTATTCCTAACTTGTACTTGCTAACTTCTGCCACTTAAAACTACTGGTGAAAATTTTAACTTGAAGAACATATCCTGGCAAATGTCAGATCCTCTGGAACCTAATACTGTTAGTCTAGAAGTGATCTTCAAAAATGAGCAGGACTAAGACGTCCATTTTGCTTAGCTTGAGATTTGGAAATACCATTACATTCATTTAATTTATCTTCTCCTCCTTAGAAATATGAGGAGTGTGGGTTTAGGTGGACGTGGTGACTTTTTCAAATTCATAAGCAGGCAGTGATTGTGATGGTTAGTTTTGATTGTCAACCTGACATAATCTAGAATCACCTGCAAAGAGAAACCCCGTGATAGACTGTCTAGATCAGATTTGCCTGTGGGTGTGCTTATGGAGGATTATCATGATTGCATTGAGTTGAGAAGACGTGCCCACTGTGGGTGGTACCATTCCTAGGCAGGAGAAGGCAAGCTGAGTACAAGCATGCACCATTCAGTACTCTCATGACTATGGGTGTGGCTATCCCTTTCAAGGTCCTGGCACTTCGACTTCCTTGTGGTGATGAACTGTAACCTGGAACTGTGATAAATTCTCCCTCATGATGCTCTTGTCTTATTTTATCAGAGCAACAGAAATAAAACTGTGCTGGTGCTAATGAGCTTGAGTTAGGACTTAGTAAGAACACATGACAGCACACTTCATTTGCATGGTCATCCTAAGTGATAATACTGTGCTGTAGTCTATGGTGCTTACAACTTGATAACTATTTTTAGACCAGGATACACAACCCTGTTAAGCTTAGAGCATGGTGTTTACTTTCCACAGACATAGGTGGCCTTCATATCAGAGTTATTGCTCTTATTTGAGTCTATTGGTCTCCTTCGTCTCTAGAGGTAGTCATTAATAGGCTCGTTGTTGGATATACCCATTCTAATCTTGGGGCAGAGGTTGAATGGATGCTCAGTACTATGTATTTTCCATGGACTTAGATGCAAAATGTGACACATGAGTATTCCACTTATTCTAATTTTTATCACCATGAATTCTGAATAGTATAAGGATCTAAGAACAAAGTACCAGAAATCCTCTCTGTGAAACAGCTTTGTTTCCTGTAGCTTATTACTTATTTTTATCTTTCTTTATTTTGTAGAGAGCCATTGCCACTCAGATCAAAGTCCTAAGAGTTCTCTGAATGAGATGAAAACTACCCCATCTCCCAGCCCCAGAAGGGAAAAATTATCACTTAATAATGTGACTACGAGGAGGAAGCAAGGGTCTTCTACTGCAAGTATTCTGTGTGTGACAGATTTAGATCACCAACAGATTGTAAGCCTGGGATCAAACTGGAGTAATGAGAATGGTTGTACTAATGAGAGCAGTAATAAAACACAACGACAAACCCAGTGCCTGCCTGACTTACCTTCTGAGTCTGCCGGTGACCCTAATGCAAAGCACATGGAGCAAGTACAGAGTACTGATGACCTTCAGTTGCAAAAAACTCTGTATGAAAATGCTGACATGGATCTAACCGCGAGTGAAGTAAGCAAAATCATTACAGTTTCAAAAAGCAAAAAAAATCAAAATAAGAAAAAGGCAGATTGTGGAAAGGAGGCTTTCAGAAAAGTGAAAGATCCCAGCTCTGATAAGAGAAGAAGATCAAAGAGAAAACGTAAAGGTAGTTCAGATGTGGATGCTGAGGAAAAGACTGAAAACCGACCGGAGGGAGGCTCTGTCGTCTCAGATGGTGGAGGGGATTCAGAAGCCCCAAACTGTGTCCCCAATCCTGAACAGCCTCCTCCGGCAAACCTGCTGGGAAAAATAACCCTCCAGAGCGGTGTGGGTCAAGAGAGCACACAAAATAATAAGAGGAAGCAAACACACATGACAGATGAGCAAGAGGAAACAGATGCCTTCTCCCAGAGTTCAGTCAAGTTCTTTCAAGACAGTAAGTTTAATCTGTGTCAGAACACCCTCCATTGTAATTTAAGTAAGCCATCTCGGAAGACATTTGTGATTCATAAATCAGAAAAAGATAACTTATTTCCAAACCAAAAGGATGAAGACACAGTTTCTGAAAACCTAGAAGTTGCAAATGAATTTCATATAGCTCATCTTTTCACCAAAGATAATGAAGATGTCTGTGACTCTGAGATTCAAACTACGTCGGACTTGAAAAAATATGATGCTCAGCAAGATCAATCAAAAATAAATAAGCCTAGGCAGAAAATAAATCGGAGGACAAGAATAATTTCTACAATGAACCAAATACATGAGGATAATGATAAAGATATTAACGTTCTAAAAAAGGGCAACTTTCCCTTCCAAACCCTAGTGAATAAAGAGCCCACCAATGGAAACCTAGAAGCTTCTAAAGAATTTGAAACACCTCTTTTCACAAAAGACCATGGAAACGTACGTGACTGTAGGACCCAGAATGTTCTGGATTTGCACAAGCAGATGACTAGCATGCACCCTGCTCAGAATGAGCCCCAAATTAGCAAAAACTCTAGGCAGAAGCTGAATCGCAAGACAGTAGTAATTTCTGGAGTGGCTCATTTTAGTAATGAGAGAGGTGCTCATTGCTCAGAAAAGGATGAGTCTTTCTTACTACAAAAAGATGAAGATATCCCTGGAACCTTCAAAGACTTATGTGAGTTTGAAATGCCTGTTCTTTGTAACAAAGATAGCGCGAAGTTGTGTGATTATAAGACTCAAACCCTCCTGGGGTTGAGAAAGCATGACCATAACATGCAACCTGCTTGCCACGGTGATTCAAAAGTAGGTAAGAAGCTTACACAAAATGTGCATCGGAAGACAGAAATAATTTCTAAAATCATCCAAATACATGAAGATGATGGAGAGAGTGCACATGACCCATTAAACAAGCAACTCGGTCAGAAGGTTAATAGATCAGAAATCTTTTCTCAAATGAACCAAATATACGAGACTATTAATGCAGATGTGAATAGCTCTAATAATGGCTCTATCAAAGATCGTCAAGATGGTATGAGTTGCTATGATGGGGAAACCAACAGTAATAAAAAGGAAGATTGTGATCCAATTCCAGATCCTTGCGTACTAGTTAAAAAACAAAAGAAAAAATTACCCTGTAAAGCAGAGAATGTTTTGACAGGAGCTAAGAATAAGAACAGATGTATTTTGCAGTTAACTGATTCATCACAGGTGTCTGTCACCTTGGAATCTGGCTTAAAAGACAGTACAAATGAAGCAGAGTCTGGTCCTAGAGAACAAACTAACTTGCCAAAGAAGCAGAAAGGCAGCACTGTGAGTTCACTGGGAGACGCCTTCTCTGTGGGAGAGGTAAAGGAATTAAACCGCCCAGCCAAAACAGCTAGTAAACTGCCAACCAAGTCAAAGAAAAGAAAGACCACTTTAGAATTGTCTTCAGATACCCATGGAGCAGTGGAGATGGCACCCAACCTTGACCTCACAAAGTCAGTTGACTCCCAACAGACTGATAAGGAAAACTATTTGGAGAATGAGAAAATTGCCAAGAGTAGGGCAGACTTCTGCACAAAGGTATTGAAACCTTTATCTCAGATGCCTTCATCTAACATGAAGAAGTCTTCCCTGGACAATATGTGTGAGAGTTCTGTGCCTTTGAGTACTTCTGGTAAAAACCTGATGAGTGAAGCGTTTTCCCTGGAGAGTGATGATATGAAGGAAATGAGAAAGGAAGGCACTCGCAAACGCTGCAGCCGAGCACAGACGTCGGGACTAGGTAGGCCAAAGCTTTAGAGTTGTATTCTTTTCACTTAAGCAGTGATATATTTCCTGTTGAAACGCATTTTTGTGTGAAAAGTTTAAAATAGTAGTATATCATCATCTTTAGAAACAGGAAAAAAAAGTTTGTACATTGAGAAGGTAACAGATTATGATGGGTTTTTGAAATCTATAACCTGATTTAGCCTTTACTACAAATTTATCTAATGGTTTAGGCAGATAAGGCCTCTTCATGTGTTTGGTGGAAATTAAATGTCTTAAGTGCATATATAAGTAATTGTATTCAATTTATTCTACTGAAGACAAGTTTTGTAAGAGTGGGGCTCTGTCCAGCAGCATACATTTCATATGATTAGACAAATGTAAAGTTTAACAGATAGAATATGTGGTAAATCGTTTAAAAAGCAGACATTGCTGGGCGTGGTGGGGCACGCCTTTAATCCCAGCACTTGGGAGGCAGAGGCAGGCGATCGATGTGAGTTTGAGGCCAGCTTGGTCTACAAAACGAGTCCAAGATAGTCAAGGCGACACAGAGAAACCCTGTCTCGGAAAAACAAAACAAAACAAAAATAAAAAGCAGACATTATGCTTAGGATATATAGTGAGAAAGTTTGATTAGAGAAAACTGCAACGATATCAAATAGGTAGCATTTTAGACTAATGGAAGGTAAGATTTTTAACTTTAGTGTTTCCATTTGTTTAACTCTAATTATAAAATAATAGTTATTAAAAAAATAATAATAGTTATTGTAAATAATCAATTAAAATGGGGAGGAGGCCACTGAGAGTGGCAGCCACCACTACCATCTGTGCACTGGCTTGAATCTGAAGCTTTAAACTCATAAGTGAAATCACAATCTGTGCAATACCACGTATCCCACTTAGTCCTCAGTGTTCAGTCATAAGGAACTCCTTTGTCATCAGAGATTTTATAACATTGCACATCCTTATGTAAGCATCTCTCTACTTGGGACTAGCATTTCAGTGTGTCCATAGACCACTAGAGCTTTGAGGCTAAGGCTAGTCTAGGTAGAAGGGACTCAAGGCAGAAGAATTAAAGAGTCTGGGTAGTAGGAAGTGTTAGAGAAATAGTTCATCTTTGTCTGCCTTATGTTGACTTTCACAAAGTTAGTAACCAGATCTGTATGTGTTGAACAAGTGTATGGGCTGGTGTAGGTGTGTGAAGAGCTGAGCCATGAAGAGCTTTTGTGATATCAGAGCTAAAACATCGTAGGTCTTTTTATTGCCCTCCTGGCTAGTTTTCTGCCAGCCCCACCCAAGCTAAAGTCAGGTGGGGAGAAGGACTTTGAGTTGAGAAAATGCCTCCTGTAGGCAAATCTGTAATACATTTTCTTGATTAATGATTGATGTGGAAGGACCCTGGATGCTGCCATCCAGGGCTGTAGTCCTGGGTTCCATAAGAAAGTGGCTGAATGAGCCGTGGGAACAAGCCAGTGAGCAGCGCCCCTCCATGGCCTCTGCATCAGCTCCTGGCTCCAGGTTCCTGCCCTGATTTCCTTCAGTGAGGGACTGTACTGTTGAACTGTGAGTGAAATAAACCCTTTCCTCTCCAAGTTGCTCATGGTCTTCATCACAGCAATGAAAACCCTATGTTTATTTTACATTTTAGCTCTTTTTTTCTCTTAAAATTGATTTTATTATTATTATTATTTTTTTTTTTTAGTTTTAAAATGTGATCTATTTGATTGGTGAACTGTATTTATTTATCTCATATTTATTTCCCTATCTTTACACATACTTTTACAAATATTTGTGAAAATACTCTTTTTAGGTAGCAGAACATCCTGGGTCTCGGATACCAGTTCTGTTTTGAGTAACACTGCTAACCCTGCAAATGAGCCAGAAGAGCCGTCTTCACACCAGATGAGAAGTAAAAGACAATGCGCCCCTCTCAACCTGAGAGAGCCAAACCTCGTAAGGCAAGTGTTACAATGTTCATCTTTGTGTGCTTTGGAGGAGCGTTTTGCCTGGATTGGTGTTTGAACACTCCTGAATATCACTGGGTCATATTAATGTGCTACACAGTATGAGCTTGGTGGAGATGAAGTCAAAATGAACCTTCGTTTTCTCCCCACCCCACCCTTGGTTTTAATTAGTTTAGTTTCATTTAAGTTCCATCTTACTACTGTCATTATAAAAACGTTAATTGGTAGCTATAATTTTTTAAGTTTGTTGAATACAATCTACCAACCACTGTTTTCATAGCTATTGCCCACGTTTATTTCCTGTGCTGCTCCCTAGAAGTCAGTGTGTTTTTTATTTTCTTTGGTCCCAAAGAATAACAATTAAAAAAAAATGTAACTGCAGATACGCACTAGTGAAGAAAGACTTGTAGCCCTCTCCCACCTCACCTGCTCCTCGGGTTCAGTAACTGTCAACACTTGCTGCATTTGGTTCAGCTAATACTGTGCTCTCCTTCATAAAACACTCCCACGTGTGTCTATTCTGGGGCTGGAGCCATAGTTCAATCAGTAACATCCTTGGACCAACATGAGGACCGGAGTTCGGACCCTGGGAGTCATGTAAAAAAGTCAGGCATAGGTGTGCACCCGTCATCCCAGCACCTGATGGTACACAGCAGGATCCCTGGAGCTGCCGGCCAGCCAGGCTAGCCAAATCTCAGAGCTCCAACTCAGTGAGAGACCCTGTCTCAAAGAGCATCAAGAGACTCTTCACGTGACATCTGGCCTCTCCCCACACGCAGACACATAGACACACATTTCTTAACATTAGCATTAGGCAGGACTGGGTTATAGCTCAGGGCATAGCTTGCCCTACTTACATGAGGCTCTGTTTCACAAAACTATCAATAAATTGTTATTATCTTCTAAAACTAATGTATTCAAATTTCCTTAATTATTGTAAAAACACCCCAATGACTGTTTACATTGTTTTGTTCAAAGGTCTCATGTTTTCAAGGTTAAGGCAAGTAGCCTACCACAGATCATTGTATATAGATATTTTCTGTAAGCTAGATTTATCCCAAAATGTCCTTTGCACTATTTCAGTGATTGTCCCCTTTATAAAACCCTGATGATTTTGACAGGCATTTTGAAATAGTAATCAGCAAATGCCACACTACAAAAGAAGGTCAATTAGAGAAGGACCAGCAGTGTTTTATGACACAGCTTTTTATGACAGAGCTTTTTATGACATCACAGCTTTTTATGACAGAGCTTTTTATGACATCATAGCTTTTTATGACACAGCTTTTTTGAGGTGTAGAATATGTTTTTTGTGGGGACATGCTATACATTTCACCCAGTTTAAAGTGTACAAAATCTTGTATTCGCAGATATGGGATGCAAGGCAAGCCCCACTGTTATATATAAGACCCTGGAGTCAATTCCAAACACACCAAAAAACAACCTCTCACAGACATCCACTGCCACATCACATTTAGGACATTTACCTAAGAAGGAAATCCTTCATGCTCTACCTTCTAGTGGAGTTAGCCATGCCTCATCTTCCTACTTGTAGACATCTTTATCCTAGACGTCTCCCAAGAGCATAAGCACATCTCGTCAATGTGCCTGGCCTAACTCATTAGCACAGAGTTTTTGGGTTTGGCCATGTGGTAGATTCATGCCCGTCTCTAGTAACCAGCCTTCTACTGCATGAAAAGACCACGGTTTTGCTTATCCACTTACTGTGATTGTGCTTGACTTTGTTTTTCCATTTCTCCTCCCACTTGTTTCTGCTTTTATGAATAATGTTGATCTGACGAGAACATGTCTTAGTTTCTCTCGGAGCTTCCACTCAGAATTGGACTTCTGTAAGGTGCTAAGCTTGTTTTACATTGCTACCAACAATGTATTAGCATCCAATTTTTTTTTTTTTACTCTCATCACTTGTTTGGCTTTTTTATTTTAGCCTCTTTATAAAGTTGTATCTTATGGTTCTGAGGAGGAATATTGTTGCCCATCTTTTCACGTACTTACTGGCCACCTGCGTACCATTAATGGCTGTTGTCTGCTTTAGAGTTCTAATCAGAGCCCTGTGTTATGCTTAGCTTTTGCTTCTCTTTAACTCATCACACATTCTTTTTCTCTCATGATATCTTGCAGATTACAGGTCAGTTATTTTATAGAATATCCACAAATTGGGATTTGGGGGTCTTCTATCTTTTTCCCCCTCATGACCACACTGCGGTTATGCATTTTTGGATGAATTCCACTGAAGAATGCATCCCAACATCATCTCAAGGATTCACTCTTAGTCTGTTTATTACCATAATAATGTTAATCTTGATCTCTTGGCTACCATGATAGTGACTGGGTTTCTGCAATGTGAAAATTCTATCTTTTCCTTAAGGATTGGGGGAGATACTTTGAGTCTATATGTCATGTGCCCCAAAATTTTGCTTAGCGATTTTAGTATTTATTGATAGATTTTGCTTGAAGGCAATACCAATGCAATGTGTAGACCTTTACGCCTTCTGTTCTATGAGGAAATACCGTCATGTCTTCCTTAGCACTGACAGGGCAATAGGAACTAATAGCCATGTTATATCTGGTTGAAAATCCAATATTGCTCATCTTCACCTCATTATTCAAGTGACTGCATCTTTGGAGCTAGGAGCCCCTTCAGAACAGCTTCTGGTTTCCTTTCACAAGACTTCATATTCTTTTGACCATTTCATTACTTTGAGACACCACAGGTGTTCAAGGTTCATCATAGAGTTTTCCCTGCCCTGGCCCTGGAATCAGACACATCTTAGGAATTCTGATGTCCTCCTTGCAAAATTGTGTTTAGCAACCAGAATCTGTGTCCTGCATGTGCTCTTAGCTGACGTTATATAGTACTACCTGTCTACTGCTGTACAGTACTACCATAAATCCGGTAGCTTATAAAACAGCACCCACTTATTACTTTTCAGAATGTAGGCATGACTTAATTGGTATTTGGCTGAGGGTCTCATAAACGGCAGTCAGAGTGCCGGGAGGCTGGTTCTCATCTGGAGGCTCTCCTCACAGGCACTCTTGGTAGACTGTCCTCAGAAGGGTAGAAGAGGACTTTAGCATCTTGACATTGGTCACAGACTGTTTTTTCCTCCTTGCCACATGAGTCTCCCTCTCTCCAGCAAGGCCACTCGCTCAAAGCCAGCTATAGAGAGAATCTACAGTGAAACCTCTAGTGAGATAGTGGGGGTTTTTGTTTATTTTGTTGGGTTTTTTTTCCTTCATTAATGTATTAATTTATTCACTTTACATGCTTGTTGCAGTCCTCTCCCCCTTCGCAGTCACACACACACACACACACACACCCTTCTCCTCCTCAGATAAGGGAGAAGTCCCTCAGGGGTACCAGCCTGCCCTGGAACATTAAGTGAAATCAGGACTAGGTGCACCCTCCCCCACTGAGGCCAGACAAGGAAGCCCAGTTAGGGACAGGATCTACAGGGAGGCATCAGGGTTAGAGAGGGCTCCTACCCTTCCAGTTGTTGGGGACCCCCATGAAGACCAAGCTGTGCATCTGTTACGTATGTGCAGGGGCCTAGGCCCAGCCCATGCATGCTCTCTGGTTGGTGGGTCAGTCTCCGTGAGCCCCATAGGCCCAGGCTAGTTGACTCTGTAGGTCTTCTTGTGGAGCCCTTGAACCTCCAGCTCCCCCAACTCTTTCACGGGACTCCAAGAGCTCTGTCTAAAGTTTGGCTGTGGGTCTCTGCATCTGTTTCTATCAGCTGCTGGGTAAAGCCCCTACAAGGAGTTTTGCTAGGCTTAAGAGAGTGGTTTACAATGAAATGTCCTCTCAGAAGTGAGATGGCTCTCATCCTTGGATATCACTTTATTAGTTAGACACAAATCTCTGACCCTTGCCATGATCAACTGGAAGGACTTAGAAAGACATGCATGCCAGTAGATTGGGATTGTGGGTGGTGCCCTTGTTACAGTCTGTATACCACAGGGCTTATGTGTGGGCCCCACACAGAGAGTACTAGGAATCATATGTATGTATATTAACTCACTGCTGTGTAGCAAAACTTTTCCTGAGGAGACACAAGACATACATCTACTCACACTTGATAGGAACCCACAACAGACCAAAGTCCACCTTAGTGAAGCAGTGAGTTCTATAGGGGTTACTTACAGCAGCAAAAGTGGCTCAAAGCCCATCTCTAAAATGAGTGACAGCTCATAAAAACTAGAAAACCTGGAGCACACTGTGCAGCCTACAGGCAGCACAACAGGTCAGAGAGTGTCCTTTCTAGGTGCCTCAGTTGGTCTAAACCGCTTCCAGGCTGCTCAGTTGGTTTCTTCCACCACCCCCACCCTTACCCCCACCAATTCTACAATGTTCTCCCTGCATGTACACCTGCACATCAGAAGAGGGCACCAGATCTCATTATAGATGGTTGTGAGTTACCATGTGGTTGCTGGGAATTGAACTCAGGGACCTTCGGAAGAGCAGACAGTACTCTTAACCTCGGAGCCATCTCTCAGCCCTGGTTTCTGCTCCCTACAGGGAGCTGGTCTGATCTCAGTCTTCTTTGCAGCTTGGCTTGTCTCGGAGTCCTCTTTGAAGCTCAACTTCCTTCCATCTGAGGGGGACTCTCAGCTTCTGTTGCTTATTCTAGTGAACTGTTCAGCTTCAGTTCTGGAAGCTATTTTGAGTTGTTTACCTTCCTGCTTAAGAAGCTTCCCACAGGATGGAAAGTTCTAATCTTGAAGGAAACTTACACAACACTCACATAGACATTCACTTTTATATTTATGTATGTATTGTATATATAATAAAATCATGATATATTAGAGTTGATATAATACCTCTAGTTTTAATTTATTACCATAGGGTTCACTTTAGCATTCCCATTTGCTTAATTTTAATTTCTCAGTGAGAAGCCTAGTTCTCCTTCTCTGAAAGTATTTACTTGTTTGTTCAAGTCTAGTACCCAATTTCAAAATTATTATCCCATATCCCCATTAGAACCATTTTTACCACCTGGATTTATATGTAATTCTTTCTGGCATAGATTAGATGGTTTCATACTCCGGTGAGGTTCAGGCATTGCTGTTTCTCCTGATTTGTACCAATGTGCACTCCTATCACCACTGCAGTACAACATGCACACCCTGAAACCCTAACACTGTAATATCATATTTTTAAGTGGGTGCCAGTGGTAGGCTAGAAGTGCTATCTCAGCACTGTTCCATTTGCATTTGGGGGGAAGGGTAATATACCTAGGTTCACACTATCCTTGTGTCTTATTTTTCCAGCCTGATCTTTCTTGTCCTAGCAGTGCTGCAGTGAAATCTATGTGTTGCTGTGTCTCCATGTGTCTGTCTTTTTCTGTCTAGTCTTTGTTTCAGAAATATAATTGCTCTATGATTTAACATAAAAATCATGATTATACATCCAGTATGGATTGTGGGTTTTACTGTTAAAATGTCTTCTTTTCAAATTCAATGCTTTGCAGCTTCAAAAATAAGATTTTTAAAAATACCTTTGTAGGATCTTCCTTTTGACTCCTGTATTCCAGGCCTCAAGTGTGGGCATTCTATTGGAAATGGACACACCTGAGGTGCTCTGTTTCCAAACCAAAACTAAAAGAAGAAAGTGACAGCTGGGTTGTCATTGTTCAGTACTTGTAGTGAAAGTATATTGTGATTTTTGTTTAAAATTTTTTATCAAGTCCAGTTACTCAAAATAGTATTGTCGTTGGCTCTGGAGATGAGTGACAGCAAAGAGGGGCCTGCTCTCCAGCCAGCCTTTCCTGCCTTTCCAGTTTGAGACTGTACACATACATTTCAGCCGAAAGCATAACACCTTACACATGCGCACAGTGTGGAGACGAGACTTATTGCCACTTGTAGCACTTGGCTGAGACAGAAAGAGTGCCAAGTGAAATGCTGAAAAACAAAACAAACTGAATGTTAAAGGGGGCTCAGATCAGAGGGAGGAGAGCAGGAGCCCCAAGGGTGAGTGAGCCAGAAGCTTGCCTGAAGGTGCTTGTCTAGCTAGGGGAGCTCGACCTAGGTTCTCAGTCTTAGGGTCAAGGACAGAATGACCATCCTAGTGCTTTGCTGAATTAAAGTCTAGTGCAGATCCTTTCAATAAAGTTGAACTACTCTCTCAATAGAGCAACAACCTAGAAATAAGTTTCCACTGGCCTTCTCAGCCCCTGAAATAACCTAGTCCTGAACTTAGGAGACAAACAAATATTCTGAGAATGTATAATTAAAGCCAAGCCCTTATTCAGATTTCAGCTGCAATCTCTAATATCTGGAAAGTGTAAAGACTTGAGAATGGAGAATAAGAAAACCGTGAGTTAGTTTTCCTTTGTTGTAAGATGCAAAGTAGATCTCTTCTGGAGGAGAGTGCCTTCATCGCAGGCTCAGGCATTTGCCACAGCGACACTTCTGAGGGAAGTGAATAGCTAGCCCACAGAAAACAAACAAAACAAGCAACAATGAACCTCGGCCCAAATGTGAGTGCTCGAGCAGAAACAACTGGTGCAGCAGTGTGAAGTATGAAGTGAGTGCCTGTGGCTTCAGCCGAGGAGAGGCCTGAAGACGACAAAGATGTTAAATGAAAACAGGGAACCAGGGGATTCCAAGATGGCAGTGAGCGGTGTGGACCTTGTTTAGAAGCCAGAGAAATCAAGTCAGAAAATTGGACTTATTTCTTAAGCAAGAACATCAAGCCCCCCACCCCACTACAATGGGAGAAACCATAGTGCAAAAGGTACAAACTAGGGACAATCTAGTGCACCCCTGAACACAGGAAAAAGCACGGGCCTCCAGGGGAGCAGACCATCACTACTGGGCGACAGGTGATGGTGGCACTTGCTGAGGTAGACCGTGGGGAACCACCCACAGAGGTGATTGGTTGGGGCATGATTGGCAAGATCAGCCATGGGAAGTGGCAAGCAACGGGCTGCAAGGGACTGTGAGTGGCAGCGGTGGATGACACAGAGTAGACGAGCACCTTGTTTCAGTGTCGGGCTGCAACCAGCAGGGAGGAAAGGAAGGTCAGACTGCTGGACTGATCAGTGCACCAAAACAGAGTGGCCTACCTACAGAGCAAAAGATTAACAAAACAGAAGTCACGCAGCATCTCACATCCAAATCACAGATCCACTGTGTGGTGAATCCCTCCAAGGAGAACAAATAGCCAGAGGAGCCCTATAAAATCACGGAACCTAGGTGGCAGAGCTTAAACAAATATAGATACAGGAAGGCAGAGTCTGAGAAGACAGTATAGAAAGCAGCTCCCTATCAAAGGTACTCATCCCTGTGACTACCAGCTCAGAAAGCCCAAGCCCTCTAAGCAGATGCCTAAAGGAAAGAATAAGAGGTCTAATAACAAAAATCAAGACATAATGGCTCCACCAGAAAGCCTAGGAACCAACAGATACCCTATTATAGCAGAGTCACAGGAAAATGATCTCAAAACCGTGCTTATACAGCTATTTGAGAACTATAAAGAGGAAATTAATAAATCCTTCCAAGAATTCCAGAATAACACAAACAAATTAATAGAAGCCATCCAGGAGAAACAAGAAACCACAAGCAAACAGGTGAAGGAATTAAATAAAAACAGTTCAAGACATGAACACAGAATTAGACAATATTAAAAAATCACAAATTGAGAAAAACAGTGAAGTGGAACAATTAAAAAAGGAAGCAGGAATCCAACAGACAAATATAACTAACAGAACTCAACACATGGAAGAGAGAATCTCAGGTGCTGAAGATACAATAGAAGAAATTGATATATCTCTCACAGAAAATCTTGAAACAGAAAAATTGATGACATAAGGCATCCAAGAAATCAGGGACACCATGAGAAGGTGTAACCTCAGGATTATAGGAGTAGATAAAAAGGAAGATGCAAAGTACCAAGGACCAGAAAATGTCTTCAAGATAATCATAGAAGAAAACTTCCCCAGTCTACAGCAAGAGATACCCTTGAACATACAAGAGGCCTACAGAACACCAAATATGCTACACCAGAAAAGAAATTCCTCCCGGCACATAATAATCAAAACACTAAATGTGCAGAATAAAGAAAGGATATTAAAGGCTGCAAGAGAGAAAGGCAAAATAATATATAATGGCAGACCCATCAGAATTACACCTGACTTTTCAATAGAGACTATGAAAGCCAGAAGAGCTTGGACTGAGGTTATGCATACTCTTAAGAGACCACAGATGCAAACCCAGGCTACTATATCCAGCAAAACTTTCAATCAACATAGATGGAGAAAACAAGATATTCCATGACAAAGCCAAATTTAAACAGTATCTAAACACCAGCCCAGCTCTACAGAAAATAGTAGAAGGAAAACCTCATCACAACGAGGTTAGCCACACCCAAGAAAATGCAGCATACAGATAATCACATATCAACAAAACCAAAACATACACTGCCACACAGAATCACCACTAACGCCACAATAAAAGGATCCAATAACCATTGGTCAATAGTATCTCTCAACATCAATGGCCTTAACTCCCCAGTAAAAAGGCACAGGCTAACAAAATGGATGCAAAAACAAGATCTATCAATATGTTGCATTCAAGAAACATCTCATTAACAAAGATAAACATGTGAGAGCAAAGGGCTGGAAAAAATCTTTTCAAGCCAATGGTCTCAGGAAGCAAGTGGGAGTAGCCATTTTAATGTCTGATAAAATAGACTTTCAATTAAAATTGATCAAGAAAGATTGAGAAGGACACTTTGTCCTAATCAAAGGAAAAATACACCAAGAGGACATCACCTTCCTAAATATCTATACCCCAAATATTAGGGCACCTGCATTTGTAAAAGAAACACTTTTAAAGTTTAAATCACTCATTGATCCCAACACAATAATAGTGGGAGACCTCAACACCCCACTATCACCAATGAACAGATCCTCAAGGAAGAAATTAAATAGAGAAATAATCAAGCTAACAGAAGTCATGAATCAAATGGGCCTAATAGACATTCACAGAGCTTTTTACCCAAATAGAAAAGAATATACTTTCTTCTCTGTGCCACATGGAACCTTCTCCAAAATAGACCGTATAATTGGTCACAAAACAAGCCTCAGTAGATACAAGAAATTCAAGTAATCTCCTGCATCCTATCAGACCACCATGGCCTAAAGCTGAGCATCAACAACAATAGAAATAACAAAAAGCTACAAATACATGGAAACTGAACAGTTTTCTACTCAGTGACAACTGGGTCAGGGATGAAATAAAGAAAGAAATCAAAGACTTCCTAGAGTTCAGTGAAAATGAAGGCATGACATATTGAAACCTTTGGGACACAATGAAAGCAGTGCTAAGAAGAAAATTCATAGCATTAGGTGCCTTCATAAAGAAACTAGAGACAACACATATAAGTAACGTAATGGAACATCTGGAAACTCTAGAAAAAAAAAGAAGCAGACACACCCAACAGGAGTAGACGGCTGGAAATGATCAAACTCAGGACTAAAATCAGTAAGTTAGAAACAAAACAATTCAAAGAATCAACAAAACCAAGAGCTGGTTCTTTGAGAAAATCAACAAGATAGACAAACCCTTAGCCAAACTGACTAAAAGGCAAAGGGAGAGTACCCAAATTAACAAAATAAGAAATGAAAAGGGAGAAATAACAATGGATACCGAGGAAATCCAAAGAATCATTAGGTCTTACTTCAAAAGCCTATATGCCTCCAAAGTTGAATCAAGATCAGGCAAACAAATTAAACAGTCCTATATCCCCTAAGGAAACCTGTCAACTTGACAGAATCTAGAATGTTTAGGAGAAATACCTCAGGGCACATCTGAGATGGAGTTTTCAGACTGATACTTGAGGTAGGAAGAGCCACTCTAAAAGTGATGACCACCATGTCATGGCTTAGTGCTGGAGACTTTGTATAAAGGGGAAGGAGATAAGCACCAGCATTCATCTGGGTTTCTTGACTGAAGATTCAGTGTGAACAGCTATTTCACGGTTTAGCTGTCATTACTTTCCTACCATGATGAATTGAAGCCTGGAATTGTATGTCAAAATAAATTTGTTCACACTTGCAAAAAAAAAAGAAAACAGTGAACCCCAGAAAAGCAAATCCCAAAAAAGCACAGTGGGATTTCACTGAGATTAAGAGGCCTAATGTAGGTAAAGCAGACGCTAGAAGTACAGTCACAGGTAGAAGGAGGAGTACAGTCACAGGTAGAAGGAGTGCAGTCACAGGTAGAAGGAGTACAGTCACAGGTAGAAGGAGTAGTCACAGGTAGAAGGAGGAGTACAGTCACAGGTAGAAGGAGTACAGTCATAGGTAGAAGGAGTACAGTCATAGGTAGAAGGAGTACAGTCACAGAAGGAGTACAGTCATAGGTAGAAGGAGTACAGTCACAGGTAGAAGGAGTACAGTCACAGATAGAAGGAGGAGTACAGTCACAGGTAGAAGGAGTACAGTCACAGAAAGAGTATAGTCACAGGTAGAAGGAAGAGTACAATCACAGGTAGAAGGAGTAGTCACAGGTAGAAGGAGGGGTACAGTCATAGAAGGGGTACAGTCACAGGTAGAAGGAGGGGTACAGTCACAGGTAGAAGGAGGAGTACAGTCACAGGTAGAAGGAGTACAGTCATAGAAGGAATACAGTCACAGGTAGAAGGAGGAGTACAGTCACAGGTAGGAGTACAGTCACAGGTAGAAGGAGGAGTACAGTCACAGGTAGAAGGAGTACAGTCATAGAAGGAAATACAGTCACAGGTAGAAGGAGGAGTACAGTCATAGAAGGAATACAGTCACAGGTAGAAGGAGTACAGTCACAGATAGAAGGAGTACAGTCACAGAAGGAGTGCAGTCACAGGTAGAAGGAGTACAGTCACAGGTAGAAGGAGTACAGTCACAGGTAGAAAGAGTATAGTCACAGGTAGAAGGAGGAGTACAGTCATAGAAGGAGTACAGTCATAGGTAGAAGGAGTACAGTCACAGGTAGAAGGAAGAGTACAGTCACAGGTAGAAGGAGTACAGTCACAGGTAAAAGGAGTAGTCACAGGTAGAAGGAGTACAGTCACAGGTAGAAGGAATACAGTCACAGGTAGGAGTACAATCATAGGTAGAAGGAGTACAGTCATAGGTAGAAGGAGTACAGTCATAGGAGCTAAAAACTATGGAGAAAAACCTGGACTCTCATGCCTCACCCATGTGACAACACTGTGTTTAAGGACACTGGTTATGGGAAACTATTTTTCGCTCAGTTCTATACAGAAAAAAATTAGCTTAGAATTATTGTTGCTAATCTTCTTTTTCTTTTCTTTTGCAGCA
Organism: Acomys percivali; assembly: GCA_907169655.1. NCBI lineage: Eukaryota > Metazoa > Chordata > Mammalia > Rodentia > Muridae > Acomys > Acomys percivali. Next base: position 47,685,345 of record OU015743.1, on the reverse strand, counting down.
AGATGAGAAGATGAAGTAGATCCGGATCCTGGCTTTTCTGCTCTGAAAGCATGAGTCAGAGCAGAAACAGAACAAGGTGAAGACAACATAAGGAAGGTTCTGTTGTTGTGGA
>OU015743.1:47648956-47685223 GCA_907169655.1 Acomys percivali | reverse complement strand
GTACATGAAGGAGGTTCTGTTGTTGTGGACATGTTCTCTGCATGAAGGAGGTTCTGTTGTTGTGGACATGTCCTCTACATGAAGGTTCTGTTGTTGTGGACATGTTCTCTACATGAAGAGGGTCCTGTTACTTGTTTCTTTTGCTTTTTGCCCTTTCATGGATTATTGCTTTGTTTTAAGTATTGGTCATCACATAACTTGTTAATTTAAATTTCTACCAAATATCAGTTAACCAAGCAACTATTTTTATTTTAACAAAATAAAAGTATTAATAGTTTTGCATTGTTTATCTTGTATACCAGAATATCTTGGTTTTTGTTTGTTTGTTTTGTTTTTTTGGTTTTTTTGCTTTTGAGCCCTTCAGTTATCAAAGAGGGTTTGAAAGTCATCTCTGGTCCTAGCCTGATTTCATTTCCTCCCGCCATCCTGCCTATTGTAGAAACATTTGATAAGCAGCAGCCATAACTGTCATGGTTAATATCATCATCATCTCTGCAGAACCTAGGACCACCTAGGAGACAAACTCCAGGCATGCTGTGAGTGGCCTTGTCTATGTGAATGAAAGCCATGGGGCAAAGGGGTGCTGCCTGTGTGGATAAGAGGGAGCCACTGAAGCTTGAGTTACAGGCCATTGTCAGCTGTGCATTGGGCGTGGTGGGAACCAAACTCAGGTCCTCTGGAAGAGCACTAAATGCTCCTAACCCTTGAGCTGTCCTGTCAGACCCAGATCGGTAAGGGTGGCTGGGCTTTCTGAGTGGCCTGCTTTCTCTCTTAAATTTAGATTTGTTTTAAATTATGTGGCTCTATGCAGGAGTCTGTCCTCAGAAAGGCACACAGGATCCTCTAGAGCTAGTTATAAGAGGCTGTGAGCCATCTGACATAGGTGCTAGGAACTGAACTTGGGTCCTCTGTAAGCGTGAACTGAGCTGTCTCTTCGGCCGATTTTCATTTTCTTTTTTATTATTTAAGGAATAGTCCTACTTGTGTCTGAGACCACTACACAGTAGCGCAGTCACACAATGAGGCAAGCTTTATCTCTGACAATCTCTGGCTAATGAAAGAGTGGACCTACTGATCCGCTCATGAGCACTTGAAGTAGGCCTTGAGATGTCCTAGGACGGCAGGTTTGAGACACTGCTCATTGCAGAAGATCAAGGCACAGCATCCTTCTAACATTGAGGATGCCATGTCTACTGCTAACACGAGAGCCTGGTCCAGGCTGTGCAGTGGAGGTTGGAGGCCTTCCTTGTTAAGTAGCATTTTACTCTGGGGAGGTCTCATCCCGGGCAATCTGCTCATTCTCCAGGAATGCTGTTCAAGATTTCTGACCTGGAATTCCTCCAGCAGTATGATTTTGCTTCTTTTTCCTTTCCTTTCCTTTATGAGATTTTCCTTTATTTTTCTCCCATGCAAATTACTTTGTATTTTCTAGCCAGTTTTGTTTGTTTTTCTTTTACTGTTGGTAGAATTTGGTCACACTAAAAACAAAAACAAAAAGCAAGAAAACAATGTTTCCAAGTTATAAAGGTACCTACCTATCGTTTCAATTTTTCATACGTTTGATTTCTTAAAAATTATTACATTTGTGTGTGTGTGTGTGTGTGTGTATACATGTTATGGAATATGTGGAAGGTCAGTTTTCTCTTTCCATAGTGTGGATCCCAGGGAACTCAGGTCATCAGCTTTGGTGTTTATTCACTGAGCCATCTTTGTGGCCCCTACATTTAAATTTCAGACTGATACAGAGTTTATTGTATGGTGTGAAGTATACATGTAATATTTTGCTGTTTTCCAAATGATTTGTTGCTTTAAGGGCCCATATCTATTTACTGATTGGAAGTGCTACTTTTTAGTGTTCTGTTTCCATGTGAGTCATTTGTTGATTTTCCTGTCTTCACTTACATATATATTATGGCTGAATCTCTTTAGAATTTTAATGCTGTCCTTATAGATTTTATATATCTTTTAATAAATTTACGATTAGGCATCTTGTCCTTTTTGGAGGTTGACACAATCAAGGCATCCTCCATACATGTTTGCATGTATGGAGACTACTGATTTTTGTATGTTGACTAGTAAGCCCTGTTATGGCTTATAACAGTATTTGCCAGGCATGTTTCTTGAAGTAAGCTATCTGACCCTATTTTTGTGATTCTGTGACTAATGTAAGTTCATTGCTCAAAAGCCACTAGTTAGGGGGAAAGACATCAGGCTGCTCAAGGTCAGGAACTTTGGGAAGGCGGTAGAACAATAGTGTTCATCTTCCAAAACAAAGGCTGCTTTTGGGGATGCAGCTTTATGGGGGGGGCAAGAGGGCAGGACAGGAAGGGAGCAGAGGGGCCCTATGTTCTGGGTAGACTTCTTCATCCTTTGCTAGAAAATCTCAATAAAGCAACTAAACTTCATTGTGGGAAAGATTAAGCTTTGTCACAGGTGGAAGCAGTCTTGGCGGGCTTTACCCTTGGGGCACCCCATGAATACCTTGTGATAGACTGAGAGGAGCCATCCTGGGCCTGGAATTCAGGAAGCAGACCTGGGAACCCCACCTGGGCTATTGTTTTCCTAATGGACCCTCAACAGGAGAAGGAGACCACCCTTCCCATGTGACTCAGGCAGGTGGGGAAGAGAAAAACAACAGATTCAGCCGGGTTTTGGGAGAGCGTGTGGAGAAAGCGAACAGGCTGGACTATCACGTGGGCCAGAGAGACACCTAAGGACTCATCCCGTGAAACGGATACCGGAAGGTTCACTCTTTTGTCCCTTTAACCTTTTTTCCTTCTTGTGTAAGCTAGTTGGGTTGTATAATAAAGTTTAATTGTTAAGAAACAGAGCCAACATCTGGCGCCCGACGTGGGGCCCGATGGGTTCCACAGTTTCTAATGGTATGGGGGAAGATTCAGTATTCGACGGTATAGAAATGCTGTTTCAGGGTATCAGCAAAGTCACAACTGCTGTTGCAAAACTCTTTCCTGCCTTATACTTAGAGGGAATTCTCTGTTTTTTCATTGTCCTTTTATTACCATATTTCATGCTTAGAAGGATTAGAAGAAAGGCTAATGACATAGAAAAGCCGGAAGGGTCAGTAAGTTCTATCCTTTTAGAAAAGATTGCAGATTTGACTGGACAGATGGAAAGGCTGAGGAAAGAAAATGAAGGGATGGGAAAGCGGATAGAATTTTTGGTCATTGGGAATGATGAAGGACAGAATATAGAGAGACCGGAAAGCCAGAAAAAAACAGAAGAGTCAATAAGCTCTATCCTTTTGGAAAGAATTACTGACTTGACTGAGCAAATGGGCAAAATACAGAAAAAACTAGAAGGGCTGGAAAAGCAGAAGGCACCTTTGGTTAAAAAGGATGGAGAAGGTCCGAAACCAGAGGCAGAGGAAGCCAGACCAACCAGAAGGTCTTTGGAAGTAAATGTCCCAGTGGAGGACACCTCCACAGTCGCCCAGACACCTTCAGCTTTTCCAGTCACTGTAAGTCATGTGCCCGCACAAAATGGTGCTGAGGGTTACGATGAAATGGCTTGGCGTCCTGTAGACATGATGGATTTAAAACATTTTAAGGAATCCGTCGTCAAATATGGTATGCACTCTGCCTTCGTTAAACAAATGTTAAACAGCTGGGCTACTCAGAATAGACTGGTTCCCCAAGATTGGAAAAATTTAGTTTCAGCGGTATTGGAAGGAGCACAACAGTTACAGTGGTTATCATGGTGGCGAACAGAGGCTATAAAAATAGAACAAGAAAATACTACCCAGGGAATAAATATTAATAGAGATCAATTGCTTGGTGAAGGGCTAACATACTAACATAAGAGAACAAATTCAAGCTGAAGATAGAGTGATTGAACAATGTCGTAAGGCAGCCTTGAGAGCTTGGGAGCTGATAGAAGAACCTGGGAAAACAACTATTCCCTTTACTAAAGTGTTCCAAGGATCTTTGGAGCCATTTACCGAATTTTTACAGAGATTAGGATCTGCTATGGATAAGGTGATGCCAGATTCTGACAACAAACAGGCATTGAAACTTATCATGGCTTATGAGAATGCAAATACTGCATGTAAGAGGGTGCTTAGACCATTAAAGGAAAGAGGCGCTCCACTAGATGACTGGGTAAAGGAGACAGTTAATATCAACTCTCAGGAGTATCAAAATAATATTGTGGGACAAGCTTTAGCCAGAGAGCCCAGATATCATAATACTCGGTGCTTCAATTGTGGTAAAACTGGTCATATGCAAAGAAACTGTAGAGATAGAAGGCACAATAACCCAGGAGAAAATGTAACTCGTAGGAGAGAACAAGGAGGTTCTGGTTATGATGGAAATGAGGTACCAAGACTCCCAGGGTACTGTAGTCGCTGTGGAAAAGGGAAACACTGGTCTCGGGATTGTCAGTCTAAGAGAGATGTGCAAGGCAATATCTTGCCGACGGGAAATGGCAGGAGGGGGCCATCAGCTCAGGTCCCCATAAACAATGCCAGCCGAATTCCTTTGGCCAGTCGGGAAGTGACAAACCCATAGGAAAACGGGAACTGAGGGTTAGTGATCTAATGCATGCTACTGAAGGCAGTGCAGCCTTGGATCTGGCTTCAAATGTTTCTCTTACTCTATCTCCCCAGGTTGAATGTTACAAGTTAAATACTGGTGTTTTCGGACCTTTGCCTTCAGGCACAATAGGAATGGTTATGGGGAGAAGTGGGCTGACTTCTCATGGTTTTATTGTGCATCCCGGTATTATAGATAGAGATTCTAAAGAGGAAATAAAAATCATGACATGTGTAAAAAAGGAGATGAAAATCGATGCTGGGGATAGAATTGCTCAACTCTTACTGTTTCCTTACATTAAGGGCCAAGCCGCTCCAGTAGAACGGACTGGTGCATTCGGAAGCACAGGGACACGGGTGTTCTGGCAAACAGCAATTAATGATCAGAGACCTAAGTTAATTATACAATTGAATGGTGTTAAAATAGAAGGGTTGTTAGACAGCACAGCCGATGTCTCCATCATTTGCCAGAAGTCTTGGAACCAAAATTGGCCACTTAAGAAGGTTTATACAGAAATTGTAGGAATTGGCAAATTATCTCAAATAAAACAAAGTGTACAGTGGCTTGAGTGTGTGGGACCAGATGGGCAGATAGGGAGGCTGAAACCCTATGTGGCTGACATTCCCATAAATCTATGGGGAAGAGACCTTTTACAACAATGGGGTACTCAGATTACTATTCCTGCAAATACCGAGACAAACAAGGTTGAGACTAGGGGTGAATTGGTATGCGCTTCTGGGGAAGAGATTCATGTAAGTGATCAGGGGCGACCACAAGCTATGCCCATTGTCCAACCTCAGAACTCTTCAGGTTTAGAGTGTCAAAATTTATAAGAGGGGCCACTGCTGAGATACCAACCGCCTTGCCCCTAAAATGGATTTCAAACAGACCTGTATGGCAGGAGCAGTGGCCCTTAACAAAAGAAAAGTTACAGGCACTTCATGGTTTAGTGAGAGAGCAGCTGGAGGCTCAACACATCGAAGAATCTTCCAGTCCCTGGAATTCCCCTGTGTTTGTGGTAAGAAAGAAATCAGGTGGATGGAGAATGATAACAGATTTAAGGGCCATAAACAAGGTGATTCAACCCATGGGTTCTCTTCAACCTGGAATTCCTTTGCCTTCTTTGCTACCTAGGTCTTGGCATATAATTACAATTGATTTAAAAGATTGTTTTTCACCATACCTCTACATGAGAAGGACAGGGAAAGGTTTGCTTTCTCAGTACCTACTCTGAACAGTAGTTCTCCAATGAAGAGATATCATTGGAAGGTACTTCCACAGGGAATGTTGAATAGCCCAACTTTATGCCAGTATTTTGTGCAACAACCTTTAGAAATAATTCGTAGGCAGTTTCCTCAATCTATCATATACCATTACATGGATGATATTCTGCTAGCTGATTCTGATCCTAATGTTGTAGAAAAAATATTTCAGGAAGCACAAAGAATTCTGCCATGCTGGGGATTACAGATTGCTGTGGAAAAAATACAAAGAGGAGATTCAATTACCTATTTAGGCTATAAAATAACTGAACAAAAAATTCGACCACAAAAGGTACAGATCCGTAGAGATCAATTGCAAACTCTTAATGACTTTCAAAGATTATTGGGAGATATTAACTGGTTAAGGCCTACAATCGGGTTAGCTACCTATGAGTTAAGTAACTTGTTCCAAACCTTACAAGGAGATTCGGATTTAAACAGTCCTAGGTGTCTAACCGCTGAGGCCGAAAAGGAGTTAATTCTGGTGGAACAAAAACTTCAAAAGGCATATGTGGATAGAATTGATCCTGAACTTGGTTGCATTCTGGTTATTTTGCCTTCGAAACATTCTCCTACTAGTCTGCTTATGCAAAGGGAAGACGGGATCATAGAATGGATATTCCTGGCAAATAAACAAAACAAAAAATTGAAAACATACATGGAAAAAATTTCTGAATTGATTACAAAGGGAAGAATAAGGTTGTGCCAACTGTCAGGGATGGACCCGGTGGAAATTGTAGTGCCTCTTACTGATTCTGAGATTATGTCATTATGGGTAATTAATGAAGAGTGGCAAAAAGCTTGTAGTAACTATTTGGGAGACATTAACAATAGATACCCCAAAAGCAAACGTATACAGTTTATAAAAAGAACTAATTGGATCCTTCCAAGTATTGTAAAGAGGTCACCAATCTCAAGGGCACCCACCTTTTTCACTGATGCAAATAAATCAGGTATGGCTGGTTATAAGTCTGAAAAAATGACCAAGGTGATTAAAAGCCCATTTACATCAGTTCAAAAATCAGAATTATATGCAATCCTTATGGTATTGTTAGATTTTCCTGAACCTCTTAATATAATTACTGACTCTCAATATGCTGAAAGAGTTGTTTTGCATATTGAAACTGCTGAATTTACTCCTGATAACACAGAATTGACTACCTTATTTATAGAACTACAACAGGTCATCAGAAACAGAAATTATCCCTTGTATATTACTCATATTCAATCCCATACAGGTTTACCAGGTCCATTGGCACAAGGAAATGAAGAGATCGACAAATTATTGATAGGTAATGTATTCGAAGCCTCTAAATTTCATGAAAAACATCATGTCAATGGTAAGGGGTTGAAGAAAAGATTCTCTATCACTTGGCAACAAGCCAGAGAAATAATTAATAAGTGTCCTACATGTTCCTTATATAGTCAACTACCATTACCTGCAGGAATTAACCCTAGAGGTAACAAAAGGAATGAAATTTGGCAGATGGATGTGTTTCATTTTGCAGAATTTGGAAAAATGAGGTATGTGCATCATACCATTGATACATATTCAGGTTTTCAATGGGCAACTGCCTTAAGTTCTGAAAGGATCGACTGTGTGATTACTCATTTGCTGAAAATAATGGCATTTATGGGAATACCTGCACAAATTAAGACTGACAATGCTCCTGCATATGTATCCCTTAAGATGAAAAACTTCTTTATGTATTATAATATAAAACATGTTACTGGTATACCTCACAACCCCACAGGACAAGCAGTTGTGAAAAGAGCTAATCGTACCTTAAAAGACATGCTTATTAAACAAAAGGGAAGGGTAAAGACACCCAGGGACCAATTAAATAATGCTTTGTTGACTCTAAATTTTCTTAATGTAAATAATGAAGGGACATCAGCTGCGGAGAGACATTGGGTGATAGAAAAAACTGAGGAGTTGGGACAACCAATAGTCTACAAGGACTTGTCAAGTATGAAATGGAAACCTGCAGTAGTTTTGCGATGGGGTCGTGGGTATGTATATGTTTCCACAGGGAGTAAAAAATATGGTTACCAACGAAACTTATAAAGATTAGATCTGACCATATAGCAAGTGAATCTTAAGAGCTACCTGGTTCTTAACAACCTGACATTGTTTCTTACAGCTTGGAGAACTAATGCCCTCTTCTGTCCTATTGGTGGATTTTCAGGTAGAGCCCTGTATTATTTACAAAAGCAAGACAATGCTGAAGACAGAAGCGGGCAGCATGGGTGATATAACCCCAAAAGCATGCCTCTGGCACCTCGAGCAAGATGCCTCAACTGATGTTTCCTTGAAAAATTATATATGTACTAACATACCTGTACTAATGATTTCAAAAGTCTGCTTACTTTCAGAACAAAAAACAGGACAATTATGAAGATCGAACTTCTGCCTCTGGCATCACTGCTTCTTCCAGAAATTGCATGCATATTAACAATAAATCGGCTAGCCGAAAGGATCGATCCCAAAAGGACTGGACAAAAACAGCTAGCTTTTCCAGCGCTTGGCCAATACATTATTTTTCTTGGGTACCCAAAAAAGATTTTTCTCCTAAACAGCATAAAGTAATTTTGAAAAAACGACGCCCCCATTCCCAATAGGTGGGATGGGTGTTTTTCATGGGTTACCAATGCTCTTCTTTGCCTAACGGAGTTAGTTACAATTAATAAAATTTCAGTTGGGGATTTCTTCTTTCTTTCTCTCTTACCTTCTATCCCTTTTAATATTAAGGAAAAGGGGAGGAAGGGAGGATACAGGTTTGTAAAATAAAAGGTAGATTATTGAATCTACTAACTTCAAAAATCCTACATTGGTATTGTAAATTGATGAAAATTTAAGACTTTGGAAATCTAAGACTTTAACTTTTGCTTCACATTGATAAGAACTTAAATTGTATATTGTCATTCATTTTTGCCTAATGTATTGTATGTTATGTGTCAACAAAATATTATATATTGTATGATAGAAACTTAAGTTCATTTTGTTCAATGTTTATTTAATGTATTATTCATGTACCATTAATGTCTTATGAAAAACTGTTCGGGAAGATCAGGGATAAAAGTTGGTATTTAGTTCCTACTAGATACAAGCTTACTTTGTCATAGAGCAGGTTTGTTTAATTCCTTGTGTATGTCTTCAAAGAAATAGATTGATAACTAAAAATAGAGTTGATCTTCAAACTCTTCAGAGATCCACAGAATATGGCATTTAACGATGAGGACTTTCCTGACAGAGAGAGACATCCGCTCCCGGCGGCATCTCCATTTGCATCATTGAAGATGGGGGCTTCAAGAGGCTCAGGTGACAGAATGGTCACTGGAAGGAAAAACTGCTCTTATCTCTACTGCTGATGACAGGCTGACTGTCTACAATGATCAACAGTGATGCTGTAAAGTTGACTGTCCAGCTTTGAAGAGACTGGATGGACCAGACCGTCGGATTTCCTGCTTCAAAAAACAGTTTGTTGGATGTTTTGGGCCGATAAGGCTGAAAACTGATTGCCCCCATGAAGGAGAGAATCCGGTGACTGTCCAGGCTGTCTGCTCTCTCTGTCCTATGGAACTTGGAAGTTACCTGCCAGCTCTTCCTTTATTAGATAGATTTTCCTTCTTGGGTCTCTGATGGGATTGAAGACTAGATAGCCACAGTGTTGCTGGAAGCTTTAGTTTAAGAATTAAAAACACATTTACAGGTTGATAACTACAATTTCTCATGAAAGAAAAGGACTCTCTTTGGTAGGATAGTGAAATATTTTCTCTCAGGTTAACAAGTATAAAAGGATTTGGTTATGTACTTGATACCTGATGATTATGTATATATGTATATATATATGTGTATAGTTCTTAATTTTTTTAAAAGAGAAGGGGGATGTGTGGGAAAGATTAAGCTTTGTCACAGGTGGAAGCAGTCTTGGTGGGCTTTATCCTTGGGGCACCCCATGAATACCTTGTGATAGACTTGAGAGGAGCCATCCTGGGCCTGGAATTCAGGAAGCAGACCTGGGAACCCCACCTGGGCTATTGTTTTCCTAATGGACCCTCAACAGGAGAAGGAGACCACCCTTCCCATGTGACTCAGGCAGGTGGGGAAGAGAAAAACAACAGATTCAGCCGGGTTTTGGGAGAGCGTGTGGAGAAAGCGAACTGGCTGGACTATCACGCGGGCCAGAGAGACACCTAAGGACTCATCCCATGAAACGGATACCGGAAGGTTCACTCTTTTGTCCCTTTAACCTTTTTTCCTTCTTGTGTAAGCTAGTTGGGTTGTATAATAAAGTTTAATTGTTAAGAAACAGAGCTAACACTTAATCTCTTAAGCCAGTCCCTGTATATGCTTTAAATGTTGTATTCGTTTATTTTCCATCATGAGTATCCAAATACCCGCTAAAGCACCTTAAAAGTGGAAAGAAGGTTCATCTGTGCTTGCTTGTGCCCCTCAGGCAGCTGGATGTAATGGTGGGGAAATGTGGCAGGAAAAGGCATCTCAAACAGGAAGCAGGCAGATGAGGGTCCTGTGACCCACTTTCTCCAACTTGACCCCCCCTTCCCAAAATTGGGCCACCAGCTGTGGGAGGCAAATACTGACAAGAGATGCCTATGGGCAAGTGCTCAAATTCAAATTATCACAGGTAAACACTTGGACTGAGAGTTTATAGTTCCTCCTCCTGTAATTAACAAGACTGGCAAACACTTGGCCCTCAGATGTATCTGAAGATCAGATTAACTCGGACTCTAAATCTAGAGAAAAGTTACTGATTAGTGAGCTTGAGAGCCTTTTCCTAGTAGTTAACCTTGCAGTTAATCATTAACAAAGGCATCTTGCTGGAGAACGGGGAAATAACAAAAACGTAGTTTTTAAACATCAGGCAGCTTCACCTACTGCTAAGCCGTATGACAAAATGCATGATTTTTAAAGTCAAACCAACTGAAACTGAAAGGGTTTTCATTTTTCTTGATTGTAATTCTCCAACCGTCCATAGCTTTTCTTATCTAATCACTTGCTCCTAATTACACTTTTTGCTAGTTTCACCCTAGTAATGGCATTTTGCCCAGCGGTACCAGTCAGATCCAGTTGCCAGCTGGATTCAGCACTCAGAGTCAGCGCTCACTGTGCACCCCTGTCATAGGCCGCAGCCTGCCTTCACAAGACTTTCTCTCCCTCCCCCCCCCCCCCCCCCCCCCCCCCCCCGCATTCCTCTTTAGAAATCTCAGGGCTCGCCCCTGAGAGCCCCTCTTCTGAGGTGTTGGCAAAGGCTGAGCAGTGCCCTCCCTGAGAAGTTTCCAGATATCTAGGTTTTATTCCCCCAACCCCACCCCCTTGTTCCACAGGTGTTTCTTGCATGCAAAATTAAGCTCGTATAAAAGATTCTAACACTCTCCAGCCATTTCACATATGCATCTGCTATTTGTTTCTGTGCTTGCCTCTGCCTCCGAGAGCTGGCATTAAAGCCACCACTCCAGTTTTATTGGTATTATAATATTGGTATTTTTGTTTTTAAATAGATCTGTAGGCAAAATAAAGCAAATAGCTTGGTTTTTAAATATATATATATATATATATTTATATATATGAATGTTTTGCCTGCATGTGTCTGTGTTCCTGTGTGTATGCACATATGTGTGTGCATCTGTGTGCATGTATGTATGTGCATTTGTGTGTGCATGTGTGTATTTGTGTGTCTGTGCGCCTGAGGCCCTGGACCATCAGAAGAAGGAAATCAGATTCCTTGGAACCATAGTGATAGAAGACTGTGGTTGTTGGGAATTGAACCCTGGCCCTCTGTTAGAAACAAGTATTCAACCACTGAGCCATCTCTCCAGTTTTTAGTTACCTCTAAAGCTCTTCAAGCTGTGGAGCTGTGGGTTATTCTGTTCTGTGTACAAACTTGGTAACTTTCCACAATGAAAATGTTGTATAGCAGGGGGTTGTGGCGCACAGCTTTAGACCCAGCATTCAGGAGGCAGGAGGCAGCCAGAGATCTGTGAATTCAAGGTCAGCCTGGTTTACAAAGAGAGTTCCAAGATAGCAAGGCTGTTACACAGAGAAATCTTGGGAGGGTGAAGGAGAATAAGAAAAAGTATTTGCATGAATAAAATAATCTAGGGAGGTATACTAAGTGAAACGAGGTCTGAAAAACAATTGAATATCATTTGAGACTTAGCAAGGTTTATAATGGCGATTCTAAAATGTAAAGAGAGCCAAAAAAAAAAAAAAATCAAGGTTCTGGAGATAGATTTCAAGTATAGAGATAAGCATTTCCCAAGTAAATAAACGCTGTTGCTGTTTAAGGGTGCAAGACTCTCGGGACGTGACTCAGCAGTAAAGCCAGCCTGCCCTCTCTCTAAACAAGCAATCAATTAAAATGAACTGGAAGCCACTTCCAATACGCAAGCATTGGCACCGGAGAGCAAAGCAATGACTCAGGAACTCCTGCATCTGCAGAGCTGTCCCATCGACGCCAAAAACAAAAGATATCAGTTTGCCTCCCGCGCTGGCACGGGCGATAGTGTCAGGACAGTTTTTCTGTTAGGAACTCCGCAGCATTTGTTCTTCCAGAACTTTCTGGGAGGGTGGAGGCCTTGAGGCTCAGGCAGGCCCCGCCCCTCAGCCTCAGCCAATTTATTCTCTGCAAGGGCTGGTGCTGCACGGGACCTGCTAGAGAGCTCTTGAGTCATGGAAGCCCCGCAGCTACTCTTCTTTGTGAACGGCAGGAAGGTGAGCACCTGTGAGCTGTCTGGGTAGGGTGGGGAGACCCTTGCAAAAGTCGCTGGCCTTTTCCTAGCCTGCGCCCAGCTTTCCCTGAGACCTTGGCATGGCAGGCCTTTGCATCACTACTACGCACTAGAGACTTACAGCTTGAGAGACTAAGAGTTTCAGAATTGCCTGAAGCCAGGGGACTCAGCCTTCCCGACAGGCAGTGTCCAGACCCACCCTCCACCAGAACCCCAGCTTATAACATCTCCCAGCACATTCGGAATAAATAGCCTCCATTCTCAACCTGACTAGGGGAACAATACCCAGTCTCGACAGGGCCACAAAGATGCTCTGATTCAAGCTATTCTGTGATTTCTCAGATGATGTTGTGACTTCCTGAAGTCAAAGCAAGTTCCTGGCATGGCAGGGCTTGCCAGAACCAGGCTCTAGAGCCCCCTGCTGAGTGTGGCGCTTTGTTTTATTTCTGTGTAAGCTTTGGTCTTACAGCTGTTCCAGGCAAGGCCTGTTGCAAAGCCCCCAGCATCATTTAAAGCAAAAGTCTGAGCCATAGCCCCGCTTATTTGGAGTGTTCTCAGTATAAACTGATAGCACTTTGAGGGACTATCGGAGACCTGCTGTACTCAGCGTCAGGGCTGCTCAGTTTGTGTCCACCTGTGGTCCCTGAGTCTGGCTAGGGACAGCCAGAGGCCCTTGCCTGGCTGGCACCGGCTGACCCACGGGAAGCCAAGGAACGTTTAGCACCAGGCTACTTCATCTACAAGGCCTGTTCTGAGGCCTTGACTTGATTCACACCATGTTTTTGTTAACGTGTTTTCTTGAAGAACAGGCTCTCCCCAATTATAGGATCCATTAAGATCCCACAGGACCCCCATGAAGGTGAGCTAGGATGATGGGGTGAAACGGTTACCCGGCTCCTTTGTGCTTCCTCTTGCATTAATAGACAGTCTTCTGTCCTTACTAAACTAACAGGGAATCCATGTAGATCTGCGCTTACTCTCTGAGAAAACCTCTTGGAGGCTGGCTCCTTTACTAACAGGGGCAATGCTACCTACTACACAAGGAGTGATCATGAATATTCAATGTGTGTTTTCATTAACAGCCTAACATATGCTAAACTGTGTTTGGGCACACGGGAGACAGTGAACCACAGAAATGATGAAGCCCCTGCTGGCGTGGAGTTGTCACTCCACTGGGGGAAACAGCCAACATGCATATAAATAAGTGGAGAGAGTGTGGTGCCAGGCAGTGGCAGGTGCTAGCAGGAAGACAAAGTGAGAAGAGCAGGATCTGAGGGGGTGGGCAGGCGAAGGAGGATGTTTTGGCCTTTCAGAGCAGGGGAAACTGGAGCAGTGTCTGGGATGAAGTAGGACCCAGCCAAACATGCACATGGGGAAAAGATGTTTCAGGCAGAGAAATCCAGATGCAAAGGCCCTGGGGCGGGTTAGTGCTTGCGTGCTCAGAGAATAGATTATAGGGCTGGAGGTGTGGCCAGGAGCCAGAGGACAGCTTTATAGGGGATGCTAAGAGTTTAGAATGAGGTAACTGCCACATTGAGTCTGAGGTCTCCCGCTCTCTCCCTCCCATTCGCTCTCCCCCTCTGCTTCTAAAAAAGAGGCGGTTTACCAAGTAGTGCAACTTCATGCTCTACTGATTTTTAAGAATAAATGAGCCCTTTCTCGTTTCGAAAGCTTATGTTATCTCTCCTAGTCCCGCCGCTGGCACTGCTGGACCTCCAGGTGCCTTGGACCAGGTCCTGGGCTCAGGTGCTGTGTGAGCATTTGTAAAGTACACTCTAGAAATACTGGTTTCATTTTCAAAAATATCTACCCACCTACCCACCCCCCACCCCCACCAAACAACAGCAACAAATCATGCGGGCTCCCCCAACCCTTACCCCCGCCTTTTTACCCCTCCCAAGTTTTAGTTAAGCATGCTTCTCTGCTACACGGGTAGAAGCAGACAGTGAGGGGCTGCTTGGAGAAGCCGCTGGAGAGAGAGGCCCCGTGAAAAGCCACACTTGTGTGCCTCCCGTCTGCCTTTGCCAGACTCCTGGAAGACGTTCAGGAGATCTGGTGACCTGCAGACCAGGCCCTGGCTTTTGCTTTTTCCCTCTGCACAAGAGGAACCCTAACATGAGCAAACATAATGACAGTTAAAAGTCCGTGCACTGTCTAAGTGACATAAGGCAGCTCACAGAGAACAAATTGGCAGGACATAAAGGGACGTTTATCGATAAAGACACGCTGCCAAAGAGTTTTACACTCTTAAACACTGGGACTCCGGAATTAATTCACTGGAAGCCCACTCTTTTTGGTTCCTCTCCGAGAAATCCTAATTCCAGGGTGGAAGAAGAGGGTCATTTTAACAATTGCCTGGCTAGTTCAGAAATTCCCCCAGATGGCACGGCAGGTGCACACGATGGTCAGACTACTGTTCCAGAGCCGTCACTCCTGCAGGCCAGGCTTGCAGATGGCAGAGTGGAGGCAGGAGGACCTGTGGGACAGCTGTTGTAATTGCGAAGGCCCCAGATAAAGGCTCCTGTTGGTGGCGACGGTGGGAGGAGGGGCATTCAGCAAGTCGTTTTCAGACATTCAAGGAGCAGAACTTGGTGACAGTGATTACAGTGAGTGGAGAGAAAAGGTTAGAAACAGCCCAGGAGGCGTGAGTGAGACCAGAGTAAGCTTGGTGACTTAGCATGAAGTTTGTCTGAGGGCTAAACTTGTCCTATGGAAAGTATGCGTGTGTGCATGCGTGCATGCATGCACACAGTGCATGTATTGCGTGTTCCTCTAGGGTTTGCTTTGTCCCACAAGTGTCTAAGGAGGGCTGGAGGGGAGTGTCAGCACTGGAGTATGTGTTTTCTTCTCCTTCCTTCCCACAGGGGCAAAGCACTACAGCATGGAGAAAGATGCTAGGGCTTACATGCATATATGAAGCAAGCCGTGCTTCTGTCTGTTCCGGGAATGCCAAAGGAATCTCAGTGCATGGGGCTTGGAAGCAGAAGAGCAGAGGCACCAGCTAGGGGCCCACAGTAGAGCAAGGGATGAACAAAAACAAAAAAATGGCCACAATCCATTACCTTATGTGCTAACGTAGAACATTACATTTAAATTTTATTATATGTGTATGAGTGTTTTGCTTGCGTGTATGTCTGCGCAGCACAACGTGTACTTAAAACATTAATTTAAAAAAAATTTTTTTAATCAAAATAGAGAAAACAGGAGTTCAATGCCAGCCACCGGCTTTCAGTTTCTGCACCTGGCTGCACAGCCATGCGTGGCTCAGCCCATGCATTTGCTGCTGTAGTTTGGCTGTTTGGGGACTTGCTTGGCTGCCTGCCCTCTCCACTTACTTGGCAAAGAAGCCTTTTAAGTTAGCTGCATCCATCTCTCAGACGCTGCACTCTGCCAGCGGGACTTCTCTCTGTTCCTGCTTTTCTCCCCCCCCCCCCCGCCACACCCCCACTGTTCTGTTCTCTTCCAGTGTCTTCCTAGGAGAAGCTGGACAGAGTCACTAGTATGCCTGAGTGGAAACGGCCACCACTTTAAGGAGCAGCAATGACTCAGGATGAGGGACAGTCCGGGTTGGAGGTGTCTACTTTCACTTGAGTGTTGATGTTTGCATGTCACAGGTGCATCTCCCTCTGATCAGCAGGGTCCTACAGGTGTGGACAGAACACCCCACCAGCTCTCATTTCTGTGTGCATAACTATGGTTCTCTTGCACAGGTGATAGAAAAAAATGTCGATCCTGAAATGATGCTGTTACCGTACCTGAGAAAGAATCGTATCCTTTGCTGTGTGTTGTGAGTGTGTGGGTTTGTGTGTGTTAAGTCTGTGAGCCTGTGGGAGTCTGTGACCACATATGTGTATGTGTTTGTATGTGAACATGTGATATATCTGGAAGCCTGTAGCATGTCTGAGTGTGTATTTGTGTGTTCTTATGTGTGAGCTTGGAAGAAATATGAGTGTGTAGATGCCTGTGGGTCTTTCTGTGTGAACTTGTGGGAGGGTTTGTGTGTGTATGTTTGAGATACAAGTTTGAGTGTGTGTGTCTGTGCAGGTTGTGTGTGAGTGGGTCTCTAAGTGTTTGTGTGTTACTGTGGAAGAATGGGTGTGTTTGAGTGAGAATGTGTGAATGTGTACATGCATGTAAATGTGAAATAAATTATGCCATAATGTGTTAGGTATGTGTCTGAGCCTCTCCGTGTGTGTTTGAGTATGTATTAGTGAGCCTCTGAGTGTGTGTGCAACAGTGTTTGCAAATGTGTTTGTGTATGAGAGTTTGTGGGAGTGGTAATGTGTAAGAGTTTTTGAGTGTGTGAATGTGGGCCTGTAAGTGTGTGTGTAGCTGGATTTGTGTGTGAGAGAGCATTTTAGTGAGAGTGTTTGTGAATGCATACATGTGATTGTGCATTGTATGTGAGACTATATGAGTCTGTTGTGTGAGAATGACTGTCCTTATGTGTGTGTGTTTGAGTGTGTATGTATGTGTATGTCTGAGTGTATGAGTAACTTGTTTTAGCATGTGAGTGCATTTGTTTGAATGAGTGTGCCAGTGCATTCTCTTAACCTCTGCTTTAACACTAATTGGATGGCATAAAATAGGGAAATGAGCAAGGGGAATTAAAGAGAAGGATATTTAACAGTATTAATTAAGCATCCTCTAGAATTAACAGACAATATTTATACTTCATCTTCAATGACTGATGTTTATGCCATTGGAGAAAGAAAACAATGAAGTCATCTGAAAGCAAATGGAAAATCACACTTGAAAATATGGCCTTAAGCATGTTTCCGAGTCCATTATTCATGAACCCCAGTGGCTTCCGGAGGCCGGCCTTCCCACTGCATTAAATGCAAAATGTGACCGTTGTAGTTAGGTTATTTGTCCATTGGAGATGGAGAAATTCCAAGAAAGAGCCCAGAAGAAACATCAGTGGCATATGTTTGGTCCAGACTTCCTGAATGCCCACAGTGCCTCTGTGTGGTAGTCCTTAAGAGTTTGGTTCAGTGTGAGTGCCAGAAAACCCAGTGTCCAAACAGGATAGAAGGAGGAATGTTTTTCTCTCTCACTGTGTTGGTTCAGGAAGCAGAGACACCAGAAAGCACAGTGGCCTGTCAGAGTATTTTGTTAGGAGAGACGTCTGTGTGCAAGGAGGGTAAGGAGAGCCAGAGAAGGCTGGCTGGGCCATTAGCGCACAAGGCAAGTCCAGCCTGGGAAAGGAATTCGATAAAAGATTGAGGGGGACAATGCTAGCTAGACTTCAAGCCAGGCCAAAGCATGTACAACAAGGCTACTGGTGATGGCGAGCAAGGACGCCACTTCTTATATGTTACCGAGTCACCAGCAGGGGGCAGCCACGGAGATCTCCCCCTAGTGAACACTCAGGTGAAGGAAGTCAAAGCCCAGCAGATAGGTCCCTTGGTCATTTGCATTTATTTCAGTCCACAATTCAAAGGTGTAGCCCATGGTTATAAGGAAGTCACTCACGGTGGAGGGAGCTTACATGTACAGTAAAGAAGCAAAGAGCAACGGATGAAAGTGTGCGTGCTGCTGCCCAGTTCACTTCTTACACAGCCCAGAACCCCTCGCCCAGGCAACGACAGCCCCCTCCCTGCCTAGAAGTTAACATACTCAAGATAACCCTCCGCAGGCATGCCCAGAGGCCCATCTCCCAGCTGGTTCTATGTCGCGACCTCCCCGCCAGCAGGAAAGACGCCGACACCAGGATCCTTCTCGATCACGCTTTATTGGGAGCGCCTTTGAAGCTGAAGCAAAAAGACCCCAAGCCCTCGGAGCGCGCTGCTTATATGCAGGCCTTAGTGTGGTGTGTCTCTGGCTGATTGGTCCACCGGCCAATGCCTCATTAACATTCCCCCGTGCAGGAGGGGGGATTGGCCCTCCGGCCAATGCCTCATTATCATACCCCATGCAGGAGGGGGAAAGAGAAACATTGTTGTCGTGCCCTTATCCGCGCATGCGCAGGAGCTGAAGTTGGATCGGTACCACCACTGGGTGTGATCCGCGCCCAACAGTTCTAGAGCTCCTTAGTGCGGCAACACTGTCCGCTGTAAATCCTGGCACCTTCGTGCCTTCTCCACCCTGCTCAGCATAGAGATGAGGGAGGGAAGTCCACCCACTATATTGAATTTCGGTGAATAGAAGGAAGTAAAAGAAAAACAAAGGAATCCTCTTTCCCCTAGAAGTCATAAATAGTATTTATTTCAGCCTCCTACTGCCCAGCAGCATCCGTGACCCCATGAAGTGACAAAGGAAGCGGGAAGCTTTCATCTTCTACTCCGGTCAGCTCTGCGTGTGACAAAAACCAGAGGTTTATGCTACTGTAGAGTGACGAGGGGACAGAGGAAGCAGACAGATAAATGGCTCACTGTGTTTCAGTGTGACACAGATACTTCATAAAGCATTTATAACATCGTTTTTGTACTGTGCATCTCATCAGACACCTGCATAGTGATGAAGGTGAATATACAATGCACTCCCACCTGCAAATTCTCAAGTTCCTTCTTCTTCAGTCTGGCCCTCTTTTTGGCAGCCTGTGTGTCCCAGCTTCATACAAAGGGTAGGTGAAAGCTGTAACATACAAAAGGAAGCAGGAGCTGACGAGACTGAAATGGCAGCCACTGGTGATTCACAGCAAACTTTCCAGTACAAGTCTGTGATGGGGCTGCTTCTTAAGGCCAGAGCTATTCTAGAAAGAAAAAGCCAACATCATTAAACAAACAAACAAACAAACAAAAAACATTTTCTTTGACTCAGCCTCTTCCAGTCCGTCTCACAGGAACTAAGTATGGCTGTGGAGGTGGGGGCTGTGGCGCATGCACAGTGATGGTCTCACGATACAACCCCAGCACCAAGACAGTCAGGTATGTTGCAGCAGAGTCCAGCTAAGAGTGAACTTCTCAGTCCTTGCCTTGGTTTTATGCCCTTGTATGGGAGGAGTCTGTTTGTTTGTCTATATTTAATGTTTTGGATGAACTCTTCCAGACTTTCATATTCATCATATTCATCCCTCTTCTCCCCTAATTCCTGGATCTACCCCACTCCCAATCTATGTATTTTTTTTAAAATAATGCACTGAATCCAGTTTGTGCTGTCCATGCACTCATGAGTGTGGGGCCATCCGCTGGAGCATGGATGGCCCTACATGTACCACATCCTAAAGAAGACTGGCTCACCCCAACCCAGCAGCTGTCAACTGTTGATAGCTCCTGAGGAGATGACTTTTTAAAAATGTGATTTTGCAGCTTTTCTGGCTTATTTTGGTTTTAAAGCAAGACGGTCTTAACATTTGCATTTAAGCAAATAAATGTTGGGTGCATTTAAGCCAATGTTCAAACTCACCGTCACTAGGAAGCCTTGTCACTTGCTACTTAGGATCTGCCTGGGTCTAGCCTTGGGAAGTAGCATGTTCCCACATCCTCCGAGCTTCACCTCTATTGACTTCCCTTCTGGCTCCTTCTCTTGGCCGACATGTGAGCTTATTCCTGCTTTAGGGCCCGCACCTATGCTAACCGTCTGCCATTCATGTTGAACTCCTTCAAATCATCCAGAGTTTAGTAGAAGCATAAATTCACACACACACACACACACACACACACACACACACACACACACACCATGACCCACACAAGTCAATCCCCCCTCCCTCTTCCCTGCCCCCCATCCCCCCACTCATTTATCTGCAGCACTCTGGCTGTCCACCTTCTCTCTGCTGGGGTTGCTCTGACTCTGTTCACTAAGGAGTACCAATAGCTGCCGCTCTGCCTGGCACAAAGGCAGTCAGTCACCAGTACATGTGGTTACGCATCAATGAGTGGTATCCTTTCCATCTTTCTTTTGCTTGTATCCTATGGAAGCAACCTTTGCAGACTACGTAAACATGCAAGTTTTTCCTTAAATCTTCACAAATACCTTTCAAATACATTTTAATGGCTTTGTGTGCTGTTACCATTTTAAACCATCAAAACCAACCTCCACCTAGGGGATCATTTCTAGCGTTCATCAGTGAACTTTCTTATAGGTAATATTTATGTCCATGACCACTGAGCTATGATATATTTACAGAGGTGTAACTGCAGAGTTAAAGAGCACATGAATTTTAAAGCTATTTTCATGTCTTCCAAATGAACTGTCTCCCAGAAGAACTCCAAGAGAGCGTATTTTCACTCTTACGTGTGGTGTGCATCCCATTTCCCCAAGTCTTTATTAATAATGGACATTATGATTTTTGAAAATGTTAATGATTTTATTTGATAAAACGGTGTTTCTCGTGGTTTGGTTCAACTCTTTGCTGATTATTATGGGCTTAGAACATTTTCCTCTGGGATCCATCACTCATCTGCAGTTGTGTTTAGTAAATGAGAAGATTTTAAGTGTTGTTTTGAACTGGGTATTTTTAGCTCTTTACTTGACATCGTTTCTTCATTTGAAGAAGAAACTCGCTTTATTGCCCAACCAGCCTTGACCAGCTCCACCCACAGGATGGGAGCAGCTCTAGGTTCACGGCCAATTCCATGCAATTAGAGAGTGTCAGGCCCAGTGTGAAAGGAAAATTATTAAGTTGGTTGAAGCTGTTCAGGAATTGGAGTTATGAGGTCTACTTCTAATTCTACCACCGGCACTCCAGCTGTGACCCTGAATAAATCATGCTGATCCCCAGATTCTGTTTCTATAAAATGAAAATGTGCTGAGGATGAAGCATAGGGCCTAGGGCATCACCCCTAGCCTGCCACCTGGGGGTACCCAGCCGGTGCTCAGTTCTCCTTTCCACTGATTCATGTGATTTGTAATCCGTGCTTCTCTTTTGCATTCGGAAGGCATCACCCAGTCAATGCCTGCCTGACCCCCATCTGCTCTCTGTATGGTACAGCCGTCACCACAGTGGAAGGCATCGGCAGTACCAGGACCAGACTTCATCCTATTCAGGTGAGGATGCTCTGCTCCCCTAAGGGTCCCTTTGGGTCTACTTTACAAAGAGTAGGATACCTGGGCCACGTTGCTTGGTCACTGGTAACAGTTAAAGCCCAAGAAAGAGTAAGGCTGAGGTGCTGGGGTGTAGGAGTAACTGGCTTAGTGGGAGCAAACTATGGAAGACTGGAAGACCCCCTCCTTAAGGAAATGCTGACCCGACCAGCTGTGTCTCCTCTGTGTTCTAATTAAAGAGAACTATCCATCTCGCGTCTCCAAACCCAGAAACAAACACCAGCCATGTGCACTGGCATATACAGTTTTTGGTTTGTCATTGTTGGATAGTGGAAAACAGCTCAGTTTAAAAAGCTGAATTGAAAACATCAGCCCCCCCACCCCCCAAAAGATGTGCCGAGCTTGGACTTGTGGGAGGCCAGGCTCTGGCCATGGAGTCTGCAGCTGTTTCTTAGAGCAGCGCCTTCTGAGGGCTGTCGCTCAGGACTCTCCCCCTCACATCAACAGGTGTGCTCCTCCCAACCCGCCATCTTCTTGATCTAGTTGTTGAGGGGCGTCTGTCTATAGAGGGGTGGGCAGCACAGGGACAAGACAGGAGCCACGTAGGACACAGGCGAACTTCACGATCTGTAGGTGTGATAAAAAAAAATCTTGGGTTTGATGTTTGCTACTCTTGGGTTTAACACGAGAGCAGAGTTTAATGATTTGAAACCCATTAAGCTAAAGAGGATACAGCCTGGACACGCTGTGAGACTGGACCTCACACAGGCACAGGGGCCTGTTTCGTTTTCAACTGTGCAATGATGCTGGGAGACGGCAGCCAGAATGTACTTCTATTAACCTCAGACTCCAGAGAGAAAATGGTGGGGGGGTGGGGGCGGGGATGGGGGGAAACAACGTTTCTATCTTGATTGGATTTCGGTTCTGGTGTTTTGTAAACTCCTGTATGCTAGAGGAATGGAGTAGCACAGCTATGGGAAGATTAAATCATTCGTGAAATACTGAGTGTGCGTGGCTCAGTGAGTTAGCTGGTCATTCAGAGGCCCAGAACTACTGTCTTAAGTTAAGGCAAGCAGCTTATGGGGCTCAACAGTCAGACTGACCAGAGGAAGCCACCTGAGATGACGGCTTTTGGGGTGGGAGTGGGGTCCTCCCCTCCAAATTCAGTGAGCAAAAGAATGCCCCTGGGAAGTTGCTCTGAGTTTTCAGGCCTGGAAGAGAGTGCAAAGTCTGGATTTCTTACCTTGTTGCTCTCCCAGGAGAGGCTCGCCAAGTGTCACGGCACGCAGTGTGGATTCTGCAGTCCCGGAATGGTGATGTCCATGTACGCACTGCTCAGGAACCACCCGGAGCCCACTCTAGAGCAGCTAACTGATGCCCTTGGTGGTAAGCATGTTTTTATTTTTAAGTGATAATGACAGTAATAACTGGGCACCTACCATACGTCACACGCTAAGCTAAATGCCGTTTGGAAATTGGTTTCAATAACTTTATAAGATAGTTGTAATTAGCATCTTCATTTCGTAGTTGGACAAGCTGAGATCTAGAGAGAGTGATTTATTATCACTTATCCCACCTGTACAGAAGAGTTGATTTTTAGAAGTCAGCGTGCAAACCAGATCTACACATTGTGTTTGACTGATGGATTGCCCAAGGCTCTTCTTCTCTCTCCCCGTATTGTTCACTTGTGTTCTACAGTCATCAGGGAGCTGGGTTGTCCATCCACCCTGGGAAAATCGTGTTGCACCATTACCGTTGTTTCTTATTGACTGTGTTAGTGGCATCCTAGCTGAGAGGCCTGACTCTGGGGAGCCCGCAGCAAACCAGGTCCCCGCCCTCACCCTGGAGATCCAGTGGAAAAGGTGATGATGAAGGCAGGAAAGGAATGACATTTTCTGTGGGATTATACCAGGAAAAGAAGAGAGATGGAATGTCTCATGACCCTGTCATCTGGAACACTGGCTTTAAATAGAGGGCGCAGTGCAAAAGCCAGAGGAAAGGGGACTGCACAGCTGGGCCTCAGTGTTGCCCCCCCACCCCCATGTGCTGCCAAGGATGCTGCTGTTGCTCAGGTGTGATCTCCATTGATGTCACAGGAGGTTTATCTGTCAAGCCTGTGGTCCTCAGGAGATGGCTGCTTCTTTATGGAACTCAATCAGCCTGGGCAATCTGTCTGCAGAGCTCCACTGTTCTTGGGAGTTACAGGGCAGTAACGGAAGACTCCTAGGTACCACTTCAAGAGTCTGGGCAGGACATTTGGAGCTGTCCCTGGATCTCTTAAAAGCACCTCCGTTATCTTGGTGTGCTCAGCCTTCAAGGGAGAAGAATAGGGAGCGGCTTTGGATAAACACACTGTAAAGGATGGTGTGCTGCCATCAGAGTGGACCAGGAATGTCACTTAAATATAAAGCAAAGGAGGCAGGACAGAATGAAGGCAGAGGTGGCATGTGTCATCCTGGTTTTAGTTACCATCGACTCCCATAAGCCCGAGTGAAGAATCAGTGATCTTTAGCAAAAGCAGCTTCTGAGCCATGTTTCAGATGCCCTCACTACCGCGTGGCAAGGATCGGAGGGGTGTGGGTGAGTGGCGGAGTGCCGCTGGAAGTCAGACTGCAATCTGCAAGTGGGACTTATTTTAATGACCCCTTTGCATTCTGAGCTGTTTCTCCAAATTTCCGTCCCCCTTCCGTGTGTGTGTGTGTGTGTGTGTGTGTGTAAGTAATCATCGACAAGGGTCTGAACAAGTTTGAAGCAGTAATAGATTCTGAGATTCCCCGTCTGCCTGATGAAATACTCCCTGCATCTCTTTGCCTTTGTCTCTTACCTCTTTTTTCTCTGCTCACAAAGCAGGAGCCTAAAGCCCATGCTTACTTCCTCTTTTAGATGCTTCACGGACTCTCAAAGCAATCTCAGGTACAAAGGAGTAACATAGCACCTAAACGGGTCCTACCTGGTTTCCTGGAGGTCACATTGTTGCTTTATAGATGTTAGAGATGTAAACACTGACAGAGGATTCTCAAATTTTAGGATGCTTAAGACGTGCACGGGAAATGCATCAATAATGAAGATCTGAGTGAACCAACCGAGAGCATAATCTTGTTCTGTTTCTAAAATTAGACCTCAGGATCTAGGGAAATGGCTGCCAGTGCAGTGTCCTGAGGACCTGAGTTTTGATCCCTGCCACCCATGTTAAAGTCTGGAAGTGATGATGTATAACCTCTGTGCTGGTGACAAGAGGATGTACCAGACACAGGAGGCTCCCCGAACTCATTGGCCAGCCTACCTAGGAGAACTGACGAATCCCAAGGTCTGCGAGAGACTCTGTCTTAAAACAAGGTGGAGAACAATTGAGCAAGATACCCAGCATCCACCTGAGCCCTCAACATGCACTCATACATGCTTGCACACACACCAACAGGAACATACATAGACCACACACACAAGTAAAATATGACCTCATATTGGGGGTGGAGTAAGAACACAGAGCCACTGTGAGAGAGACACTGACCAGACCATTTATTGTAAATCAATTGTCTGCTTAGTTGCCTCCCAAGTTCACAATCTACTTACCTTTTCTTTACTGTTACAGAGTAATTCAGAGCTATCAACGAACACACCTCACTCTGTCTTTCTTTCTCCATCTTTCCTTTGTTCTGCCTCTGTCACAAATTGATAGCTGCCACAGTAAGTATTAATAATGAGGGGAACTTTTCTTTAAAGAAAAAAAAAGGTAGAAAGTCCTGCCACTTGTAACCACAGGCATGCTCCATAGCACAATTTGCTAAGCGGAAACAAGCCACACCCAGGAGTGCAAACATTGTATCATGCTACTCATAAAAGGAACCTGAGATAGTCCAATATGTAGAAGTGAGGAATAGGATTGTGATTGAAAAGTGATTACCTGAGACGGGAGAAGGAGAAAATGAGGAAATATCAATCAAAGGTCACAAAGTTTATTACACAAAATAAATAAGCCCAATAAATTCAACTCAGTTCCCACAGCTACCAATACTATGTTATATGTATAAACAGTTGCTGTGAGTGGTAGAGCTTTTGTTAAATGCCTTCTCTCTGGAGAATGATTAAATAAATAAATGGCCTGAGGAAACTTAGAGCAGTGGGTATGCTCAGAGTATTGACTGTGAGGATAGACTCCCCAGATGCACACTTATCTCCAGATATATTGATCACTGATCAGTTGATTAGACAAATACGGATTTTTTATGTCAACAACATCTCAATAAAGTGTCTGTGGTTTTAAGTTTATCTCTTGATTGTAACTACTGACCAAGTTTCTGTCTTAAAATTATTGTGTCCTTTGACCATCTGTCACAAAAAGAGGCTATGAAATGTGTTTACAGAGAGTAAGTACAGATGGCTGAGATGTTAAAATATACTTTAGGACTCTTGACTGAATGTCCCAAGATGCTGATGTAAGAAATGAAATACCAGACACAAGATTTCAAAAGTAGGGCATCAAACAAAGCTTACTTCTAAGATGGGGTCCATCGTGCTGTTATTCGCTTGGCATCTCATGCTTCTGTTGGGGCATTTGAGTAATCAAGTTGGCTCTGTCTTCTTCAGGAAACCTGTGCCGCTGTACTGGATACAGGCCCATAATTGATGCGTGCAAGACCTTCTGTAAAGTAAGTAGAAAGGGATACACGGTTGAACGTATTTTCCCCAAAATAAAACCAAGGACTGTAGGAGTTGCCTGGTATGATTATGGCAACAGTAATTTCTACTAATACAGGGTCATTTCCTCTCTCAAGGTCTACAATGCCCATGTGTCACTCTCAGGCAGGAGGCTTAACCTTACTGCCTGGATAGTCAACTTGTGAGCATCCAAGCAGTTTGACATTGGCCATAAGTCATTCCTTTCAGGAAGTTGCTCCTGATCTATTTGCCTAAAGTTAGGGACCGACCGTGCCTGGGTGCCTATGTAGCCCTCTGTGAACATGGTTATGTGTATATGTGTGACACTGGTCATAGTGGCACAGATGTCCATGAGCCATTTCATGTTTTTACTGGACTGGCTGCTTGACAGTGGAGGCTGTCCTTCTCCAGGGCACAGTCACCACATAGTAATTAGTAGCTATTTAAGCATTAATATTAATAGAACTAATAAGATCCTATGAAAGACATTGCTTTCTTTGTCTTTGTTTTTAAATTATCATACAAAGTAACAGGCTTGCTTTGTGGCATTTTAAATTTTGCTTAGTTGGGGCTGGAGAGATGGCTCAGAGGTTAAGAGCACTGGTGGATCTTCCAAAGGTCCTGAGTTCAATTCCCAGCAACCACATGGTAGCTCACAACCATCTATAATGAGATCTGGTGCCCTCTTCTGGTGGGCAGGCCCCCATGCAGGCAAGATGTTGTATGCATAATAAATAAATAAATCTTTAAAAATTTTTTGCTTAGTCATGTTTAATCCTCCCCTACCACCAGAAGATCATTTCTTCAAGATGAACTGTCGCATCAATACCTCATCGATAGAATCAAAGCAATATGCCAATTTTTGTTACTATTATCAATGGTATTTATTGATAGTGTTAATAATTAACATGGTTACTATTTATTGCTATAAGGCAGGATTATCTATTAAGGCCTTTTTAAACTTTATTTAATAATTACCAGTATTCATAATTTCTTGTAAACTTAGTTTTTCAATAGAGTTATCTTGGATATGTTAAAAACACAAATGGTTTTCTTTTACAACACCTTACAATATCCGTTCAACAGCTTTGACCATAGGCACCCGGTTAACAACAGAATTCTGACTGACTTGGGCTTTTTGTGTGGGTTCCCCCCCTCCCCCAACTAGGTTTCTGGCTGCTGTCAAAGTAAAGAAAGTGGGGTGTGCTGTTTGGATAAAGGAATAAATGGACTGGCAGAATTTCCGGAAGCCGATGAGGTCAGTGAATGGCAGAGTTGGTCTATGGTCGTTAGCGGCATGAGCAGCAGCACCTAACGTAATCTTGAGAAGAATCAGCGCTGCCCAGGCTGACTGACTTGGCTGTGCCAGCGTGTTCCCTCTCCCATTCTCACTGTCTCTTTATACTCTAACAATTCAGCCTGGGAGGAAATTGGGGATGGAGAAAGCAGAGCAGTTGGATGGGGGCGTGGCCTCCAATCCGTTTGGATGGGGGCGTGGCCTCCAATCCTCCTGTAGCACAGTAGGGTGACTGAGTTTACAACTAAAGGACCATTTCAGAATAACTGGTAGAACACTGAACATTCTCAGCACGAAGAAACGATTCACGTCTGCAATGCTGGATGCTAAACAATGAATCATGTCAGTGCACTGCAGTGTCACTCAGCCCCACAAGTAGATGTAATTTTTTTTTACCAATTGAAAGCAAAAGAATCTATTTTACGTATCGGTCATATTTAAACACTATTATCTGTAGGAGAGAGAACCCCTGATCTCTGGTGTCGCTAAGTTCTTAAACAACATTTTCTTTTCCTCTTTTTTTTTTTTTTTTTTTTTTTTTTTTTCTTCTTTTTTTCTGGGTTCTGTGCTGCAGTTATATCTGCTCCGGGACTTTACCTCCCTCCTGCCTTCAGTTCCTGTTCCCTTGGTTCTGCCCAGATAGCTATGGTCTGATTGAGTTCCTGCATTTTTCTTTCTGTTACCCTTTATTATTTTTATTATAATTTACAGATTTATTTATTTATTATGTATACAATGTTTTGCCTGCACATATACCCACTGGCCAGAAGAGGGCACTGAATCTCATTATATGCTTGTGAGCCACCATGTGGTTGCTGGGAATTAAACTCAGGACCTTTGGAACAGCAGTCAGTGCTCTTAACCGCTGAGCCATCTCTCCAGTGCTGGAGATTGAACCGACATCCTTATGCATTCTGGACATCCTTTCCCTTCCTTTTACCTTTTATTTTGAGTCAAGATCTTCCTCTAAACAGTGTTTTCTTTCTTTCTT
This sequence comes from Acomys percivali, assembly GCA_907169655.1. Classification (NCBI taxonomy): domain Eukaryota; kingdom Metazoa; phylum Chordata; class Mammalia; order Rodentia; family Muridae; genus Acomys; species Acomys percivali. The sequence goes on along the minus strand of OU015743.1, from coordinate 47,656,786 downwards.
CCTTTTCTTTCTTTCTTTCTTTCTTTCTTTCTTTCTTTCTTTTTGTTTTGTTTTCCGAGACAGGGTTTCTCTGTGTAGCCTTGACTGTCCTGGACTCACTTTGTAGACCAGGCTGGCCTTGAACTCACAGTGATCCACCTGCCTCTGCCTCCTGAGTGCTGGGATTAAAGGCGTGCACCACCACGCCTGGCTAAACAGAGTTTTCAATGACTGGAAGCAAAGTGGAGACAGAAGGAAGAACAATGACAGGCGAGGTGGCGATGCCGACTCTCCCTGAAGTTCTTAATGTCGGCTTGCTCCTGCCTGTCTCCTCCTCTGTCCCCAAACTGTGGGGACTTGAAGAGTGCAGAGGCCCACTGACACCTGCAGAGTTTTTTAGAGGTCAAGGTCACATGAGAGTTCTTGTCTGGAGCTAGGATCATGACTGATCAGCTCCTTTTTGTCTGTCTGTCTGTCTGTCTGTCTGTCTGTCTGTCGGTCTGTCTTATTTAAGGGGGAGATGAGGTTTGAAGCTCACTCAAATGTATCAAACTCATCAAATAACTAAGACTGGCCTTGAATTCCTGACATGCCTGCCTCTGTTTTCCACGTTCTGTGATTATAGGCATGTGCCGCCGCCGCCATACCTGGATTGTCTGGCCATCTTCTTCCGGTCTCATCCCACAAAGAATTTAAAAGTAGGGGGTGCTTGACAATAGTATAGTAGTCACCCTTCATCCACAGCTTCCCTTCCTGCGATCCAAGTTACCTGTACCCAACCATGTTCTGAAAACACTATGTGGGAAATTCTAGAAATAGTTTGTGTTTCAGATTGCGTGTCATTGTGAATAGCATGATGAGCTCTCACTGTGCCCTTCCCTGTTGCACTTGGAGTGTGAACCACCCCTTTGTCCAGCGTATCCACAGGGAATACACCACCTGCCCATCTGTCACTGAGTACCGGGAAGGCTTGAGGACTTAAAGGAATGGCAAAGAACAATCCTGTAGATCTCTGTATTATCCTCCCTAGGAACAGCAGAAGAGGGCAACCCAGGGGGATGAGTTCTCATGTCTTCCATAGTCTCATTAATCTTTCTCAAGTTTTGTAGGAGCCTCCATTTTCCTGAGTTCTTTTTAATAACAAATATAGGAGTATTCCAGGGTCTCTTGGAAGGTTCTGTATGCCCCAGTTGTAACTGCTCATTAACCAGATCTGTGGCTGCTTGTGTCTTTTCTGCCACTGTTCCGCCCTTACAGGAATCTCAGATTCCCAAGCAGTGGAGTCAGCAGCTATTTTAATAGTGGCCTCTAGAAAAAATATTCTTATCAAAGCCTTATCCTTGTCTGTTTTGATTTTGTTTAGGTTGTATGGGTTCTTTAATACCCTATTTTTTTCTAGTCCCTTATTGGGATCCAATTTCATTTGTATCATTTGAGGAGTAACTTTATCATTTGGACTTACTAAAAGAATTCCTATCCCATGTTCCAAATGTCCTTTCCCATACCATGAAAAGTAAAGATGGAATCACATAGGGACAAAAGGAACCAGAAAACTCCTTATCTGATCATGTTAAAGTCTGGCCGCTTTTTGCCATGTTGGCAGCTTGTCCTAAGCCAATTTAAGTTGATGGAGTATTTTAGTTTGCCAAGAGAAGGCCCAGTCTTTTCCAGCAATATAGGAAATATCAACTCCTGTATCTATAAGATCCTCAGTAGCCTTATCCTATATCTTTAAGATTTTTATGGGGTTCGAAAGTTTGACTTCCTGTATCCAGAAAGCCATATTGTCAAAGGCCAGCCTTGGCACACAGGGTTAAACTGAGGTGGGATGTTGATGAAATAATCCAAAAGCTGATAGCTCCTGGCATCTCAGGGCCCTGCTGAGAAACTCTGAACTCTCTTTAACTCCTTAAGGGCCAAAGCTGATGTCTCCTGATGTCTCAGGGCCTGTACTGTTTGTAACTGTCAAGAAAGAAAAGAGAAAGAAAAAGAGAATCACACACACACACACACACACACACACACACACACACACACACACCACCGTGGATGAAGCAAAGACAGGCTCCAAAGAAGTCTTTGTTTTATTTTTCTTAGTTCCTTTTATGCCTTCTGAGACAAACTTCTCTACATCAGAAGAAATATTACCTCATGGCCATAAAAACAATTATCATAAAAAGAGATAAAGTCCTTATCCAGAGGGAGTCACAGCAGGATTATTGACTGCATGTAAAACTCATACCTAACTAAACTTCTTTATCATAGTCTTCATGTCATAGGTTAGCAAAGGTTAAGGAGTTATAGCAGGATTACTGTTTACATGTTTTTCCGTTAAGACTCATATCTAGGGCTGGAGAGATGGCTGAGAGGTTAAGAGCACTGGCTGCTCTTCTAAAGGTCCTGAGTTCAATTCCCAGCAACCACATGGTGGCTCACAACCATCTATAGTGAGATCTGGTGCCCTCTTCTGGTGTGTAGGTGTACATGTAGGCAGAGCACTATATACATAGTAAATATTTTTTTTAATAAATCTTTTTTAAAAAGACTCAAATCTAACTAAACATTCTTCATCTGTCTTTCATTCCATGAATTCATTGAAAGTTCAAAGCAATAGTTTTTTATGTCATAGGTTCACAAGGTTTAAGCAGGACAAACCTATAGTAGCAAGTTTTTTTTCCTGTACTAGCTGGCTACAATATATATATTTTTGTTTTGTTTTGTTTTTTTTGTTTTTCGAGACAGGGTCTTTCTGTGTAGCCTTGGCTGTCCTGGACTCACTTTGTAGACCAGGCTGGCCTCGAACTCACAGCGATCCACCAGCCTCTGCCTCCCGAGTGCTGGGATTAAAGGCGTGCGCCACCACGAGCAGGTCATTTATCTTAGTCTCATTTTTAAAGTTTTATATTGCTAAATTAGCTAACTAATTATCTATTCTTTTTCCTGGCTTTTCTGACCATGGCCATCTCCGGGAAGTTCGCTTGCTTGCTGCAGCTATTTTGACATGGCATCTGTTGTCACATCATTAGAGCCAAACCCTCAATTTCTGAGAAAAGGCTTTTGTGTAATCCCCATTATTTGAGGGGCGTGGGGTTGGCCCTGCACCCAGTTTCCTGGCTAGAATGCCGGGTAGTGGGAATTTCTCTCTCTCCTTTCTTTAGATAGTCCTAAAATGTCCTAGTAGGCCACATGAAAAGCATGTTTTATTCCTTGTTCCTTGGGTGTAGCTTTTCTGACTTTTTAAAAAATTGAGTGAAGATCTGTCCTTGCAAGGATGCTGCAGTAGTGACTCTGTCTGTGGCTCTGACTTCTAGCAACCAGGTATTTCTTTATTTATGCAGGTTTCACAGAACAAAGACAGAATAATGGTTATCCAAGCGGTACGGAGTATGTGCTGATTTGTCATTACGTGTCCAGGGTAACAAGTTTAGTTACAATTAGAAGATACAAACAGAACAGATCTTATTACTGTTATTATTAGCCCTAAATCTCTAAATTAAAGAATCTAAAGATTGTCTCCTCCACAGAAAACACATTTAATATACGACGGCCTGCTTTTAGGCTGGCAGTGTTTGTAGTTTAAGAGCACTCCAGACAAACAGAAAATATCTGGACCGGTCTTTTTCTGAATAGTAAATACTAATATTTAACTTGCGATGTGTATCATCATTTATACTATTAGTTTAGGAAAAGTTGATTTTAGTCAATCAATCTTATTCACTGAGTTCCTCTAGGGGTCACTCTGTACAACCCCCTATCTTTAAACTACATTTTCAGAGAGCTCTAAGCATATTCTAAAAGGGAGGCCTTCAATCTTAACCTATTCTCCTGGCTAGTCAGGGTTTATCAGTTGTCTCTGTTTACCCTGCAGCACTGCACTGTTTGAGTTTGCTCAGGGGTAGATACCCCAGGAAGATTCCTGGAGTGATGGCTCATCTAGTGCTTATCTGTGTTCATAATCTCTAGGGCATAAGGAAGACTTCCAAATAGCGGCCATATAAAGTTAATTTTAGGATTTTCCTAAAAAGACTCAGACATTATTTTTTCCCCCTCAGGAAAAGATATAAATTGAATCATAAAGCAGAAAGTCCCCACTCAGAGACCAAAACCCAAAGGATGGACAGATGGACAGAGATTGTAGCAATGTGTTCAGCTCTGTTGGAACTGTATAGAGAAGCTATGCTGGCTTCATGACTCTCGCTGTTCCCAGTGGATATGGCTGTGCCACATACAGGTCACAGCAGAGCTCTCCCCTGAGAATAAGGGCCAATACAGTAACCTCTGTCATTTTCTCTTTTTAAAGACAAATCCAGAACTGTTCTCAGAAGAGGAATTTCTGCCACTGGACCCAACTCAAGAGCTGATTTTTCCTCCAGAGCTAATGGTAAGGCAGACAGTTGCTCACCTAGAAGAACTCACAGTGAAATGTCAAGAGAGGCCCGTTAAAGGCTGATGGTGCCGCTCTCAGACCTCCCCAGAGACAGTGCAGTGGACAGGGGTTAATGCAGGAATTCCCAGCTTCTCAAAGTGCAGAGAATAAGTACACATGGGGTGCTCAGCATGAGTGCGACCTCTGTATCACACCCCTACTCCCCTCCCAAGACTCAGGCACCATAGAGAAAGAGGGTGGAAGGGGCATTTTCTGAACGTGACAGGATCACTGCACTCAGGAACTCATTGCCTGCACAAGGTCAAGCCAGCCAATACCCAGCACGAAGAGCTGAGAGGCCCATGAGCCCCCACCCTTAGCTGACACACTGTTGACAGTTAAAGGCTGCTAGAGGGCTGAAGGGTCAGTGTTCTTCAAGGGTATAACCTTGGTTGGCCTTGACCCAGTAGATGGCTCCATGTGTTGTTTTTAATGAGTTCTCAGTCATTCAATTTTACCAATAAAGATGCTGGAGCCCAATGCTGGGGTGAGAGCCTGCTAGCTTAGAGAGGCAGAGAAAGCACCCAGTTTACTTTCCTCCCCAGCTGACATCCCCAAAGGAACGTCCCCCTCCTCCAACCCCTCAAAGTGAATGTTCCTCCCTTCCACTTCCTGTGTGTCTCTCTATCTGTCCTCCTGACTTCCTCTTACTCTCTGTTTTTCTTCCTTATGTTCATTCCCTGTCACCTGAGAGACATCAGAGAGCCAGTGGGAGCTTCAGTTCCCAGGTGTGAACTACATCAGACCTTAACCTTCAACTCTGACTCCTGTGAACACTCTACTTTTAGGTCACAAAATTTAGTTTTTAGAAGATCTAGAAAACAGATGGGAATTTTGGCCACATGCTCGCTCACATCCCTGTTGATTTCTCAACAGATAATGGCTGAGAAGCAGCCACCAAAGACCAGAGTGTTTTGTGGTGACAGAATGACATGGATTTCCCCAGTGACCCTGAAGGAACTCCTGGAAGCTAAATTCAAGTATCCCCAGGCCCCTATTGTGATGGGGAACACCTCTGTGGGTATGTGAACACCCCCTGCAGCATCTTATGAGGGAACAAGCTTCATGTCAGGAAAATAGCCAGAAAACCCAGGGTTGTTCAAGAGATGCTCCGGCAGAAGGTAGCTGCCTGCCCTGTGCCTCACTGGAGCAGAGGCTGGCTTGCTGGCCCCGTGGTAAGCCAGCAGTAAGATTGCTTCCATCACTCTATCTTTCCTCTCTGGGTGATGTCTCCATGGCTATAATATGTTTTTTATCAAATAGCAGTTTCAGCGCCTTCTCCTTTTCCACACAAGCCTAGTGTGGCTGCCTGTTTCTTTGCAGGTCCGCCAGGATCATCTCCAAGTGAAATCTGACTGTGCCATATTGCATAAGTTTTAGGGCTAACAACTCCAAAGAGTCCTTAAACTTTATCAGCCACTGTCTCTGCTTGTGGTTTGCAATAAACAGTCCAATAAAAGGAAACAACTTTCGGGCGTCCAAAGACATTGGTTTAATCATAACTCAAAATTAAGAGAGTCATTAGTGTCCTTTTGTTCTAATCTTGTGTCTCTCACACAATTCCTTAGGGCCTGAAGTAAAGTTTAAAGGTGTCTTCCACCCCGTCGTAATTTCTCCTGACAGAATCGAAGAGCTGGGTGTCATAAGCCAGGCCTGTGACGGTGAGTTCTTAAGGTCTTTGTTTCCTTGGAAACACACTCATCAAGTCAGCTGCCTAGTGTGGCAGACAGACAGGTGAGAGACACAATTCACAGGTTCTCTTCAGACAGACCAGTGAGGATCAGGAGGGAGGGAGGCCAGGAAGAAGTCTCTGAAGTTTCACTAGATGCTGTCCGAGAAACTTTCCTATCTGCAATATCAGGGAGACTGGCAGCCGGTCAAGGGGGAGTCTGCGCTGTGCCTGCACAACAAAAGATGAAGATGCTTCATCAGGGTTGCCGCCCTGCAGAGCACTGCGGAGGGAAAGGCTTGTGCGCTGAGCAGCCACAGTCCAGTTCCTTCATCCCTGTGAAGGAAATTGGTTTAATGACAGTAAGAAGCCGTGGTGGCCAGTGTGGGTTTGGAATACAGCTCCTAAAATCCAATTCTTGGCTATGACATACAGTATCTCTACGATCTTGGGGAGTGACTGAACTGAATATATTCTGTCATCCATGGACTGAACCTATTACTGTCTCATGGTTGTCTTTTAATTTGTGAAGGTTTTTTTTTTTTTTAAAGCAATCAGCAGGGGTTGGGGATTTAGCTCAGTGGTAGAACAAGCCTAGCAAGCGCAAGGACCTGGGTTCAGTCCTCAGCTCTGAAAAAAAAAAAAAAAAAGCTATCATCAAAATGTGTGATAGAGTCAGTATTCAAGGAATTTAGCCTTCATGATCTGCACCACAAACTCCACCATTAACCCTACCACATGTCACTGCCATGCCCACAACCACCTCCTTCACCTTCAGCATCTCCACCATGGTCATTCATCACCACAGGCAGCACCGTTTCACCACAGTCGTCACCACCATTATTGATAGGCATGAGAACATGGATCTAGTATAAAAATCCCATGCCGTTGGTAGTCACGTGGCATTCCTTACACGAGGCTTTACTTCAGGGCTGACCCTCGGTGCTGGCCTCAGCCTGGACCAGGTAAGGGACATCCTGACTGATGTGGTCCAGAAGCTTCCAGAAGAGAAGACACAGACATACCGTGCTCTCCTGAAGCACCTGAGAACTCTGGCTGGCTCCCAGATCAGGAACATGGCTGTACGTATTTGACAAGTAACCTCTGGCATTCATGTCTTGGGCGACTGTCATTGATACTCCTGCACTTGCGCTCTTCTCTCTCTCTCTCTCTGTCTCTCTCTCTGTCTCTCTCTCTGTGTCTCTGTCTCTGTCTCTGTCTCTGTCTCTCTCTCTCTCTCTCTCTCTCTCTCTCTCTCTCTCTCTCTCTCTCTCTCGGTTTTCAAGACAGGGTTTCTCTGTGTAGCCTTGGCTGTCCTGGATTCGCTTTGAAGACCAGGCTGGCATCGAACTCACATCGATCTGCCTGCCTCTGCCTCCGGAGAAGAGAACTGCTCTTTAAAGCACCACTTCATTCCTTAATTTTAGTGTTCATGCTTCATAACTATGTAACAGAAGTAAAAGTAACTACTTTTAAAAGTCTTTAGGGGGCCACATCGTGAGCAGACATCTGGACTCAGATCTGAATCCCCTCCTGGCTGTGGGCAACTGTACCCTCAACTTACTATCCAAAGGTAAACAGTTTCTGCTTGGGAAGTTGCTAACTTTGATTTGTTCCTCTCACCTCTGGGGAGGCAGCAAGCCCAATTTGGAAAAATGACTATTCTCTGTAACATTAGTATTTTCCTTTGCCTTTTTGAGGCTGATGACTCCTTCTCTCTCTCTCTCTCTCTCTCTCTCTCTCTCTCTCTCTCTCT
>OU015743.1:47638386-47648582 GCA_907169655.1 Acomys percivali | reverse complement strand
ACATCCTGGGGTTTAAAATCCAGCATCTGAACTTGGGGGACATACAACAGAGCCCCTAACAGAAGATATACTGAAGTCAAATCACCCTTCTGGCATGGCCTTGTCTCTCAGGGGAGCTCTGTTTGTGCCTCTTTTCTTCAGTGGGAGTTTGTGTCAGCCTTTCGACAGGCCCAGCGCCAACAGAACGCACTAGCGATTGTCAACTCAGGAATGAGAGTCCTTTTTAGAGAAGGGGGTGGCATCATACAAGAGTTATCCATTTTGTATGGCGGTGTCGGCCCAACCACCATCAGTGCTAAGAACGCCTGCCAAAGACTGATCGGAAGGTAAGACATTGGCTTCCAGGGACAGAGCAATCTGGCCTGTGGGAAGTGCTAATGAAAAGAAGGCAAAAACGCTAAGGAGCTCACAGTTTGATGGACAGGAATTCCAACAAGATTTCATAATCATTTCCACATGTTGCTTTTAGCAAACTCAGAAGCGAGCAATATGGAATCTGTGTATACACTGTGTATAAACACACAAGTGTATGTGTGCTTGTGTATGTGTGTGCATGTGTATGCACATGTATGTATGTATACGAGAAAGAGAGAGACAGAGGGGGATGAGATGCCCATTCTATGTAGTATATGTTTTCATTCTTTGTGTGTCTGTAGGGTGGGGGGAATAATTCACTCTGAAGAAAAATAGACCACATGCTAGTTGGTTGCTGCTGCCTCTTTTGCTTCTCCGAGTTGTTCTGTCTGTGGGCTATACTAATAGCTAGTCTTTCTTGGGAACTTAATAGATAAATTAATAGAGAGCGTTGATTCAGTATATGTGCTTTAATGAAATGGTTTTCAACCATCCTAATGCTGTGACCCTTTGATACAGTTCCTCACGTTGCGGTGACCCCCAACCACAAAATTATTTTCATTGCTACTTTATAACTGTAATTTTGCTAATGTTATGAATCATAATGTAAATATCTGAGTTTTCTTATGGTCTTAGGTAGCCCCTGGGAAAGGTCATTTGATCCCTGTCCCCTCTCCCCACCCCCGAGGGTCACAGCCCATAGGTTGAGGACCACTGATTCAGGCTGCCTGATGTGCACCTTAGTTCAGTCTTTTAACTCCATGAACTCGCCGGGCATGGTGGCACATGCCTTTAATCCCAGCACTTGGGAGGCAGAGGCAGAGGCAGAGGCAGAGGCAGAGGCAGAGGCAGACGGATCACTGTGAGTTCGAGGCCAGCCTGGTCTACAAAGGGAGTCCAGGACAGCCAAGGCTACACAGAGAGACCCTGTCTCGAAAAACCAAAACCAAACCAGACCGAAACGAAAAACCTCCATGAACTCAGGCAGTCTGTTTAACTGCATGCAGCCTCAGTTTCCTCATCTGTCAAAGAGGAGACTCCCTCCTGCCCTACAGAGTGGTTGAGAGGGTTATGTAAGTGAGTAAAGCACACAGTGCCAAAGTGGGACCTGCCATACAGAAATGCCCGAGGAGTGGATGAGGGAGTGGGGGACTGAGCTAAGGACCGACAGGTGAGGGTGTAGTGAGACCCAGTCCAGACACTTGGAGACTAGCTGACCAACCTGAACTTGGCTTGCCTGTCTAGAGCCTGCCCTCCTGATTCCTGTAGAGACTGCAGCCATTTGCCTTATCTGTCAGCTGAGCCTGTGAGATGAGTCCCACCAAGCTGAATCTCCTCCTCTGCCTCTCACAGGCCCTGGGATGAGGAGATGCTGGATACAGCGTGCAGGCTGGTTTTGGATGAAGTCACTCTTCCAGGCTCAGCTCCCGGTGGCAAGGTGGAGTTCAAGAGGGCCCTCATCATTAGCTTCCTCTTCAAGTTCTACCTGGAGGTGTCCCAGAGTTTGAAGAGGCTGGTAAGTGGAACTGGCCATGTGAACTGTGATGCCCAAAGCGAAAGTGCCAGCCCCTGATGAGGAGCTATAGAATCTGAAAGAGGAGAAAGCTGGGATCCCATCACAGTGGGGTCCCACTGGCCTGTCTTGTGGATGGATGGCTTTGAGTTTGAGGGAGAATTGCAAGGAGGGTACAAGGTTTGGCATTAACAGCATTCCATTTTACGACTTTCCGTCTGTCTGGATAATCATGAGAAAACGTGTTAATGAGTTCAATGCATTTCTTCCACTTACTGAAGCTTACTTTCTTATGCTTGGTTTTCTTGTCTGGGTTTCCCTCATTCCTAAGGTGGTGGCAGTCACTGAGGTGCAGTGAAGCGAGTCATCATCGAGAAAAGGCTTAGCGTAGTTCCCAGTGCTTCAGAGGAATGCTGGGTAGTAATGGTATTGCTTATTAATGCTAGTGATGCACTCCTCATCAAAGGGCCACATGATTGTTGTCTAGAGAAAACAGTGGGAAAAACATTCTCTGGAAAGCGTTTTCTAGCTCGAAGGGGTGTAGACATATTGTCCTCACGAGCCTCACGCCACCATCACCCCAGCTAGACTAGAAGCCATGACCCCCTTGACTTACGTAGAAATCAACACAGTAACTTTAAATAGGGAGGACGAGTTGGGAGAGGGGGTGAATTTGATCAAGACACATTATACAGAGCTGCCAAAGGATTTCAACAAGCTAATATGCAAACAAATAAACAGAAGACAGAAAGTCCTCTCTTATGGAGATCTTTAGAGGTATCTTCTCAGTATAGATGAGACTAAATAGGAACCAATGGGTTGTGTCAAATTGTTGGCATGAGGAGCTTGAAGTTATATGTAAGCATGTGACATATTTCTACCAAATAATCAAAAGTAAAAAAAAAAAGAAAAAAGAAAAAAGAAAAAGAAAAAAAGCTAACTGTAGACACTCCTAATGAATAGCAAATAGTACAGTTTCTTGGTGAATCAGATGATAACGCTTAAAATTCCTGCCCTCCATTTAGCTTCCTCTTTCTGAAGACAATAGCTATTGTTCACTTTTCTCTATAAACATTAGGTTATAAAAACAATTGTTTAATGCCTTGTCTAAAGTAGCATGCACTCCCCTGTGGGCGACAGTGGCTGTGCCACCTCTGCATGCTTCTCTGAGCCTGGCCAGATGCCACCAAGCAGCGTCAGGAAGCTTTGCAACAACGGGCATTGCTTCTGACTCTTCCTGCCTTAAGCTTTGTTTTCTCTGTTTCGTTTGACTTCTGTTTTGTTGGCTTATATGTCCCCCCCCCAAGCCACTCAGTAAAGCAAGACTATCTATCTAGACAAGGCTGAGAAAACAGTGATTGGAAAATTGGAAAATTGCTAGTGATTGGAAAATAATCTTATGAAACAGAGATGGTGACAGTCAGTGACATTCTAATTTTGTGTGGTTTATCCTGTCATGTAGGGAGATAAGTACCTTTCAGGATTCATATCCTGGGGTCAGGAGGTCAGTTAGATTTCCAGGGCAATGGAAGAGTGAGTGCTTAATCAACACCAGACTTCAGAGTCGCAGTGTCTTTTGAGAATTGTACCAGCATCCTCTTCCAGAACATTGTGGTAGATTCTACATTATTTGCTGTTATTTTCCTCTGCAGGACCCAGGTCACTATCCTAGCCTGGCAGACAGGTATGAGAGTGCTTTAGAAGATCTTCATTCAAGACATCACTGGAGAACTTTAACTCACCAGGTTAGTGTGTATAGTGTGTGTGTGTGTGTGTGTGTGTGTGTGTGTGTGTACGTACATGTGTCTATTTGTGTGTGTGTGCGCACCAGTGTGGGTAAGTGCGTGAGTATGCATGCATGTGTGTCTATGTGTCTCTGCAGGTTAGTATGTGTGCACGCATGTATTTAAATTCAAAGACAGGGCTGCAGTGCCCTTGCCTGCTGGTGACACGTTGCTTTCTTCACGGTTCATTAAATCTTCAAAACCAGGTTGAGACTACAGTTCAGTGGCAGAGCATGAGCAAGGCCTGGAGTTTAATCTCCAGTACCTCAAAAAGAGAAAAAGAAATCAAAACCAATTAGATATCATGGCTAAAAAGAAACCTGGAAAATGTTAAAGAAATATGCCTGTTTTCATCTTAAAGGCCTTTTTTCTTTCTTTCTTTCTTTCTTTCTTTCTTTCTTTCTTTTTCTTTCTTTTTTTTTTTTTAATATGGCTTTAGGCCAAGGATATAAACAAGCTAGCTGCTGCTACATTCTCTACCATAGGTTTGTGTCTATTGAAGTTCTGAGTTGGGCCAAGCACTGTTTTGGTGCATTTCAAAGGACCAAGGACACACCCCTGCCCCGTGGGAGCCATGGAACTGCTGCAGTGCAGAAATCGCACCAGCTGCTGGTTTATTTTGTTCCAATATTGGGATGCTTTCCTTTCCAAGTTCTTCCTGTCCATGTGGTTTCTTTCAAATTGCATTTTATTGTGAAATCAGACATGGACTCTAAGAGCTATTTTCTAGATTTCCTGATGAGGGCTGGCTGTCAGAGCATAGAGCCGGCTCCCCATAGCTTAAAAATGGCAGTCTCTGTCATACTGTCATAAAGGTATAACATGGAGCCCTCCTGTTGGCAAACTGGGTAAGATTCGATGTGTGTTTTCATGAAATAATTGCCAAGAAACCAGACTGAGAGTTTTGTTGAGTCGGGAATGGGAAAAGATCTAAAAACAGGAGTGCGTCAGATCTGCTGATGGATTTACTTATAAAAAAAACTTTCATCGTGTCATCATGAGCACTACATTTGCTGTAGGTCCCTTGAGGTTTTGAGTTCAATATGTTCAAAAACTTTAAATATGCCAACCTACTTTGGAAGCGAACATTTTGAAAGTTAAAAACAGCTGCCTTATTCCCTGGTGTTCTGTAAAATACCACATTCGTGGTCTGTGACTTACACAGGCACTAACATCACCTTGGCAATGGATTGCGTTTCCGGGAGGAGCTGAAGCCGAGTCATAGACATTCAAGTCATTTAAGGAAAACTGAAAATCTCTGTGCTTCATCTTGAAATGGATTTGTCATATTGATTTCCAAGACAATGCTTGGGGTGCAAGGTGTCTTCCACATAGATATATTTTGTTTTATATTTCCCCTGTGGTTTCTTACACGCGCGCACACACACATACACATACACACACACACACAGAAGCATTCAAGCTCCCAGAGCAACTTCAGCTTTCACAGCCAACACTTTCCCCAAATCACTTCCTTGTTGGGAAGTTCACTTTCATCATCCTCAGGAACACTGACCTTGCTGTTTGACCTTGCCTTTAAGCTCCTCCGGTGAGGGATAGATGGCAGGGTCAGGTATGGCTGAGCAAACTGTGAAACCTCACACCAGGAAATAAGAAAGAGACAGGCACTGTCCCCCAACGGCCTATCACCTCTCCCTCCACACCCTCCCAGTAGCTGAGAACCATGCCTTTGGGAGACATTCCGATTCCTGACTGTCCCGTGTGGCTTCAGGAGGTCACCTGACTGAGGGGTATCCACTTTCATCCACTGTGTCTTTAGCCATGTCACAAACAGGAGGAGATAGCCAAGTGTGCGCAATTACCCACAGGCCATTGCAGCTGGTGGGCCAATACTTTGATAAATCAGTTTTCGCATTCGCCTATCCCAGGCTTGAGAATGTCTCCAGTCTTTTGGCAGACCTAACAGAGTAAAGTTTTAAAAGATTTTCTTCACAGGTGTGAAATGTCCCATTATTTACAGTAAAAGCAGTTAGCATTAATAATAGAAAACATCAGGGGCCTTATAGAACCCTGCTAACACGTTCACTCAGTGTCCAAGCCTAAAAGTTACCTAGAATTTTGCTTTTTCAGGATGGAAACAGAAAATCTCTGAGAGTATTTTATAAAAACAAGAAAGAAATGTGGATCATTTTTCACTCAAATACTGTGCAAGCTGAGAGGCTAGTGTGATATTTTTCAGTACCTTGGAGCAGGGGAGGGAGGCGTGATTTTTTTTTTCCAGAGAAATAATTTCTACCTTCAGCAACACTTGAGAAAATATACCAAATAGATGGATGGATGCCTCAGCATTTGTCTTTCTTTTCTTTGCCATCTCAGCTCTCTAAAGAGGAGGAGAAGGGAGAGCTGTGGAGCCGTTTGTCAGGGGAGCAGAGCAGCAACTTAGATCCATGGAGCTTGAGATTCAGATCCCTGCTCACACCTGAGTCCTCATGTGTAAAACAAGACAAGAGGCCGGAATTCATGTGCATAGACAAATGGAGTTTCCATTAGAGACACTTGGCATCTATATTCCAAAAACTAAGAAAAATTACAATGCGCAATATTTATACATTCCAATCTGACTGCCAAATTGTTCTAATAAGCTGTTTGGAATAGTGAAAAACGGTGACCTTTTCCACACTGAAAAGTATTCCGGCTTAAGCATAGATTTACACAGCTACGCTCTCATGGGAGACACCCGTTCTGTGATTATTCCTACTGTCTCTGTAGACATATGAGTTATATGTCGGTTCTTTACTCAACAGAATGTGGACCCAGTGCAACTTCCTCAAGACCCAATTGGACGCCCCGTCATGCACCTTTCTGGCATTAAGCATGCCACTGGTGAGGCCATCTACTGTGACGACATGCCTGCAGTAGACCGGGAGCTTTTCCTGACATTTGTAACAAGTTCAAGAGCACACGCCAAGATTGCGTAAGTGTCCTCACCCCATAGGTAGGAAGAGTCTCCTTGCTGTCTAACTCTGCCCCGTTAGTGAAAAGCATGGTAAACAGAGCCTTGCTGACACCCAGACTAGAGGTGAAGTGGGGTTGAACTTAGGATCCCCCCACAAATTTCCTACACAAAGTAACTTTTAAAAACCCCAGCTTCTCCCGCCGCCTGGCAGAGAACTGTCAAAGCAATGAATTCTCTTGACAATCCTTGCTTTCCCACGGCCACATTCTCCGTGTGTCTTTGGGCCGTGTGGCTGCTCTGAGAAGGCATCTGATATGTTTCCGTAGGTCCATCGATCTCTCAGAAGCTCTCAGTCTGCCGGGCGTGGTGGACATCATTACTGCGGATCACCTTCAGGAAGCAAACACCTTTGCCATGGAGACATTTCTGGCCACAGATGAGGTACTGCCTTTTTGCTGTCTGTTTGAACAACTTTCCCAGCTAATGGCACCTCTTATTTCTATAGAGACAGTGTCTAATTTCTCATACCATGAGGAGTTTGAACAGTAATTATGAACCACAAATATTCCAATAAATAGGAACTCAAGTTTACTCATTTCCCATTTGAGTAAAGCTGCTTGGTTATGTTTGGGGCTAGGATTGTGAGTCTGTGGTTGGAGTGCTTGCCTAGTGTGCAAGAAGCTCCCCTCCCCCACAAACTACATAAACTGGACATGGTTGTGCGTACCTGTAAATCCAGTGTTTGGGAGGTGGAGGCAGAAGGATCAGAAGTTTAGGGGCATCCTCAGCTACATAATGAGTCTGAGGCTAGCCTGGGATACACAAAAGCTTGTCTTTAAAAAATAGATACTTTGATATATTATTAATATATATTGTAACAGTATGCTGCTAGGAACTGTGAAAAAATGAGCAGAGAATTACAAAGTTGATTTGTAATGCGCCCCCTCAAGCATCTCTAGCTATTAACCCAGTCCCAGTGTGTCCAGAGTTCAAGTCTCTTGATCTGAAAGTTCTCCCTCCTTCCCTGAAGTAAAATTCATTCATCTGCACTATCATATAGCTCATGCCATTTTAAAATTAGCACAGCGAAGGTGTGTGGGTCCTGTCCTACAACAGCTTCCACTCCAGAGAAGGCCTAATGGGCCCAACCCCTTCTCAGTATGCTAAATTCATTACCGTGTTGTAGATGCTCCCCTACCTACCGTAATTCCTGAAGTGAAGGCTCACCTTAATTTATGTACATATTTCATGCACTTCTTCCCATATGAGCAATGAAGCCAAGAGGAGCTCTACCAACATAGGCCAGCTCAAAGTTTCAAGTGATTAACTTTGGCTACTGGAGCTCAGGCTACTGCGATACAACAAAGACAGTGTTCTTCAGATTCTCCGCGTGTCCAATCTGCTGTCTACCCCAAACAACTCCCCCTACCTCTGGCTCTCCCTGGCAGAAAACTTGGCCCTCCCAAGTCTGAAGTCAAGGTTGAAGCTCCTTGTGGCGAGGCTGTGGATGCTTTCATGTGAACTGTGCCCTTTAAATGTTAACTAGACAAGCTAGGGTTCCAGGCTGCACGTGGTACCAGTCCTTTGAAGTCTACCTCACACAAGCAGGGTCATGTCGCTCTCAGAATGGGAAGGTGGACCACAGTAAAGGACAGGAGTGATCTGTTGTGCACACTCTTCTCTGTGACGCAGGTGCACTGCGTGGGCCACCTTGTCTGCGCTGTGATCGCAGAGTCTGAGACGAGGGCCAGGGAAGCAGCGAAGCGAGTAAAGATCGACTATCAAGACTTGGAGCCCCTGATCCTAACTATTGAGGTATGAGCTTCCAGAGCACCCGGTAATTGATTGGCTCAAAATCTGAAGCTTAGCAGTTTCTCCAGGAACCTGGTTTCTCCATGCTCTCACAGAGTCTCGTCTTCTTTGTTCTTTGTTTGTGTTGAGTGGAACACTATTGTCCCAGCGCTCCAAACACAGGGCCTAAAATCCAGACTCCTTTGGCCCCTCCCAGTCCCATGTCTCTCTCTGGATTAATGACTGACCAAGTGAACCGAAGAACCGTTGTCACAATGGAGGTGAGGGTGCGCAGATTTCTCTGAAGTGCTTGGGCTATCTAGGGTATAAAGACCTCAACAAAGACATTAGCTTGGTTTGGAAAGGGAAAGGTGAGAATGCTGGGCCGGCAGCTGGGACAGCACAGCCTGTCCTGTAACTCTGATTTATGGTCTCTCCTGCTTTGGCAGGTCCACAGTGGGTATTTCCATGAAGCGAATACCATAGACAGATACTACTTTAATATTCTTTAATGCAAATCTGTATTTATTTATTTATTTATTTGGGTTTTTTTTGAGACAGGGTCTCTCTGTGTAGCCTTGGCTGTCTTGGACTCGCTTTGTAGACCAGGCTTGCCTTGAACTCACAGCAATCCGCCTGCCTCTGCCTCCTGAGTGCTGGGATTAAAGACATGCGCCACCATGCCCAGCTTTTTGTTTTGTTTTGTTTTTTGTTTTTTGCAAATACTAAATATCCATGAAACTATATGGTGCCTACAGAATTTTGGCAATTAAAAGACAAAAAACAAAACAAAACAAAACTGGAGCCTTACATTTCTATCCTAATTTTCATACAGGAGTTGAGACGCTATAGAGGTTCTAAGACTCACACTATGAAGTGATAGTGTTCACCAGTATATGCTCCCTCAGTTCTTGAATAAACAAATGCCTTTGCATGAATGTTAACTAAACAAGCACAACTTCTAGGCTGTACGGGGTAGCCATGCTCTGACGTGTGCCCCTCTCAAAACGGGAGAGAGGGCCACAGTACAAGAGCAGATCTGTTGAGTGCTGTCCCTGACAGGAGAGGCCTCTCATTGCACAGGTACAGTGTGTGATCATCCTATCTAAGATGAGGAAACTGTTAGCCAAGATTGGTGACTCCAGGAGAACTTGGCCTTGGGTATGTTTCCTGTTGTGCTTTATTCCTAGGAACATGGCCCTTGGGTTTTGGAAATTTCCCTTAGTATTTTCAAATTAAAATAAAATCATGTCAAGAGGACAAAAATAAAGGTTTTTTGTTTGTTTGTTTGTTTGTTTGTTTTGTTTTGTTTTCTAGCCAGTTTCAAATCCAAACCTCCTTTTTTTTTTTCTGGGTTCTCTCATTTGTTTCGTGCTGTTCTTGATTACTTTGTATTTTCTCTCCCCGGAAATTTCACAATTGAGTTGTAATTACTTTTTAAAAGAAATTATTTGAGTAATGCATCATCAAAATGGTGTCTGTACTCTTTACCAGTGGCTTTTTGCTTCACAGGCAAATAAAAGTTGCACATCGGCACTTCCTCCTTCCTATCTCAACCTCAACCAACAGACCCCAATTGTTTGTTAAAAAACATCAAACATTGGCGTTGTGTAAGAGAGTCCCCTTTCATTTTGTTCAGAGGTCAAGCTATCCAAGGTCACTCACCTGACAATTCATGGCAGGGCACTCCGCCCAATTCTCAGCATATCACAGTCCTGTTACCACTTTCCTACTAAGGAGTATTCAAGAAATTGGCTCAAAGTTACCCAGAGAACAATCAGCAAGAGATACTGAAGAAGAAGGAGAAGGAGGAGGAGAGGAAGAGGGAGAAGAAGAA
>OU015743.1:47619172-47638376 GCA_907169655.1 Acomys percivali | reverse complement strand
AACAAAACAAAACCTGCCATATCTGAACTTTGGGTTAATTAAAAGAAAGTATATGAGTTGCTTTCAGTATGAAGAATGTTCCCAGCAAAGGGGGCTGAAAACAAATAATGTGAGTCAGTAACTCAAGGCTTCACCAGCTTATGCTTTTTAGAACTCTGAATGGAGAAACTCGACCACAGTCCTGGAAACAGGTATGAAAAGGAGAATGTGCACTTCCCAGATGCGCTCCATAACCATCATCAGCAGTTGATCTGTGATCAGTGGCCAGTATGGGACAGGGAGCTACATGCGTGGTTGGCTTGGCACTAAGTTGGGTTCATCCTATTAGGGTCCTGAATATGCTGAAGAAAAGACTCCAGACTCAAATAGTATGCAAGCAACAAAAGGTATTTATTCTGCAGAAATCCAGCTTGCTGGGGTCACCACTTAGACAAAATGGTGACTCCAAGGTGAGCTCACAGGCTCTTTTTTAAAAGACCCTGGGAATTCCACAGGGTGTTAGGCAATCTTTAACACAATTGGAGTATTCACACTGAAAAGGTTCAGGCAAACTTAGGTCATGAGTTAATCATAACGTAAGAGATTTCCAGACCAGAGGTAAAATAACCTTATTCAATCTTATTTTCCTCTGGCCAGGTGGCTAGACCATCTCTGATTGGCTGCCCATTTTTTGCAGTATTTCCAGTGACTGCTGAGATCATCTCTGAGGAATGGAGGGTCAGGCCTATTCTGAACTAACAAGAAACTGAAGTCTGTCATGAAGTTGGCTAGGCTTATTTAACCAGGCTTCCTCAATACTACCGCAATAAGTGCTCACAGCAACCCTATGAGTTCAAATAACTATTATCCCCACCAGAAACTAATGGATTCCCCACAGGCAATGGGCAAACATTCCACCGAAGATCATAACCCTCAAGTTCTGAAAACAAAGCAACCTGCATTTCCAGTAAGAGAAATGACACACTCACAGAAGAGCATCTGTAAGGTTCCTGGAGAGGAGGGATCTGTAGTTTCTGGTGGCCAAAGGATCCGGAAATGGAAAAATCCTCAACTGCCAGCAGCCTGGCATTTCACAGATGGGCAATAATCTGTGGCAGATAATGCTGGGAGGAGATGGCATGTCAGTCACTCTGATTGTCACAGTATAGATTCCCAGAGCTACTTAAAGGACCCAACATTTGTGATTGTAGCTGCAGCCCTGACTGTGTCTACTGAAGTGCATCTCAGCTGGGTGCCAGGGAAGCCAGTGTATAAATGGACTTGTGGTACCCAGGCAAGCCATGGACAAACCATCAATCCAGGGTGGGTGACTCCTGACGCTCCACTGCCCTGTGCAGTAAAACGCTCATGCCCTGAAGGAGGAGCATGAGTCTACCAGGCAGAGTCTGCTAAACCCCCAGACATCAGTAGTTCCAGTGAGTATTTACATGATATTTATGCCATGGAGCCCTCTACTGTCTCACTTCACAGTAAGCTGTGTGCGTGCCTGCCCCGTGATGCTCTGAGAAGCCTACAGTCAAACACCGGGAAGTGGGGGAAGCGACCATGGATAGATAACTCTGACTGGGTCTGAGTCAGCTAAGTGACCTTGGCTAAGTAAATTGGATTATTAATCCCAGAGATGCATCAGCCTGGACAGCAACGGTTCCAATCCACATGCCCTAGGTATTAGGTAGTTTCTGAGCAGGCTTGGACTCACTGGGACCATTTGATTTTGCTCCTCGGAGAATCTCTGAAGCTTGGCTTTCAGCTTGGCTTCCCAGCACCAGGGGGAGAGTGCCTGGATCCCAGGAGAGGAATGCTGCTGCCCAGGACCTGGGACTCCTGGAGGGAGGCTTTCTGACTGAGGCTGCCTCACTTTTCCATTCTCTTCCCAGGAAGCTATCCAACACAAGTCCTTCTTCGAGTCGGAAAGGAAGCTGGAGTGTGGGAATGTTGATGAAGCGTTCAAAACGGTTGATCAAATTCTTGAAGGTAAAAGTTTCATAAAAAAAAAAACAAACTGAGCAGCAGGGATGCTTTCTGGGCATGCCTAGTTTAGGACTTCCCTTGCCTTCTAGAAACCATCAGTGGATGCTGCTCACAGAGAGCAGGTACCTTATCCTCAGTGTCTCTCTCTGTGTCTCTGGCAGACTTACAAGTGGTGTCAGGAGCCCAGAAACTGTTTTTCTCATCCATCCCCAGCCTGTCCTGCTGTTGAGATTTCCTTCTAACTGTAGAAAGGTATTTTCACTAAATACAGAATTCTGAGTTGACTACACTAGAAAATTTTTGTGCCACAGCCTCTGGTCACCATGGTTACTGGGGGGACAAGTGTGCTCTTAAAAGTGCTTTCTCCCTGCAAAGCACGCGCCGACCTTTCCTCTGGATGCTTTCAGGATAGGATTTAGTTCTGTCTTCAGTGTTCTGAAATTCAATTGTGCTGTATGATGCCAAGGAGTTCTTTGGATTCATCCAGTGTGGGTTCTTAGATTTTTGGTTGTGAGCCTAGCCTTTACTTGCTGAGCCATCTCTCCAGCCCTGGTTTGGGTTCTTTGTTTTATTTTTGTTCTTTCGAGACAAGATTTCTCTGTCTGCCTTGGCTGTCCTGGACTCGCTTTGTAGACTAGCCTAGCCTCAAACTCACAGCAATCCACCTGCTTCTGCCTCCCAAGTGCTGGGATTAAAGGCGTGCACCACCATGCCTGGCCCTGATTTGGGTTCTTAAGTCTGGTTCTATATCTTCTGCCAAGTTTGAGAAATATTCAGTCATTACTTCTCAAACACTTGATTTCAGTAACACAAATGTCATGTAGTTCAGGAGAATTTCTTCATATTTTTCTATTTTATTCTTTACATTTTTCAGGTTCTTCATCATCATCATCATCATCATCATCATCATCATCATCATCAGTTTTTTTGAGATAAGGTTTCTCTGTGTGCCTCTGGCTGTCCTGGAACTCACTATGTAGATGAGGCTGGCCTAGAATTCAGAGACCTGCCTGCCTGTGTCTTGTGAGTGCTGGGATTAATGTAGTGTACCATCACACCTGGATGTTTTTTAGGGTTCTTTTGTTGTTATTATTGTTGTTGTTGTTGTTGTTCTTACTCTTGTTCATTAATCATTTCTGCTCTTGATTCTAGCATTATTGAGCCCATCCACTGAGCTTTTAAAAGTTTTGGTCGTCGTATTTCTATGATGTAGAATTTCCTTTTGATATCTGAGCATCTTTCTCTTGTTAAGATTCCTCATTTTGATTATTTTTCAGTGGAACATTTTTAAAAAGCTGTTTTCACATATCAGGTGATGTGTGTCATTTTGGTGTTGGTCTTTTTTCATTGAAGCTGAGGTTTTCTTGGTGCTTGAGCTTCTAAGGGTCCTTTTATAGACTCTGGGCTACTTGAACACTATCTGCTAATAGTGTGGCTCTTAGAAACATCTTCTAGACTGGAATTGACCAGGTGCAGGTGAGCAAGAAGGAGAAAGGATGATGCCTTGTTACAGACACATGAGGGGAAAAGTACAGATTTCTCACTGGGATCACTGACACGGCCCCACAAGGAGTTTGAGAGTGTTTGTGGCAGCCTGACTTTGCTGGGAATCTGAGGTTCCCCACTCAAGCCCTGTGGGTAGCAGTCGGGCTATGGGCCCTTCTGTGGTATCTGTTGGTGTCAACTGCTTCTGTCTAAAAGGATTCTGTCTCCCTAGGCTTCTGTTCTTCTGGTCCTGTGCCTTCGTCTTTCCATAGCTTCCCAATCAATTGTGCAGCCAGTGGGCATCTTTTGTTGTCCGCTTGGCTGTTGAGAAACGAAGGGGAAATGAGGAAGGTCTGTCCTCTCACGGCCATAGACCCTCATTTACAAGAAGCAGTTAGGAAATAGTATTGTGAAGACACGGCAAGGCACGAGATCAGCTAATTCAAAAATAACATGAGTGGAGGAATTAAGAAAAAGGAGAGTATATGAGGGACAGAATCACCCAGGAGATCCTACCCCTCACTTGGCCTTTGTAGTGAGAGTGATGTTTACTCTGCTTGTGGGTATTTTGAGATTTCTGGCTTCAATAAAACCAAGACTGGCACACATGAGGTGCATGATAGCAGAAACTCTGATAGGCAACCCCTATTGGGGTTCCCTTACTTGTATCCTGAGGTCCCTACTCACCCTGCTTTTTCTCTCTGCCTTTCAGGGACTTCTGTGAGGTTTTGTGCAATTTGTTTGTTTGTTTGTTTTTTGTTCTTTGAGACAGGGTTTCTCTGTGTAGCCTTAGCTGTCCTAGACCAGGCTGGCCTCGAACTCACAGCGATCCGCCTGCCTCTGCCTCCTGAGTGCTGGGATTATGGGCATGTGCCACGACACTTGGCTCTTCTGTGAGTTTTCAATATGAATACTGAGGGGACTTATTTGGGAATAATATACAATAAATAGAAATGCATACGGGAGATTCATATAGAGAAGGACTACCCTATTATCTAGAGAATAAAGGAAAGAGGTAGTAGGGTTTACTGGGGAAGAAAAGTTTATCCAAGCTCTGTCTTAAGAAAGTCCAGTGTTGTTGCTGGCATTGCTGGCAGAACACAGGCACTTTCTGACTGGCACGTGTCAACATTAGTAGGTAACACTTATAATCTGAAAGTTACACTTAGGGCCCCCTCACTTTGGACTGGGCTTGGGAGACAGCTTTGGAACAGGTGTACACAGTCAGTGCTTTGCCCCATGTCCTCTTGACGCCATTTTTGTTGGATATGGCATGAATGACTCAATCTTTCACAGTTAACTCTCTCGTACTTCTGGGTCTGTTTATATTGAAGGTCCAGGTAATTAGATGTACTTCATGGCGGATTGGGGAGGCACACAGTGTCTCATCTTATCTTGGAACTAGCAGTCTCTTTATCACAGAATTTTGACTCTAGAAACTCAGATATCTTTCCTTAGGGCTGCAGATGCACACATTGACAGGGTCAAGATTCCTTTCTACAACTCTCTTTCCACCTGAAAGGTGAACATTGGTGTTTGCCACCCTTCACTGTGTGGCTTAGAGCTCAGACCGTGAGTTTCTGTGTCATGAGATCACGGGAGGGACTACCTGTTCTTTCTGTCAGCTTTTGACTTTTAAGAATTTTCCTGTTGCAGGTGAAATACACATAGGAGGCCAAGAACACTTTTATATGGAAACTCAAAGCATGCTTGTCGTCCCCAAAGGAGAGGATGAAGAAATTGACGTCTATGTGTCCACACAGTTTCCCAAATATATACAGGTATCATAGGGTCATGGGGGGGAGGAGTGGCTAAATGGCTTCTGACAGAAAAATGTACCAAGAACAATTACAGGCAAAATAACATATTAAGTACTAATATCCATATTCAATTGGATATTAACAACCCTGTAGTTTCCTAACTTAGAAGAAGTTTTTGTTTTTGTTTTAATAATAGAAAAGCCTTTGTGAATCCATAGCTTCACAATCAACTGTGCAGCCAGCTGGCATCTTTTGTTGTCCTCTTGGCTGTTCAGAAACAAAGGGAAACGGCGAAAGGCCTGTCCTCTCAAGTTGATAGAACCTCATTTACAAGAAGCAGTTAGGAAATAGTATTAAAAAAGACATGGTGGCGGGGGTGAGGGGGTGTATGTGTGGGGAGCAGGAGAGCAGTTAAGAGAACTTCACTGATCTTCCAGAGGTCCTGAGTTCAATTCCCAGCGACTACATGGTATGGTGGCTCACAGCCATCGGGATCGGGATCTGATTCCTTCTTCCGGTGTGCATGAAAACAGAGCATTCATGTACATAAAATATACATATAAAGAAAAAGATATGGCGAGGCACTAAATCAGTTAAGTCAAAAACAACATGAATGGAAGAAACAGAAGCAGCAGCAGCAGAAGCCGCCGCCGCCACCACCGCTGCCACCTTAATTTGCCTCTGTACTGGGAGTGCGGTTTGTCAGACAGCAGAAGAGAGGCTCTCCCTGGCAGCTCCAAAGCACAAACACCCCTCATTCATTCACCCACTTGTCTCTCCTGAATATACCTGTTGCTTATGTCCCGTGTCCCAGGCAACGGAGACGATGCCTGCCGTAACTGGGTCTAACCACCGAGGGAAAAGGTCAGGGAGCGAAGCGAAGGGAGCTGGATGCAGTGGGTACCAAGGAGCCAAAAGAGGAGTGTGAGGATGTGGCCATCGGCACTGGGGAAGGTGGAGCACCAAGAGGGACCAGATAACTGCTGCCCCACAGCTGTTCTGCTCCATTCCCTGTGTGACAGTGGGCCTTTTAGCTTGGGCTCCCCCTCAATAAAAACCAGTTGTTAAGACAGGAACCCACATCCTGGGAAGACCAATGGGTCAGTGCTTACAGTAACCCAGTAAGGATGTGAAAAGTGGGGACAGACCAATAGAGAAGCTTCCAGCCATGACATCTCACCGCTTCAGGAAACATTCCCCGAGGGGTTAGTGTGGAAAAATTACTCTGGCTGTCGCTCTAAAAAACAGAATTGTCTCACAGCGGTTTTGGCAATGTCATTCTAGTCAAATATCCATCAGAATGGCTATGGGTGATGGTAAGGATACTGTACATTTTTCTTTTCTGTCAATTATCAGAGGCACATGAGGCACATGGCTGGTGTATCACGTTCAACATGATGGAAACAAAATGTGTCATGATTATGACACTCGGGACAGGCTTCCTGTTAAGGTTGTGGGTATGACAGTGATGGCTGTAAGTCTTGCCGGAGTTGGGCCACAGTGATGAAAACTGTTCTTGTCAACAGGATGTAGTTGCCTCGACCTTGAAGCTCTCGGCCAACAAGGTCATGTGTCATGTAAGGCGTGTTGGTGGGGCGTTCGGAGGGAAGGTGGGCAAGACCAGCATCATGGCAGCCATCACCGCCTTCGCAGCGAGCAAGTAAGTGGAAGGCATCTGTTAAACTCAAAGTAAGATGAAATCTCAACAGGACACATGTAATTAGGAAGAATCTATACTATGGTTATTTAAAGCCATACATTACAAACCAACACTCAAATGAGCCGCCGGCTTATTAAACTTCTTTGTCTTTTGTTGTCAGGTTATATAAGAAGCAAAATCAGTACCAATTACTGAAAAATAGGATGAAAGCTGTTGTAAAAATATTAGAATGAGTGGGCTGGGCAGTGGTGGCACAAGCCATTCAACTCAGTGCTTGGGAGGCAGAGGCAGAAGGATCTCTGTGACTTTGACAGGCCAGCCTGGTCTATAGAGTAAGTTCTGGGACAGCTAAGGCTACATAGAGAAATCCTGTCTCAAATAACCTAGATAGATAAATAGATAGATAGATAGATAGATAGATAGATAGATAGATAGATAGACAGACAGACAGACAGAAACAAGCAAGTAAATAAACTATGGCAATAGTTGGAAAGTCAACAGAAACACGTCCTGCATGGGTGTTGCCCTTAGCATCGATATGCTTATTGATCAGATATGTAACCCACTTAATCTCCCCAAATCAGCCAGCCTTCCTCTCTCTCCCTCTGCCTCCCTGACCATGTGTGTTTGTCGCTTTCTTTCCTCTCTCTTGAATTAAATAGACACTTTGGGAGGTTACACTTACACTTATTTATCTTACTGTTTTTCGGTGAGGATCCCAAAGCCACACCGTAGGAAAATGCCTTTGGAGCCTACACACCTAGAAGGCATTTTTAACATCACTGCAGAATACGGAATAGCAGATAGCTCATTTGTGTGTTCGCTTGTCTGTTTCATTCCTTTTTTCTTTTCTGTTTCAGACATGGCCGCGCAGTCCGCTGCATTCTGGAAAGAGGAGAAGACATGCTAATAACTGGAGGCCGCCATCCTTACCTCGGAAAGTATAAAGTGAGCAGAAGAACAAGCTTGGGGAGGGGCTCTGTTGCAAATAGAACATTCTGTAAATGCGAATGGAAGCGTTTGGCTGCTCTGACTCGGGGTGGGGGTGGGGAGGGCCCGGCGGCAGTTGGGGCGGTGTTTGGGATAGGGGAGGCGGGCGGGCGCAGACAACAAGCCTATCAACCAACGTGTCTCAGTCTTTCTAGTGCTGTGGTGACATACCATAACAAAAGCAACTTCCGGTGGGAAGGGTCTGCTTCACCAACATTTGCATATTGTATAGTTCCTCACTGAAAGCAGTCAGGGCAGGCCTCAGGAGGCAGGAGCTGATGCAAAGGTCTTGGAGGAGTGGTTCGCTCCCTTGGCTTGTGCTGCCTGCCTTTTTATAGCATCCAAGGCCACCAGCCCAGGATGGCACCACTCACAGTGGGCTGGGCCCTCCCATGTCGCTCACTAATTAAGAAAATGCCCTATAAGCTGGACCCTAGGGCCAATCTTTTTTTTTTTTTTTTTTTTTTTTTTTTTGTTTTTTCGAGACAGGGTCTCTCTGTGTAGCCTTGGCTGTCCTAGACTCACTTTGTAGACCAGGCTGGCCTCGAACTCACAGCGATCCGCCTGCCTCTGCCTCCCGAGTGCTGGCATTAAAGGCGTGCGCCACCCCTAGGGCCAATCTTATAGTGGCATTTTCTCAATTGAAGATCCCTTCTCTCAGATGACTGACTATAGCTTGTGTCAAATCGGCATTAGAACTAACCAGAACGAATGGTAGTCTGTTTTTCTACCTCTTGTGCTCCTGTTTAATTGCTGCCCGATTCAATGAGATCTCCTGCTTTGCTTGGAGATGCCAATCTGAGAGAAAGTACTAGCTTGAATGGTGCATTACAGATTGAATAATTGGAAAACCTATGACTGTGTATGTCCACGGAGGTAGATCTGATAACCATTCTTTTCACACATAAAAGGTAAAAGTAGAATAATTCCTATAACAATAGTGCTATATGAAATTGCAATTATTTGCAAATGGTCCCTCGTTTAAAAAAATAATAATATATCAAGCGTATCTTGAAAACCTGTGACCCAGAAATTTCTAGAAAAGTTTCTATAAAGAGAAAATAATTACTTTTTTCCTTTTAAGAGACTATTTTACATTTTAAAGTTGGCTGACGGCTTTAACAAACAGCCAAAATCTCTCAGGATCTTAAACATTTATTATGTTGTTTTTTCATTCAGGTAACAGCCTTGTAGTTTGCATGGGTTTAGGGAGGGGAGGACCTGCTCCAATCATTCGGGGACCTGTTCTTCTAATAGCACCTATATCCTCTTAGACAGCACTAACATTGTGACCACTGGGTGTGCACAATTATTTAAATTTACATTTAAATGAACAAAATAAAATTAGACTAAGATTATGCTCTACAGTTGCAGTAACAGTATTTCAAGTACACAGTGGCCACCTGTAGCTGTTGACTACTGTATCACATGTGTAGACACAGAAGGTTGCCATCATCCACAAAAGTTCTAGTAGAGCTCTGAGCAGGGACTCAAGACCTCAGCCGAGCCTTCCGCAGCAGGCAAAGGATAAAGGAACACTGATGCAGATGACCTATCAGGCGCCGAACCTGTAAGTGGTAGACCTTGCTTCTGCCCAGACATCTTTGGGACTGACTTCGCCACCTTGCTGTGGGGATGGCTAAGAAATGTAGTCTTGTGTGCCCAGATGCCAGCCTGAGGGAGGTCTAGAGCCCCAGAACGAGGAGTTTAAACTTGACCTCATATGCAAGAGTGAGACTGAGTAGACTGTTGGCAAGCTACATGCCATAACTGGGCTTGAGCACTTACAGGAGGATGATGTGACTGCTGTGGGCAGGATGACCTGAGCAGTGTGAGGATGGAGCAGGTGGTCCCAGGAAGCAGGATGCCTGAGCAGTGTGAGGATGGAGCAGGTGGCCCCCAGGAGGCAGGGTGCCTGAGCAGTGTGAGGATGGAGCAGGCGGTCCCCAGGAGACAGGATGACCTGAGCAGTGTGAGGATGGAGTAGGTGGTCCCCAGGAGGCTGGATGACCTGAGCAGTGTGAGGATGGAGTAGGTCCCAGGAAGCAGGATGAATGCACACAGGAAGCAGCTGAGTCTGAGATGTAGTTGTGAGGTATGGAACAGATAAGCTCCAGAGCTTATGTTGTATAAAATAAAATAGTTACTGTTGGAAAACTTAGCACCCCATGATGACTCCAGCCACAGAACACAGCCTGGTGATTTCTAAAACTAAGAATCTAGAAGCAGTGAGGATTCTGGAAGGAAAATGATGCTTTTGTTTGTGTAAGTGTTGCGGGAGAGATGAAAATGACATTAAAACAGAGATGCCCTTCACCTGAGTGAGACTCATACAGAAGACTGGCCTGTAGTTACAGAGGGCATCACCATGGCAACGATGCTTAGCGATGGGGAGTGGTGTGAGGGCAGGAAATGAGATTAATATTTATATAGTACTACTGATCATTTCTCTAAAGAGCACATGCTGGGAAGCTGTGCTCTGCTACTGCTCTCCTTTGATGCAGTCTATTCCCTAAGCCAAGGGACTGGTGCCACCCACTGTTAACGGTTGCTCTTCCCATGTCAGTTCACCCCATCAAGATAATCCCTCCCAGGGATGGTCCAGAAACTTGTCTCCTAGGCAATTTTAGAACTGTCAAGCTTCTAATTAACACTGACTCATCTCACACAGAGTTTTCCCAATATCCCGAAGCCAGCTCTGTATCCAAGAAACAGCTGTCAAACTTCGCCCCATGTGGCTCTCCCAAAGCACGAGGAAGCAAACTTTATATAGACTTGACCCCATGAACCAGGCTCAGCAGTCACTTCTCTCCCCACAGGCTGGATTCATGAAGGATGGCAGGATCTTGGCCCTGGATGTGGAGCACTATTGCAACGCAGGGAGCACCCTGGATGAGTCGCTGTGGGTAAGTTGTCATCCTTCCAAGAGTATTACATAGAAGGACGCAGCTCAGGAAATAGTCACTCTTTACATAACATTTAACAAAGGACTCACTGCAGAATAATAGCAAAGTGTTAGTCACTGAAAACCACAAGGGGAGGGAGCCCAGAGACCTTGACCATGGCCCGTGCCTTGGTATGTCCTCCCTTGGCTTCCTGTGCCCAGATGCGAGCACTAGACCGAGGGTTGAAATTTAAAGATAATAATTGAGGATAATTCAAATCCTTTAAAATGATCGTATGGCAAAATATATTAACTGGGCTGTGAGGTCTTTTAGTGTTTTGTGCCGAGCCATGAAGAAGGGCAAGGTTTCCAGGCTGGCATTATTCTGCAGTGTCTGCATGTGACGTCAGGAAATGCACAGAAGGCCAAGGTTTTCTCACATCAATTCTGGGTTTCTTTCAGGTGACAGAAATGGGACTTCTGAAGATGGACAACGCTTACAAGTTTCCCAACCTTCGCTGCCGGGGCTGGGCCTGCAGAACCAACCTGCCCTCCAACACTGCTTTGCGTGGGTTTGGCTTTCCTCAGGCAGGCCTGATCACTGAGGCCTGTATCACAGAAGTGGCAGTCAAATGTGGCCTGTCCCCTGAGCAGGTAACCCTTCTCTAGGCTGGTGTATAAAAGACGCTGAGTAGCTGACCTGGGACAGCTTTGGGGACCTTTTAGGTTGAGGAATCAGACAGGAGATCCAGAAAGTAAATTATTTGCTTGAATTTATTCATCCAACTAGTTAATAGAGTTTAACTGTTCTTGTCTTACCCATATTCCATCTAAAAATAAATCTGGGAAACACAATTTTGAAGAGCATGAATTGCAATGGCTGGAGAGATGGCTTAGCGGTTAAGGGCACTTGCTGCTCTTCCAAAGGACGTGGGTTCAATTCCCAGCACTCACATGGTGGCCTACAACTGTCTGCATCCATTTCCAGGGAATCTGACACCCTCACACAGATAAACATGCAGACAAAGCGCCAGTGCTCGTAAAATAAAAGTAAATTTAAAAAGTCATGAATTGGATTTTCACCTGTTTAGTGAGAAGCTCTCATTAGTCGGGGTTGTGTTACCATTGTGTATTGCTATAACAATAGGTTTATATATAGTATACATATTTTAAAGAGGTCTGTTTCATGCAGAGTTCAGCTGGCATTGTAAGATCTTACACAAGAGGGGTCAT
Source organism: Acomys percivali (assembly GCA_907169655.1). Lineage (NCBI taxonomy): Eukaryota > Metazoa > Chordata > Mammalia > Rodentia > Muridae > Acomys > Acomys percivali. The sequence continues at coordinate 47,626,393 of OU015743.1, read as the reverse complement.
GTGACAAGACAAGAATTTGGAGAAAGGTTTGGCAACCAAGCTCATTTTTTTTCTTTTTTTGAAACGTGCATTGGTGTTTTGACTGCATGTGCGTCAGTGTGAAGGTGTCAGGTCCCCTGGAACTGGATTTACAGACAGTTGCGAGCCACCATGTGGGCGTTGGGATTTGAACCCTGGTCCTCTGGAAGAGCAGTCAATGATCTTAAGCACTGAGCCTTCTTTCCAGCTCCCAAGCTTTGCCAGTAACTCAGTCTCGTGGGAAATAACCAGAGTCTCATGCGAAGACACCGCTTCCCACCTGGCCTTGCCTCTAAAAGTGTTCATCATCCTAACACCACTATACTGAGCTTCTTACGTCAGATATCCCGGTCCTTGGGAGAGAAACCATATCCAAACCACAGCAGCAGCAGCGTAACCACCACCGAAGCTCGCCAAACCCCTTTCCTTACTTCCCTAAATCGTAGGTGGCTGTCACGAGGTTTGCCATTTCAGATATTAAGTTGTTGTTGTCACCTGTCAGTTCTTTAAGTCCCTGCATCAACTTTATTCATTAGCAAAGATACTTTCCCTCCCTGGTGCCTCTTCCACTCCAGATTCTAGTGTGGACGTTAGGTCTCTCCTCCTCCTCCTCCTCCTCCTCCTCCTCCTCCTCCTCCTCCTCCGCACTGGGCCAGAGAGGACAAAGGATGAAAAGCAGTACCTGAGAAAATGCAGGCTCACGCACATGCACGCACGCACGCATGCACTCCCTCCCTCCCTCCTTCACTCACTCACTCACTCATTCACTCACGCATGCGCACCCCTGAGCGACTATTTCCAACCAGCTTACAGTCCTGTCTCTGGCACCTTACACAGACACACTTCATGCAGCACTCCCTCTGGCAGGCACACCTCTTTGCCTCCTGCACCAGGAGGCCTTGGAGAGCCCAAGCCCCTAGTTCATCTCCATTTTCCCCCTTAACATGACACCCTAGGACCAGAAGTAGGGGCCATGTAGGTAGGAGCCATCTTCTTTATGTCTCTTAAATTTGGAGGAGATCTTGTCTCTCCCTTCCTGGCTACCTAACCACAGCCTCTGTCCTTGTGTTTGGCAGCAGAAGGGAGAAGGGAATTAGACAAGGACATCCCTTCCGGTCCAGAATAGTCTCTTGAATGGCACGTTGCATTAAGTTCCACTTTCCCTCTTATAAGGATCTGAGTGATTACTAGAGGGGTGGGTGGGTGTTTAAGATGGCCTCTATCTGCTTGCGGAGGGAGCTGGCCATAACTGTGAGAGGTTTCTCAACTAAGAATACAAGGCACTTGATGTCTTTTGCTCTCATCTATGGCCAGCTCTGGCAAGACAGTAACAGCCTACGCAGGATGTCAGACATTTGGGGATACAATCTTCTCATTTGTAGTTACCTGTGTAAGCCCTACCCAAGACTGAGCCAGTCACCACGGCATCCTGGATAGAGGAAGGAGCCCATGAAGTGCCACCCTGCCTTGAGGGACTAATGTTAGTGCTTGCTGGCAGCAGAGCAGGTCACTTTCATCAGTGGTGTAACCACTAGTCAGTCGCCAATGCTTCAGAAAATAACCTCCCACCCACGTCTGTGCAGAGGATGCTAATTATATATAATTGGTCATATACACAGCTTGTCAGGAATAAGAAGGGTTTTAGTGTGATAGGTAGGGGGTAGAAAGAGGGCAATAGATAAAGAAAACAACTAATATTCATTATCTGCATGCATGAAACTCTCAAAGAATTTTTTAAAAAGTAATCTCGTTTCTCCTAGCCACTAATTATATTTAAACAAATATTCCTGTCAGTTTGCTTTGGGAGTGAGTGGTCCCATCTTGCCATAGCATCTGCATCACCCTGGTTTTATAGCCTGGGCACCTTCCAACTGATGCTCACAAATATAAGAATGGGGAGTCAGGGATGTAACTGGACCATACTGAGATGTGCGGGAATAGAGGTTAAGGCTTCCATGCTATCAGCTGGCACAGGAACAGCGTAGGAACAAGTGAGTCTAGCAGAGTGGAGGATGGAGAGGGTGCTGTGCTTTCAAGGGCTCTATCAGTGGTCAGCCGAAGTGGAGGAAGAGGGCAGTGGTGGACAAGGCTGTGTCTTTTGAGCTCCTCCTCACTTTAAAAAAAAAATCTTCTTTTCCATAGGTCCGAGCTGTAAATATGTACAAGCAAATTGATAGATCCCACTACAAGCAAGAGCTCAGCGCCAAGCCCCTCATTGAGTGCTGGACAGAATGCATGGTCCAGAGTTCCTACTCCTCGAGGAAGGCAGCGGTGGAAAAATTCAACGCAGAGAATTCCTGGAAGAAGAGGGGGCTGGCCGTAATTCCCCTGAAGTATCCTGTGGGCCTTGGCTCAGTAGCCCTGGGACAGGTCAGTTCTTGAAACACACATGGGGATGTCACCTAGCACAGGGCCCGGGGGGCAAAAAAGGTGCAGAGGAAACACCCCGTGTGTTGAATTAGCCATGTGACAGCACTGCCCAACTGTTAATCCCTATCCCCGCCCCCAGGTTGTGCTTAGCAAAGCCTGTATACTCTGGGGCACATGAGCTCCTCTGTGCCACACCTCCACAGCGAGGAGGGGAGAAGTGTTCTTGGTGTGATTTATCCCTGGGCCTGGTATTAAGCAGCAGCGATAACTGCTCTGAGTCCCGGATGTTCATGTAAGAGACTGGAGCGGAAGGCCTTGGAGACGCCTCTTCCAGTCACAGTGACTCCTCCGTATTTCTAGGCATGATGTAGAATTGGGAAGTTGTGAGGTGTCGGGTACCTGACTTCCTTCCCTAGGTGGTGGGGTAGCCTTAACCTGGAAAAGCAAGTTAGTTAACTTCTTGGACACAATTTTTGGAGTTTGTTCTTCTCGCGGCTGTTAAGAGGGAAGACTGGGAAGACTGTTGCTATGGTTTCTTTCGCTGACTAAATAAGTCTATGTGTAGCTACTAAATCCCACTCTCTGTTTCTGCCTCTGGTGTTAAATGAAACTCGGGTGTAATCCCTGGTGAAGGGCTGCTTGCTGTATTCTAGCTTCCTGTAGAGCAGTGATGTGGACTCCCTATGTAATTTATTACGTACACGTGTGCACATTGTACATCTACACAGAGGGACAGCAGAGCCCGCACACTGGTTGTCTTTTGGATTAGTCTCGTAGAGGAATAACCAGGACGGGGTGGAGCTGGGCGATGGGCGTCATCGGTGCCTGTGCAGTGTGTAGGGAGGTCCTCCCTTCCTCACTGCTTTATCCTTTCACTGAACCGACCCAGCTGAGCTTGGCGCCATCCTTGGAACATTTGCGTGCAACTTTAAGTAGGTACCCGGAATCGCAAGGTGGTGGTAGTGCACGCCTTTGATCCCAGCACTTGGGAGGCAGAGGCAGGTGGATGCCTGTGAATTCGAGGCCAGCCTGGTCTACAAAGCGAGTCTAGGACAACCAAGGCTACACAGAGAAACTCTGTCTCAAAAAAAAAAAAACAAAAAACAAAAAACAAAAAAACAAAAAACAAAAAAGTAGGCACCCAGAGGCTTGTCTTGTTGCACCTCTGACTTCTTGCCTGTTTGCACTGATGAAATTGAACTGAGAACACAGAGCCACTTAGCCACCTGCACGAGATTTACTCAGATAAGGGAGATAGTTGAGATGCACCATTAGGGAACAAAGACAAAGGCACAGTTATCGAAAAGGGAGGGAGGAAAATGCTAACACTGGGAAAATGGTTTGTGTGCAGTGACTTCTAGGGGATAAATATATTGCTTCCTAGCTGGCAGCTATCAGAGAGATCAGCCAGGCCATCTGTCCTTGAGCAGCCAGAAGCAGTGAGTTGAAGGTCATGGGTAATTTGTCAGGCTGCCTGTAAGGTAATGGCTGCATTGTGTAGTATCTCCTCCACCTCAAAGCAGGGCAGTCTCACTCCCTCACTAGAACTCTCTCAAAGGTAGTTTGAAGACTAATTTTCAGTTACCCACTAAGCTAAAAGTCTGTCTAGATTTCCAGTCAAGGCTAAGAGCAGACTGAGCAGTGAGGACCACTTGCTGCCCTTACAGAGGACGGGGTTCGATTCCCAGAACCTAGGCTGCTCAGTGCACAGCTGCCTGTAACTTGGTTTCAGGGGATCCGGCAACCTCTTCTGTCCTCTGAGTGTGAGTGTGAGTGTGAGTGTGTGTGTGTGTCTGTCTGTCTGTCTGTGTGTGCGTGTGTGTGTGTGTGTCACACAAATAAAAATCAAACAAATCTTTAGATTTGTTTTTTTAAATCTCACTACACCCTCAGGAAGACCTACAAAATTTGGGTTTTCATTTTCACACTGAGAGCACTGAAGTTCAGGGTGTTTCAAAGCCCTGTCCACAGCTCCACGGCTGGGAGAATCTAGGCCAAGGCTGACCCTTGTGTCCAGGCAGCTCTGGAGATTGTCTTCTCAAAGCACCCTCTGACTGAAGTGAGGTGAGGAGTCAGCTGACCTGAGGAGAGAGGAGACGAGGGCCAACCCTGCAGCTTCGTTCTCAGAGCTGTCTAAGAAGTCTCCATGTGGGCCCTCTGTGCTTAAAGCTTTGCTTAGGGCTGAATGGAGGTGGTGGGATCTGTCACACACAGAAGGCTTGCTGGAAGGCTCGTCCTGAAGGGCTGTGCTCTGCAGCAAAGCAAATAGAGGAAGGAACCAGAGACCCGAGGCCCTTCTCCATGGAAGGCCTAGACGGTTGGGTTTGTCTGCCTGCTCGTTGTGATTCCAGCTCCCTTCTGGAAGGAGACACAGGAGGCCATAGCAATCTGTCTCTTAAGTGTTGTTCACTAAGTAAGGGCATTTACGGGCATGGATATCTCCAGGGATCTCTCTCTCCCTGTCTCCGGGGGAGAGCAACATTGCAGGTTTATGTGCGGAGACCCTTTGTTTAAAACGTAAATGCATGCATACATGTGCTGAAGGGGAGGGAGATAGCTGTCTACGCAGAGATTCCCATAGTTACCGGTCACCTGGCTAGTGAGCCGCAGAACACAGGTTTGCCCTCAGCACGCCTGACCCCAGACCCGTGTCTTCATTGCCTCTGGCTGCCTTTCTGAGTGGACACCGTTCTCACCTCGCTGCTCAAGGGTTCAAATGCACCCTCACCCACAGGTTCTTTCCTTGCAGGACTGTGAACCCGGAAGGATGAAGGTGGATGGCATCTAGTTACCTTCTGCATGCCCAGGGCTTATCACAGGGTGTAGAGGAGAGCCCCACAGCTGCATGACTGAGGAGGCATTTGGGGACTCCTGAGATTACAGCTAACTTCTTGGCAATCCAACGACATCCTCCCTTTATATTTGAGGACCATTTGGCTCATTGGGCCAGTTGTGCCAGTTTTTCAGCTGGAGCTTTGTGAAACTATCTTTTGTGACGCTAAGCACAGAGCCTGTGGTGGCGCCCACTTAACAGGGACCAAATTTGACGTTTTCAATGGCTGGAGGAGTTTGCAACACCACATGGAACAAAATACTCAGCAACCTCTGATACAAATGCTGCCCTCGACCCACAGGCAGAGTGTTGTCACCAGCAGGGTCGTACAATGGAGAACACATGAAATCCAGGGTAATCGTAGCTTAGTCACACATAGCAAGCCCACCTGTGTATTCTGCTCACATTCACCAGAGCTAAAGAGCCAAGATGCAGAACTTATAAACTTAGGAAACAGGTTGAATCTCTGTGCTCTTGCAAGTTCGTGCCAAGAATCTAGTACATCTCGGAGATTATGTCCAATTCGAAGGGATGGCTTAGGATATATCCCTTCTGAATACTGTGAAATGTAATAGACCAAAGCTCAGAAGTGACTGCCACATCTGGCACCATAGTGCAGGGCAGCCAGCTCTGGGCTCTCTGAAGAGGACACCACTCCTTATCTTGCATTTGGGAAGAAGTGCCAGGAACACAGAATGGTGTCTCCTAGAGTCATGTAAACATAGTCTGTCACATCTCTACAGGGCCCTTAAGTATACTTGATATTCTAAGACTGTCTGCTTGGGCACTGAGCCTTTGCCCTCAGATACAGGCTAGCCTTATTTTGTCAAGACATCGCTAGTCTATATCTGTTGGCCAGGAAAATGGAGGTTGCGATCACTGTCCAAAGTGTCTTCCTTGGAATGGTGGCGATTTCAGCTTATTCACTGTGGTAATGCACAGCTTAGGATGCTGATAAAGAGGCAGTTTCCAGGGGTGGTCCACAGGTCAATGTGCAGGTCCTTCTGATAGGCAAAGAGTTAATATAGGAAAACAGTCCTTTACGCAGGCTTACCTGACAACTGCATGCAGTTCCCGAACTTTGCTTACAAATCGCAGTAATAACATCTTGGTAGACTCTTAGGTTTATGGAGTGGAAATTACCTTGTTACCAGAATGTTCTATAGATCTTACTTGCCTTTCTAAATCCCAGATCAAGCCAGACACCGTGAAGGGAAGGAAGGGTGGGCAGGAACTTGAGGCAGCCAGTCACTCAGCATCCTCATTCAGGAAACAGGCACCAATGAACGAAAGCACTCGGCTTACGGCATGCCTTTTATGTAGTCTAGACCCCAGCCTTTGGAATGGTGCCACCCACATTAGGCTGAATTTTCTCACATCATGCAACCCGAACTCCTGACTCCTTGGTTGGAATGTTCAGATGTTTCTTTCCTAAGTGAGTCTAGGTCCCTGCAAGCTGACAATCAGTACAGACACTCACAGGTGACACAGTGGGTTAGACTGTCAGCCCAGGGAGACTTGGGAGAAGCCACATGCTAGTCAGCGGCAAGCCTTTAACTCAGTGAGCAGCTCCTTGCTCCTGCATCCTTATGAGGAACTACACAGTCAAACAATTGCTCCAGAAGTCCGCAGTTCTGAGCCAAGATGGTTTGCAGGGGGAGTCATGACCCTTCTGGGTCTGGCATCACATGACGCCTTCACATGGGTCAAATATCAGATATCCTGCATCTCAGATATTTACATTACTATCCATAACTGTAGCAAAATTTATAATTATGAAGTAGCAAATAATTTTATGGTTGTGGGCGACCACAACATGTGGGACCGTATTAAAGGGTCACGGCATTAGGAAGGTTGAGAACCACTGTTCTAGGGTAATCTGAGGTCATTTTGCAGCCAAATAGTGATTATGCTTCAGTGCACCTTGTTTGGAATTGCATTTTGGGGTCTCTATAATATACATACAGCTATGGATATATGTGTGTGCCCAGCTGTCCCCC
>OU015743.1:47597907-47615817 GCA_907169655.1 Acomys percivali | reverse complement strand
GTTTGACGTAATTGGTACAACTTTAGCAAAATCACTCCCCTCAACTGAAACTGTAATGGATGCATAATATAAAGCTAAACGTCCAGCCATTGTTTCCAGAAATTGGCCGTGTTAATAGCCCGAGTTCTTTCCAGATGACTGAGTGGGTCTCTTCATAGGTAGGACGTGGGTGGCCATTACAGTTCGGCTTATGAGCCTAACATATCATGGCAGACATTTATTACAACCATACGCATTGAGCAAATGCCACCCCTCCACACAGCAAGCCGCTTGGGCCTTCCTCATTATCACTTTACTTAGCACATGGTACAGATAACGCTAAACCGCTGAGCGGTTCCCTTGGGAGCCCTTATTATGTCGTGTTCTGCTCACCTCTTCCAGGCCCAAGCTGCTTTTGACCAGAGCATCAGCCTCTCAGCTGTTGGATATTTCAGGTAAAAATGTCCCTTCAATCATAGTCATGGAAAAGGACAGTGTGAGCTTGCAGAAGAGTTTCAGTTCCAGATGCAACTCTGTCCCCCTAAAATGACTCTTTAGCTTCTGTTAGCCTGGTTTTAGAGGGAATAATCTGGGTACCCAAAAAGACCTTTTCTGGGGAAATGGTTCACATAGGTGAGCTTGAATTGAGAGATGATTCAGATCATACCTCGGCCATGATATGTCTTTCTGGGAAGTAGCCCTTGGAATCCACAGTGGTGGCTTTTTGTTGAAAGTATCATTTATCCCTCAAGTTAAGAAACAAGAGTTGTAGGTGGAAAAAATAAGCCAGAAATAAGATAGGCACCTCCCGGAGGGAGGGAAGGGGGAAGGAGGGAGAGAGGGACAGGGAGGGAAAGAGAGAGGGAGGAAGGAAGGGACAGGGAGGGGGGAGGGAGGGAAAGAGGGAGGGGGAGGGAGAGAGGGGGGAGAGGGAGGGAAGGAGGAAGGGGGGTATCTTACTGTAACTGTGGAGCCCCACAACCACAATTCTAAGAAACCATTTGGAGACAAGTCCAAGCTCACATTCCCACTTTACCTGGGACCCCTGCTGCCTTATCAGGAATAGACACTGGCCACCTCCAGGCTGGGGAGACAGGAGAGACATGGGAGGGGACCTAGCAAGCTGCTGGCCTGGGTTTCTTTTATCATTGACATTCACCTGGTGTCCTTACAGGGCCATGAGGGGTGGGGCCAGCATAGAGCCTGGTGGTGAGCCTGATCCCTTACATAGCACTGGAGAGAGATGGGGGGCCGGGGGTGGGGGGGGCGCAGCGGGTAAAGAGACACATAGCCCCTTTGAAACAGTGTTTGGCTTAAGATGCAGGTCGAATCCCCCAATCTGAATGACAGAACCCGATGTCCTCTAAGGAGATAATCCTTCAGTCAGAAGCTGACCTCAGGAGTAACCCTCTTCACCACCAAGCCGGGTTTATTGAGCACATTTTTGAGCATGTGTTATGTAGTGGCGTATCCCTGTACACATGCGCACTTCGGACTGGCATAGCTCCCTTTAGGCTGGTGTGAACATCATTGTCATCTGGTGTGAACATCATTGTCGTCTGGTGTGAACATCATTGTCGTCTGGTGTGAACATCATTGTCTGGGACTTCGTCACTTCACAGTGCTCCTCACCACTTCTGTTTCTTTCAGGGGTTATGAGTCGGACATGAACTGGGAGAAGGGGGAAGGCCATCCCTTCCAATATTTTGTCTTTGGAGCCGCCTGCTCAGAGGTTGAAATAGACTGCCTGACTGGGGACCATAAGGTCAGTCCCACCTGGGAGAATCTTCTGACCGTACTTGCTGAGGAGCTTAAACCCCACACTCGCTGCCTACCAGAGGGAGGTTGGGTGTGTGGCAGCAGCTCCCTGCATTTGCCCAATGAGTGATTTCTCTGTATAACTGGAGAAAAAACAAACTCATCAATTGCCTTAGTGGTATAATACCTTCCACAGGAAACAATTGTCCTCCTTCTTACGTGTTTTATTTTTCACCTTTAACTGGAATTAGGAAAGAAACCACTTCAGAACAGCCTGACAGAGGCATGCGTGTAGGCTGTTGTCCCAACTGGCAATCCTGGCCTCTTATGAGGAGTGTCTCATGTGATGTTCTTGAAGGACACCATAAGCATCCATAGCCTGCTAACAAACACCAAAGGCCACCTCAGGACAGGCAGTGGCCAGCCAGGCCCTCTCCTTCCATAGATGAAGGGTCATCTTATACTTTTTTTTTTATCTTATACTTTTAAGGGGGGGGCTGTAGAGTCACACCCATGAACGCACATGTGTACCAGCATCGGGGACTCAGCTTCCTTGCTCTACTTGGCCTCTAGTGGTAAAGAAAACACTCATTGGTCATTACATGAATATATATTCATATATGTATACATACATATATATATTCATATATATGACCACAGATACATCAAATGGGATTGCAATAGCCTTCACAAATGTCATGTGACTAAGCAACTAGTTTAGTTTAGTGATAATCTGCCCTAAAATCTGCCTGGAAGCAAGCTCCAGCTTTTGATATTTCCAAATACCCTTTGTGCCTATCTTCTTAGATGGTTACTATGTATAATTTTTCACTTAATATGTTCTTAGCATATTTTTTAATCTTTTAATTTTCATGAGTTTGAAATTATATATACCTTTCTTGGACCTCTCATTGGAGTATTTAGTTTGTCGGGATTCTAAGTCCGACTGATTCTCGTTGGGGGAACTCGGGACTGGGTCAAACGACTGGGTACTGCAAGCGTGGCTGGGGCTGGAGTAGCTGTCCCACTCTGCGCTGAGTGCTGTCCCACTCTGTGCTGCGTTCTCTCATGCTGACTACTTTCTGAATACCTTTTCCCTCAGACAAAAAGTTGTTGGAAACATTAGATTTTCTTATGCTTTGGCATTGTTAAGAACAGTAATAGTTAACCTGGTATCGGTTCGGGCTTGTGTTGTGTTATTTGTTTGTTTACTTGTTTTGGTATAACTGAATCTGTCTTGGTCCACTAACACTTTTGATGCAAGGGACCTAAGTTGCTAGACACCCATAGTCACTATAGACAGGCCTGGGACAGTGGTTCTGAGTTTGTTGTGTCACACTAGAGAAAATTAAAGGCGCGGACTCTCGTGGGAATATGCAAAATAGACTCTACAAAGAGAATACGGAACAGTGGGGATTAAGGGAAAGTGAGAGGCTCTTCAGAGAGGAGGCAGTTCCCAAAGGGAAAAAGCCACTGGACTTCTTAGGCTAGGGGTCACTACAAGGCCGTGGTGGAGACTGAAGGGCGCCTGAGTAACTGCCATGAGATTGCTTAGTTCTCTGGGAGTATCATAGGTGGAGCCAATGGAATCTCCCCACATGATATGAATGTCCCTCTAGCCCAAGGGGGTGGGGTGGGGGGGAGACGTTCATGTGCTACCCACCCAGTTAGGGTGGTGGAAGGCCCCATCCACCTCTGTCCATCCCTGACCTCTGCTCTTTAGCTTCTGCCCTTGACTTTGTGCTAGCTGTTATCCTTTTTTTTTTTTTAAGATTTATTTATTTTATTTATTGCATATGAGTGCTTTATCTGCAGAAGAGGGTTATCAGATTACATTATAGATGGTTGTGAGCCACCATGTGGTTGCTGGGAATTGAACTCAGGACCTCTGGAAAAGCAGGTGGCGCTCTTAACCACTGAGCCATCTCTCCAGCCCAACTAGCTGTTATCCTTGACTGGCACCGCCATGGTCAACTTCGCAGGTGTCTTGCTGGGGGGTTAAATAGACTGTGTTCCCTGCTTCCAGCTTTACCACAACAGAGAACTAACTCTCTTCCTGCCGCCAAGAGGTAGCTGCAGTCTTTCATGGTGACTTCATGTTTAGCTCCCCGTCTATGGAGTGGCCTGGGATGGTCTCCGAGGTAGAGGTATCTTGTGAGGAGCCACCCTTGATTACAGTGTGGTGTGTTACCATCGGCTGCATTTATCGCTATATCCTCCATGGGCGAAGGGCTGGGGAGTAAGCAGTGAGTCCGCCATCGCCAGTGTCCTGTCCCTCCTCTGTCTACTTAGCTTGGTTGTCTCATCCCCCTCTTACTCAGCATCCTCAGAGCTCTAGACAGTGATGCTTTTATTCCTTTATCTTCCTTTTAACCGCAGCCTCTCTTCTCACAGCACCAACATGGCTCCCTGTCCTTGCCCCCCCCCCCCACAGATATAGCTCTTATATCAGTACGCACTTTCAAGATATGTCTTGTAGTATATTCAAACCATCTTAAGAGATGTGCAATATTGGTAGTGCAGGGTAGGCACCACCCACAGACAAAAGGCGAGTATATGACAGACTACCCAAAGTTCTCTCTGTTTTCTCAGCCATTGTCATGTTGGGAAAACTGCTTTCTGGAAACACCTGGTTTGAACCTACACCTATACATTAGATGTATCTCTGTAGCTATTTAGTGCTATATAATAAATTGCCACTGAAGGAGGCCCCCAAACAATGGGGTGTCCTCCCAGACCCCAGATTAGGCACAAACCACAAACACCTGTCTTCACGGAGACATCCTTTATTGAGCAGGGAAGAAAAGTTAGTGTCTACTTTCTGACTCAGGCAGAAGACAGCAGCCAATGACCTTGCAGGTGTTGTTTTTAGAAGAGAAAAAGAGGAGGGCTGTGTTAGAGTGCGCTAGGATGTGGTGGTATGTTAATTGTGTGAGCCAAAGGGGGCTTTTGATTGTTGGAGTGTAATATTTTGACAGCTGGACCTTGGTAGTCAGCCTCAGGAGGAGGAAATGGCCCAATAATTGGCTAGATCTTGGTGGCTAGCTTTAGGAATGTAATCTGTTTTTAGCAAGGCAGAAAGTTTGCCAGAACAATGCTCGCCACGCTCAAGTTGGCCAGAGTCCCTCAGCTCGCAAAATTAGCAACTTAAAATAATGTTTCTTGGCTCCCACAACCTCCGAGGACCACGCATCTGGATCCCATGGTCTGTCTAGGTAACCCTAGCTCCGGGCTTCTCCTGAGGCTATGGTCAGGCATTTGGTGGGAGCTACAGTCATCTCAAGGTGAGGGCCAGAGAATCCTCCTGTAAGCTGTATCACATTGTTAGCAGAAGGCTGTGGTTTGTCTGTGGCTGTTAGCCAATATCCTTTCCTTGAACGACCTGTTTGTCCACTTAGCATCCAGAGCACGTAGCAGCTGGCTTCGTCAGGAGGTACCGGTTGCAGAGAAAGTTGAACACACAAACATGTGAGAGCATACCTAAGATAGGAGCCATAGTCTTTTCTAACCTTATTTCAGAGTGACATGCCACTGCTTGTGCTGTGTCCCAGTGTCACAATAACCAGATTTGACAGAGATCGGTGGGAGGGGCACGCACAGGCTGTGAACACCAAATGGAGGAGTTTGTTACGTGTCCGTGTGGAGACAGACCACCACACAGCCCAGATCCACAGAATACAGTGACAGGGAGCCATAAGCCCCAGCCTTTGAAAGTAGAACCCTCACTAACATTATACTTCAGAGACTGTCATCACTCACACCAAAGAATCTACTGACTTGTTGGAGGACAGGAGTGTTACCAGCACCCCCAGGGAGGGCCTTCTCATCTGTGCAATTTTAGGGTATCAGAAAGCAAGTCACGAAGGCAGATTGATTCTTTCCCCACCACACCCCCAAATGAACAACAGTTTAAGCACTTTTTTGCTGACACTTCATAACTCTGTGTTTTGGGAAATGACTCAGAGTCGGGTGGACTCTGTATCGGCTTGGATAGTAGCCGTAGAGTTTTTGCAACAGGGCCTTTGAAGGCCAAAGATATTGGCTTTTGCTGTTTCACTGTTTATTGTGGGAGATTAAATTCAGTCTCTTGCATCACCCAGCTTGAAGCCAAACAAAGGCAAATGAATACTTTATTCTTTTCTTTCCAAAGAAAACATGGTGCTTAATCTGGTTAGGAGTATTTGTGTGAGGGCTGGAGAGATGGCTCAGTGGTTAAGAGAGTTTGCTGTTCTTTTTTTTTTTTTTTTTTTTTTTTTGGTTTTTCAAGACACGGTTTCTCTGTGTAGCCTTGACTGTCCTGGACTCATTTTGTAGACCAGGCTGGCCTCGAACTCACAACGATCCACCTGCCTCTGCCTCTGCCTCCCGAGTGCTGGGATTAAAGGCATGCGCCACCACGCCCGGCCCCTGAGTTTGCTGTTCTTGCAGAGGACCAGGACTTGGTTCCTAGTGACCTCAGGTGGCCTACAATCATCTGTAACTCCAGTTTCAAGTGATATGACCTCTTCTAGCCTCCCCAAACATGCACGGAGTGCTCGTACAGACATGTAGGCAAACGCTAATCCACATAAGAAAAAAAAATAAAGAAAACTTAAAAAAAAAAAAAAAAAAGAAATGCAGAATAGAGTGTGGGGATGGAGCTCAGTGATTGGGTGTTTGCCTGTGATGCCTGAGGCCCTGGGTTCAGTTCTCAACACTATATAAGCCAGCATGGTGGGACGTACCTCTAATCAGTGGGGAGGTGGAGGCAGGAGAAGCAGACACTAAAGGTCATTCTTAGCTACATATCACACAAAGCCAACCTGGGCTACATGAGACCCTATGTCGAAAAAAATGTTTTTTAGATAATAAACTGTGTCACATAATAAAATCTTTTTGCTTCTTTTTAAAAATTATATGTATATACTATATAATGTGTGTGTGTGTGTGTGTGTGTGTGTGTGTGTGTGTGTGTGTGTGTGTATTATTCTTCCCGGGTATACACCTACAGGCCAGAAGAGGGCACCAGATCTCATTACAGATGGTTGTGAGCCACCATGTGGTTACTGGGAATTGAACTCAGGACCTTTGGAAGAACAGCCAGTGCTCTTACCCTCTCAGCCATCTCTCTGGCCTTCTCTGTTGCTTCTTTATCATGAAATAATGTGATCCAAAGAAAGGCTTTATCCCATACCTAGCAGGATGTGTTTCTCAGCTTCTCTGTGAGTTATCTGCATTAAAATATGTAATTTTTTTTACTAGAATATCAGAACAGACATCGTGATGGATGTTGGCCACAGCATAAACCCAGCCATTGACATGGGCCAGGTAAATGTAACTGCTCTGCCTTGTTTCCTGTTTGTGGGGCAGAAACCGCTGTGAGTTCTGATGAGGAAGTGCACACTCACTGGTAACCTGATTCTTCTGCCCCTTTAGTCAAAGCCTTTCTATTTAGACTCCGCTGCAGAACCTGGATTTCCTAACATCTACAAAAAGGGAAGAAATGGTACTTTGGGTAATTTTTAAAGGACACGTGAAGTCTGACTGGAGGGCTTGAGACAAGCAAGGGGAAACCTAGAAGTGGGTGCCAAGCCTGGGGGATGCAGAGGAGACAATTCCAAGTACTGAGCCTGGGCACACAGTGGGCTCTGACAGACATGGGAGCCACATGGGCTCTTCACATGCTTGTTTACTCACTTACACGTGTAGGTGATTTGGCCCACTACCTCTATGTTACAGCATCCTGTGGCATCTCTCCACTTGTGGCATGTCACTGGGAATTGGAGGAGGAATGTATGGAGTGGAGACATGACAAGCAGACTCCAGGGTTAGGAAGATGACCTTGTGGATAAAGTGCTTACCTGAGCATGAGAACCTGAGCTCAGATCCCCAATGCTGTGTAAAAGTCAGGTACCGCAGCACACATCTGTGGTCTCAGCACCAGGGCAGGATGGAGACAGACTTATTCCTGAAACTCATCTTGGGGCATCAGGGAGCTCCAAGTTCAGTGAGAGACCCTGTCTCAAATAAATAAATAAATAAATAAATAAATAAATAAATAAATAAATAAATTAGAGGGCAATACTTGAAGGTACCAGACATTTAATCTCTGGCCTCCATGTGAATGTACACAAACATGGACATACATACCCCATACATATGCACACTTGCATGTACACACACACACACACACACACACACACACACACACACACAAGATTTGGGGTATTTAGTATGGACCAGGTAGACAGGCTAAAATGAGCAAAGATGTTCAAGTGGAAGAAGAGTAGAGGAAATCGCCCTAAATAAATACATAGAGAATACTGTGGTTTTGGCTGGTATGATACTTGGCCAAGACCCCTGGTACCTTCATCAGATGACCCAGCCATGGGGCTTGGGGAAGAGAAGAGGCTGTGGTTGATAGGGGCTTGACAAAAAACAAGCACTTAGCTTGGTTGGAGGTGGTTGGAGGTGACATGGCCTGGGAGATCATTTGGCACTTGAGCGTGATTTATTGGACTTCATGATCCATCCCTGGTGCCATGATCCATGACTGTGTGTAGGAAGCTGGGCATTTCAAAGCTGTAGAGAAGGCTTGGAGAACACACGGGTCACACCCTTCCCCTTACAGAGGAGTAAATGAGCCTAGACAGGAAGCCCAGGCAGCCTATGAACTTGTGTATGGTGAGAGGGTGGACTTCCCCAGCCCTGAGGACCTTTCCCCGGTCAAAGTCAGTCAGTGAAGGGTTCCATCTGTCTCATTGGTTGAAAAAAAAATGAAGGTATGTGGACAGGCCCCATGAGAACTCATCTTGATTGTCATCTTAGTGGCTAAGCCAAGACTTGGAATTCAGCACTGAGTGGGATACATAGACAGATTTTCAGATGTACTTCCTGTGACATTCTCCAAAATGCCTTGAAAGACCCCTTGAACGGTAGCTCTAAAGGTCAGACGAGCAGCATGCAGTTGAGATGCTCCGGGCTGTGGTGCCGCACAGGCAGTAACTCCTCCTTTTCTGTCAGATCGAAGGTGCATTTATTCAAGGAATGGGACTTTACACAATAGAGGAGCTGAGTTACTCTCCTCAGGGCGTTCTGTACAGTCGCGGCCCAAACCAGTACAAAATCCCTGCCATCTGTGACATCCCCACAGAGATGCACATCTCTTTCCTGCCGCCATGTGAGCACTCAAACACCCTGTACTCATCTAAGGTAAGTGACGTGCTATGTGCAAGCCAGTGTTCACTTGGTATCTGTAGGGTGGTCAGACATTGGTCAGCTTGGTTGTTTGACGTTTTTCCTGAGATTGAAGCGTCCTTATTGAGCATTCTAATTATAAAATAACCTAGCAACATGGTAAAATGCCTCAAATATTCCCAGTCTCAGAGCCTACCGTGAGCTATCAGATTCCATTTGATTTTTTTACATTACAATAATTATCTTCATGCTTGCCCCATTTGGAATCATTTTTTCTTCAGCTAGAATTCTAAGTATGAGAATATTAAGATTCATGATTAAGCTACTATTCAACGACAATTTATTTATGGCGGTCTATAGGCCATATATAGGCCTAATATAGGCCATATTAGGCAGTCTATAGGTCAATATAATGTATGTATATAATTAACATGCACTGTGTGCATACATATGCACATATGTTCAGAGACAGGGGTGGGGCAGTTTGTGTCATAATCTACGTGGCTCATTTCTTTCAAGGGTCTGGGAGAGTCTGGTGTGTTCCTGGGATGTTCGGTGTTTTTTGCCATCCACGACGCCGTGAGTGCAGCGCGGCAGGAGAGAGGCATCTCCGGTCCACTGAAGCTCGATAGTCCACTGACTCCAGAGAGGATCAGAATGGCCTGTGAAGATAAGTTCACAAAAATGGTATGTTCCACCCAAGTGGGGGAAGAAAACTCATAAAATTCTTCATTTCTGTCCCTTGGCCTCATGGCCAAGTTTTTTTTTTTTTTTAAACCCACTACTGTGGTTTTTTCCATGGGAAAAAAAGAAAGCAGGAGCTCCTTCGGCCATGTGAGCGGGGCAGAACGGCTCTTGAACTTGCTGTGTCATTCCGTCAGCCTGGCCACGCTTGGTCTCCCATGTGCTCAGTTCCATATCGCCTGAAGGGAACAGAAGGTTCCTTCTCTCGGCTTGATGTTTCCCCTTGTTTCACTCCTTTTCAAGGATGTTTGAGTCAGGCCTGGGAGTTCCGGGGGCTGTGGCCTGATCCTGGGACACCACCCCCCCAAGAATGAAGGCCACACTGCTGTATCCCATCCCCACTGTTGCCCAAACAGGCACTGGCAACGTGTGATGGAGAGCACCTTCCTGGGGTGGCGTCCCTGCTGAGCACACACCCCAGTTCCCTGTGCTTATCATAGAGCAGCATGATTTCTGATCTTTGATTGTAAAGGAAGCCGGGCCACTCCGTTACCCTTCTGGCTACAAGCTCAGTCTCCCTCTCTTACAAAGTGTCCTTCTACCTCCTTCCGTGCAGGTTCTGCGTGGTCTGCACTAACTCACACTGGAGAAACAGACACTGGCTCCCTCCGCACATGGAGTTGAAAGCTCTCCATGCCCCCATGAGATCCCCTCCAGGATGCCTTTATACATCACATGACACTACCCTCTGAGCTCCCACTGGCCCCGTTGACTGCGGCCGTTTTCACCTTCTTTATCTTCTGGTGTTATTTTTAACCCATGTCACAAACATTTTTCTAAGTTATAAGCATTCAAGTTTGTTCTTTCCTTCCAGATTCCAAGAGATGAACCTGGATCCTATGTTCCTTGGAATGTGCCTGTGTGAGTCAAATGCGAACTTCTGGAGGGACTGGCTCGATGCCTCTGCAGAACGCGCGCGTGCGTCCCCCTGTCTCTCTGCTCTAAGATGCTGAGTATGAAAGCTGATTGCACAGCCCAGAATCATCCGCTGCACTGCTTTACATGAAGCTGATTTGAAAGTTTCTCCTCAGGATAGTCCAGACATTACCTGAGCAATTATAAATAAAATTCCAAATTGCACAGATATTAAATTGTTTGTCCTGGGGTGGCTTCATTCATTATTCTGTCTCTGCATCCATCCAGCTAACTGGACTATGTGACAGCTTGTCTAAGGTTTACGTCTAGTTTGTAGGCACCAGCAAAAGTTATAACTATCTTAACAAATGATGATTTTTACAAATAATGTCTTTCCTGTTGTGAATTTTTAATTTAGTTTCTTCATTTGTCCCTGAGAGCCGTTACCCCACTTTTCTTATTGTAACAGATACAGGACCCATATCTAGACAGTCTCTGGGACCACAGGAATCAGGAGGAGATGGATAAATGACAAAGGCGGCAGCAACATTTACCTACTCAGGAGGGTGAGGCAGGAGGGTCTAGAATCCAAGGCCAAGCTGGGCTACATAGCAAGACCCTGTCCCAACAAAATAAGGGCTAAGGATACAGTTGGCAGTAGAGTGCTTATCTCGTGTGGACAAGGCCCTTGGTTCATTTGCAGCACAGGAACAATGAAAACAAGGAGAAACCCATAGAATAGAAGAAGATATTTGCAAATATATGACAAAAGTCTTGTGTACAGAGAAAAGATGTTTATGTGGCCAATCAGCACACGAGAAGATGCTCAGCCTTGTTTGCTCTTGAGAAATGTAGGCCAAAGCCGCACTGAGGCGCGGTTCACATGCACTGTGATGGCTGTACCTAAAACAATGGACAATGGAGGGGGTTGGAAGGATGTGGAGAAACTAGTGTCCCTATCTACTGCTGGAAGGATGTGCACGGTCCAGCCGCGGGGGAACAGCTGGACAGGTATGAAGGTAAGCAGACTTTCCACATGACTGTTGAAACGTCTTCACAGAAAAATCTACACGCAAACACTCAGAGCATTTTTCGCAATGCCTGAAAGACGGGAAAATGTTCCGCCAACCAATAACATTTGATAAATAACATGCGGCGCATTCATAAAACTGAATTCATTTAGTCCTTCATGGACTAAACACCGGTATTTCAAGTGCTTCAAGGACACGTACTGATAGGCACTACAGCACATGTGAATGTTGAAAACATTATGCGAATGAGTGAAAACACACGGAAAAAGCATACATAGTCTATCTCTACAAAAGGTCTCAAGTTGACCGTCTCAAAGATGAAGTGGATAAGTGCTTGCTAGCGACTGAGGGGACAGAGGGACTGGGGAGTGCCTGCTCATCGCATGGAGTCTCCATTGATGGTGGTTTATACATGGAAAGTGACTGGATCGTGTGCTTCCTTCTAGTTTGCCATCCATTACTGTGATAAGATCCTGACCTAAAGCAGCCTGGAGAGGGAAGGGTTAATTGATTTACACTTCCTGATCACAGTAGATCCTCAAGGCAGCAAGGGCCAAGAACTCAAGCTGGAGCAAAGGCAGAAACCATGAAGAGAGGTGTTGCTTACTGGCTTGCTCTCCACGGCTTGCTCAGCCTGCTGTCTTATAGAACCCAGGGCCACCAGCCCAGGGATGATACTGCCACAGTGGACTGGGCTGTGGTGGATGTAAACATGTTTTTGTTTTGATCCCAAGAATGAGACGTGGAACAGACTTGGGTGAGGGTGCGTGGTGTTTTTCCACTAGAAACAGACTTGTGAGAGAACAGGTGATGTTTGTTCACTGGGAAAGGAACTGCTGGGATTTTTGGTCTTGGTTATTCATCGCTCCACTTCAAGACATCCCTAGAGAGAACCGTTCCAGTGAATGTTCCGAGGTTCTGGGTTCCAGCGGCTGTAGTTGCAGTCACCTTTGCTGAATTGCTGGTTTACTGTTTAACTGGTCTGCTGGAATCCTGCCGGTTACACCAGTGGAATTGCTCCAAGGAACTGAGTCTAAGAAGGTCTACTTCTCCTGTTCCCATTAACCTCCTGTCTCTCCTGTCTAAGGTAGGGGGGTTGCAAGGGAGGTGTAAGCATGGAAGAACCTCAAATAAAGTAGGCTTGAAAAAGTTCAAAGCCCATATTGGGCCTTTCTACATCAGTCAACAATCAAGAAAATGCCCTACAGCCTTGCCTACAGGCCAATCCGGCAGAGGCAGTTCCTCAGTTGAGGGTCCCTCTCCCCAGATGATGCTAGTTTTATATTAATTTGAAAAAAAAATAATCCACACATACCCTAAAAGGATACATTTGTAAGTTTGCAGATTTTATCCTAGACATTTCTCAAAGTGCCTGTGGAGAGAAACAGAAAACTTGAGGAAATTGTCGCTGGCAGTCTGTAGAGCCTTGGGACAAAGGCTGACTGACTTCCTTATGTGGCACAAGTGCATTTTCCTGACCTTTTAATCTGAATGGATGCAGAATTCAGAAGTGGCATGAAACATGCTCCAGTTTAAAGGCGTCTCACTGAAGCCCTGTCTTGTCAGCTGTTGGGAAGACATGGTAGAAAGGCTGGGGGGGGGGGGGGGGCTCTGCTTCCTCCTTGGCCGCTGCCTCCCTTTTGGCCCTTTGCTAGCGCCTCCTGCAGCCCGTCCCTACAAGTGCAGGGTTCCTGAAGGCTTCTTGATCCTTCTTTCTTAGCACCCCACAGCCTGTGGCTGGCTGGTGACTGCTATTCCCATGGTTAGAGTTGATTTTTACTGCTGAGGCCCTGACTCTGAAAACCCTGCTCCTTTGGTGTGGGAACAATCAGACAAGATCTTTCAGGGATTGGGGGGGGGGGGTGTGGAACTTCATTATAATGTCCCAGACTTCAAACTCACAGTGATTCTTCTGCCACTAAACTCTGGGATGGATCACAGACAAATGCCACCGCTTGCTCCGAGTCTTGCTTTTGATTGTGACTTGGATATCTCAGATCCTCCCCCTGTCCCCCAGAACTCCTGTGTCGCAGTCAGATCTAACAGACCTCCTGTGTCAGGTCTCAGTCAGATCTCCAAATATGTATAGCTACCTCTGGGTTTCTTGGCCAGAAATGGAGAATGATCCAAGAACTGCTCAACTCATGAACATGTCTATGCAGGCATGACAGCCTGTCTGCCCCACCTCAGAAATAGCTCTTAAATGACCTCTCTCTATTTCTTTGGCTGCTGTTACTGCAAGTCACCTTCATTTGTACACACACACACACACCTACTATTGCTATAATATCTTCATGGCTTTCTTGCATTCATTTTTGCTTCCTTTCCAAATCATTCTCCACATTGAAGCCAAAGATTTGTATGGACTTATGGATACACATCTTCCAATATAGTGCACACATACATAGGCATGCATGCGCACGCGATGCCGTCACCTAACAACCTTCAAAGGAATCCCACTCACCTCATCAGAATCTTAGCCTGAATCCTTAAGGGGCATGTGTACACCACTTGAGTTAGCCCCTGTCTAACTGTCCAACCTTGTCTCAGGGTCCCCCTCTTCTGTCACGGGTCACCCCCAACCCACCCCTTACTCACCCCTTACTTGGGGTGGGGGCTGACTTTGTCCTCTGCTTGGAAAATACTCTCATTTCCAGCTCTTCCTGTGTCTGACCAACTGCCACTCTGCAGTGTTTCTTGCCAGGGTGCAAGTCATGAGACATGGAAGCCCCGCGAGGCAGCGAGGCAGGGCGGAAGTAGAGTACCCAGAGTGAAGGACAGGCGGGAGGGAAAGGAGGAAGCAAGCACAGAAGCAAGCACCCAGACCCCAGCTTCACTTCAAACCTGCCTTCCACATTGGCACCTCTCCCTCAGCTCACCCCCAGAGCTGTGGAGTGGAGTGGGACCTCCCTGGTGACAGGCAGAGCTTGGTTCACAGGCTGGTTCGCAGCAGATGTGGGTACAGACGGGAGAGCATGCGTGTGCCACAGTCTCTAGCAGTTGGTAGGGACACATTTCCCCAGTGGACACAGTTTTAGACACTGCATCTGCTTATCCCCTTCTTCTGGAAAAGGCAAGTGTCCCGAGACTAGAATAATCATGGAGTAACAGATGTTTTGGCCAGATGTTCAGAGCATAAGAAGAGACAGATAGGGGAGGGCAGACAGGAGGTGTGTAAGCGGGTGAGAGTGAGCCTGATGTGTGAAGACTTTTATATCACTGGTGCCTTGGTTGTGTTTCTATTGCTGTGATAAAAAACATCATGATCAAGGCAACTTGGAAAAGAAAGCTTTTAATTTGGAGCTCATGGCTTCCGAGGACAGCAGAGCCCATGGCCATCATGGCAGATTGCATGGCAACAGCCAGACAGACACAGCCTTGGAGCAGTAACTGAGAGTATACATGTTGAGACAACAGCCGAGAAGCAGAGAGAGAGCTAACTGGGAATGGTGTGGTCTTCTTAATCCTCAACGCCCACTCCCAGGGATGGCCCACCTCCTCCAACTAGGCCACACCTCCTCCAATGAGGCCACACCTCCTCCAACAAGGCCACACCTCCTAATCCTTCCCAAACAGTTCTGCCAATTGAAAACAAGCATTGAAATATATGAGTCTATGGAGGCCGTTTTCATCCAAACTACCACAACAGGTTGACACCCAGAAGAAAGCTTCCATGATGGAAAAGTTACCAAAGAAAAAATAAAAGAAATGACATGGCCTCTCTCCTCCTCAGTTATGCCCCTGCTGGCACAGGGTGACACAGGTTGTGACACCTGTCACCATTCCAAGCGCACACATTTATATACATCATCCTAAGGTCCCAAGAAATGCCGTGTCAGAAAGAGTCTACATCAGAGTGTGAGTGTGGAGCTCACCCAAATCACTCCTGCTCTGTGCTGGAATGCTTACATGGCCGGAGTGCCAGGTAGGAAGTCCCACCTCTCAGGATGCAGATGTGTGAAATGAAAGACTCTATGCAACGTTCTGCTTCGCTGACAGTAGGCTAGCTGAAAAGAGTTAGGTATTTATGGATTAACAACCAGCCATCGTAGGTTTTAAATTTCTCCAGATAAGATGATAGAAATCAAAGGTCATAAGATAATAGAAATCAAAGGTCACAAAAACAAATAGGAAATATTCACTAACTATAGCACAAGTGGATAACCTCACATTAGAAGAGAAATGCCAGCTGACTATGAACTGCCCTCAGATGCGGGAGAAAGGGACATGTTGGTGACAGTGTGGTGGAGATGAGAAAGCCACACCCTGTCAGATGTTGGGCATCTGGCTTACGAAGGAATTAGTTGCCTACAGAAAAATACATACTTCCAGCTGTGAGAGTCTGCTCAACAGAAACTCTTACCCAATACCCTTCCCACTGTCACGTGACCTATTCTAGTACCAACCCCAACCCCTTTCTTAAAACCTTGTTTTCTCCTGCTGTTCCTTTTCTGGCCTCTTCTCACACTCACTCTCACACACACGCACACACACACACACATACACATGCACATACATACACATATACACACACATACACATAGACACACGTACACACACGTGTATGAAGATTAGATGCAAGCCAACATGAGAGAGAACACCTGTTAGATAAAGGAGGGATTGGTCAGCCAAAGCAAGATATGCAGGAAATGCCATAGGGAACCCTCTTACTCTGTATCCTAATTTTAAAATAAAAATGGACAAGAATTGAAAACCAGAAACAAATAAAAAACCAAAAGCAGAATTAAACAATAGAAACCTTGCTCAAAATAAAGGGAAGGTGAAAGGAGAGAGAGAGGAAATGAGGAGGTGGGGAAGTAGAAGGCTGGCTCTAAATATGCAAAAATAAAGCTCAAAAAAATCAAAATGGATAAATAAATAAATAAAGCTCAATTTCCACTGCAGCAGATTTTATTTTTGAGCTGGAGTTGCAGGAGTTGTATGTTGCCTGTGAAAGCAGCTAGTGCTCTAGACTGCTGAGCCCTCTCCCTCCTGCCCTGTAGGATAGCTGTAATTGGAAAGCTGAAAACAATTCACAATGTAAATGGACAGATAGCTGCCAAGCGTGGTTGACAGTAACATTAGCTGGGTGCTCACCAGCTGAAGCTGCTGTTTTAAGCACTTACCCCTGCCCCCCCCGCACCCCACGCCCTCCCCTCGCACTGGCTCCTTTAATCCCTACAAGGAACAGCCTGAGGAACAGGCATGATTTTGCCCAGCTGAGGCACACAGAAAGCCAAAGTAAGTTGGGAAGAAAAGAAAAAAAAAGCAACTTTTGAAGTCACGTTAACAGTTCATTTTTACCTTTTAGAAACTAACAGAACTATTAAGAAAGTAACAAAAATAATGCCTGTAGGCATTTCTATGTGTTCGTAAGTGCCTTCTAAAATTTCAGCAGCACACAAGAGTCTGGTTGGTAACTGTCAGCCCAGAGACATTTTACTTTGTTGCTTCTCACATTTGTATCATTTCTCAAAGCATTCTTTTCATAGCTTAAAAGCAGCATCGGCTGACAAATACACTTAGCACCAAGACCCGGAGCTGAGAGCAGCGAGAGCAGCTTTGGCATCGTCTCCCTTTCAACCAACTGCTTATTCTTGTTGGAAAAAAAAAAAAATCTTTGCAGAGGCTTCCACCTGGGGCAGGGAGGAATGTGCCCTGAGCACGTGCTGGGCCAGGAAGGAACTTTCCAGGGTGGTTTAAGGAAAGAGGAAAAAGGAAATAGCAGAGGAGAATAGTGAAGAAAGCTTGGGGGCGTTGATGGGGCCGAGCTGGGTGGGAGGAGTCCCCTGACAAAACCACAGAGCAGACCCAGTCCTATGGGGCTCTTCGTTCTCCTGCTGAGCACAACAGTTCTCCTGAGAGGTGGACTTGGGGACAGGCGCTTTAGGCACAACTGCACAGAGTCGCATGGCCGACTGTCGTCAAGTAATGTCTCATTCCAAGGAGTCAGATGAACTTATTTTCTTTGTGAACGGAAAAAAAGTAAGTGCTCTATGCTGTAATTCATAAATGTACAAAAGAAACGCTGGTAGAGGCAATCTGTTATTAGCTTTGCCAAAAAGAAGGGCTGGAGGTGAGGGTGGGGGTGGGGGAACCATGCTTCTTAGGGGACAAAGGAGGGAGGAAGAGACAGGCTAATGATGTGTTGGGGCTAATGAGGAAAGTGCAGTTTTATGTGTCCAGATCAAGCCTCGTCAGTTTGCATTAGGCACCCAGCTTCCCTGCAAAGAACCCTGTAACTCTTTCTTCCTCCTCACTTCCTCTTCCAGCTCCGACTCCAACTTCTGTGCCACCCAAGCACTGCTTTTACAAGTATGCACACACACACACACACACACACACACACACACACACACACACACAC
>OU015743.1:47578440-47593860 GCA_907169655.1 Acomys percivali | reverse complement strand
TCCTCCCACCTGGCCTTCATCTGCTCTCTCCTCCCACCTGGCCTCCATCTGCTCTCTCCTCCCACCTGGCCTCCATCTGCTCTCTCCTTCTCCAGTTCCCCTTTCCTGTGCTATTTTACATCTTAAAGAAGGGTTATGAGGCTTTCCTCGTTTTTTACACAGAATGCATCAAACCTAAGGTGGGGCAATCGAGACACTTCCCCTTCCTGAAAAATTACTGTGCTAGCAGGGCTGTAGTAAATGAGTCCAAATTTGCTCATGAGAGGTGAATCTTTCCTTGACGACCTTGAAGCATGCTTATTTTTGTTGGCATATATTCATTATATGTAAAAATGGATTTATGATATTTCATACATATATAACATATTTTGAGTCACCCATTACCCTCTCTTCTGCTCCTCCCATTCTTTTTTTTTTTTTTTTAAGGATTTTATTTATTTATTATGTATACAGTGCTCTGCCTGCATGTACACCTGCAGGCCAGAAGAGGGCACCAGATCTCATTTATAGATGGTTGTGAGCCACCATGTGGGAATTGAACTCAGGACCTCTGGAAGAGCAGGCAGGGCTCTTAACCTCTGAGCCATCTCTCCAGGCCCACTCCTTCCACTTGTATGACCCTGGCAGTTTTAATAAGGTTGCTTACGGAACCATGGGTGTGAGTATTCTACCCGAACTTGGACACTATACCAGTGGTTTCACTCTTGAAGAAAATACCACTTCCTCTCCTATCAACCATTAACTATCTATCAGAAGTGTGGTGCCTCATGAGACATCCTTCCCCCAATTATAGAATATTGATGCAATGGTCCCACTCTAGTACAGGTCTTAGCAGGCAGACACAGCTGCTCTGACTTCAAGAGTTCAATGGCCACATTATGCCCAGAAGACAGGCTCTTCCATAATATTCCCTGAGTCCAGGGGGCGAGAGGTGATACAGATGTCCAACTTGTGGCTGAGTATTCAACAGTCAGTAATTTTCATCACTTTGACCAAGCATAAGTCTCTACAGTTGCCGCTGCCCACTGGAGGGGGAAAAAAAGAAGCAGCAGCATTTTGGACCAAATCAGACAACAGTACTAATCTATGAGCAGGAGCAAAGTTATTTAGAAGGCAATTTGACAGGTACATCAAGTCCATTTAGCAAAACAACAATAACTTCCCTACTGCAGCCTGTGGCCTTCACTGTCACAAGCTTTTGACAGTGGGCCTCATAAGTAGTTCGTTACTCCTAGAACAGCCTTGCCACTTTTGGACAAGTGGACACATCTTGCCTGATAGGTTCATAGTGTTCACGGCTGAATCAAAATATTAGTGACGGTTCTCCCCACGTACCCTGCCCAGCAGCAACCAGGACTATGAAAGGCTTGATGGTTTCTAACTCATTGCCTGAGACTGTGACAGCAATGAGGCGCCACTCTCTGCCCTCCCCAGGGCCAACGCAAGAGTGAGATGAAAGCTTTAAGTACTTTGTGTCAGATAACTCCAAATGTATCTGCCCTCCCCGGTTGCGCTGGAGATGCTCCTCCATTCTCAAGGACTGGGATGCTTTTTTAGTTGTTTGCCCCTCCTGACTTGGTGCAAATAAAGGGATAGCGCTGACGTACCACCGAAGATGGAGTGTTTCTAAGCGGGACTGATCAGGACATCAAAGTGCTGGAGTTGGGGCAGGGGACTCGGCCTTGCTGATCTGGAGGCCCATGAGTGTGACTCCTTGCCCCGTGGCAGTGACTGCTGTCTCCTGAGATGTTGCATTCTGATTTACACTGAGCACTAGTCATTTCTTGGGTGAGCGAGGTACTTCAAGACCTATACTGTGGTGACTGACTCTCCAGAATCACTTAAGAGATGTTCTCTGGTGTGGGTGTGTCTGTGGGTGCGGGTGGGACCCTTCTCTGGTGTCCAGGCCCACCAGACAATCAACCGAGACCCACACACCCCTAGGGAGAGAATGGGGGACAAGAGACGCAAGGAACAGACAGCAAGTCAAAAAGATCTGATCAAGCTGACACAATTTTATTTTTCTCAAGCTGCTTATAAGCACACGGCAGGATGTTGGGTGGGGGCAGAGGGGGAACTAGGGTGAAAGCGAGGTCAGCCCCCTGCTGCTGCGTGCGCACAATGTTCCCTTCATGGTCAGATGGCACTGCGCTGGCAGTTTCCTAGAAGCGTGGGACAGCGAGACCGGGCGCTAACTTAGGTGAAATAGATCTATATCTGGTTATTGAGAAACCTAAAGACAGGAGGTCTCCTGGAGAGTTCTCCGAGAAGTCACCGAAAGGGAGGGAGCAGGAGAGGTTTTGTCAAGCAGAACACAAGAGGTCCAAATGGCCATATTTGCTGAAAGCGCCCCCATCACTCTGGAAGTGGGGATCCTTGTCTGTATGAAATAGGGAAAGCCAACGCAAACACGCCTGCGTTCAGTTCTCTGCTTCCCAACTGTGACTATCATGTGAGTGTCTTCCTCAAGTTCCTGATGTCCTGACTTCCTCACCATAGCGGTTGTACCTTAAACTATGGGGCAAAATAAACCTTTCTTACCCTTAAGTTGTTTTTGTCCAAGATTTTTTTTAATCCCCGCAATGGGAAGAGAAAGCATATGTATCTACCCCGATGTCATGCTTGCCTTTTGTGAAAATTTTATGATAAGAACTGAACGTTCAAGTTCATCTTTCTTCCTTAAGCATAACACTTCCAGTCCGACTCACAGGGACAAAGTATGGCTGTGGAGGAGGTGACTGCGGTGCCTGTACTGTGATGATCTCAAGATACGACCCCGTCTCCAAAAAGATCAGGTACCTTTCCTCTACTAGCAGGCCTGTGGCTGACTCCCACACTGACTCCCCATGGGATTTGTTCCTGCCATTGCATTTCACTCCACAAAGGAATCTGGGATATCCTCAGTTGTGTGAGCGGGAACTAAAGCAAGCAACCTATAGGTTACCGTTTGGAGAATGTGCCACAGTGTCGGTCCTGTCCCAACACCGCTGATGCTGCACTTTACAAATGATGGAAACTGAGAGTCTCAGGGACTTTGTACTTTCACCATAGCCATCGAACTAATAGGTATTAGATCATGAGCCCTGAGTCTATTGGTCTGTAAAGCCAAGGCTCTTCAGATAAGTGCCACCTAAGAGCACTGTGAAAGCCTGCTTTCTTCTACCTATTAAGTTACTTTCCCCCTAAGCACAGAGGAGCAGGTAAGGCTAATTGCATGCACAGGACTTCCACTCTGGTGGAAAAACTACATGTCTCACCTTACAGGTCACCTCACTTAACTTCCTCCCAAGCCTTTCAGGCTTTTTCTAGAACGACACACAACCCATATTGTTCAAAGGAGAAACAGGCCCTTATAAAATTGCTTTCACAACTGACAGAATGAAATGAGTATATCAACCAAGACTATTTCAACCTCTGCTCTTAATAAGATAATTGGGGCGGGGGAAGATAATAACTTTATCAGTTACAACATTTATTTTCAGGCAGATACATAAATCTGAAATTACTTATTTTGATGATTTAATTTTAACATGTACTCAATTACCTTCATGTCAAAGTAATTATAATCCTGTAAATGCAATTTTCCCTCAGTACTTACTGTTGTTTCTATGAATTCTTTCTGACCTCACTACATAAACTTTGAAGTCATTTCTCTGTCGCTGCCTGCCTGGTCCCCATCTGCTCTCTCCATGGGGCTGCTGTCACTACAGTTGAAGGCATTGGAAGCACCAAAACCCGGATTCACCCTGTCCAGGTAAGGGCATGTTTTAATAAGTTTAAGATCTAACAAGTTGTCCTAGTTATTATCTTTAACCATAACTTGACATAAACTAGAGCTATCTGGCTAGAGACTCTCAGCTGAGGAGTTGTCGAGATCAGGTTAGTCTGTGAGTGTGCCTGAAGGGGATTGCCTTTATAACTGATGTAGGAAGGCTTAGCCCTCAGTGGGCAGCACCATTCCCTAAGCAGCGGCTTCTGAACTGGGTAAGGAAGCTGGCTAAGGCATGAGCCTGCCGGACAGCCAGCAAGCAGCACCCTCCACAGGTCTTTCCACACTTCTTTGGTTGCAATTCTTTGAATTGAGTTCCCTGGTCAGAAGTGATAAACGCTACATAAAAGAGCAAACAGTCCTCCTTCGCTGATGAGCTGTGACCTAGAACTGTACTCTAAATAAGCCCCTTTCCTCTCAAAAGCTGCTTTTTGTCAGGTATTTGACAGAGGGACAGAAATGAAACTGGAACGCAGGATTATGTGGCTTCTCTGGCTGTTCAGACCTTGGCTCGTGGCTTTAGAGAACAGAAGTGGTAACGGGAAGGCTCTGTCCCCTTTATGGAGAGAAACACTACTTTTTTTCTTCTGAATTTCTTTTTCCTTCCAAGGCTTTCTTTATTGCCACTTGAAATTTATTTTGCTTCCATAAACATGTGGAGGGGAGCCTGAAGTAAGTGACTGGTGGACTGAGTGGCTTTCCCCACCTCACGGCCTCAGAGACCTCACCCCCCACCCCCACCCCCCCACTTCCTGGGAATATTTGGGTTCTACCTCAAAGACTACAAAGAAAAAGACTCTCACATTTATCTTGTTTTGGATGAGAAAAATGAGATAAGCTGGGATGTATATTCTGTGTTTGGTTGTGTGGGTAGCCAGCCATGCCACTAATTCTAGCCAGAAAAAAAAATTTTTTGTGTGTCCCACACGTTTGCATTTAGCATCTGTGATATAGTAGTCTTCTGTCAAGATTGTGTAGCCCCAAAATTAAGTTATAAAATCTTCGAAGACAAGGATTTTGTCTTAGCCTTTTAAAAGTACCTTCCTGCACCACAAGAAATTATAAGTGATAAAGGCCATCTATCAGCAGGGTTGAGGAAATGGTTCAACCAATAAAGTGCTTGCCTCCCAGGCTCGAGGGCCTGGGTTCTAGCCCCAGCACTCCTATAAAAAGCTAGATACATTGGCATCCATGTGTAATCCCAGAACTAGGGAGGCGGAGACAGGAAGATCCCTGGAGCTGCCTAGCCTACTACTCCAGTTAAATTCATGAGGTCTGGCTTCAGTGAGAAAGCCTAAGTCAAATAATAACATGGTGGACAATTGAGGATGACATGTTCATCTCTGTCCTCCACACACACATGCATCTGTACACACGCACGTGTGCACACACACACACACACACACACACACACAGAGAACTCTCTTCCCCAGCTCCATCCCCCAACCCTCCCCATGCATTGTAAATATGAACAATCTCAGCATTGTTGGTTGCTGTGTGACAGCCACGAACCTGCCTGTGGTTGAACCAAAGAAAAGCCTTTATTTCGCTTCTGAGGACTTCCCACCCTGGAGTCCTTGTGCACTTCATTTTTAGGAACGGATCGCCAAAGGCCATGGTACCCAGTGCGGGTTCTGCACCCCGGGCATGGTGATGAGCATCTACACGCTCCTGAGGAGCCACCCGGAGCCCTCCATGGAACAGATCATGGAAACCTTGAGCGGTAAGTCTCTAGTCGGCTTCTTAAAACGTAGGATAACAAGGCAGCCGGCAGCAGAGATGCTGGAGCCTTCCCAGGCACAGAAAGCCAAAGCATTTGGCATAGGTATGTGTGTGCCGATCCTTACGAGCTCTGCTTCTTCATCAGTGTAGGTAGAACCAAACCATTCATCCCCATTGAGCAGGAGGGCAGACTGAGGCCACTAGGAGAAAGTCAGGTACATCCTCCATGGTACTATTGCATTCTCAGCGACGTATCATCTTGTGACTTTAATGTACTCCATATCAGCATGCCATGTGCTCGCTGATGTAGTCACTGTGTGGGAGTCACTGATGTAGCTTCAAAGCTATTGAGAGACGGTGTTTGGAAATATAAAGGCACTGAGGTCTTTTAACTATGCAGTTGGAGCTAATCTAAAGAAGTGGCGACCTTGTGGCTTGTTTTTGCTTTTTTGCTGAGGCGGTCTTGCTGGAGCACTTGTTATTCGAGTATAACTGATGCTCTTGAAATCACGGATTCTCAGCAACTGAGGAGGAAAATGCAGTGACTCAGAAACGCGCTTGCCATTGAAGTGTCTTGAGACTTCAAAGTGTAATTTCTCCTTCTTTGCCCTCTTGGGAAATTTGATTCTTCTCAAGTCTTATATGCCCATCCCGTCCTGTCAAGACAGTTTAATTTCTCTGCTTTTGCAAACCTGGTGCACACTGCCTTCTGTCCTTATGCAAGTCATGGGCTAAGCTATTGAATAGAATAAGCCAAGCGGGGCTTTATGGTGAGATTAATCAACATCATTAACACTGAACTGTTGTTTAATTGTGTCTTGTGCGTTTATATTTCCTGTCCTTGCTACAGAGCAGCCCAAACTTGTCAGATGCCCTGTGAAAATTCCATGCACTGTGTTTGTGGCATTAAGCAGATCAACCCTAGAATCCACATCCCCACATACCCCCAACACACACAGAGAGAAGACAGGGTTTCTCTGTGTAGTCTTGGCTGTCCTGGACTCAATTTGTAGACCAGGCTGGCCTCGAACTCACCAGCGATCCTCCTGCCTCTGCCACCCAAGTGCTAGGATTACAGGTGTGGGCCACTGAGCCCAGCTCCACCCTAGAATTCTTATCTCAAAAGAGAAGGCTGCCTTTCTTAAGCCCCTGGTCTGTTTTTAGAGACTGCTGCTCCTAGGCTGTTATCACACACACCCCTTTCAGAATAGATCTAGAGAACTGGGTAGAGTCCACCTCATCTCATACCCATCTACAAACAAACAAACAACACAGGTCAAGGGTTACCTGTGTGCAGTGTTCTAGAACCACTTCAGTTTATTGTTACATCTCACGGAGATTACTGCTTATGCTGTCACAAGCTCACCCGCCATGAGACACACTTCACTCGATCCACCTGACATCTTGAACAAATGTAAATGGGACCACAAGCTCTCTTACATCTCATGTGTTTCGGGCTTCAAGGCTTTTCGAACAACATTCAATTGATGCTTAGGTACCAGGTATTTCTGTTGGGAGAAATTTGTGAGTGATTCTGAGAGCGGGTCTCCTGTGCCTTTTCTCTGACATCTCTTAGCGTTACTCTGTCTTCACTGCGCAGTGTGTGGTGGTCTCTTTGATGGGTGGTTGTTGGTGATACTATTTCCTCCAAAACCTATCTCAGTCTCATGTCTAGTCAACGGGACACTGCTTGGTACCACACTTTTTCATTTTCTTCTTTGCCTTATGACTTTCAGCTTTTCTTATCTCATTTCTGGATTTGCTGATGAGAAGGAGAATCTGATCACAGCCCTCCTCCCTTGCTTCTTGTCACATCCAATTACACCCTGTAAACCCCACAGCAGAACTCTTCCTCTGCTTTTATCCCATGCTTCCATCTGTGGTTTTTGACCAGTGGGGAGGCTCAGGCACTGTGCTATACTTTTTTTTATTTATTTAATTTATTCAGATTACAACTCAATTGCCATCCCATCACTTGTATCCTCCCATTCCTCCCTCCCTCCTGCTTTCACCCTATTCCCCTCTCCTAGGTCTATGACCATGGGGGACCTCCTTCCCCACTGGTCATATATGCTGTACTTTTTAAAATAACCTTTCCACAACTACTGCCCTAAAGAACAGCAAGCACCCTTCACCTTCAGAGACCCTGTCCCCAACACCTGCCGTTGTCATGTCATAGTCTTTATGGTTAGCTTGACAGCCTTGCCTGGTACTGGTTCCACTGACTCTTAGGACCCTCAAGGTGTCTTTCTCCCTGTGCCCCATTTAACTGAGGTAGGCCCTCCCAAACTTAGGTCTCTAAAGGATGCTTTCTCAGCTGTGGCTTCCCCTGTTCCAATTTCTCCGAAGAATGTTCTGTCCATACCTTGCATTGGGCTGGTGTGGTCCACCCACTCCAGTAGTTAGATGCTGGCCCAACTGGAAGGTTTTGATGGTATGAAGGGTTTCCACATGAGAGCTCCAGGGGATGCTGAAAGAAAATGTCCAGGCAGAGCCTTGAGTCAAAGGGGAAGGGAGTGGGGGGTTCATCAAGAAAGAAGTCTTGGCTTTTTGCTAATACTGATGGATTATAAGCAGAGTTTAAAAGTCTCGGACAGCTAAGAATCAGAGAGTTAAAACAGCAAGTTAAGAAAGGGGCCAGTAAGTCGGGACAGTTCCCTCCAGGAGGCAACATGGGGCATGTGGGGGTACAAAACCAACAGCCCATCTCTTGCTAAGTTCTCACTCTAATGCTCTGGATCCCCTTGCATTCTGTGACTTCTGAGATATCCACTCAAATGTGTAGTTGGTGACCCTAGGGCCCCTGCTTCCTTGGCTAATTTTTATTTTGTAATGTTGCCACGTATTTTACTGAGTCCCATCTCTCAAGGTGTTAGAGGTTCCTGCTAGAGCTCCAAAGTTCTTTGCATCAAAACCGAAAGTCGTCTTCTGTAGGCCTACTGTCCGTGCTCCAACATCTAGAGCCCACCACAACAGCTAACTTCTTGAATACTTTCTGTGCACTATAACACTATTTGTACACTATTCCACAATAAGTACTACATGCCAATTAGGGGGTGGGGGCCGAGGGGGGGGGGAGGAACCTGAAGTACAAAGATCTTAAACCTAGTGAGGGGAGGAGGACAGAGTTGGACCTTGTGACTGCTGATGAAGCCATGCCTTTATCACTTTGTCTGAATTTGCTTACAAGTCTTTTTTTTTTTTTCTTATTATTTTCTCCTTCAAAAATTACAAAGACTCCCTTTACCATCATCATCCTCCTCCCCCCGCCCCCTGCTGGCATTATCAGTACCTTCATTGGCTTCACTTGCTTGAGTGAAGTTTATGTGTGTTTCAAGTCATCTTTCTTCTGATTTCATCGCTTGCCCTTCTGTAAGCCTTAACAACCACCTGCTGTGTGATGTGCAGTGCATCTGTGGGCCTCAGCCTCGGGGGGGGGGGGGGGAATCAGTGCATGAGTACTTCCAGTGGAGAGACTTGTTCTAATGAAGGAGTCTATGTGAAAAACAGAACAGAACAGAAAGGTCATCATAGTCTGCACCTATGAGCTCATCTGATAACATCGAGAGCCGGTGTTCTAAAGAGACTAGGGAATACTGACGGCGCAGGGACATCCTGCTAAGATGCGGGCGCCATGCCTTCAGACATGCCTTTCCCATCTTTGTGTGAAATGATCCCTCTGCATCAGGCTCAGCCCCTCTGATAGTATAGGACAGGGTAACACCATCTACTGATCTGTGATCTCACCTGCTCGCCATCTGACAAGTTATCCTGCCACTGTTGTTGGATGCTGGTGGGGACATGGGATGTCTGGCTGGGCCAAGGACTCACAGAGCAAGGCTGGAGCAGCAGCATCCACAGCAGGTCTCTGGCTCCCTGATCCCACAAGACAATTTGGAGAGAGGCAATAACGCTGTGTGTGGGATAGGTTATGTTCAAGGAAGAGCTCAAGTCTTATCTAATGGGTGCTAAGCCCCCTAGAAAATGGCATTTCTTTGTTTTACTAGAAGCTCTCTTTTCTACAATGAGTCCGTTTTTCCTTTCTTTATATAAATATCCTGGAAAACTGTGTGGGCCCACGAGTGCATGTTCACAAGCTACGCATGTATCTCTGTCGCATTTCTCGTAGTGGTTTTCTCTGATTGTGTCCTTTCTTGTCACCGAGTTTCTGTTCTGTACCTGTCTTCAAAGTGTGGACCCCACAAATAGGTCCAGAATAATGCCCAAGAGTATGTGTGAAATCCAAAAAGACTCCCAGGAGTTTTAAACAATTGGTGGGAGAGGTGTCATGGGTGCAGAGAGGCTCGGTATGAATGAGAGAGATACAGCCAGCCCAGAGAAACGGCCTTGGAGTTGAAACTGTATTTCATTCACCCAGGTAACTTATGCCGCTGCACTGGATACAGAGCCATTGTGGAGAGTGTGAAAAGTTTCGGCCCTGTGAGTGTGAAATGATGGACGGCTGCTGAGCCATCACTATCCCCCCCTGCACCCGCCCCTTCCTAACCACCCCCCTCACACGCACACCAGATGGGCTCCCAGGAAAGTAAAATACTGTGTTTTAAAGAAAAATGATTTTCTCGTTTTGCCCATCTCAGTAAGCATAACTGGATATTTTTTTTTTCCAGAAATGCAGACAGGTAGGACCATAATGGCTCTTTTCTGAAGCCGAAGTTTGGAAATGGCATATTCTTAGTGAAAATGGATTAGGCCATTCTAACATCTTGCTTCATGCTAAAGAAAAACTGATAAAAGTCTGTTGCTCAGGCTGTCGCTTCCACAGCACTTTTGGCTGAGACATGGCCAGAGTGAAACATTTCCATCAAGTGAATGTCCCTCTTTCCTCTGAATGTGGGTCCATCTGGGATTAATACTGATGGGAGATGGGGAAGAGAGGGGGAACAGGTCCCATCCTTCACATTAGGTGCCATCAATTGAAAGTAGGACCTGCAACATTCACAGAGCATCGGCTCCAGACTCCCCTCTGCAGCAGCCGCTGCTCCACGGACCAATCCCAATGCAGATGCACAGGGCCTCCCACACCAAGCAACTGTCCAGCCCTCCAGACAGCCGCTGGGTGCTCTGTGCTTTAACCCAGTTAGTTCTGACACTAACTATTCGGAGTTACTGTCACAGTCTACAGGACTGACTCTTCACTAAGTGCTGGTCTAGGCCTTTGGCATTTCTGACCCACTGACTAAAAGTCAGTAGTTCCTATGCCCTCACCTCCTCAGCTGCGATAATATGCCAGGATAGTCAACATAACTTAGGAAACACTGCTTACGCTTATTATAAAGTCTGTTACAAGAGGAACAGGTGATGGCTGGATGAATTGGTATGTTGGGGAGCATCCAGAAAGGGCTCCCTGTCAGTGGACTTGAGGTCTATCATGCTCTTAGCACAGGGGTGCTCCACCAGGTCAAAGACTCAGAAATTCTCTGGTTCAAAGAGTTTTTGTATACTTTCAACTTATATAGTGTGTGAGTACACGTGTATGGCACGTGTGTGGAGGTCAGAGAACAATTTGTGATGTCAGGCCTCTCTTTCCTCCTCTACCCGAGTTCTAGAGATTGAATTCAGGTTGCCTGGGTTGCCCAGAAAGAACTTTACCCGCTGCCTCATCTCACCAGCCCCCAGAAGTTCTTATAACTGCATGGTTGCACACATGTGCAAACCTAGCACGCAAGAAGTGGGCCAAGGCAGAGTAACTGCCAGTTCAAAACTAGTCTGGCTACACACTGAGTTCGGGGATTGTATAAGCTACAAGTAAGACCTTGTCTCGTCTTTAAAAGATCTTTAAAGCACCCACTGTCCAGTCCTTCACGCCCGGCCCATCCTCCCACTGAGCTAGGTTAGTGGGCTGCACGTTGAAACCCACTGATCATAGGATCTTTCTGTCACTTGGCCCCATTCCCGAGCCTCTGCAAGAGTGGGTGTAGGTTTAGCAATATGGAGGATTTGTCAGTGGAATCCAGTCCCTGCATCTTGGTGACAACCCCAAGGATATCAGAAGCTTTAGGTCCCCCAGGTGTCTCAGTCCTCTCTGGGACAACCTGCCTCCCACTCTTCTCTCTGGAGAGGCTCTTGGAAGATTAACAGTCTTAAAATACACGAGAAGCAATGAGCACAAAATCTGGACTAGGATAGACAAATCAGGAAATTGCAGTTACTATTAATAATTAGAGAGAATATAAAGTTACGTCGAGAGAACGCAAGCGAACGTCACATCAGAATGCATAGCCTCAAATTCTGATCCCACAATGCTCTAGCTGTATAATTTGGTAAATTACGTAACTTTCCTGAGCCTTTGTTTCCATGTCTGTGAAGTGGAACCATGACTAAAATAATTTAAAAAACAGGTCTACAAAGCGTCATGCTGAGCACACAGTCTTTGCTCAGCCACATCTAGACCACAAATAATAGAGTCCACCGCTACTGTGTCTTCGTCCGTTTTCTGCCACTGTAGCAGAATGCTACACACTAGACAAGTTCCTGTGGACAGAAATCTATTGAGTCCCAGTCCTGGAGGCGAGGGCATTCAAGATCTAGGCGTTCCATGCAGCAAGGGCTCTCTCGCTGTGTTCTAGCTTGGCAGAAGTTACTGAGATGGTAGAAGAGGTTTGAGGTTAAAAAGGAAGCAAAGGGGGGTGGTCCTAGCTTGTCCTTTGACTGTGAAGCTTCTCTGGCTACACTGCCATGAAACTCCTTCTAACACATGCGCAGTCGGTGTGAGTTCTGGGGCAACGTACCCCATATGATCATTAGAACCACCCTCGCGCCTTCTGGATTCTTACAGCTCTGAGCCTCTCTGATTTCACCGTTCATGGCCTTCACAGAGTTCGTCTTGCTGCCAGATGAATGGGAGACGGAAATGTTGCTTGGATGAAGACAAAAATGAGCCGAAGAAAAGAGCCAGTGTGAGTTTCCCTTTTCTCCCCTCATTTCCGTCTATCTTCTTACCTTTGGCCTCGGTGCATCCCACCCATGTAAGTCAGAGGTTCTTTGTGTCTCAGGAAAGGGCAGGGGGTCTAAACCAACTGTCGCTCTTCTGCGCTTTCCACCTGTCTTTCCTTCCACCGACCTTGGTCGCTGCCAAAAGGAGTCCACCCTGGAAAGCGGCCTTGCAATTGGGCTGCACTGAGTAGTCAAGATAGAACAAACGTGAGAGGCTGTCTTTGGAAAGAAAGGGGCTGCCTCAAGCCCAGCCTGGTGCCCTCCTCACTCCAGACCAGGATCTTCTTCCACATAACTGGATAAGCACTGAAGGAACTGAGGAGTGCATTGTTCATGGAGTCCCAAGTGGACCGATGAACACACACAGTTGCTTATTAAATGTCTGATTTTCCTAAGGACTGAGGTTCAGAATTACCTTGTTAGCTGACTGTAGCGAGCAATGGGATTTGTGTGTTGAGGGCATTCGATTTCTATTTTCATACTTTCTTACTGAGCACTTTCACTGCCAGAAATCCACTCCAGGAATGTAGAGATAGATCAAATATGTGTTATGGACAAAGACATGCACCACAGTGTGATTTATAGCCAGGATTAGAGCTAATCTGAATGCCTAGCAACTGGGGATCACTTAGGACTATCTTAGCATAACCATTGCATTGGAGCTTATACTGACTTGGAGTCTATTCTGTAACCTTTAAAGAATTTCAAAATAAAAATGAATTGTTTAGAGTGAAGTAATTTAAAAATTGAGATTTTGACGCCATTAAATATTCTCAGCATATGCACTATAAGTACATATACACAGAGTGAAATTACAAGTGGAAAATGGACATACTAGCAGTTACTTCTGCACCATGCTACTATGAAGCTGTTTTGTTTCTGTAGACTTTTCAGCCGTTCAACATGATTTTAGTATAATTTGCACACACACACACACACACACACACACACACACCTACACACACATTTAAACAAAAAGAAATCCCCATGGATGTCAGAGTAGTTCCATTAAAAACACAATTTCCAGCCGGGCGTGGTGGTGCACGCCTTTAATCCTAGCATTCGGGAGGCAGAGGCAGGCAGATCGCTGTGAGTTCGAGGCCGGCCTGGTCTACAAAGGGAGTCCAGGATGGCCAAGGCTCCACAGAGAAACCCTGTCTCAAAAAACCAAAACAAAAAAAAAAAACACAATTTCCTCTAAAAGTCAACTTCGCTTGATTTCTAGGCTACAGAGAGGGGAGAGAGAAAGAAATCTGAGAGAGTAATGCAGGCTCTTTACCCAACAGCCACCAAATGTCCCTGTACACTGTGACAGGGGTCAGGCCTGCCTCTGATGTCTGTGGGCCCAAAGCAGAAACATGACATGAACAGCGGGTTCTCATCCCTCTGTGGCCAACTCTGTCCCACACCGCTGGCATCCCAGACTGCACGCCCACCCCACGCCCCAGTCACACTCCCTTAGCCACTACCCAGCTGTCTCTCCTTCGATGAGTAGGTCATGGTGCAGAGGCCTACGTGGATCCTGGAAGTGGATTTGGGGCTTCTGGGTAGGAGAATCCTGAGGTCCTGGTACCAAAAGCCTGTGGCTAACACACAAGCAGGCTGCTGGCTGTGACTGCGAGGTCCCCATTCTGGGATCTCCTTGTGCCTTTGTGGAGGGACTTGGTGAGAGAGGACCAGATCAGGGACTCATCAGTAGACCAAGGGTAGGTGGGAATGGGCTTCTTGAAGCCACATTTGGGACAAATAAGGGCACACTGCAGGGTGTCAGCTCTGATGGCTGGCGACTCACCAAGGAATCCCAGTCTCTCGTGGTAGTGTGACTCCGGACACTATCAACTTCTTTTAGTCCAACCTTAACTGCTCATGTTAACTCTCAACCACAACTCCACATGGTAAGATATGCAAGCAATAGGATAGCTACAAAGGAGTTCGTTAAAGAGGCTACGGAACTGAGAGGGTGGGCTTATCGATGAAAGCAGCTACAGGTGCAGAGAGCCATTGCAGAAGGTTGGGTCAGCTAGTAAGAACCCAATTAGGGAGCAGCCGGAGGTGGATCCAAGCCAGGCTCAAGATAAGTAGAGGCCAGGCGGAGGGACTGACAGCAAAGTTGGGAGTCCAAAGAGAGGGCCAGTCAAGCCATGGGGACTATACTGAACTAGAGCTCTGGGGACAATCCAGAGCTCTCTACATGTCCAGTCTCTTGATGCACACACACACACACTGGTCCAGACCAGTATCAGAGCCCTCATTTTAAGTGACCCCAGTGAGGGGGCTGTGTTGTTTACTGGTCTAGTGTGTTTGATGAGTTCTTCTTAGGCCTGGCTTTTGTGACATGGTTTTAATATTGTGTGCTCCCAATCTTCTCCAATAGGCATTTTTGTTGTGCCTAAATAAGTTATCCTGGCGGTGTCTGCATGCACAAACAAGATACAGTGTCGCCCTACCTCTGTGCTTGCACTCAAAATGCAGTCACTCAGGGCAAGGCACAGTCTGAAAGCCACTTTCCTACACACCATAGAGAAACTTGCAGTGGTACAACCTAATCTCCACAACTCCTTGTAAATGTAAAAGCACAGCTCCTACTCCAAGAGGAATAAGAGAGAGCTTATTCTCAGCCCTGTGTAAGCGGTCACGATCTGGGGATATAGATTCACATGGTTCTGAATGTCACGGTCTACCATGGAAACAGTCACATGAATTCTATAGTCACATTTTAAAAAAAATCATAGCCAGGTGTGCTGCTATGCATCTTTAATCCTAACACGTGGGAGGCAGAGGCAGGTGGATCTCTGTGAGTTCAAGTCCAGACTGGTCTACATAGTGAGTTGCAGGACAATCAGGGATATGTAGATAGAGCCTGTTTCAAAAACAAAACAAAAACAGAGAAAGAGAGGAAGGAAGGAAGGAAGGAAGGAAGGAAGGAAGGAAGGAAGGAAGGAAGGCATTGATCATTGTACTGTACATTAGTAGGA
>OU015743.1:47555276-47578430 GCA_907169655.1 Acomys percivali | reverse complement strand
GCTGCCTTGGTTGTAAGCACAGGCACCATCACTCTGCACTGTTCTTGGCTTTTTAAAACGTTTTTTAGTTTTGGTTCGGTTTGATTTTAGTTAGTTTCAGAGCCACTTACATCTTTAAAAATTGCTGACAACCCAAAGAGTTTTTGCTATGTAGGCTATAGCAATTGATGAATGTACTGTGTGAAATTTAAATGGAAAATAGTTTAATCATTCATTTATTTATTTGCTTATAAGTAACCATAGAAAACTTTTAAAAGATAAATATTTATTTTTATGTGTATGAGTATTTACCTGAAACATGTCTGTACACTACATATGTGCAGTACCTAAGGAGACCAGAAGAGGGCGCCAGACCTTCTAGAACTTCTAGAACTTGGAATTATGGGTAATTGCTAGCTTCTATGTGGGTGCTGGGAATCAAACCCAGGGCCTGTGCATAGAGCAACACATGATATTAACCACGGAGACATCCTTCCAGCCCCAAGGGTAAACTCTTTAGGATAAATAAAATATGACTCACGAGAAACACCTTTTCCTCCCAAAGAAAATTCAGTAACAATGGAGTGACATTGTTTGGGGGACTTTGTACATCTCTTTAACTCTTGCTTAAGAGAGAAAAAAGTTGAGTTTACATAGGGCTTCGGGCTGCAGACAGGAGTGAGAACACACACCATGAGCATTTTAACACTCAGCACACACTCCTGAGTCACTGTGAAGGAAGAAGTCGAGCCATAATCATTGTATGTCATTATAAAATAGTTTTGATTTTGGAACCCCAAAAGTGTGTCCTGGGGGCACTTCCAGAGGTGCTTGGACTGTATCTTAAGAAGTGCTGGCTTCTCCTGATGAGAACGTATGAAACATTTAGCAATCAGAGTTTTCCCTACATTTCTCGGAAGCTCTCCTGTCCGTCATCCTCCCCCACCCGGCACACAGACACATACCATACCGCAACATTTACAAAGATAAAGAAGTCTTCCCTCAGCCAATCTGCCTTTCGTGACAGCTTGTTTCCAGCAGCCTTTTGCCAGGATTTCTGTGTGACAAAATTATTCAGTGAGATGATCTACAAAGACACGGAAATTATACCAAATGATCTGCCCCGTGAATGCTCCCGCAAAGAGCAACAGTGTTTTCATAAAATATTTTTGCAAAGATATCACCAAAGTTCATTTGAAACGAATTAAGCAATTCCGTTCCTGTTTGAGAAATGGTTGCCTTGTTTAATATTCACTGGCTGTGACTGTTAAAATCCTGCTTCTTTTAAATGCCCACAACTTCAGTTTCACAGGGCACCAGACGAGGAGCCCCCCGGCACCCCGCGGCTCACGTCCACTTCCCACTGAACCACCTGTGTCACGCTCACCAAGTCCTGCCTCTGATTTGCCCCTCTTCTCTTTGGCAAAACTAGATGAGTAGTTACCGAATTTGTTCATTCTTTCACTGCACACTGCAAAATAATGCCAAGTGTGATTTGATTCAGTAGGATAGGAACAACTCTAGACAGAAAATATGAGCATATTAAATGACTCCTGCATCAAATCAAAACAGAGGGCACAGAAAGTCCACTAGGAGAAGAGGAGAGAAAGGAAGTAAAATTAAACGTTGGCTTGACGAGGCATGAAATTATCCTCATGAATATTTATTTCATGCTAGTTCGTGTTAATGTTCGCAGCCATTTGTTCTAGAAAAATTGATGGGAGGAAAAACCTAAAGGCCTGACCATTAGCCCATTAACAACTGAGACAAACCCGCCAGTAGTTGTGACACTCTCAGTCTTGCTTAGGAAACCACAAACTTCATTCAGGGAAAGGTCCCGCTGGCTGGAGTGAGCTTGACAGTCTATGTTTTTAACTGGTGTGTGATTGCTTGGGGTGAGGGTAGGGGTTGCTGTTCGGCAAGACAGCCAGTTTTATCCCATATCTCAGTGACCCCGAGAGCCAAATGTCATTTATATATCATCCTTTAATCTTCACACACATCAAGCCAGATGGAGACAGGGTCCAAAGATTTCCCAAATTGATCCAGCCACTTAGT
Organism: Acomys percivali; assembly: GCA_907169655.1. Lineage (NCBI taxonomy): Eukaryota > Metazoa > Chordata > Mammalia > Rodentia > Muridae > Acomys > Acomys percivali. The sequence goes on along the minus strand of OU015743.1, from coordinate 47,576,393 downwards.
ACCCAGGCTGGGATTAGAACATGGGTCTCCTGCCTCCTTGTATAGTTAGCGTGCCTGGCAATCTCACGTAGCCCTTCAGCCCGCACATGCTTAATTTTCTGTTGGTATTCTATCGCCGTTGGTAGTTTAGCCTGAAGTTACATCTTTGGTTGGAAATTTGACATCAGATACCTCAACCCTTGTCTTTGTATGTAAGAGTTTTGTTTGTTTTTAAGTTAAGACTTCATTAAAAATCCACTTCATTTTCTTAATCTGTAAAAGATGAGGAAAATATTCAAATGGATTAATTTAATTATGAATTAAGACGTAAAAATAGTTGTCTTTATTTGTTACTCATGATTTCCTGCCTGTTCGGTTGGGAGCTGTGAGGGAGTCTATGTGGGTTTGTTTTTTGTTTGTTTGTTTGTTTGTTTTTGTTTTTGTTTTTTTTTTTGGTCACTGATGTCATCGTTGTCTGAATTTGAATACTGCAGAGGATGGCGAAGGATCCCCAAAAGAGAGCTCTGACTTTTCATGGGGAGAGGACTACTTGGATTGCCCCAGGAACCCTAAAAGACCTTTTGGAGCTGAAAATGAAGCACCCCAGCGCGCCACTCGTGATAGGCAACACCTCTCTCGGTGGGTGGCGCGACCAAGTTCCTCCTTCCGGTACTGAGACTGAGAGAGGAGGAAAGTGGTAGAGCTGGCTCGCAGAGCGGGTCCACCCGGCGGCGGGCGGCTTCCTTTTGCTTAGCGCATGGCCAGCTTGTTGCACAGCTTTCTTTCCTGGTGTTCACACTGTACTTTGGTCTTTCAACCCTACTATAGAAAGTGACTAGATTTGGGGGAGGTTAGGATGTCATTCCACCCACCTCACCCACCCTCCCCCTCCTCCACCCCACCTCCACCCCATGCCACCCCCCTGCACCAATAAAGAGTAAAACAGACCTTTCTTTTAGTGAGTTCCAGAGGATGAAATCTATAGGTGGTCAGACTCAGCCTGGGCCACGGAGAAGGGAAATGGGCTTCCTTTGCTGTGATTTCATTTCAATGAGTTGTGTGTATGTATGTATATAAGTACGTACTTAGTTAATGTGCGTTGGCATTTGGTCTCCATGTAAGTCTGTGTGAGACTGTTAGAGCTCCTGGATCTGGAGTTACAGACAGTTGTGAGCTGCCATGTGGGTGCTGGGAATTGAACCCTGGCCCTTTGGGAGAGTAGCCAGTGCTCTTAACTGCCGGGCATCTATCTCTCCAGCCCTTCGATGAGTTCTAGGTCAGAGTTTTATTTGCAAAATAAAATCTAGCTGGTATATTCCTCCTCCTCCTCCTCCTCCTCCTCCTCCTCCTCCTCCTCCTCCTCCTCCGTCCTTGATGGGACCTGAGATAGCACCCCTGCAGACAAGTGTTCCACTACTACTGTGCTGCATCCTCAACCCCCCTTCACTTGTTACAAGTTCGATACCGAGGCTCGCTGAGTCGCCTGCCTCCCGAGCCACTGCAGTTATAGGCCACCAGGACCAGCATGCCTGGTACTATCCCCACTTAGGATAATTCTTCTTTCTTTTAGGGCTTGCTATGAAGTTCAAAGATGTTTCTTATCCAATCATTATCTCTCCTGCAAGGATCTTGGAGTTATTTGCAGTGACCAGTACAAAGGAAGGTATGTTCTCCTTTATTCTAACAAGGTCCGTGTGCTGCCGCTGGCTGGATTTTTAACCCTAAGGAAATCACAGGCTCACAAAATGAGGCACTTGGCACTACAGTGCTGAACCATAACTGATTTACAAAATCCTGAAACAGTTTGCTCATCCTGTCTGGAGATTCAATTTTTTTCTGCAGAGAACTGGGGCACAAATGTTTGTTGCTTCCCTCAAATTCACCCGCTGTGTCTAAGGTCCCCAGGGCCTTGAAGAACACCTCCCCTCTTGTCTTCTGAGGAAACGGCTAGCCTGGTTCCTGTTAGGTAGCACACAGCATTTCCCCAGGTAGGCGCCCTCAGCTCTCCTTCCTTCAGCACCACAGAGCCGATTCCAGTGAACACCCAACAGTTCCCCAACAAGGAGAAGCTCGCTGTTCCTTTCTCACGATATAGCACTCAACTCTGAGGGTAGATGGCTTGTCTGTGAAAAGTACAAGTAGAAGAAGATCATTTCCAAACATGCGTTTTTTCAAGTTATCGGGCCTCTCCCACGTGCCAGGCGCAGAGCTGCAAGCTGGCAAATCACGCGTCCCCGAGAAAGACGCGGGTTCTTCTGTAGGCATTGATCACGGTGCGCACAGGACGTGACGTCAAGGGTGACGTCATCCCTGTGCCAGTGGTCATTCATATTTGATCGTCGGTAGAATCCTCTTCCACAGCTAAGAGATGCCTTTAAAATGGTGCTATTTTCGGGTTATGACAGTTTCAGTGCTTTTTAAACTTTAATTAGAAAAGAATCTTGGGTTTGTTTTTTTTTTCTGGTTGTTGTTTAAGAAGGAAAAATACAATGGTAAATAAGCATTTAAGTGCTCTCACCAGTTAGTGCGAAGCCAGATACAAAGTTACAAGCACTGGGTTGAGAACCCTATGTGTTCATGCCCTTCTCAACACCTTGTGTATTTTCTAGTAACAAATACGTTCAGTGAGGGAAAGGTGGTGGTTTGTTTTCTTCTTTTTTAATGTTGCTTTTTGAGCCAGGTTTGGTAGCTGACATCTGTAATCTCAGTGTCTAAGAGACTGAAGTGGGAAGGTTTCCATGAATTTGAGGCCAGTCTAGGCTATTATATAGTGGATTCCAGGATAGCCTGGGCTACAGAGTGACTCTCCCTCCCTCCCTCCCCCCCCCCCTCCCCCCCTCCCTCCCCCTCTCTCTCCCTCTCTCTCTCCCTCCTCTCTCTCTCTCTCTCCTCTCTCTCTCTCCTCTCTCTCTTTCTCTCTCTCTCCTCTCTTTCATACACACACACACACACACACACACACACACACACACACGTTGTAGAAGCAGCTAGTTCAGACAAGCCTACGTTGTGCTGGAGGAACCCCTAGCTAACTGATGTGATCCTAGCAGGCCTCGTCCTTGGAGTAGCTGGGAAACTGTGGGCATTACACAGGCACACACACAGTGTCTGTCAGTGTCATGGGTCCTCGCTCACGGTTTCAGCACTGCTGAGTCACATCACAGCTCTGACTCTGAGGACTTAACTCTTTTTGTCAGTCTTCATCTTGCCAATGAACAGACCCTGGTGTAATGAGTGCTCTTTCAACATCCACCAAGTTGTAATCTCCAGGGGCAGAGAGCTCGATTGGTTGGATGGGAGATCAAAGCCAGATGAAAACAGGTCAAGTAAACTGATACCCTGAGTTCAGTGTGGCATGAGAAGCAGAGAGCAGAGAGGTGGACAGGCAAACAGGTACCGTCTCTCTAGATGAATCTTTGGACTGTTTGTTTGACCAGAAGAGACTAGATAAATTTTTGACTGTTTGAGTTGGGCTGTTTGTTCTACGTTAACTGATTGGACAGACCAAACAAAATCTTACTGAAGGGAATCCTGTCCTGAGATGACTCTTCGGCCACACCCATTGACACCAGGGGAAGCAAGCCTTGACAGGCAGGAGCCTGCTTCCTACAGAGTCCTCTCTCCCTCCGCTGCAAGTTGCCAAAAGTTAAATCATGAGCTCCCCCTGCTGAGCATATGCTGACAAAACAAAGCCTAAAGCGTCCGCGTTCTTAGAAATGTAAGCAGTCATAAATTATATTTTTTTTTTCTACAGAAAGTCCATGACTCTAGAGTGAAACAGGATGTATTGTACAAAATAGAGACACGTGAGCCGAACAGCTCTGTTTCCTGACAAGATTTTCTAAGGTGCTGCCTCACGTAGACCAAAAGCATCACCAGGAGCTGCTTGCAAAAAACTGCTCCCACATTTTCCTAGCACTTACATAGCAGAAATCAGAGTTTATTATGTGTCTAGTCATCTTTTTCCATATCCAACATTGACTTAAGCAAAGATCTTATTTATATTCTTTTTGCCCTAGGATACTGCACACAGTAGGTGCTCAGTAACAATAACTTAAGGGATGAGGCAGGTCAGAATTCATTCATAGTGTCTTTTAGGGTAGTGGTTCAACTAGAGAGTTACAGATCACTGGTCACATAAAAGCAGATACAGGCTTAGTAGTAGATGACAGAAATGAGAGAAGCAGGCCTGGGGGGACTGCTCAGTGGTTGAATCGCTTGCCACGCAAGCCTGAGGCAAACATTTGGATTCCCAGAAACATAAATGCTGAGTGGATGTGATAGCCTGCCTGAAATTCCAGTTTTGGAAGGCAGAGACAGGGGATAACTCCAGAACAAGCTGGTTATCAGGAATATCCATAGCAGCAAGCTCTGGGTTTGATTGAGAGACCCTGACTTCAAGGAATAAGAAGGAAGATTGATGGAAATCCACCTGGGCCTCTATATGTGTGCATATGTGTGCACATATGCCAGCATAGATGCTAACACACACACACACACACACACACACAGACACACACACACACACACACCACAAAAATGGGAGGGAAAAGGGGGACATAGGGGGATATGTTGACAAAGGAATGGAATTCAAATTCAACTGTTAGATGGGGAGGGATCAAAGTTAACCAAGGAAACAGATGTTACGCAAGGCATCGGAAATACAGTGGTCCAAAGCAGGTCTTCACCCTGCCCTGCAGAAGCTTGTCCTCAGATGCTGAAGGCAGATGTCACTCAAAGTACATGAAAGGTTACAGCCATGGCACGTGCTGCACAAGAGAGACGCGTGATGTTCTAGAGGCAGGTAGCAGTGCAGACTGGCCAAACTGCAACTTGGGAAGTCAGATCTGAGGTCAAAAGGTAGGTGGAAGGCAACTGGTTGAGAAGGTGGGAACTGCACCTACAAAACACCAGAGGCAGAAAATGGTGCCCGATGCTGTTGCAGAGAGTCAGGGAGAAGGCAGCAGAAAGCCACTTAGCCCCAGGGGAAGTTGGGGGGATCATGGACTGTCCTGACAGCCCAGAACAATGAGCTGCCCTGGTGGGTTTGGTTGCTTTTCAGGGATCCTGTATTTTTTTTTTTCTCGTGTTTCTCCTTTGTATTTATGAGATGGCCCAGTGTGCATGTGGAATACTTGTGAGGGAGAAAGACGCCATCATAACCAACTCTGGCTGTCTTTTCTCCACTTTGTCCCTCATGTCCAGGCATACAGAATATTAACAAAGCTGTCCCACTTTCAGGCCTGACACTGGGCGCAGGCCTCAGCCTGACCCAGGTAAAGGACATCTTGGCTGATGTGGTCTCCAGGCTCCCCAAGGAGAGGACACAGATGTACTGCGCTCTCCTCAAGCATCTGAGGACCCTGGCTGGGCAGCAGATCAGGAACATGGCTGTAGGTTCTCTGCACATTCCTCTGGGCAGGGACTTTTGTTTTGTTTTGTTTTTTTGAGACAGGGTTTCTCTGTGTAGTCTTGGCTGTCCTAGACTCGCTTTGTAGTCCAGGCTGGCCTTGAACTCACAGTGATCTACCTGCCTCTGCCTCTCGAGTGCTGGGATTAAAGGCGTGCACCACGGGGACTCTTTAAGGAGGAAAAGGCATTGCTCCTTATTTCTGTTTCAGTCTGTATCTGTTTCCCATGTGACCTGAATGAAAGGCCACCCTCCTCCTAGATCCCTGTGGAGTAAGCCACTTAAATGACCAGTGTGGTGTGCAGGGGTGGCATCTTCCTGGGTTATTTCCAGGACTTGGATACTGTCTGCAGTTACCTCTGGAGGATTGCCCGTCCATCCAGTCCAGATACTCCTTTCTGTCTTTAAGAGCCCCCCAAAGAGGCCAGCAACTTCACCCCCAAACACACCATGCCCCCTTCTCTGGCCCAACACTTATAACCTCACCCCATTACTTGTAAGCAATCAGTGCAGCTTTGTTTAACCATTTCTTGTCCGCTGTCATGCAAGCTACATGTGCATACCTGCAGTATAATGGCCGTACCCATAAATCACAGCCCAACCTCTTCCCTCATTCAAGTCATTTTCACTGTTTTCCCACTTTGGGTAGATAATGAAAATAAAAGGATAAATCGTTGCTGCAAACACCTCCGATTTTGCAAGAAAACCCTGGAGCTGCCATGTTTTATTCTAACTACTGAATTACCCTGAAAAGAAACGTCATACTCAGTGTAGTTCGGCACTCATAATAAAAGCCCTGGGTTGCTCATCAAAATCTTCCTTCTAGTCCATAGGTGGTCACATTATCAGCAGACAGCCGACCTCTGACCTCAACCCTGTTCTGGGTGTAGGCAATTGCATCCTCAATGTTGCTTCAACAGGTGAGTTCCTGAGGTCCCTCTATGTGCAGGTGATGGTTTCCCAGCCAGTGAGCACAGAGATGTGGGGTGGCTGGAATTCATTGTTCACAGCATCTGACATGGTGCTGATGTTTCATTTTGTCGTGGAAAGACCTAGAAGCGCACACGTCATCGGGAAGATAGTAAGCAAAATGGCACCCTTCAAGAAGTTGAGAATCGTCAATAAGCCCGCCTTGACTTGATTTATCCTCTTCTCTGAGTCTGTTAGGTGTTTACACTAATTGGCAGCCTGATAGGCTCTGTAACCAGTAAGAGACAACCCTTTAGGAAAACCCTTAAGGAATTATCAAGAGCAGGTTAGCTGTTGGGCGTGCCTGAGATTTACATCTCTGTTAGGTTAACTGGCATGGGAGGGCCCACCCTGACGGAGGGCCACAGCATCCCTCGGGTGTGGGTCCCACTGTGGGAGGGGGACACTACTATCTGGGAAGATGCACACTGCTCTCTGCTGACTGATGACAGATACAGTGCAATCAGCTGTTTCAGCCTCCTGCCACCTTGGCATCCTCACCCGACATGATGGACTGGACCTTTGAACTGCAAACCAAAATAACCCCTCTTTTTTGGTCTGGACATTTTGTCACAGACAAAGAAAATGTCATCAGGACACAGATCATCACCACAGGCACTGCGGGTGGCTCACATTACAGACACGGCAGAGTCTTGTTGTCATGGCGGCTCTCTCAGCTGATTCTGTAGCTGGTGATATGGCTCACCTTGTGCTTATTTATTCAGGTTCTAACGCAGTCAAAAAAAAAAAAAAGACATTTTTTAAAAACTCTCACATGTCACTAAACGCAGAACACTTTTGACTCCAGACACGGGCAGGGACCACACACCACACAGTTCCCCAACCAACGTCAGCTGGTGTTAGCTTGATCCTGACTGACTCCGCCATGACATAGCATCGCACTGTGCAGGCTGAGGACTCAGGTCACAAGACTGCCCCACTTCAGATCCCAGCCACATACTGGGTCTCAGGAACTTCTGACCAAAGTCAGAGTTCCCTCAGTCCTACCTCTTGGTTCTATTATTTTGCTCCAAGGGCTCCCAAAACTCAGGCAGGCACTTTGCTGTGTTAGCCCATGTACTGTATGGGCTAGTGCAAAGGTTACTAAGGAGCACTAGTGTGTCTAAGTCTTCTCCAAGCCGCCCACCCTCCTGTCACCTCCACTTGTCCCATCAGTTGGACGCCCGTCTTCAGAACCTCACGGTAGATGTGGTTGAGGACGCCACTGGGGTTTGCTAAAGTACCAATCCTCTGATAGCATGGTTGGTTCCCCTGGTAACTAGCTCCCATTCTAAGGCCATTCAAGTGCCCACTAAGAATCACTTCATTAAGAAAAAAAGATGCTTCTCTCATGCAGGAAATCCCAGAGAGTTTAGAAGATGTGTCAGGTGCTCTTACCTCTCAGAAAAATCACACAGGTCTAAGAGTTTTGTATCAACAAACAGCATCAAAACCCAAACGCCAAGGGCTCTTGAGCTCAATGTCAGGGACTAGGGAGAAACTAAATATGTATTTCTTACTAGTTCACAGTTTTGCAGGTACTGTGGACATGTGCGCAGTGTGTGTATGTGTGTGTGTGTGTGTGTGTGTGTGTGTTGAATCAAACTCAGGACCTTGAATATGCTAGGCAAATATTCTACTACTGAGTTGGACCACCAGCCCCTGATGGATCTTGTCACAGAAAATTCTACAGCAGAATCCACAGGTGAGGAGCCATTGTGATCACATGCCAACCCTTTATGATGTCAAGGGCTACTAAGCAAACCATCACTTATGCTGACCTTGTCAAATAAACTTATTTGAAAGGGAAGGTTCCAGCAGGTCAGGGCAGGGAAATAGTGCCCACCCCCCACCACCCTGTGTGGCAAGGGAAAAAGCCAAAGAAAACTCTTCCTTGTTTACAAATTGCACAAGAAAATCAATCTATTGCCACTCGACTTTTGATTAAAAAGTGTATTCGTTAATTTGACCCAACATCCTTTCCATCAATCTGGCTCCTGAGTGGCTGGCACTTCTGAGCACAGAGCAAACCCCACACTCAGAGAACAAAGGCTCATCCTCACCCAGGCTCAGAAAGAAGACCTCCCCAAAGAGTTCCTAAAATGTCACAAGGAAATAAATATGTTCCCTTCCCTAGGTGACTTTCTGTAAGAAGTATAATATTTACTTTATGGTGGTTTCATATGTTGATGGTCACGGCTGCCATCATCCGTGTCTATTGGGGACAATAGGCCATATGGCCAATGTTCAGCCATCTTGTCAGAGCCTGTACCTTTAAGTTTCTATTTTTCCCAGAGCTTGCCTTTCACCAGAAACTAGCTGACCCTGTTGTGGGTCAGCAGTTAGACTAAAGACAGATAGAAATGGAGCAACCTGTTGTGGTTTAGCAGTTAGACTAGACAAAGAGGGAGCCAGATACCCTGTGTGACAGGACGTTATGACCCTGCCTGGAATTTCCTGTGTTTTGAGAAAAGCCTGCAGCTGGGTTGCTATAGCAATGTGCTTCCCTGCCTTCTGACTTATAAAAGCTGCTGCCTGACTAATAAAGTTTGAGAGCTTGATCCATCAGACTTGCTCTCCTTCTTTGTGTCTTGTATTTTATTTTCATACAGGTGAATCTCCTCCCGAGCTTTAGTCGAACCCCAGCTGGCCGGGACACGTGTCTTCTCTGTCAATGTCACTGTCCTCACAAGTAATGTCCCCATGCTTGCTACAGCCAGTCAGACACTTGAGGTCCTCACCGTCTCTCACTCATGCGTTCTCTGCCCACCCTACACACATACACACTGACTCAGGCTGTTTGGCTCTGTGGGTCGTACACTGTAAGAGAGTTTCCTACACAGCGGATGGCACTGCTGCTACAGGGAGAATGCCATCCTTCTAAGATGAGACTCAGGTCGCGGGGTAGTCTCCATGTTATGGGTAGCTATTTGTCCATTTAATTTCCATTCTGGAACTTTTTAGAATGAGAATACCACTGGATTCAATAAAAGAATTGCAATGCTATAGGCCTCTGATAAAAGAATGTGTTTCCCTTGACAGAAGGAACACAGCAAATTCCTCTGAATGATCATTTTCTTGCCGGACTACCAGATGCAAGCCTGAAGCCAAACCAAGTGCTCCTTTCAGTTTTTGTGCCCCTCTCCAAGAAGGTATGAGGTCGCGAGGTTTACAATATCCACTGGCATCTTTAAGGTTTTTGTTTGTTTGTATTGTTGTTTTTTTTGTTTTTTAAGCCTGAATTAGCCATGGCATAGAGAAACATAGAATTTGTAGCAAATACTTTATGCATACAGAGATGCAAGTAAATGCAGCCAGCTCCTTCAGCATTGTCTTGCGGCATCAGGACGTTGCATTATTACCCACACTTCTTCACCAGCGTCACGGCTCAGGACACTTGGATCCTCAAAGCAGTTCAGTGAAAAGGACCAATAGCCTTACCGTGTAGTTCAGGAGATTGCACTTCAAGGAAGTTTTACCATATCAACCAAATTTTGTGGTGAAAGGTTGGTGGAGCCAGGACCCCAAGCCACCACCAACCTCAGAAGGGCTAACTAGAATAAAGAATCATTTTAACATCATTTTGGCCTTACTGTGCCAGACTAATGTCTTCTTTAAAGTAATGATAATTACAGAGACGTGCACAAGGCACCGGGGAGCTTTGGTTATAGGAAGATGCTCTCACGTACCAGGCTTACCTGTGGGGTCACTGACAGACGAGCACAGCGTTGGCTCACTTTTTTGTTCAATGACAGTATCTGCTTGCCATTCAGAAACTTGGGCAAATGTGGTTGTTACGGTTGTGTCTCTTGTTTTGTTTTTGAGATCAGTTCAAATGAAAAATAAAAACCAGTCATCACTGCCGAGCAAACTCGGGTGGGGCCAGGCAGGGTGGAGAGAGGAGACTCCAGGGGTGTGTCTTAAGCTTAAGGGTGGGAATACGTGACAAGTCTCTGGTGGTCCCGTGAGTCTACATAAAGGCTATATATTTATTTATGGTTCTGCGCTTAAGACAGCTATAGATTTGAAACATTTCCAAATAAACAGTCGTTCTTCTCATTTTCCAGTGGGAGTTTGTATCAGCTTTCAGACAGGCCCCGCGTCAGCAAAACGCCCTTGCAGTGGTGAATGCCGGGATGCGAGTCGTTTTCAAAGAAAACACAAGCACCATTACAGACCTGAGCATCTTATACGGAGGAATCGGCACCACTGTAGTCAGCGCAAATAAATCCTGCCAGCAGCTGATCGGAAGGTGATTTGCAAACATTTTCTTTTGTCCTTTGGGTAGTGCCAACTGACATAGTGTCAAAGGGGAGGGAGGGGCTGTGCCTTATCTCTATGGCACATAACATTTTGGAGTAAACACAAGAAACACGCAAGCACGAAGACATCTGTGTGTGCTATGATACTCCTGTGTGAGAAAAGAAGTGCAAACGACTTACCTTGCTTGGCCCTGCCCACACTGAACGGGTTGCGGTCCTTCCTGTGTGCTTAGGTGCTGGGATGAAGAGCTGTTGAATGAAGCCTGCAGGATGGTTCTAGAAGAAATCTGCCTGCCGCCATCAGCCCCTGGAGGAATGGTGAACTACCGGAAAACTCTGACCACCAGCTTCCTCTACAAATTTTACCTGGATGTGTTGAGGCAGTTAAAGATGAGGGTAAAGTTTGTCTTTAGGATGCTCTGGGGAAGGGAGTTTGTTCTAGATGCTTCTCCCACCTCTGGGGAGCTTAAGGGTGTACCACGTGCTGACCTCACTGTGGTTCTGATTGCGAGCTACGTGTCTGAGGGCCATGCTGAATGAAACTCAAAGTTCTCCCAGAGTTCACCCAAACCTTCCCAAAGTAGCAGCAACAAATCAGTAGATCACAGAGCGGCAGACATTTAAAATCCTCGATCCCAACTAAATCATCCCCAGACGTACTTTCCATTAAATAAACTTCACACCTTTGTTCCAGGACCCCTGTAGATACCCTGACATCTCCAAGGACCTCTTACGCATCCTGGAAGACTTCCCTTTGACCATGCCTCATGGGATGCAGTCCTTTAAGGTCAGTACATTTTTGGAATAGACACGGCAGCCAAACGTTTCTACTGTGGTCTCAGCTTTTACGAAAGGCTTGCCTGTGGAGTAGTGTTCCTGCACCGTAGTCAGCTACAAAATGAGGTATAATAGTAGGTTCTACCAACAATAGCAAACAAACAAGAAAGACAGTCCCAGAAGTGAAACCAGGAAAAAAATATAAACCACCTATGTAACATAAACATTTTAATTACTGGTCATCTTCAAAGAAAGCATATTTAAATGAAAAGAAACATAGTTCAAAGCTAGGAAGACATAGCATATAAAGACAACCGTTTCTCCGAAGTAATATGTATATTAAATATATTCCCAGTCAGTGTACTGACAAGAGTTCTGGAAATTTTGGTTTTAAGGTTTATCTAGAAATGTGGATGTAGGCATTTATAAAACCAGTGATGAGGAGCGCCTCCACCCTGACTCAGAGCTGAGATGGTGTCTGCAGCTCTCACAGCCAAACATGTGGCCATCATATGATTAAGCATCACAACCATCACAGGACTCAGCAATAGACCAAAAGAGAGAAAGCAGCACAGAGTCCGGCAAGTGAGTCATCAGGAAAAGCAAAAGTGCACCTCAGATAAACCATAAAGGGGCAGGTTAAGTAGGGAGATCTGTGCACATCACTGTAAAACCAAGAAACAAAGCCATATTTCCCACCTCACTGTGAATGTAAATTCCAGATTTATTATTACATTAAAACCAGCAGCATGAAATTACTAGGTTAAAATATGTGCAGATTCTTTTGAAGTCTGAGTCCTCCAAACATGACCTGAAACCCAGAAAAGAAAAAGCCTGGCAGATCCAACCATGTAAAAGAGAATGCGGGGATCATAAGACACATTCCCAGGAAAAACATTTATAAATTAATAGACCTAATGTCGTGTCCCAGCCCATGGGAAAAATCAAATCAGGGTTCATCTGAAAGAGGAACTGGGGATTGAAAGTAGGATACAGAGATGCAAGAAATAACGAATCAAGTCAGGAAATTTCTGATCAAGGTTCACTTTAATGCTGACTAGTAAGAATATAGAGAGAGCAAGGTCAATAGGATTTATTCTAATCTCACCCTAGCCCCCAGGCAAGAATACAATAGCCTGAATCGCTCCCTGTAGAACTTCCTAGTTCTCTGAGTAGTTCCCTGTAAGAACTTCCTTGATCCTCTGGGTGGGTCCCAGTTGGGACTTCCCTACTTCTTTCAAAGGTAAATAGTCCAAGAATAGCCTAGAACACAAGACCTCGTGAGGTAAAGGTCAGCAACTCGAAGGTCACAGCATGCAGGCTAAGCACAGGATTTCTGACATGGCAGAATTTGGCGTGGCTCCCCACATATGCCCCTTCTTAAAATAAAATTATAGAGAGCCTGTCTTAGGTCAGCAAGGAGGCACTTATGGTTGCCCGTCATTGGCATATGAATTCCATCATTCATAGCCTGTCTTAGGACCGATAAGGCTCAGACTCACTGCTGCCCGTCTCTGGCTTGCCTCCATATGAACACATGAAGAAGGGCAGTGTCTCTGAGCTCTATGCCATGTGCTTGTGCTAGTATCGGCTGTGATTGCTGAGACATGAGCTGTGTTGTAAAGGACGGAAGGCACAGGCTATAATCCTGAGCCTGCCATCCCCACCAAGGATAATCCATGCCGTAGATTACTGTTAATTCTAAGGAGACTATATTGAATGAATCTAGCTGCATCCTACTCACAAAGAGTCTAGGGAAGTCTAGCATGACATTGTCACTTGCTCAGTCATCTTCAATCACTAACCGCTTAGTTTATGCATAAACAATATTAGTAAAGCAATAGCAAAAACAATAGTAGATATGAGGGTAATAACAGAATTATAACAGATTATATCACTCAACAGCGCACCACAAATCCCTTTGCAGTTCTCCACAGTCCTGTAGACGAAACTGACCCTAACAATTAGGATGGGAAAGTACTTATAAAGCTTAAAATCTGAGTTTCCAGAAGGAAAATATTCTGGAGGAGTCCCTGCAAAGCACCGACTCCAAATTTCAGTCAGGTCTGTAAGGAGGATGCCTCATAGGTACCGGAACACTTGAGTCCTCCTTTCCTCCTTAAACACAGGGAAACCAGGCAGTGAGTGTTGTTGAACATACATTATCCCAAGAAGCAGGTTGAAGAAGAGAAGGATCAGGAATAAGTGTCCAATGAAGCTTCACCTCCAACCTCAGGATCATCAGCAAACTCATCCATGCCAGCATCCACTTGGCGCACAAGCCTCTCAGGTAGCCAGCGTGCAGTGTCATGTTCCTGTGAGAAAACACAAACAGAGCCTCTACCCCATATTAATACAAGGTCGGGTCCATTCCATTGTGCAGTTAAGGGATCCTTCCATTTCACTCTAGCGAAGGGTGACTGAGTATTAGTGTGTCAGAATCGATCGGCTGCAGAATTTCCGTTGGCATCAAGCAGTAAAAAAATTTAAAATAAAGAGAACATGACTCAAAGCATTTTTAGGTGATTGGGGGTAACGTTCCCCCTTCTTTACTTTTTGTAAATAGGTTTATATGGTAGAATGAGCTCGTTCCGCCATACCTTGTCCTTGAGGATTATAAGGAGTACCTGAAATACGCTTTATGGAAAAAGAGTCACAGAATATTTGAAAAGCTTTGCTGGCATACCCTGAGCCATTATCTGTCTATAGATTAAATGAACAAAAGGCATAATGTTGGAAAACAGTAATTACCGCCTGTAGCTCAGCAATTTGAGCAAACTTAGCAGTAGTAGGAATAACATATGTCTGCCCTTCTACCACGTAACTAACTCTTTTATTAGAAAACCCATCAGTAAAAATCAGCAAACAGTCTCTCACAGGCTGAAATTGAGTTATCTTGGGAAAAAATAACTGGATGTTTATTTAAAAAGTGGAGAAGCCTGTTAGAGGGAAAATGGTTATTTATATACTCACAAAATTGTGCACAAGCCAATGGCCAAGCGTCTGTGTTAGCAGACAGCCAATTCTGTTGTTCCTTAGAATATGGTTGAATAATAAAATCAGGTTCTTCACCAAAATACTTTTTTTTTAATTCGACCTATATGAATCAACTTTGTAACAGCCAAATAATAAGGTACTATTGCTTTATTGGGAGAAGATGGCAAATGTTCCCACAAGTTTCAAGTCTCAAGTAAGTTAAAAAAATTTACATCTCTGTAAGTAATTTAGCTTATCAGTAGAGTATGCCCTGTGGAGATCAGATTGGAACTCAAGAGTTCTGCCTGTGTTAATCCCCAAGTTCTGGGATTAAAGGTGTGCACCATCACGTCTTGTTTAATTATTTCATCTCAACTCCAGTAAAAAGAATCTTTAAATATCTCAAACAAAAATTAATCAAGGAAGCAAGAAAATTTTAATTTCTAGGCAGTTAACTATATTTTCTAGGCTACTTTAGAAAACGATCAGCTTCTTAATTCTGTCTCTTTAATCGGCCACATGTCTGTGGTCATCTCTGCTCTGAAAGAGTCAAGCCCACAGATAACTAGGAGCAGTGTCTGTAAAATTACCTAGCTCAAGGATTTTGTAGCTCTAGGCTTGTTTGACTAGTTTGATCTAAGCTGGAAACTCCCAGCTGTAAATGTCTAGTTTCAAGGACAAAACTAGTTTATCTCTCCTTTTTGAGACTCTAAAAATTTTTAGAAATATCTCTCAAGTAACAATTAAGCAAAGAAACAAGAAAATTATAAACACCTTGTAGCTAAGGAGTTTGGAGTTAACTCCATTCCCTAGACCAACTTGGAAAATTGTTAAGTTTCCTACAAGCAAAATTAAACACAAAAAGATCTAAGTTTAAGGCAATAAACTCTATTTTTTAGACCACACTTTTTTAACCAGACAGCCATCTCTGTTCTGTAAGAATTGAGCCCTACAGGCAGTAGCCAGGAGCAATTCCTTTGAAACATTTTGGACCATGGACACTCCAGTCCTGGGCTTGTTTCCCAGGGGCAGCCGCTGTGTCTAGGTCCAGGCCCCTCGAAGGGTGGGCGGGCTTGCTCCTGTCGCGGAGGCAGGACTCTTACTGCCTCATGGGCTGTGCATGTCATGTTGGGGTGCACTGTTTTGGAAAATTGGCCAGTGAGTAAAGCTTGGCCCTCTCTCAAGATATAGAAAAATGAAATAATATTTAAAGAATCAAACAAATTTACAGACATAGACATAAAATTTGACATGACGATCATAAAGCAAAGAGTCTGATAGGCAAGACAAAAAAGCAGTTTTGAAACCTTGACAATAAACAGCACCTCTAGGGTCTAAACTATCTTTAACTAAAGCCAACAAACAAACAAACAAAAAAAAAACAAACAAAAAACAAAATGTATAGGAACTTTTATAGATCTAAAAGCATACTATAGCATTTATATATATATATATATATATATTTTTTTTTTTTTTTTTTTTAACCAACTCTATCTCACATTTTAAAATTATCCACTTTCTCAATCTAAACATTCTTTGTTTAAGGTATTTCAATCAGCAGGGGCAAGGTTGGCATCCATTAATGTACCAATCATTGCTATGGTAAATGGAGCCTTGGGTCCATACTGAGCCCAAGCAGTCTTTAATTATTTGAGTTCTATTCCATTCTATAGGGCATAATGTTTGACTCGGCTGTTTTGAAAATCTAGCGCTCCTGCAACCAGAGAAGTGATCTCACTGCTCATCTCTTGTCCCTTGTTTCTTGTTCTTGGCACTCCAGTCTCTAGTGGGGACATACTCTGAGGGCTATTTACTAGACTGGAAGCCTTCTCTCTCTGTCCACAATGACTTTTCTCAAGATCATCATCAATTCTTTTTTTTTTTTTTTTTTTTAAATTCTCTCTCTAATTGTTTCCATCTCTTAGCTAAGTTAACTTCTTTTTCCAGGGCCTGAACCTGTCCCCGAAGTTTTTAAATGGAATCCTGTTGCTCTGGTGGTGCTGTAGATGGGGCTGCCAGTCATGCTTTTGAGAGCGAACAGCTTTTCTTTCTATATCTTCCTTATCGCTATTCCTGGATTCTCTTGTATCTCTTTCTAAGACATCTTTAGCTTGTGAAAATAAATCTCTCATTTTGCCACACTCATGTCGGGAATCAAGAACATGCCTGATCAAAACCCAAAGGGGAAAAAACATGGCAGATATCTCTTCAGATCCATTAGTAACATAGTGACCCTGTAATCTTTTACCAATTTTATCCCAAGTTTTTAAACTAACCACTTCTTCCTCAAGAAACCATGGACATACTTTACCGACAAAATCTAAAAATTCATCCAATTGTCCTTTATTTACCCTTCCCTACTTCTTTCAAAGGTAAATAGTCCAAGGATAGCCTAGAACACAAGACCTCGTGAGGTAAAGGTCAGCAACTCGAAGGTCACAGCATGCAGCCTAAGCACAGGATTTCTGACATGGCAGAATTTGGCATGGCTCCCCACACCTAAAGAATTGGCAGGACACTGTGGAAAAAATGGGCTTAGAACATTAAAATACACAGCCTAACTCCGAGTTTTTTTTTTTAAGCCTCTGAGGTTTTTTTAATGCATTTTAAAGACAACAGTGAAATAAGGTTTCAATCTATCAGATAGGAATAATTTAAAATTTTTATAGTGTCCAAGTCTCATTGGACTTGAAGGTTTTTTGTTTTTGTTTTTGTTTTGTTTTGTTTTGTTTTGTTTTCCTTCTGCAAACAGTCTCTCCCACAATAAATTTACTGAAACTAAACAGCCCATTTGTAAAGGTAGTGGGGTGCTGTCTGGAAGTCCAACAGCAGGGGGCAGCAGAGACCTCCTGTATTGTATCTATTCATTTAAAGCCTTGGTTTTAGGAGAGTGACATTTGTTTGTTTGTGTCACCCCCAAACAACTGTATCACTAAAAGGCCCCACCCCAGCATAGAGACTAGCCCTCCTGATCTTTCTAGTCATTCAGTTAGAACAGTAAAAATAGAGTTTTGTTTCCATCAATAAAGGTGTTGGAGCCCCAGCCTCTGCCCTTCTGCTCCCATTAAAGAAATCTGCTCTGGGCCCAGACAGTCATGATAGACAGCTCTGTACTTAACTAATACTGTAGACTCGCTTTCAGGAAGGTGTTAGCTTTGTAGCCTAACTATGACAAAATACCCGAGATAAATCAACCGTAAAACACCAAGGGCTTATTTGGCTCGTAGTTTCAGGAATTTGTACCTGGTTGGCTCCACTTTGGGGGAGACTGGTGAGGCAGAAGGCCACAGAGAACAGTGCGCTGCAGAGCCAAGAGGCTTACCTCACGGCAGGCGCACAGTACGTATGAAGCGGACAAAGAGCCCTGGTCCTGACACTTTCTTCAAGGGAATGGTCCCCAGGAACCCAACTCCTTTCTGCTGGTTTATACTGCTCTCCAGTGTCACTCCAGTGCCCCAGGCCTTCAACACAGGAGCCTTTGGGGCACTGATTCAGGGCCAAGCTATAGAAAGGAGCCTGATAAAACTTTATACCTGTGCTTCTCCTGCCAACTACAAAGAGCCGTTAAAAGTCTTGATGCGCCCTTCGCTGGGTAGAGGGCTGGGGAAAGTGTGTGGACTGAGAGATGAGGGTTACGCGTGCGCTCACACACACACACACACACACACACACACACACACACACACACACATGCATGTGCACATTGTTTTTGGCTTCTTTTTAGAGAAGTAAAATGTGTCCTTTAATGAAGATTTGACAAGCACAAAAGAATATAAAGAATAAAATCAAACCATCCTCCAGGCCAATCATCGGATGCACTGTGAAAGCGTCCTAAAAGATTCAAAGCAGATGTCATATATTTCTTCAACTCATTAATGAGGAAGCCAGTAAAAATAATCAGTGAATAAAAGTGAGAGAGACTGAGTGTGGAGATCCCGGAGAATGGGGAAATGTGCAAAACCAGAAAAACACCTTGCAGAGAAAAACCTGTAACCTCTGAGATTGTTTTTTTCCCTACAGGGAACAAATGATTTGGTTCTCTCCTGGGAAACGAAATCAAACCCTGCGTGACCACATGTAACTGTGCAGTCTCCACCCTCATCAGTATTTTAGCAAACGGAATGAACCCTCCGTGCTCCCACATAACTGTGCAGGGTGCACCCCCAGAGGCCTGCTGACCAGCCAAGTCCAGCCAAAACATTAAGCTCCAGGTTCAGTGAGAAAGACCTTGCCTCAAAAACAAAATGGAGAATAGTAAAGCAAGACAGTAGATGTCAATTTCCATCCTCCATAGGCACACACACACACACACACACACACACACACACACACACACACACACACACGTGAACATACGGGTATATACCACACGCATCATTTTAAAACGTCCATCTTAGTTCGCAAGCTCAAACTGTTGTTTTGCCTCAAAAATCATAGCTCTAATTTCACATTTCGAAGATTAGAAGCTACAACCCAAAGAACGTAAGCATTTAAAAACAAACCAACCAACCTCCTGGCTAAGGCTTGCTAGATCTCCTGCCTCCAGATTCCCACCCACTAGATGACATGAACCTGGCCAGTAATTGCCGACGCTACCTCCCATGCTCTCCCACTGAGGTCTGTTTTATAAAACATACAAGTTTCCTCAGAAAAGAGCTCTCCTAGATGCTAGTTATCACAAAAATCTATCTTTGTTCAAGCCAAGCCCTAATGCGTCTCATCTTTGTCACATGTGAGTATCTTTTCTGTCTCCTACAGAGAAGCAACAGGAAAAAAGAAAAATGCACTTTAAGCTACTTTAGAAAGCTTGCCTCAAGAGAATGGGAAAGGGACCCTCTTCCAGGTGGATCCTCCTGAGCCTTCAATAGTCTTGCTTAATTATTTCACTCTGTGCTCTGCCCTTTTAATCCAGGCTGTAGATTCCCAGCAGCCTCTGCGAGACCCAGTTGGACGCCCCATCATGCATCAGTCTGGCATTAAACACGCCACAGGAGAGGCAGGGTTTTGCGATGATATGTCTGCCTTGGCGGAGGAACTCTTCCTGGCTGTGGTGACCAGCAGCAAGCCGCATGCAAGAATCATGTGAGCATCAGTGGTGGGTGTCGGGAGGCTCAGAATACCCAGTGGGGACCCTGACACTCGGTTGCCCATTAGCTACCAATCCTACTCAACATACTGAGAACACAGTCTGAGCATGCCTCTTGAAGAACACAAGATGATAAGAGACTGTGGGCTTGGGAGCATAGAAGAGGAAGCCCCCGTTGAATGAACAGCATTGATGTGAAGAGCTGGTCATTGCTCTCTGTGAATTGAACGGGGCAAGAACAACTTCCCTGCCTCCTGTGGTCCTTTCGCGAATGCCCATCTTCAAAGAAGCCCAAGCTTCTCAAAGGGCCCTCACCTGAGCACCGGCCTAGGGAAACGAATATTGGAAGCCTGCTGAAGTTCATGTGGTCCACGGGACGTTTCTGATGTGGATGAGGTCCTCACCACAGTGTGACACGAAGTGGTTTTTGTTTCCTTCCTAGCTCCCTTGATGCTTCTGAGGCCTTGGCATCCCCTGGTGTGGTTGATGTGATCACGGCTCAAGATGTTCCTGGTGACAATGGCAGAGAAGAAGAAAGCCTGTATGCGCAGGATGAGGTAGTGTGATGATAATGGCATGTGACTCTTGTGGCGCATTAATGGTAAAGGCACCAGATGCAGAGGCTTTATATACATGACCACATCCACTCCTCCTGATGGCCTGCAACTAACTACCTATCTGTACCAAGCCTCGTTTTGTTACTGACTTGAGGCTAAGCTGGCTCACCCCTCTTTTAACACAAAGACATCAAGGCTTTTGTTTATTTGTTTGTTTGTTTGCTTTTCCTTTTTTTGTTTTTGTTTTTGTTTTTGAGACAGGGTTTCTCTGTGTAGCCTTGGTTGTGCTGGGCTCACTTTGTAGACCAGGCTGGCCTCGAACTCACATTGATCCACCTGCCTCTACCTCTCAAGTGCTGGGATTAAAGGCATGCCGCCACCACACCTGGTTTATTTGTTTGTTTTTTGAGAAGGGATTTATGTGTAGCTCTGGCTGTTCTGGACTCCATTTGTAGACCAGGCTGGCCTTGAACTCACAGAGATCCTCCTGCTTCTGCCTCCTCAGTGCTGGGATTACAGGTATGCACCACCACTCCTGGCTGAGGCTTAGAGGCTTTCCGAGGCACATTGCTAGTGGTGGCTTTGGCACTGTTCACACCAGCTCTGTGCGACCCTCCCTCACCACTGGGAGATCAGCCCTTCATCCCCTGTGGCCAACACGGATAGGTCTAGCTTTCAGTCCCTGCATCCCCGCCACCCCCTGCTTCCTCCCTTTCAGGTCATCTGCGTGGGTCAGATCGTCTGCACTGTGGCTGCTGACTCCTACGCTCACGCCAAGCAGGCCACGAAAAGGGTGAAGATCCTGTATGAAGATGTGGAGCCCGTGATCGTGACGGTTCAGGTAACTTCAGCATTCGGTCTTTGGGCAACTTGGCAGCGGGTCTGTGCCAAGAGCTTGAAAGAGTGTTGTTAGGTGTCGCGATGCAGGCGATAGTGAAACAGCAAATGTTCTCCTGGGTCGTGGCGTAATAGAACTGGGGCTTGATTTGTTGTTCCGTGGTTGAGTGCTTGCCTAGCACACAGGAGGCCCTGAGTTCAACCTTGTTGAACAGAGAGAGAGAGAGAGAGAGAGAGAGAGAGAGAGAGAGAGAGAGAGAGAGA
>OU015743.1:47531462-47549918 GCA_907169655.1 Acomys percivali | reverse complement strand
ACACACACACACACACACACACACACACACACACACACACACACACACACTTAAAATGATTCAAATGAAGTTAGAAGTGTTCCTCCGATGCATCTTGCTGCCATCTCTCCTTCCTTGTTGTAAGGCAACTGTTCACATTTCCCATTTAGGTGTCCGCTCACAGGCCCCATTGTTGCTGCCCCTCCAGTCAAAACCATGCCACTCTCTCCTTTTCTCTGGGCATCCTTGCTGCTTCCCCTGTGCATCATCTGTTTCTTATCACTCTCCATGTACCTTGCTGTGCTCTCACATCTCTCCTTTTTGCCAAATGACTGCAATTTGTCAGAATAAAAATTTACACAGTGAAATATAAGAAGGAAATGACATATGTGTGTTTATGCCAACACACATATAGCCATGTGTTACTGCAATACACTCCTTTATAGTTATAACATGGCCATTCTTGGGAAATTTAACATTGATGATCACTGCCTTGTAGATGAGTTGTCGCCACATCTCCCCAGGAGGCTTGCTCACAGCTAAAGACTGCCCCTGCCTCACCTTTCTTACACCCACAGAGCTCTGCAGACATTACATCTTTGCTCTCAGGCTCTTCAGAAACTACATGGATTATCCTGAGTATACGGACACTAACTCTGTTTACCATCAGGCTTGCACAGCTGTGCCCCATCACTACCCAGGATGCTTTGAGCGTGCACATGTGTGTGTATGTGTGTGTGTGTGTGTATGTGTGTGTGTTTCTACCCATCTTCCTGCTTTCTTGTATGAACTCTCTGCAGCACACTATGCTGGTGACCACCCTCTTCTATCCACTGAGTCAGAAGCAACTGTTCCCTGGTTGATGGCTGAGCTAAGCATATGTCCTCTGATAAGCAGAAGTATACATCCTTTTTAAAATATGGGTGTTGTCATTCTCTAAACTCCTCCCACCATGTTGCTGCATGGTCCCCCTGCAGCCACCTCTCACCTGGCTGGGAAAGGTTGTTACCATCCTCCCTCTGGTCCACTAGACCATCCCCTGAGTCATAGCAGGCTCAGATTTGCCTTCATGCCTCACAGTCAGCCCTGCCAGCCACACTTAGAATCGTGTAATAGTTCCCTTTTCGCACCACGTAGCTCCCTCTGTCTCTTCTGCCAGCTCATTTAGTTAAGGTATTAATGCCCAGAGCTAAGGGACCCTTTGCAGGATGTAGGGGCTGCTCACAGAGGGGACTGAGGAGCTCTGTGCGGCTCTTTGCAATGTGAGCTCTCATTCATTGATTTTGAAAAGCAAGACCAATGCATCCTTTCAGCTGGCATGGTGCAGTCATCCTGAGCATCTTCTACAGCTGGCATTCAAAATAGATAAAGAAATGTATTCTTAGCTGGGCGTGGTGGCGCCCGCCTTTAATCCCAGCACTCAGGAGGCA
Source organism: Acomys percivali (assembly GCA_907169655.1). Taxonomy (NCBI): domain Eukaryota; kingdom Metazoa; phylum Chordata; class Mammalia; order Rodentia; family Muridae; genus Acomys; species Acomys percivali. Next base: position 47,548,509 of record OU015743.1, on the reverse strand, counting down.
GAGGCAGGTAGATCACTGTGAGTTTGAGGCCAGCCTGGTCTACAAAGTGAGTCCAGGACAGCCAAGGCTACACAGAGAGACCCTGTCTTGAAGAAAATGAAAGAAAGAAAGAAATGTATTCTTTTTTAAAAAAAGATCTATTTATTTATTATGTATACAAATCTCATTATAGATGGTTGTGAGCCAATGTGTGGTTGCTGGGAATTGAACTCAGGACCTCTGGAAGAGCAGACAGTGCTCTTAACCTCTGAGCCATCTCTCCAGCCCAAGAAATGTATTCTTATTGTAGGCAATGAGAAAATACTAAGAAAGCTCTCTGGTAAATGGACTTTTTACTAACCATGTGTGCTCTGTTTCACCTTCTTGGGGGCCCTGTGGCCAACCCCTCACAGGAAATGGTGGCTCGCACCTTGGGCATCCCAAAGAATAGGATCAACTGCCATGTGAAAAGGGTTGGTGGCGCCTTCGGAGGGAAATCAAGCAAGCCCGGGCTCCTGGCTGGTGTGGCAGCCGTGGCTGCACACAAGTAAGTGGATCTGTGAGCCGCACTCACACGGACGTGGCTCCTCCCTGTCCCAGTTCTTACCCTCTGGTCCCATAATTCCAAGGGGCTTTCTTGGAGACACTCCCAACATATGCCAAGGGATTGCTGCCCTGTCCAGCCTCGTCATGCATAGCACTGGGAGCAGGTTGATTCACCTGTCTTACTGCTTTCCCACAGAGTCAGCAGCTTGGGTGGGTTCTGTCTCACACACCTGCACCTGATAAGCTTCAGCTCAACAGCCACGGAAACAAGAAGGGAAACAGGCAATTTTATTAGTCCACAGCATTCATTGAGATATAGGCCAAAGCCCACAGAGATAGAACATAGGCTGGAAGGGAAATGAATATTTGGATGCTAGCCACATGGGTGGTTTACTGCTCCTTAAGGAAGAAGATGCCTGGTAGCACCTTAAAAATTGAGTGTTTAGAAGCACAAAAAACAAACAAACAAACAAGCAAACTGCTGACAATCACACTTCCTGGAAGAGCAATGTGGCTGAGGTCTGCAGGAGGAAGCATGCTTTTCACTGAGCCCCCTTTTGAATTTTTAAAATTGTCTTATGTGCATGGATAGCCTGTTTTTTTTTTTAATTAAATAATGTATCTATTACTGAGGCACAAGGCTAAAAAAGAGTGCTGGTATAATGTGGAAGGGCTAGATCACACGTCCTGATTCTATAAGGCAGACCTGGTGTGCTCTCAGATAACCTAGAATCTAGAGAAAGTACCAAGGATTCCCAAGCCAGCTCTCTCTCTTCTCTCTCTGTCTCTCTGTCTCTCTGTCTCTCTCTCTGTCTCTCTCCTCTATCTCCTCTCTCTCCTCTGTCTCTCTCTTCTCTCTCTCTCTCTCTCTCTCTCTCTCTCTCTCTCTCTCTCTCACACACACACACACACACACACACACACACACACACACACAAACTACTATGTCCTAGGAAAGGACACATTTACAATTTTAGTAATCCCAACCACACTTAAGCAGACTGTGATAGTAAGAGCTTTATAAATAGAGGGAGTTCTTAAGTGAATTATTGAAGGAAGGGAAGGTTGGGTTGATGTGACGGAGGCATGCCAGATGTCTGTGCTATGTTGTTGTTGTTGTTATTGTTGTTGTTGTTAGCACCATTTTACTAAGTGCCCATGATATATGTGTGAGACATGTGTGCTGCACCACATATGTGGCACTCAGGACAACTTTTTGGAGTCTCTTCTTTCCTTCCACTTTTATGTGGGTTCTGGGATCAAACCCAGGTTGCCAGGGTTACATACAAGCACCTTTCTTCACTGAGCCTCCTCCCCAGCCCCATGTATGACGGGTCCTTAGAAGGTGATGCCGGATGCTCACCTGCAGGGCTTCTGACATACAGACTGAAGTTGGAAATGGCCAGAGAAGACTCTGGAATTCCACCTGTAGTCCTATGGATATAAGAAGGTTAAGACTCGGCCAAAGGAACACGTACCAAAAGAGGAGAATTAAAACCTAGACTTTTTCTAGGAGAAGTCAGTGGTGTGATTTAATATGAATTGGTATTTGGATAAAGAAGGCAAAGAATCAAGATCTAAAACTGGGCTTGCATATTAATTAGACACAGAGTGTGGCTACAAAGGGGAATAACACAGGATTCATAAAAAGCCTCTGCTTTCAGAGGGTTTTAAACTCCCCAAATTACTCTGCGGGCAGGAATCTAATTCACAGCCATTGCCTTTTTCTAAAAATGTGGCGTCAGGTCCGTAGCAGCCACAGACAGGCTTGACTGTAACTAAGAGGTCCTGCGAAGGACCTTCCAAAGCCCAGCTGCACCACTTACCAGGAGGCAGTAAGACCCTCAAGGTTCCCTCCTCTCTGCTGAGAGTGGCTGCGCTCTGACTCTCTCTCCCTTGGTAGATGGAATGCTACTTGTGGCTGGCACAGTCTGCTAACTTGAACTCAAATCTTGGATCTGCTGAGATTGTGATTCCATGCCTCTCTCTCTCTAGGACTGGCCGCCCAATCCGTTTTATTCTGGAGCGTGGTGATGACATGTTGATAACCGGAGGCCGCCACCCACTCCTAGGGAAATACAAGGTGAGCTCGGAGCAAAGGCACCACACACATGCCGCTTCAGGGCCGTGGCTTGCAGCTCCAGGTTGGCAGAGCTCTCAGCTCACCCACACAGTGCATGTGCTCTGGCCTTTTTGCCAGGCCTCGCTTTTGCCAGTGTGACCCTTGGGTCGCTGCACATAAAAGGAAAAGAGATGTTAGTTCGGAGAATGGGAGCAAGATGAAAGTGAGCAGAAAGTGATATTTGTGGGTCTCCCTAGCCCTGGGACCTCTGGAATACACATGTCTCAGTATTTGACACTTGTCAGAATTTGACTCATCTGTAGGGTCATGGATCTAGTTCGAAATACGCCCTCCTCGCTGGAAGATCGTTTTCTAGCAACTTCTGCCAGGTGAATTATGCAGCTCTGTATCCAGAAGGACACAGAAAACGTGCTAAGAAACAAACAACAGAACTGGCCTCCCCTGGCTCCGACTGTAGCCCCCAGAGACCTCAGCCCATAGGAGAGGAGACTTGTGAACTCTAGCCTGGGTGATCTCTCCACTGTGGTCAGATACAGATTAGTGCTCAGGGGGGACTTTCCCTAGGAGACCTCTGCAGCTGAACCCCCAAACCCCATAGTGTGTTTCCCCTGACTATGGAGTGCTTCCTGTGTGCCAGGTACCATCCTGCTTGCTCCCCCTGAGTGTCTTGTGCATAGTTCTCCTCAATCATATGGCTGCTGGAAAGCCCATTTCCAAACCAGACCACTGGCTTCCTGTGCAGGAGGCAGGCCCCTGTCTTTACGTACCTGCTTTCTTAGTATCTCCCACATAAACAAAGCAGATGTTGAAATGAAGTATGTGAGGACAATGTTCTGTAAAGGAATCAGAGGTCAAACAAATAAGCCTGTTTTCCTTGCAGTGGCCATTGCAAATTGGACAAATATCCAATTTCATAGGGCCTAACAGAGACAACCAGTTGAGCCAGGCAGAACAGGGGGAAACTGAGAACTCAGTCCTCTGGAATGTTCCTTTTTAGTTTCCAACCTTCTCTTTCCAACTAAGTATATTGTAAACTGTTGCCAAAGTAGACAGTATTTTTGTAATACCGTGATCAAAGCTACTACTTGCTTTGAGGGAAACAATAGTAGGAGAAGCTCTGCATGTTTGGGCTGAAGAGAAGAATTAAGACATGAATCTCCTGAGGGGACGGGAAGCAGGCCAAGGAGAGAGGGCTGGATGTTCAGGGAGGTGCCTATAGCAAACCACAGACATTCAGTTCCGTGAGAGTCCCTGCCCCTCCTGACCTCTTCATGCAGCCTCACTGGATATTGGATTTCTCCCTCCTACAGCAGCTGTGACCACCTCAGGCCCAGCCTGAACCCTGACCATCTCCCAATGCCTGGTTGAGTAACCTAGATTCAGCCTAGATAGGATGCTGGCATTACTCAAATTGCGGGAAACTTGTGCAAGAAGGGAGAGGAGCCATTCGGCATTCTAATGGGAGATGCCACCAAAGAGTGATGAAAACACAGCAATGTTCCCCCCCACAACCCCCCCCCCTCCCCCCCCCCCCCCTTTTTTTTTTTTTTCACCCCCACCAATCTCTTTCTCTTAGAGTTTTGAGGCAGAGTCTTACTCTGTGGTTCTGAATAGCCTGAATGCTAGAACTGCAGCAGCAATGTCACCTGGGAATTTGCCAGAAGCAGAGATTTCCAGGCCCAGGTCTACTGAATCAAATACTCTGAAGTGGGATTCAAGCTTTCTGGACAGTGGTGGTACATATGAACCCTTGGCATGGGTGACAGTTTTGTCCCTGTTGTCATGCCTGAGGGTACTGAGGCATAGAAAGGAGCAGCAGGTATCCAACAGCAGGAGAGGCAGAAGCTGGGTTTGAACCTAGGCAGGCCCACTTCCCCAGCCCATCCTCTCAGCATTCACTGAACTTCCACTTGCTCTGTTCAAATGCTCAGGAAACAGTATCCATACCACAAAACTCACAGGGGCAAATAAATGGTGCTTAACTGTTCACAGATTGGCTTTATGAACAATGGGAAAATCAAGGCAGCCGACATCCAGTTTTACATCAACGGAGGCTGCACTCCAGACGACTCTGAACTGGTAGGTGACTTGCAAGAACCCCTGGGTGGGGTCCCCGATCTTGGTGACAAGAGATTCAGTGTAAGCCTGGGCTCTTAGAGGGTCAGCTTAGAAGGCCTGTTATGTTCGCTGACCCAACCTACTTGGCACGGATGATAAACCGTGAGCAAGGATAACTGAGGATGCTTCCAGACCTCTACCACCCTCTGCCTATGAGGAGTCAGGAAACGCTAAGATGCTCTGGCTCTGCGGTACCCTGTCCAGGAGAGTGCCCAAGGCTTGCTTTCCACTGTGACCCTTTGTTGAGTATCTTATGTTGAACTCCAGAGCTTCCCCAACAAAGGGCTGAGTTTCCCATTTCTCCTTCTCCCATTCTCTCTTCTGGGCAGAACTGGGGTGGTGGGGGTTGGGGGGAAGCTGTCAGGGAAAGAACATGCTAATATGGAGAAAGGGGTTTGGGGTTTGTCTCAGGCAGATCTCTTTATGCAGGGAAACTCTTTCCTACACCTCCCAGCCTCTGCCCTCTGCTTAGCGACTCAGCCTATCTAGGCTCTTGTCCAGACCCAACAGCCTCTGCAGTGCCTCGTGATCCAAAACTCACACAGAGCCTTCCTGTGCCTGCCACAGCAGACGTGAGGACACCAGTGGCCCAGTTGGCACCTTTCCCCCTTTTTAAGTCTTCCCATTGATTCTAAAGGTATAAAGTAGGACCCCAAAAGTATGTTAAAACTGGGGATAGCATCTTTTCCCCCTTCTTTGGAGAGAAAGAAAAAAACTCTTAATTTTTAAGAATTAAAAACAAGCAATGAAACCATAATGTTAAGCACACAGCCAGAAGAGTGGATGGCCAGGAAACTCGTGTGGGATTCCTTTTGGACTGTGCCAAAAATGGAGTCAAGAAATAGAGTTCAGAAGGGCTTGTCTTTTGTCCTGCCTGGACAAGGAATTTGACTGATCTTTTGCCTTGGGATTTCTTTCAGGTGATAGAATATGCTTTGCTCAAACTGGAAAACGCGTACAAGATCCCCAACCTCCGAGTTCGAGGTCGCGTCTGTAAGACCAACTTGCCGTCCAATACAGCATTCCGGGGATTCGGTTTTCCCCAGGGGGCATTTGTAACAGAAACCTGGGTGTCTGCTGTGGCAGCCAAATGCCACTTGCCACCAGAGAAGGTAAGAGGAGCTGACAATCGTTTCAAAGTCTTTAAATAGACAAAGGGGCCATTTCCAATCCTCTGCACCACAGTGTTTAAGTTCTTCACTTGATGTCGCACTAGCTCCGTAATGGGCTACAGTTCGTCTCTATTAGGGCTCGCTCTCTGGAGATCTTTTTGTGAAATTTCCCATTTTCCCCCACCAGGTCCGAGAGTTAAACATGTACAAAGCCATCGATAGGACAATTCACAAGCAAGAATTTGACCCAAAGAATCTGATAAGGTGCTGGGAGACGTGTATGGAAAATTCCTCCTACTACCGAAGGAAAAAGGCTGTGGATGAGTTTAACCAGCAGAGTTTTTGGAAGAAGAGAGGCATTGCCATCATTCCCATGAAATTCTCGGTTGGATTTCCAAAGACATTTTATTACCAGGTGATTTTCAGAAATGCTGAAATTCAGTAAAGCATATTTTTTTTCCCATGTGCTCTATTGAGACTAGTTCTTAGATCAGTGATTCTCAACCTTCCTAATGCTGCGACCCTTTAATACAATTCCTCATGACCATCTAATCATAAAATCGTTTCCATTGGTACTCCATAACTATAGTTTTGCTACTGTTACGAATCATGATGTAACTCTCTGTTACACAACCCCTGTACAAAGTTGTTCAAACCCCCCCCCAAGGGGTTGTGACCCCCAGGCTGAGAACCACTGTTGTAGAAGCTAATTCCAGAGGCAGTGGTGGTTGTTTGGCACGTTGGTTTCTTTTGCACTCATAGCTGCAATATTGATGGTTGAGCAAGCGCTGATAACAAGATCTGCAGTTCTGAGTACCTCTTTACACCCAGTGCCGTCGCACACCTGCTGCGCTCTTGGGTAAGCTCTGAGTGTTACCGCTGGGAGCCTGGCTCATCCTGCCCTGCTCCACCACCCTGATGCTTAACTCTTACAGTCAAACAATGCCAGAATTTGACTTCTGTAGGGTTCCTCATGCCAGACTACTCCATAAGCCTGTGTCCCTGCCATCTGCCTGTCCCCTAGCCTAGCAGGGGGCATGCATGACTGCATGGACAAATGCATTGTTCAATGGGTAGATATAGCATACCGGTGAATACGCTGTTATATCAGTAAGAAAATGAAAGGATTTTTAAAAAATCAGTATTCAGTCATTCTTATGACTTCTTGAGTTTTAGAACGTATGAGCTAGGGTTTTGTGGTCATCCCTAAGAGAGAAAAGCAGGCTCACTGGATCATACACAGAAAACCCAACACCTCTGTCAGGGATTTGTTGTCAGTGTCTGTAGGTTTCTCATAGAGATACCCTTCACCTTGGGAGTGTAGAAACAGGCAGAAGCTAATAATGAGTCTTTTAAAAACCAGTGCCATCAAGACCAAACAAAGGCGGAGCGCCTGCCCCCCCCCCCCCAAAGGCAGAGTCAGCAGAATTTTAGAACGATGTTTTATGAGAACTGCATGAGAGCGTCTGCAGGTTCTGTGCTCAGTATTCACAGGCTCCTTGTCAACGGGATGAGACCTGAGCTGCACTCCAGCTCTGGGAGTCGTTCTCCCTTCCCACGGGTGGCCCTGGGGACAGAGCAGCCCTGCCTTGCAGGGCCAGCAGCTATGTCACATGTTTCCAGAACGCCTCTGCTCTCTTGGCAGTCCGCCAGTAAATCCTCTGGAACCACAACATCGCTGGGCTGTTTAACCACACCCCAGAATAAGGATGGGAGGCATTCGTTAACTTGAGGGAAGACAGGGACTGGCTATTCAAAATCTGTCTTGCTAGACACTAGCCACATTGGTAACATGTCCACGGCTGCTGGACTCCAATTGGCCCTGTCTCTCAGAACAACTCTATCTACCCTTCTCAAAACTAAGAAGTTTATCTGCCTAGGATTCTACCTGCTCAAAGCATCCTCTGCTCCATTCTTGAAAGAGGATAACATGAGACCACAAATTATACCCATTTGTAGAATCTGTATTCTAACAAGGGGTTTTGGAGGCAATGCTTAAATCCCTCCATTTCTCTAGTTTAGTAAGTTAAGTGAGTGTTCTACCCTGTACCATAGGAGAAGGGGCTCCTAGTATCATTTTCCCACAATGCACAATGGCAGTTTAGTTGTGGGGGGAAATGCTACAGTATATTTTGGTAGTCGATATTTTTATCAATGAAAGCACACCATTGATTGTTGAACAGTATACATAATATGCACTTACTACTTTTGTACAAATTTAAAAGACACCAAGTTTCAAAAAGAAAAAAACGAAATCACTTGGAAGTCCACCATATAGAGAAAACTGCTATTCATTCTTGGCGGTGTAGTTTTCTATACCTCTGTGTGTGTGTGTGTGTGTGTGTGTGTGTGTGTGTGTGTGTGTATATGTTTATCTATATAATTAGATGTAATTGTGATCGCTTTCCACATGGTGTGCCCAGCTGTACACACCGTTCCAATTTTAGTGGGAGAGGGAATGTTGTCCCCTCCTGTCTGTTCATCTCCCCTTCACCTCCAGCTACAACATAATCAGTGTTATTATTTTCACGTACACGCGTCTACATATTTCCACATGTGCATATAATCATAATGAAACATTCGCACGGAGATGGAAGTATGCCATGATGTCACATCTCTGAGTGAGAACGCACTTCTCACTTACTTTCTTCCTCACCTAGTGATGATCACATTGGAGCTAACAGCATTAAGCTAACTGGGAAAACAAGAGGGGGGTAGGGTGTTGGGGGGGTTATAGGGAGTATGGGGAGAGCTGGCAGTGTAAAACGTCACCGCCTCCCTTGGGATCCCATATCCACTCTGAAGCCACCTTAGTCACCTGCTGTGAGCCACAAAGATAGAACTCAGAGCATGGTCAACTCCACACATCTCCTCCAGCATCTCCTGGGTGATTGATGACTTTATTCAAGTAAAGTGCCGTGACCCGGGAGAGCTACTGCTGGAAGGCCTGGGTGTGCGGCTGATTTGAATGTTTCATGGCCCTGTGGCCCCGACATGTCTCTGGCTTCCATTGGCATCATCTCCTGGAAAGTGGAGATGGTATAATAGCAAACATTTCGGTCCTGACCCAGCTGATAGCCCTAAGGCTAGGGTGTATGGCAGAGCAAAATTCCCTCCTGCCCAAGGGCAGACTCCATGGATGAGACACATGTCATGCACAGACACACAGACAGCTCAGCCTCACTCCACCAGTGGGATAGCAGCCGCTCTACTCTGACTCAGAAAAACTCTGGGTGAGTCCCACGGAATAATAATGTCTTCGCCAACAGGTGTGGTGTAGACTTAACGCTGTCAGAGCTAAAGCAGCCTTCGGGAGCTGTTCCAAGGCCAGGGGACGGGACTAGGGAGGGAGGAGGGGAACCAGCCCTACAAGGACATCTATCAAAGAAGAGTGATGGTACAGATACGCTAAATGGGAGCTGGAAAGACGTACATGGTATGTGTGCAAACGGGAGATTCATGCGCATATAAAATGAAAACAAATCTTGTCAAAGGTTATGCAAAATGTGCTAATGAGAAAAACAACTCTAAATGTTTTCATACATTTGCACTAAGACAAACCACTTTCACGGCTAGAAATTTTTTCTTTTTTTCTTTTTTTTTTTTTAAAGATTTTATTTATTTATTATTTATACAGTACTCTGGCCCCCTGTGTACCTGCAGGCCAGAAGAGGGCACCAGATCTCATTCTAGATGGTTGTGAGCCACCATGTGGTTGCTGGGAATTGAACTCAGGACCTTTGGAAGAGCAGACAGTGCTCTTAACCTCTGAGCCATCTCTCCAGCGCCCTAGAAACTTTTTCAAACAACCTCACTGAGATATGATTTATATGCTATAAAATTCACCCATTTAACATGTTCAATTGTTTCAGCCAGGCATGGTAGTGTAATCCTAGGATTCTGAAGCAGGAAGATTATAAAAGCAGGGCCTGCAGAAGTTATATAGCACAATTTGGTCTCCACAACTGCAAAAGAGAGAGATAAAGGGCACATTGTTGGGGGGGGGGGGCGGGGAGGAGGAACAAAAGCCCACAAAGTGGATAATCCATTGGCTGGCAATCTTGCCACAGACGCTACCACAGCCTGAGTTTAGTAGTCTCTCCCCTGACACATTGTGCCCATTACAGCTGCTGGAAATTTACCTCATGAGTCCTTTTGAGACATTGTTTGTAGGGGCTGGAGAGATGGCTCAGCAGTTAAGAGCACCTGCTGCTCTTCCAGAGGACTCAGGTTCAAGTCCCAGCACTCACATGGAGGCTCAAAACCATCTGTAACTCTATCTCCAGGGCCTCCAACCCCCTCTTCTGGTCTCCACACGTGCGCAGACACACATGCAAAGCAAAACACCCCTACACATGAAATAGTAAAATAATGTAATACATTTAGAAACAGTGTTTGCTGAGATATTCATGATCTGAAGATATAACCACAGCAACCTGTGCAAAATAAGTGTTCATTTTGCAAACATTTTAAATATACACATTGTATCAACATATAAAATGAAATATAGATACTAAGACAAGTGAAGTGGATCTAAGTATGTGACATAGAACAAAATCCAAGGTAGATTATTAAGTTCAATAATCAAAAGCAGAGCAGTTTATAGCATTATGCCATTTGTAAAAGTCATACTACAAAGTAAGAACATGTCCATAAAACTCTGGAAGCTGTGACTGGGAGCTGATGGTTTCTCCCCTGTAGGAAGAAAAGAGAGTTCTCTCTTTATCTTGTACCTTTTTGAAATCTTTGGTTTTAAACATGGACATGTTTTGGTGAGTCCCTCCTGTGAAACTCTTAAAGCCACATGTGGAAGATCACAATCCCCACGTTGGTTCTTATACAAAGTCCTCACTGGCTTCCAACGTGCTCTGCTCAAGCATGGAGTACCTGTAGCGAAGTGTACAAAATTCACACTAAGTGACATTTCCCAAACCACGATTAACCTCACCTCGTTGGGTGAGGGTGAGCTAAGTTTCCACCAGCCAAGCTGGGCTTCAGCACAGTCTGAGGACAGATTTCTAATTTTTGTTTCAGGCTGCCGCTTTGGTCCAAATCTACACTGATGGGTCTGTACTGGTTGCTCATGGCGGTGTTGAACTGGGACAAGGAATTAATACCAAAATGATACAGGTGAGAGTGGTCATTTCAGCATCACCTTAGGGAGAGCTTATAGAATTCCCTGGACTCTATAACTGGACCATATTTGGGCTTTGTGATATAATACCAAGGTATCTATAGTGTCCCTACTTGTTTTTCATGGATCAGCTGGAATAGGACCAGCTGGGATGTGGAAAGATCGTCTGGAGTGAAAAGGGCATTGCTAAAACTCAGCTTCACAAGGGACCAGTGGCCCCCAAGCCCTGACTGCAGCATCTCGAATGCTCATGGGCTCCAGAGCTCTGGACAGCCAGCATGTCCGGATAGCTCACGTTCATGCATAGCACACCAAGTTCAGGCTCCCCGATCGCAGACTGCCTGTTTCTTCCCCCAGAGACAAGTCCCTTTGCTGGTAGTCATTTTGTAAAAGGAAATCCATGGCTGGGCTTCCGCTAGCCATTGGCTCATTCTACAAGTAACTGACCTCGGAGGTAACCAAAGGATGGAGGATCTGTGCTTTGTCTTCGCAGGGTCCTGTCCCCTGTGGCACTGGGGAGATTCTCCTCAGCTCCTGGAATCTAGCAGGTTTAGAATAGAAAAGAATACCTTACTGTTTTAAAGATACTTATGAGCTTTGATCTGTATATATCTGTTCAAAACATCTCTCTCACTTTTTCTTTTTTTTTCTATTTAAACACATTTTTATTGAAAAATAAAATAATTCATCTTACATCTCATTTGCTGTCCCATCCCATGCATCCTCCCATTCCTCCCTCCCTCCCGCTTTCACCCCATTCCCCTTCCCTATGACTGTGACTGAGGGAGGCCTCCTCCCCCTGAATATGATGCTAGGGTAGCAAGTCTCTTCTTGGTAGTCTGCTATCCTTCCTCCGAGTGCCATCTTTCTCACATTTTCAAACAGTTAAGACAATAACAAAACTTCCTGGAAGGGCTAAGTTGTTGTCCCACTTACATTTGGACTGGTACAATCTGTCTATTGATCTGGACAGGTGGCCAGCCGTGAGTTAAAGATACCAATGTCGTACATACACCTGGATGAAATGAACACCATGACCGTCCCCAACACAGTCGCCACTGCAGGCTCCGTCGGTGCTGACGTCAATGGGAGAGCTGTTCAGGTGAGGAGCTCATGCACGGCCAGCCTCTCTGCATGTCTCAGGGCCCTGTCAGTGACGAGCTGGGTTTTCAGTATGCTCTTAGGAGCGGTCCCACACCTAATGTAAACATAAGGACTTGTGTTATGTTTTTTGAGGGGACTCAGCCCGTGAGTGCCTGGCCTCAGGGATGAGCAGAAGAACATCGCAGTAGTGAGAAGACATGACAGAGAAGGTTCTTAACCTCACAGGAATGAGCAAAGACAACAGACCAGGGGCCAGGTGTAACTTCCAAAATCACACCCGCAGTGACACACCACCCATAATAACACCACCAACTGGGGCCTAAACATGAACCAGTGGGGGTTATCTCGTGTTCAAACCCTAACATTTGCAAAATGTCACCTGATGCTTTTTTAAAATAGAAGTTTGGAAGGAAAGGGGTAGAGTACCAACTCTCTCCCCCTCTTTTTTTTTTTTTTTTTCTGGTTTTTTGAGACAGGGTTTCTCTGTGTAGCTCTGGCTGTCCTGGACTCACTTTGTAGACCAGGCTGGCATCGAACTCACAGAGATACATCTGCCTCTGCCTCCCGAGTGCTGGGATTAAAGGCATGCGCCACCACTGCCCAGCTCAGAGTGCCAACTCTTGTTGTCTTTCTGCACCACACAAAACAGTGGGCACCAGAATATTATCTGGTGGCATAAATTCTACATCTGCTTGATATATTTCAAGAACACCCTAAGACACTGAGGTCACAAAGGAAAATGACAAGACCCTTTTGCCTGAAGTGTCACCTGGACTATAGAACAGAACATGACCCACTGTCCCCAGGCTGCTGTGGGCCTCTGCAGAAGGCAGGGACTCAGGGAGCAGCCTTACATGAGACTACAGTCTTCAGTTCTATGTCCGTCTCCTTGAATGTTTCAAATGTAAACTGACTCCATTCCTCCACTTTCAGCTCACTTTGCACACAAAGGAATACAGAGTTCCAAAACGCTGAGCATGCAGGCACACGTGCAGGGAGACATACACACACACACACACACATACACACACACACACACACATACACACACACACATGAGAACAAAAGACACCATAGACTTCCCTCTAGCTAGGACAGAGCTGCCTTGTTGAGACAATGACCCTTGTGTCTGGTTTGGTCAGCTGAACTTGGTAGCCATGACTCTGTAACTGCTTGGCTCCGAGTTCCGCGTCCAGACACTTTGGCAAGCGTTTCTGGACTAAAGCGGCTGAGATAACAGCCATGGCTATGGCCACCTAATCTGAACCAACCCTCTGAGGTGGATATAATATCAACACTATCCAAGCCAAGGCACTTTGGCGGGCAAAGGGAGCCAGTGATAGTGGTACAGGTTGGGGAGCCAGGGAAAACGGGAGGAAGTAGCCATTCATTGCTGACACCGTCACATCATAGCTGAGGCCCTCAAGGCATGGAGAGCAAAAGACACTCACACTCTAAACACATTTCATTGCAACCCACGTTGCCTTTCTGTGTGACTCAACGCCTGGTGGGTAGTGGTTCTCATAGCTTTGCTGGATATTTGGCAAGCCCCAAATGAGACACTGACATAGTAGCAAATTAAAATATAGTTGATGTGGCTACACTGAGAGAGAAGGGATTTGCACTCTGTCTGGTATCCCTCTGAGCCCCCCCTCTCATCTTCTGTGGTAGCCCCCAAAACTCCACATCAGCAAGCAGCATTACCACAGAGAATAGCCAAGGCCTGACCCCTGCCCAGAATTGCAGACAACTGCCATAAGGACGTCTGAGGGAGGCAGGGGATGCTGTGACAAGTGCCAGGTGAGAGCAGTTGCTTTCCTGTCCTCTCCAACCCGCAGAATGCCTGTCAGATTCTCATGGAGCGCCTGGAGCCCATCATGAGCCAGAACCCTAATGGTACCTGGGAGGAGTGGGTGAGTACGTAGTCTGACTGAGTCCTGCAGAGCCACCTGAGGCCTCAAGGCAGAAACCCCTGACCCAAAAGGGTCCCTTCTCTCCTGGGCAGCATAGAACCAGGAATACCCTGGACCATCCACAAACACACATCACCTGGTCCACTTGTTAAAATGTGGCTTCTTATTCAGTAAGTTTTGAGTGGAAGCCGGGAGCTACGCTTCTGTGGTAGATAGAGATCTGGAATACACGGGACCTTACTGGATTGGTCATCTTGGCTCACTTAGCGAAGTAGATCAAAGTTGTTAGATGTTATTCTTAAGATCGGCTTTATAGATGATGATTCTCCAAGGAAGGAAGGAGCCACATCATCTAGAGGCCTTGTAGGAGAAGCTGTTGGGTGGGTCCAATCCAGAAGGGCCCGCGTGAAGATGACAGCACATGTTACTTTGCACATACACGGGTGGGTGTTCTCTGAGTGCTGACTCTGGTTCTTCTCTCAGAATAAACACTTCGTGTGAGAACATGGCCTAGCTACCAACCCCATAGCGTTTAGTCAGTGTCACTGACAAAAGAAACCGTACTATTTGTAGTACGGAGCAGCGACAGAACATATTGAGTGATGGGATCATGTGACTTGCAATCTATCAAAGTTACCTCATTTTCACTGGGTTTCTTTGAAACTCATGTGGTGGTGGTGGTGGTGGTGGTGTGTGTGTGTGTGTGTGTGTGTGTGTGTGTGTGTGTGTCTGTGTGTGTGTGTGTGTCTGTGTGTGTGTGTTCATGTGTGTGCATATGTATTTTTCTGACCATAGTTGTAGCTCCATCCTCAGAGCTATTCCAGTTCTCCAGAGGTGGGGACAGAAGATGGCAAGCCTTCCTCAAGGTTTGCTTGGGAATCCTACATTTTAAGATCCCACCTAAATTTACATCTCACCCGTTTTCCATTGGTCTGTAAACAGATCCACCAAACCAGCAACTTTATCTCTTAGAGGAAGTCAAATAAGCTAGTCTGATTCCCAGAGCAGGCAGTGAGGCCCCACCTGGCAGGATGCTCCACCTGGCAGGATGCTCCACCTGGCAGGATGCTCCACCTAACAGGATGCTCCACCTGACAGGATGCCCCATGTTCATATCACAAAGACAGATTCTCAAGAGTAAGAAAGAGTGCAATAGCCACTGGGTCCTTGCTTTTTTTCTTTTGTCCAGCCGTATGTTGTCCTTTGAAAACAGTGTTCCTCTTTTCCAGGTTAACGAAGCTTTCATTCAAAGCATTAGCCTCTCCACCACTGGATATTTTAGGTAAGAGGTAGATGATGTCATTCTAAAGCTGATCTCTTTATAGTGCAAAGAGCTTAGGGATGTGTATGCTGTTGTTTAGATGACTATTATGAAGTATTCTGATGACTTTCACCAAAAGGTTTTCATTACAGTGGGGTACTATGTCACCATAAAGGTTAATAATTTTAAGGTGAATCCCATAGTTTCCTATATGAAATTTCTTAATGACATTTACACATGTATATATATATATATTATATAACAGACACACACATACATATATATATAACATATATATGTGTTCTATATGTTATACCTACATTACTATTACAGGTTTCAAGGTTTCCTGTTAGTGGTCCTGTGTGTAGAGTGGACATCCCAAGGTACAGGGACCTGTGCAAGATTTCAGCATCATCTAGCACATAGTTAATACTTACTGCTTTGGGGTCTGACATTTAATATTGCCCTGGATTTGGTGCTTCTAAATACTACTCCTTCAGAAATCTTACCCTGCCGACAGTCTCTTGTGCCTGACCCTCTTCTTTTGTCATAGGGGTTTTGGTTATAGAAGCTGTGAGTCAAGCCAGCAGCCAGAATAGTTCCATACAAATAGTACGGGAAGTTGTTCAAAGTAAGTTAACAGTTTTCTCAGACGGGGATGCTTGCCCAAATAGGCAATGGAAATTTCACTAGAAGCAACAGAAAACTAACCCTGATCTTATCACATGAGCACACATGGACACATCTTTATGATTTGAGGGAGAGTGTGGCATATTCTCATGGTGTCTGGCTATGGTGTGTCTGTCTGGTGAGATGTAGGCCATATGAAGATGATCTCCAAGTGCTGGTCACTCAGAGAGAGGGTGAACTTTAGAAAGCAGAGTGAGAACGCTCACGCAAGACCGTGGAAGTCAGAGGCACTCCTGAGTGGTGTGTTTAAAGGGTGGCAGGCATCCTGAAATGGTACACTAGGAGCGAGAGAGGTGTGGGTTATAACTGTGGTTATGGTTATGGTTGGTTATGGTTGTGGCTAGCCGTGTATATGCCCGACAATTAAATAAAATCAAGCTGAATTCTGAGCAAGGCTAATGGAATAATCATCTTTGTAGACTTTCTTATCATGTTTCACTTATCCCAGTCTGGCATAGACATTCTAACTTTGTATATCTGGGTTGAGGAGCATCGCCCCCAGAATCCTTATGATATGTCACCGTCAGCATATGCCCCACAACAGACAGGATACTAAGGAGAGAGTGTGTTTACTCAAATGACAGCATCGAATAACACCTTTCTCGTATATCAGTGGATGTACCAAATGACACTGTGGAAGAACCACTTGAGACAGCAGTTCAGCAGATCACTTAGCTGCACCGACTAAAGCCCACCCCCTTTCACATGGTGGCACGTCAGTAAAGATGTGCTCACTAACAAAGTGCTTTACAGCGGGTTGAGGACTTGTGAGCTTTCCAGTGGGTAGTGCCAACAGATAGAAAGGTGAATTTCATATGCGTGGCTGGAGCCAATGCCAGGTGCAGGACTCCTCAGAGCAATGGCCAGTGTTAGGACGAGCAGCCTTTCAAAGACACCATGTACTTCTGCATCACGCACTAGGTGACACTTAGCCCTAAAGGCTTTACAATAGCAGAGACCACAAAATTGTTGTAAGTTTACCAGATGCAGTAACATACATCTGTAATCCTCACACTTCACACTTACAGGATGACCAGGAGATTTAAGATAGGGCTGGGAGCCACGATACACACCTTTAATCCCAGCTCTTGGGAGACAGAGGCAGGC
>OU015743.1:47494703-47509282 GCA_907169655.1 Acomys percivali | reverse complement strand
GGGCAGGGGGATAACGGGGAAGAGGGGAGGGTGTGAGTGGGAGGAGACTATGATCCTCCCATAGGGAAGGGGCTATGACCAAGATGTAAAGTAAACAAATTTTAAAAAATTTTAAATATCTAAAGCTGTTACATTTCATGGGCAGAGATAAGAACAGTGCTCCTCTGGCAGAGGACTCAGATTTGATCTTCAACACCCAAATGGTGCTTTACAGCCACTTGTGACTCCAGTCCCAGTGTATCTAGTTCCTCCTTCTGGACCCTGGGGGTGATGTGCACACATGCTACTAATATATATGTGCAAGTACAACGCTCATACGTAATATAAAAATAAATAATCAGAGATTAAGTTTTAAGAAATTGTTTAATTCGCTCAGAATATGACAGTGGTTGAATCTTACAGATTTCTGCAACAGGCTTTTTGTTCTCTTTTATTTGGTTTTGGACACAGGAGCTTACTGTGTAGCCCAAACTAGCCTTGAATTCAAAAATCATTCTTCCTTAGCTTCTTGAGTGCTGCGATTACAGGCATGCACCATCAAACGTAATTGTGTTGTTTATTTCTCTATAAACTTTATTTTCTGTTTTTTTTTCTTTTTTGAGCCTAAACATAGCTTTTTAATTCTAAAACACACCTGTAGTTATATGTCTATGTGTTTGTTTTACATTAATTTCTAGTGTGCTTACATTAATTGCTTTAAAATATTTAAATTGTTTAAAGGGGAAAATGGGGGAATTAAAAACGAGGGTGGAGACAAAAATCGAACTATAAGCTATAACCAGAAAGAGTAAAGAAAAATGAATAAATGAAGCTGCCCAGAAGTTTCAAGGCATTAATCAAGCTCAAGGTACATAATGATTACCAGCCAAGACTCTGCAGCCAGAGAGAATGTAAGCAAAAGCTTGTGTAAGCAAATAGCTTACATGAGGTTCCTAACCTGCCGTAGATGAGGAAGAAACTCTGCTCCCCAACTGTCCCCGTATATGCCAATAAAGCAGCTTCCAGCCAATCGCTGAGCAGGAGAGCGAATAGGGCTGGACTTCCTGCCAGCGAGGGGATGAGGAGGAGTTAGAAAAGGAAGTTGGGGATTCACCCACAGGCAGAGGTGCAGGAGAGATGTAAAAGACTCGGTATGAACAAAGAACTAAAAGCAAGTAACATGGGGATTTCGGCAAAGATGGAGTCAGAGTAACGTAGAGGGTTAGGAACAGACGTAAACTGCTTGAGTTTTTGTTGTAAAGCCCTATAAATATAAAAGTGGCTCAATTATTTGTGTGATAGCTGAGTTAAGAGAGAGCCTAACACTATCTGGGCGGGGAGAGCAGTTACTACTATAGCGTTGCTCCACTTTCTCTGATCGGCCCCAGCCCCAGCCCCGGAATCAGAATTAACTCCGCCATGGAGGAGGCTGACCGAATCCTCATCCATTCCTTACGCCAGGCGGGCATGGCAGTCCCTCCAGAAGTGCAGACTTTACGAGCCTTCACCGCCGAGCTGGCCGTAGAGGCTGTGGTCCGCTGCCTTCGAGTGATCAGTCCAGCAGTGGGCTCTGGCCTCAGTCACTTGCTACCACCAGCTGTGTCTGCCCGGTTCCGCCTGGCCATGAGCCTGGCTCGGACCTGCATGAATCTGGGATATCCCTTGGAGCTTGGCTATCAGAACTTCCTCTATCCCAGCGAGCCCGACCTCCGAGACCTGCTTCTGTTCTTAGCTGAGCGGCTACCCTCCGATGCCTCTGAGGATGCAGACCAGCCTGCAGGTGGTGACTCGGCTGTTTTCCTTCGGGCCGTTGGGAGCCAAATCCGGGACCAGCTGGCCCTGCCTTGGGTCCCACCTCTCCTTCGAACTCCCAGGCTGCAGCGCCTCCAGGGCTCCATCCTCCCGCAGCCATTCCACTCCAGCAGGTTGCTTCTGCCTGAGTTGAGTACCGGAGGAGAGCCACGGGAGTTCCAGACAAGTCCCCTGCTGCTACCAGCCCCGACACAGGTGCCCCAGCTTGTGGGCAGGGCGGCCTCCCTCCTCGAACATCATGCCCTCCAGCTGTGCCAGCGTGTGAGCAGAGATGAAGACGGGGTGCGCTGGGCATCCCGCCTCCCAACCCAGGAGGATCCCCGGGCTCCACAGCAACAGCTGCGCAAGCAGCTGGCCGAACATCTGCTTCAAAGCTGGGGCCCACTTGGAACCCCGATAAAAGCCCGAGACCTAGGAGAGGTGCTACAGGACTGGGGTGCTAGGGCTAGGACTGGCACCCCCAAAGGCTCCCGCTTCACCCATTCTGAGACGTTTACCTTCCATCTGGAGCCCCAGGCCCAGGCAGCCCAAGTGGCAGATGTAGCGGCTACCTCCCAGAGGCCTGAACAGGACACACGGGCAGCTCAAGAGCGGGAGTTAGAGTCCCTCCGGGAGCAGCTGGCGAGTGTGGACCGCAACACTGAAGAGGTTGAAGCTGACATGAAGACCCTGAGAATCAGCCTTGCACGGGCGGAAACCGAGTGTCGACAAAGGGAACTCAACGTGGCCGAGCAGGAGCGGACGGTGCGACTGAAGAGCAGGGCGGTGGAATTGCTGCCCGATGCGGCCACCAACCTCGCCAAGCTGCAGCTCGTAGTGGAGAGTACAGCCCAGGGGGTCATCCACCTGGCAAGTCAATGGGAGAAACACCGGGCCCCGCTTCTCGCTGAGTACCGCCACCTCAGAAAACTCCAGGACTGTAGGGACTTAGAATCGTCTCGACGGCTGGCAGACCTCCAGGAGCTGCACCACAGTGTTGGAGCAGCCGCGGATGACGTCCGCAGGAAGGACGAGGTCTGTAAGCAGCTGGTGACGGAGCTGGAGACTCTGCCAAAAGATGTGTCCCGGCTGGCCTATACCCAGCGCATCCTGGAGATGGCGGGCAACATCCGGAAGCAGAGGGAAGAGATCACTAAGGTCCTGTCGGACACAAAGGAACTCCGGAAGGAAATCAACGCTCTGTCTGAGAAGCTGGAGCGGACGTTTGCAGTGACTGACGAGCTTGTGTACCAGGACGCTAAGAAGGACGATGCTGTTCGGAAAGCCTACGTGTGTCTGGCTGCCCTGCGTGAGAACTGCAGCCAGCTCATCCAGACCGCTGAGGACGCAGGCACTACCATGAGGGAAGTTCGAGATCTTGAGGACCAGATCGAGACAGAGATGGGCAAAAAGACCCTGAGCAACCTGGAGAAGATCTGTGTGGACTACCGAGTCCTTCGACAGGAGAACGCTGGCCTTTCAGGTCGGGTGATGGAGGTCTAACCACAGGCAGGAATCTGTGGGATGCTGGAGACAGGGCCCGAACAGTTGGTCTTAGCACTCCCTTCCACTTGGCATCCACTTTCTCCTCCTGGGACCTTTAACCCAGATGTCTGCATATCTGGTGCCGTAGTTGATTAGGGCAACTCTACAGCTTGACCACGGCTTATTGGATGGGCACTGGGGGTCGGGAGCCTCGGATCCCAGATGAAAGAGAAATTCTTCAATGGAAGGACAGAGAGACAGAGAGAGAACCTGACACAGTTATGTAAAAATAAAAGTAACAGGAGGTACTCTGAAGAGGACGGCCGGAGACTTTCAGATCTGGCTGTCTCTGAGAAGATAACTTTTGTGGGGAAAAAAATAAATGACTGGTTAAACCTCACAAAATAGTCTGGAGGTGCGATCCTGAAACTACTAAGCAATTAATGGAGCAGAGGGTGGGAGGGAAGTCAAGACAATTGGGAAATAAAAAAATTGGGCAAATGACCAATCAGTGTAGCAATTTTTGTTTCAGGTAAAGCGGAGGATTTGGGCTTAAGCCTATGGATAAGTAATGGTGCAAAGATTTCACCACCGAATCCAGCCTATCCTAATTGTGAATGGCTCTGCAGCTGGATGGGGCAGCAGGATTTGGCCTACTTAGAAGATAACATGGCAGAAGATGGAGGGATGTGCTGTGAGCTTCTCGGACTCTCAGCATTCTGGGTTTTGTAGGTCCCTAACTCTTCCATCACCCACAAAGTAAAACCCTAAAAAACTCTTGTGGCTTTACTGCTAACAGAGTGAGTGTAACCCAAGAAAGTCTACGTCATAATGTTGTGCCGAAGTTAAAAGACCAAAAACCATTTTCATGGGCCCTTAAAGTGAGCATGTCAGTGCTGCAGACGGCTAACAGGAATAGAGGGTGGGGACCTGGAGAGAAGAGAGGGGGAGCTCAGCTGCCTGTGACATGTCACAGGTGGCCCTCAGACAAGCACCCAGAGAAGTATCCTAACCTCAGGTCAGATTCAGGAGCCCACAGATTCTTGCTCAATTCCTGTCTCGTTATGGAGCCCAGAAAATAGTCTGGAAACCCAAACTAATGTCACTGTTTTGCAATTTCTGCATCTCTTGAAGACCACTTACTGAAACCTAAGGGCAACACTCCCAACGCCACCTGCTCCCTCCTAATCTCCAAGCCCTACAGCTGCTCTTTCTCAAAGCCCCACCAGCCCATCTTAGCTCCACTCCCTCTGGTTTTCTTGAGGTTCCTCTCCATCCCGCCCTAGGTTGCTCCCAACAAAGGAAGCCAATAGCCAGCGACCCAGGAGGACCAGTTACCACCCTGAGTGGGCTGACAGGAGGGCAGCTGAGGGCATGCCCTGCCCCTTCGTCTGCCCTTAACAACTGCGGAAGCTAAGACTTTAAAAGAACAGCCTATTTCTGCTGCACAGATTCACAACTAGCCAAAGAGCTGAAACTAAGGAAGCCACCCCTACACACTCTCCCAGGTTTGTAACACCGAGGAAGAGAGAGAGAGCAAAGAGTGAGCTGGAGAATTGGGGGGGGGGGGCATGGATGTTTCACTTGAAAATAATCACATTAGCAGTGATTGTATGCACCAAACCTGCACAAGATTGGGCCATCAGCTTTCCATCATGGAGAGACGGGAGTTCCTAAGGCTCTGGTCCTTCCCTGAGCATCTATAAGCAGTTAATGCTTTCTAAGGAAGGAGAAAGATTTTCTTTAGTGATGTACTGGTAATTGCCTATGCTTCTGTAAATAGCCCCTCATTTACACTCCTGTAACTAACTCTAATTAAACCCAATGAGGGGCCGTGGGTGGTGAGAGAGAACCATTTGTTGCAAGGTACAAGAAGCAACCTTTGCTAATAAGCCAGGCAGAGGCAGAACCGTAGGTGAGCTATTGAAAGGCAAAGGACATCCACACTGCTGTTAGGACCACACACGCCCAGAAGAGTGAGTGGAGCCCCCACTAGCATGGAGGAGAAAAGGTCCTTCTTCCCAGCTTTCCATATGAGGATCACCCTGCTGTGCAGGTAGATGACTTCCTGACGGGAGAATAGGTGTCTCTTCGCTGATCCTCTTCCCGATCCACGTGCGCTCAAGCCGGGTCTGACCCTGCTGCTCCTCTCTCTATCCTATCCACTTGTCTGTCTATCATGTGCAAGGGGTGGTCTCCCTCTCCCATTGAGGGTCGATTAGAAACAATAGTCCAGGTGGAGTCCCCAGGTCCCGCTTCCTGAGTTCCAGGCCTAGGATGGCTCCACCCAGTCTATTTCAAGGTTAATCTCAGGGAGTATCCGTGGTGTGTCCAAGGGCAAAGCCCGCCAAGACTGCTTTCACCTGTGACAAAGCTTAACAATTCTTCCCACAGGCACATCTCAACAGGGCCATGTGGTGCCCTTCCACAAATTTGTGCTCCGTCAGCTGCACGTCTGAGGCAACCCAGCCAGGGACTAGGGAGTTTCCAAGCTCAGACTCTCTGGTTTTAGAAAACACAACAGATAAAAGCTAGAGAGTGCACTGCCCTGACATGTAAAATGCTTCAATAATTTCTGTTTCATGTGCCTTGGAAACCTTATTACTCTGTTAGAGTAGACAATGCTAGAACTGCAAGGAAACTGAGCCTCGTTCTCTGTGTCACTGATCAGATAAGGAGGCGGGCTGTGCGAAATTATAAGGAATTTCAGAGGTCGTGGGTGTCGGCATGCAACAACAGAGGTAACTCACTCTCTGGGTGCCTCTGATCCTCTACAACGTGAGGGTGCTAATCTCATTTCAAAGGTGACCATAAAGATTAAATGCAGCAGCACAGAAGACATCTGCCCTGTCATGTGCTTGAATACTAAATAGAGGTTAGTTTCTGTGCAGTTTACACACATACACACACACACACACACACACACACACACACACACACACACACACACTTAAATCCCATCCCATGCCTCACCCGTTCTGCTATGCGCAGAGCCCCAGTTCTGTACAACTGGAAGGAAAACCAACAGAACAAAAATTTCATGGTAGGCTCAGGATGGTGGCAGTAGGGAGGATGTTTGCTTGCGACACACTATCGGGGATCCTGACTGCTGTGGTGTCACTGCCAAAGGCATCAAAGGCGTGTTTGGCCTGCGCCTGCCTATACTGAGCTCTCCTCTGGAACCAGGAGGGGCAGCGTGCCCTCCTGACCTCACAGAGTAAGCAAGGCAGTTTCTGGAAAAGCGCACCTAGCCATCTCCGGCACTCTCTTGCCGCAAAGGACGTAGGGCTTTTCCTTAGGACATCACAATCCCCAAGGAGTTTGTGCTAATGCCATTGATAAGCTGACAATTAGTTACACATTGGCATCTTACGTCCAGAGCCTTTGCTGTCCTTAGATTCCTGTGTTCTGCTGACATACGCTCCTGGGATGCAGAGAGGCATCTTGGAGTGTATAGATTTTGATTCCTTTCCCTTAGCCCTAGTGCCATCCATCACCCCCAACTCCTGGCTTCCCATCTCAGCAGCTGATGCTACGTCACCCAGCTTATTCATGCCTGAGACCTCTCATCTACTTTTTACCCCTTATCTAATCTGTCCACTGGTCCAGTGGATATGTCTCCAGATTTCATAACAAAAAATGTCTTCTTGTCCCTAGCCTTATCTCTCTGTCTTCCGCTTCACACCCTTGCCTAAGTATCACCTCTAGCCTCAGGGATGCGGAAATTCTCTGTACAATAGAATAATAGAATTTTCTCTTTCAAGCTTATTTTATATATGTGTGTGAATATGTCTCTGTGTGTGTCATATATGTCTGGGAGCTCACAGAGGACAGAAGAAGACATCAGATCTCCTGGAGCTCCCCTGGATTTAAAGTGGGTATGAGCCTCCTCACAGAGGATCCGATATATTGGGTCTTCTTGAAGCATAGCAAGCATTGTTAATCTGAGTCAATTCTCCAGCTTCACTTTTTAAAGACAGGGTCTCCTGTATCCCAGGCTAACCTTGAATTCACCGTGTAGTAGAAGATGACCTTGAACTCCTGATCTTCCTGCCTCCCTACCTTCTGAGTGCTGGGATCCCAGGGATCTGTCACCACGCCTAGTTTATACAGTGCTGGAGACCAAACTCAAGGCTCCAGTTGTGCTAGGCAAGAACTCTATGAAGTGAGCTGCCGCCCTAGCCCTAACCCAAGAATGGCTGAATTCAAATCACACTATGTTGTAGCCTACCTGGAAACTTTCTGGGGCTTTCCTTCCCACTTAAACCTTTGTCTCAGCCCTACATCTCCGCCTCATCCCTGCATCTCTCCCTCACCCCTGCATATCTGTCTCACCCCTGTATCTCCAACTCACCCCTACATCTCCAACTCACCCCTATATCTCTGCCTCACCCCTGCATCTCTGTCTCACCCTTGTCACCATCTCGCCTCACCCCTGCATCCATCTCACCCTTGCTCTCCTCACTCCACTACGCTGTCCTCTTTCAGCTCTAACATGCCAAGTTCACATCCTCTTTGGAGGCCTCTGCACTTGCTCTTGCCTCATGCGTCCATCCTCTTGGTAGGCGTCTCCTTTGTGACTGCTCAGACAAGAAACACTCCAGCCCTCACTACCCCTAACTGCATTACTGTCCGTTTCCTGGGGCTATGCCGTTTCTTCCTTTTCAAATCCCTGGACAGGCAGGGAGCACTGAGCAGAAGATGAGGGAACCACTGAGGCAGCAGACAGAGGTGTGTCCAGATGTAAGGTCAGAACTGTGAACTTGACAAAGTCTGGACTGGAATCTGGCCCCACACTTTAAACCCTTGCTCTGCTCAAGACAAAGAAAACCAGGTTGCCTTGAATATCCAGCAGCCATTCACAGCCCCATTTCCAGTGTGTGTGAGAGTGTTGGGGTATGTGTGTGTGTATGTGTGTGTTAGAGTGGTGTATGTGTGTATGTGTATTGTATGGTATGTGTGTATGAGACTATTGTGTGGTGTGTGTATGTGTGTGTGTATGTGGTATGAGAGTGTATGTGAATATGTGTGTGTTAGTGTGAGTGTGTACTGTGTGTGTTATGTGTATGTATGGTTTGTATATGTGTGGTGGTGTATGGTATGTGGGGGGTATATGGTGTGTGTGTGAGAGAGAGAGACAGAGAGAGAGAGAGAGAGACAGAGAGAGAATCACAAACTTAACCTGTGCAGATAGGACTTGGAAATGTCATTATTCAGCTGCGGGATTCTGTAGCTGAGCTCCCTCCCTCACATGCCTACATCACACCCAATGGGCCATCTGCTCCCCAGCCATACTCACTAAGTATGTATCTACATCTCTTGACTGTGCCACTGTCATAACTTCTAGCTCTGGCTCACCCTCTTACCGAGCTCTTCATTCTCAATGGCAGCCTTGTGAATCCTGAAATGAGGTCCATGATGATTTCCTCCTATTAGCATCCTCAGGACACTTCTCCAGGTGGCGCCAAGGCTCAGAAATCAGCACAACTGTTCCTTGGTTTCACTCCCCACCAGGCTTCTGCTACATCACAGAAAAAGTAAAAGCCACAGACTCCAAGGCAACCTTGCTTTTTGGGAAGTCACTTAAAACCTTGACATCTCACGCTTCTCACTTATAAAGTAATAGTGTTAGTGATGGTGGTGCTGGTGATGCTGGTGATGATGGTGGTGGTAGTGATGGTGGTTGTGATGATGGTGATGATGGTAATGATGATGATGGCGATGGTAGTGATGATGGTGGTGGTGATGATGATGGTGGTGGTGGTGATAGTGATGATGATGATGGTGGTGATGGTGGTGGTGGTGCTGGTGACAGTGATGCTCTCCTGAGATTATTCAGAATTCCCAGTCCATGAGAACAGCCTCACCCCACAGAAAACCTACATAAATGTTAGTGATTTCAAATAAATTTGTACCTAGGATACTGCTGAACATGAGAATCTTAAAATAATTTAATATCTTAAACCCTCAAGTGTGGGGAGGTAGGGACAAGTAAGTACAAAAAAGATCACGAACAGAAAATGTCCATGCAGGTTGTTATAATCAAACTTTAAAGACACAGTTGTGGGCACTAGAGAGATGGCTCAGTGTTTGAGAACACTGGTTGCTCTTCCAGTGGACCTAGGTTTGAGTCCCAGCACCCACCTGTTGGCTTACAACCATCTGTAACTGTAATTCCAGAGGATCCAATGCCCTCTCTAGCCTGCATGGACACCAGACACACCTGTGGTGCACAGACATACATGCAGACAAAATACCCTCACACATGAAATTAATTAATTTTTTAAAAATTCAAAGATGCATTTGAGGTGTTTCATTCATGGGTGACTCTTCTGTAGTGGATATAAGCATGTTTTTGTTTTGATCCCAAGTGTGGGATGAGGAATGGAGTTGTGAGCGATTAGGTGATATTTATCCACTAGGAGATGAACCACCTCGTGTGGGGGCTTGTTTTTTGCCAGCTGAAATACATCTTAATACAGCTCTGAAAGTATGATACATATATATGTATATATAGATATACATACATATATACATATATGTGTATATATGTGTGTGTGTATGTATGTGTGTATATGTGTGTGTGTTTATTTATATATATACATATATACATACATATATATATATGCCCAAAACAGGAGGCTTGGATTTTGGGGTCTTGGTATTGTTTGGCTGTTCATCTCTCCACTTTGAGACTCTCCTAGGGAGAACCCACCAGATAATGCTTCAGGGCTTCAGGTTCTGGCTGCCGTTTCAGGTTCTAGCCACAACTTTGGCAGAATTGCTGGTCTGCTGAAATTCTGCCGACTGTGCCAGAGGAATCACTCCCAGGAACTGAGTCCAAAAAGGTCAACTTCTGTTCCTATAAACCTCCTTTCTCTCCTACCTAGGGTAAGTTGTAAGCATTAAAGAACCCCAATAAAAGAAGGTTTGGAAAAAGTCGAAGCCTACACTTTCCCTTTGCAGTTAAACACAAGAACAGCTGGGGAAGGGGTCCAGGATCAGCCTCACCAGTGCAGACAACAAGGTATTGACTTATGGACTGGTTGCTTTTTAAAGCATAATCATAACCATCCATTTGAAACTCACTTTTCATATATTAGCCACTGAGTCTAAACCCAACAGGGAGAAACCAGTTTTAGACTTCAAAAAGCCACGTGAATTCTTGACTCACCCATGCCAGAAAGAGAAGCAGGTGATGCCAAGCCTCTGTGGGCAGGGCTGACGGTGTGATGATAAATCTCCAGTGTCAGGCTGTGCCACTGGCTTTGGCTTTCCAGAGACGTGTGAGCACCCCAGTTGCTGCATAGCTGCAATAGATAAGCAGATACATCTGCCAGTGGGGCGCTGCTTTCATTCTTGTGTTCTGGGCATTCCATTGACACGATGCCTTCCGCTGCTGATTCTGACACACTGATTTTTTTTGTGAATGGAAGAAAGGTAAGTTTCTGGCATGACCAATGTGGCTTTTCACGCATGTGTGGTAAAATCAGGGTTATTCTTCACTGTGGTGCGCCTTTTTTTTTTTTTTTTTTTTACTTAAATGTGGATCATTATCTCCATTTTTTGTCATCATATTATGACAGCATGAAGTGTCTGCTTGCTTTTCATTCTAAGAACCAGTAGGAAAAAGAACATTTTATTTGTTGTGTGGTGACAGGAATGAATCTGACAAGGCTACAGGGATGACCCGGTGACATATCTTCTGTGTTTGTTGGATATGAGCGCCACCTGAGTTCACCCATACCCTTTTAACCAGAGGGGCAGGACACGTAGGGCAACGATAGCAAACAACTCTCAAATGATAGTGATTCCCTCAGCCTCACTTGGCTGGACACAGAGGCACCTGGGCAGGAGGGGCAGGAGGAAGGCAGTCTCCACGGAGGACGGAGCCAGAAGATGTTCTCAACTCTCTTCTTCCGGAGTAAAACAAGTGTGTGGGAAGTTTGGAATGTTCTCTCTGTAGTCAGAATGTGTATTTACTTGTGTGTGGCAATTAGCAAGGAAAAAAAAAAAAGTAAAACTGAATAATATTTTAGTAAGTTCATGTGGTTCTTGTTTTCCATACCGTGGTGATCCTGTATTGCTGGATTGTTTTTTGTTTTTTAATGGAAGAAACAAAACATCGAAAAAAGGAAAATTCTTAGCAATTTTTCCAGTCAAATAGGCAAGGAAAGGCTGTGTCTGAGAACCCTGTGAACTTGTAAAAACAGAGTGAGAGACAGACAGACACACAGACAGACAGAAGGGGGAAAAAAGAGCAGGGCAGGAAGAAAGCCTGATGTAGCAACCTGGAATGGGCTGAAAGAACGTAAGACATCAAAAGGGAAACTGCCAAGTGGCCGTCTACGGATTGCAAAGCCGAGGGCTGCTCCGTGTGGGGAAACGGTCTGTGCTGATTTGCCCGTGCTCACACACGCTTCCCAAACACCAGTCTCCAATCTTTTGAATTCAGCCCATTTTATCTTATGTATTTCTAGGACAGATCATACAGATGTCAAAAGGGGGGAAAGGGTGATCTACACAACCCTGAAGATGATGTGGTGGTCACGACTGGTTCTTTTCTTTAGACCCAGGGCTCAAGTTGACTGAGGCATAGCATCCACTAGGGCCCATCCCCCACAGTCTCCCCCCAAGGTGCCGTTCCTATTTTATCTGTTGGGATTCTTCTTTCCTGCCTCCTCCATATGACTTCATGACCATTCCAGACCTGTGTCTTTCCCATCTACTTTTCACACGCCCACTTAGAAGTGCAGGTGTATCCTTGAGATAGATGCAGTGTCTGTGTGCGCCTGAAAGTCTGGATTCTAACTCCGTGAAAACAGTGGTATGCGATGCAAGTCTCCTTTTGTTTGTTTTGTTTCTGTGACTCAGCACGGGTCTTAGATCTGCACATGCTCCTGTGTGAAATTTGCCTCAGCAGTGCATGTCTTCCAGGCTGTGCTTATCTGTCCTGGGCGTACCGTAGTGATGGCACGCAGGCACCTTTCACTTCCCCCAAGCCCTCCCTCCCTTCCGTCTGACCAGAGCTGGTGGGAGGCTATGAAGTCACAGCAGGGCTAGTCCATAAGTCCCCGTGTGGTGTCTTTCCCAAAAGACGGTACAGACTGCAGCCAGATGCTTTCTCCATGAAAATATCTGATTCAATTCGTCGCTATCTGGCGTTCAGGTGCGCTCTACAGTCTGACTTCCTGAATGTTGCTACTCTTCTGCTGTTGTCTCTGTTTGTTTTCCACACGGCTCTTGAGTTCTTCTTCACGTGGCTGGAAGCCCTGGCTCCTCTCCCTCAGGCTATAATCTCTCCAAGACCAGTCTACCCCTTCTTTTGGAACCCCATTATAATATGCCGTGCTCTTTGGACCCGAGGCGGGTACAACTGAAGGGGGCAGCAGTGTGCCTGTGTGGCGATCACAGACCTGCTGATGGGAGGGGTCAAAGTTCATTGTTTACCAGGAATGCTGTAGCAGGATATCCAAGCCCTGCTCTGGCAATAAGGACAGGAGGAAGGAGCTGCAGGGCCTCCCATCATCGTCCCCTGCAGCCATCGTGTCCCCGGTTTGTGAACCATCTCCGTGTTCTCACAGTTGGGGTACTAAAGAACATGAGACTCAGATTCTCTGCCTCTGAGGCACTCTTCTCTGAGGCATTCTTCTCTGATTCTCTGAGGCACTCTTCTCTTAGTACCCCGCCCCCCACCCCAGAGAGAGAGAGAGAGTGAGAGAGAGAGAGGAGAGGAGGGCTCCTGGAGCGTGGGTGTTGGGCTGATCTCTTCAGTGGCTTATCTTATAAGGTCTTTAAAAGGAGACCTGCCTTGCTCAAGGAAGGTGGCAATACAGAGCACTGTGGAGGATGGAGGGGCGGGAGGTGCCGGGAGGGTGTATGTCTGGGTTTCGTGCTGCTCCACTTCCAGGTCAGCTGCAGCCTGACTTGCTTTCCTCATCTTGCCTGGCTGGCCAGGCAAAGATGCTATCTGGGTTCCTCCAGGGCCTGGGGGGAAGCTGCCCTTCCTATGTGCCAAGTCCAGTAGCAGCTGGCACTCAGGTGAGGGTGGAGCCATGACAAGGGTCCACGTGGTCCGGGCACCACCTTTTCTGGCTAGCATATTTTTATAAGGTTCTGTGACTATGAGTTATCAGAGTCATTTCTGTGTGTCTGTCTCCCATCTGGTCCTCTCCAGGGAAATGCTTGTCATAAATGATAGAAACTTCAGACATCGAAATAAAATGTCACTGTTTCTTCAAACTTTGGGTTCTAAGAATCACTAAGAGATTTCTGTAAAGCCACCCACATTATAAACATGTCCTCCAAACAAAGGGTTGGGTTGCCATAACCAAGGACAGTATCTTCCTCTAACCTCTGCCCTTGTTTCCCAATGTAGGTCACAGAGGAGAATGCTGATCCTGAAATGACTCTACTGTTCTACCTAAGGAAAGTTAATATCCTTTGACTGTAATGGGCAGCAAACTGCTAAAAATTGTCAGAAGGGCTGATGAGGTGGCTCAGTGGTGAAGAACACTTACTGTCATCCCAGAAGAACTGAGTCCAGTTCCAAGCAGACAGTTCACAACCACCTGGCAGGCAATTCACAACTCCAGCTCCAGGGGCGCCAATGCCCTCTGTTGGTCACAGCAGGTACACACATACACACACACAAACACCACACACACACACACCACACACACACACACAAACACAAACACACACACACACACACACACACACACCACAGAGGCAAGGAGACACACAGGGACAAAGAGACACAGAGACAGAGATGCAGAGACAGAGATACAGAGCTAGAACATGTATATAGATACATACACATAAATAAAAATAAATGTTTTTTAAGAGAATGAAAGAAAATCCACCTGCATTCACTTTAGGTAAGTGACTCTGTGTTCCTTTTATGGAATCTAGTTGGAATACAGAGAATGGATATACAGATTTGTGTTTTATTTATTATATTTTTACCTCCACCTGGACAGTGAGTGCTCACTCTGGAAACAACTTCACAGCTTCTGAACCCCATATTCATCCCAGTGATTAGTCCAGACTTGGGAGTGTTAGCATAAACATCTGAGTATAGTTGGTATAAACTTGTCCGAGTGCAATGCTGAGAGGTGAGTGCTAACAAGTGTTGGTGCTGTGGTTACACCATGTCTAATGAGCGTGTGTAGAACTGCACACCCAGGCATATATAAATGCACAGAACTTCTGTACTCTAGTTACCAATGCAGTGCCAATGCTAAGTTCTTGGGTTTTGTCTTTTTTTCACATCTATTAAGAAAGAGAGAGAGAGAGAGAGAGAGAGAGAGAGAGAGAGAGAG
>OU015743.1:47445198-47462265 GCA_907169655.1 Acomys percivali | reverse complement strand
TGTGTGTGTGTGTGTGTGTGTGTGTGTGTGTGTGTGTGTGTGTGTGTTGGTAAGAATGAAGAGAAATTAGAACCTCTATAAATTGCTGACATGGAAAAAAAAATACCACATCAGCTGTGGCACACTTTGGCAGTTTCTCGGGATGTTGGAAAGACAGTGCCCGTGAAACCCAGCAATCCCATGGCAGCCAAGAGAAATAGGAGCACTCCTGTCAGGACTCAGACACATCCAACACCTTATGCGCTGATTTAAATATTTTTAATTTCTATAAATGTAGGCACATGTCCATAACAGCATTACTTATAAGAGTCTAAAGTAAAAACAGCCCACTGCCCATTAATGGATGATTGGGAAAGAAGAAAAGAGATTGGTATGTTCCATACAGTGGACTAATATTTAGCCATGAGAAGCAAGATATACTCATGCATGCTACAGACAGAGGGCACTTGAAAGCATTATGCTGGGTGAAAGAAACATAAGACTGCAGATTGTACGGTTCTGCTGTGTGGCAAACCCGTAGGCAGGACACAGACTCCAGGCTGCTAAGCACTGAGAAGTTACCTGAGACGGAACTCAGTAATGGAGCCCGATGGAGTCAGTGCTTCTTTGGGGATGCTGAAGTTTCTAAACTAGATGATGGTGGAAGCATTGGTTGGACTAGTGCATTTCACACAGGCAAGAAGGTAAGCTGTGGAATTGCACTTACGCAGCTCGGGGGGCCTTTCTCTTGCAGGAGTTTGTGTCTGCAGCCTTAAAGGTCCCGAGGAGTAGAATTGCCTGCCACATGAAAAGGGCCGGAGGAGCCTTTGGGGGCAAAGTAACCAAGCCCGCTCTACTGGGAGCTGTCTGTGCTGTGGCCGCCAACAAGTAAGGGGTCCAGCGAGCGCTGCAGTGTCAGCAGCCTGGCCTGCTGTGAGTCCTTCCAACCCCACACCCTACCTGTCCTCTCAACCTGCAGCCTAGTGGAAGCTGGCTGGCTGGAAGGCCAGCCAGAACCTCAGCCTTACAATGGCTCGTCCTGACTGCTGCTGCCAGGCAATGTTCTCTTAGCCCGCAGATGCCTGGCAAACCTGTAACTGCCAAAGCTCACAAAGATAACACCCACCCAGGCTAACTCACGGCCTACCGGTGCAGGGAGAATCTGTGGGCATCTTAGCTCATTTGCATTCTCCAGCTGTGGAAAAAAGGCTGCACCAAGTGAACAGGCCAGCTCTGCAGGGGCTGAAAGCCAGAGTCCTGAATGGATGCTCTACAGGAGGGGTCTACAGATGGGGAGACTGGCATCCACAGAACGTTAGGACTCAGCAAGCCCCTCACAGCAATATGTGAATGCCCCTCTTACTGTCTGAAAGTGAAATTTAGAGCAAAATCTTTTTATGCTTACAGCTGCAAAGTGATCAAGAAACTCATTTATATAATATAAAAAAAGAACCAGGTAATTTAATTCCAGAAGTCAAGACGCAGAGGCAGAGGCAGGTGGTCAGGTGTATCTCTAAGAGTTCCAGGCCAAGCCTAGGTTACATAATAAAATCCTGTCTCAAAAAAGAAAAGAGAAGGAAGGTAGGAAAGAAAACAGTAATTTATAACCAAATATTGTATCATCACAATATGCAAATTTTCAGTTGACTAAATCGGTATAACTTTTCATTTCAAGGCCCCCACTGCTTCCAAGATGTGGTCTAAGGCATGTTACTATCCACGTAAAACCACTGAGCTCGTTACTTCGAGACCCCTCCCTATCTTATGCCCTTACCACTTTATGGAGACTGCAGCTTTTATTTAACTGAGTCATTTCCCACAGGACTGGCCGCCCAGTCCGCTTTGTCCTAGAGCGAGGTGATGACATGCTGATAACCGCGGGCCGCCACCCACTCCTGGGAAAATACAAAGTGAGTACAATCCTGGAGTTCAGCAAACTGCCCAAGAGACTGTCCTCTGTCAGCCAATCAACAGTAAAGACCTCGGCTGCCTTCCACGCCCCTTGGAAGGGCTATTTGAGTGCTGTTTAAAACTAAGCAGAAACTCCAGGATCGTGTTGCCACAACCGAGCATGCGCATAGCCTAAGCGTGGGTTGACCATACGATCAGGTGGGTTTGCACACAGCACAGTTTGGATGCCGGGAAAGGCAACGTTGTCTTTCTTGTTATCACTACAGATTGGGTTCATGAACAATGGCGAGATCAAGGCAGCTGACGTAGAGTATTACGTCAATGGAGGATGCACCCCTGATGAGTCTGAGTTGGTAAATGCGCGTTCTCCAGTCCTTATTTTATCTGCACAAATATCTATTCAAACCAATTCCTCAAAAGGTTTGAGTTAAAGGTAAAACTTAAGCACCAGGCTTGAAGCATTAAGTGGATGAGACGTTTCATTTTTGTTTTAATTCAGGTGATAGAATTTATTGTGCTGAAATCTGAAAATGCATATAATATTCCAAATTTCCGGTGCCGGGGCAGGGCTTGCAAGACAAACTTGCCATCCAACACAGCCTTCCGAGGGTTTGGCTTCCCCCAGGCTACAGTGGTCGTGGAAGCATACATAACTGCGGTGGCAGCTAAGTGTAACTTACTCCCTGAAGAGGTAAGCAGTTAACAGCCTGCTAGAAAAACACTGGCAGCACTGGCTGGGGTGTATCTCGAGCGCCTATAATCCATATATATAGATTAAAGAAAATAAAATGCATTGCCCCGGTACCAGCAACATTTTCTATTGTGGTAAGCAAATCACAAAACCTGGTAACTTCAAGCAATATACTGTTTCTTAAGATTCTGTGGGTTGCCTGGGAGCTTCTTGTGGTCTCTCTGGCCAGCTCGTGGGAGACTCTGTAGTTCAAGACAGCTTTATTGACATTTTCGATGAGTATTTGGCTGGCTGATCTGACTATGCCTCAGCTGAGAAGTCTGTTCAGCAGTAGCTCACCCTGCAGTAACCTAACCCAGATTCGTTCTTATGGGGGAGGGGCGTCACAGAATTCCCAAGGGCAGCAGGCAGGCGGCATGCCCTAAAGCACAAACACTTTTCCAGTCTCTGTCTGTGTCACTGTGTATGGTCCTGCCATACAAAGCAAGTCACAAACTCAATCCAGCGTCAGTGTGACACTATGCCAGGACAGAAATTGGGGAGGCTGATCGCAGCCTTTTGTGCAAACATCTTGTCACAGTTTAAGGCTCTGAAGAGAGATGGAGAGAGAGCTAGGTAGACGAGCACTTGCCTGGCATGTGCAAGGCTGAAGAGGTGAAGTGAGAATAATTGGGAGTAATTAAGAATTTGAAGCAGGCCGGGTGATGGTGGCACATGCCTTTAATCCCAGTACTCGGGAGGCAGAGGCAGTCGGATCTCTGCGAGTTCAAGGCCAGCCTGGTCTACAAAGCAAGTCCAGGACAGCCAAGGCTACACAGAGAAAACCCTGTCTCAAAAAAAAAAAAAAAAAAAAATTTAATCAGGAGAGTTTTACCTTGCCAACAAATTAGTAAGAGGGTTAATAATAATAGTCTCAGGGTTATTGTGAAGTTCGATAAAATACTTAATCTAGAGCCTGGAGCACATGAAGTGTTCATTAGTAGTTCCTATTGGTTTTTGTTGTTGTCATTTTAAACATATATTTGCATATTTTCACAGATGAGGGTTGTTTTGGTTTGTTTGTTTGTTTGTTTGTTTGTTTGTTTTAGACAAACTCTCCCCATGTCAGACACGTAACAAAAACCGCATGCATGCTCTCACGTTCTAGGTTAAGGAAATAAATATGTATAAGCGAACTAGCAAGACAGCCTATAAGCAGACATTTAACCCAGAGCCCCTGCGAAGATGCTGGAAAGAATGTCTGGAGAAGGCGTCGTTCTACGCTAGGAAGCAGGCTGCAGAGGAGTTTAACAAAAAGAATTATTGGAAGAAGAGGGGGCTTGTTGTCACCCCCATGAAGTACAGCATTGGGGTCCCCATAGCCTTCTACCACCAGGTGAGGAGGAGGGGGTATGGCCAGCAAGCCCTTCTCCAGAAGGCTGCCTCTCTGGAAAGGGCTTCTGCACAAGGGAGGGAGTGCTGGGCAGTCAGTCAGGTTGTCCTCTCCAGAGACAGAGACAGGAAGGACAGGAGAGAGCGTGGACCATGGCCAGCAGGACAGTCCTTCCGTATGTAGTATTTAGGATCTTGGGAAGCATCAGCTGCAAGGCCCTAGTCAGAGGGAAACATTTGAGTGGGTCCAGCCTAACAGGAGTACTGGAATACCAGGCCAAGTTTCAAAAGCAAACTGACACAAACCGGAAAGATCCCTTTCTTGCCTCCTCTCAGATTTCACCGTAACTTGCTTTTCAGAGCTCAACCTCTGGCTTTGTCCTTTTCTTTCCACCCCCACGAAAACTTTGCCACAGGCTAGGTACCTGGGTGTGGCCAGCCAGCCCCTTCTGTAAGCTTCTAGTCTTCGTGCACAAGGCGAAGATTATAGACTAAGCGAACGGATCCCAAGTTTGACATCACCAACATCCTGTGGGAGCTTCTTAACCCTGGGTATCCAGGCTCCAGCACCAGCCTGCTGCTGAGCAGGGTTATCTACGGTGGGGCCCACCCTCCTCCCCAGCATCACTCTCAAAGACAGCCTTTGGAAACCACAAAGCACCTCCTCCAGTGTCCAGGAGAAAGTGTGCCTGGGAATTTACTCCTGTGGGATTCTAATCAGGTTAAGTCAATGTCCACACTCAGTGAGGAAAGAAAAAAAAAAATGAATGAAGCATTGTCCAGGTTGAGGCCCTGAAGAGACAGATGCCGGCAACAGAGGGAGGGGGCAATACACACACTCACACAAGGCGGTTGATGGTTTCAGGTCCAGGATGTCTCACCAAGGGTTGTCTATGGCTCTCTAATCCACAGTGAAAGATGAAGAGGTGGGCTAAATGAAAGGAAGTAGCTCACCTGGCAACCTTGGGGGAATTCACAGCAACATTTGCTTCTCTCCGTTTCCTAACTGGCCTGATGGTTGTCTCTCTCAGGCAGCCGCTTTGGTAAACATCTACTTAGATGGTTCCGTCCTGCTGACCCATGGCGGCTGTGAGCTGGGACAAGGCCTACACACCAAAATGATTCAGGTGAGGAAAGCAGTCCTGTTCTCCACTGTGAGGTGAATGGATCACACAGGCAACAGGCCACTTACTCCCACGTTGAGGCAGAGAGGTCCCGCACACCAAACACACAAGCCAACTGGAAGACTCAGTTCTGATTTCAGGAATGCAAAAATGCCAGGGGATGAGGGAAGGGGAGCCAGAAGGGAGAGAGGGTCTACATCAGTCCTCCTTCATCAGAAGAAGTCAGTCCTTGGGTCTTCTGTGGTAGGGAGGGGGGTATTCCAGTTTCCAAAGATAAAACACTTTTAAAATTCATGGTAATGGACTCAAAGCAAGAATGTGTCCACTCAGATCCTCGGTTAGAAATGAATGCGGCACATGGCGAGACTTGAGCTCTTGAGGGTTCACACTCGTGTGGAGTGGAAATGTGAGCTCACTACAGGCCCAGCTGCAACCTGCTTAGAGGGTTGGGCAAACCAAGCACCCTTCTATTCTGAAGGGAGTGGTAAGGAAAGGGGGGGAAGCATACACTTTGTTTAAGGGGCCCGTTCACATGGCTGGCCGCTGTTGTGTACCCTAATTCAAAACATCGCTCTACTACTCCACAAGATCATTGCAATAGAAAACCTTCGTTTCTTTTTGTTAGGGTGAAATAAAAACTGTTGAATATGACATTTGAATGAAAAATGTTATGGGAGGTGGGGGGCCAGATGAGAACGTGTGTGTGTGGAGACACATGACAAAACCCACTATTTTGTGTTAACCCAAAACATTGATTTTCTCACATTTATTCGTGTGTGTATGTGCACGTGTGCATGCGCATGCGCGCGTGTGTTTGCATGGACACCATTACAGTGTGCATGCAGAGATCAGAAGGCAGCGGGAGGGAATCCTGTGGGTTTCAGGGAGTGTGGCTACCTATTTTGGCAGCCGGCACTCTTACCCACTGAGACATCTTGCTACCCTAAAACATGGTTGGTTGGTTTGTTTGTTTTGAATTTGTATGAAAAAAAAAATGCTTATCAATAAGAAATAGCCTCTCATTGAGAAATAAGGAAAAGACCAATTCTTTTCAAATAAGCATCCTTTGATAAGGTTCTTAGCACAGAAGGCCATACCGAGCTCTAGGACCCTCTCTGACAGTGCCATACTGCTTTACAACTCTGACCCTGGAAAGTGTCCCTGAGGAAAGCACTGTTGAACGGTCTGTAGATCCAGAGGAGAAGGAGCAACTGAAACAGTAGGCCCAGAACTTTGAGCTGGCCTCCATGTGCCCTCTAAACCCTGCGCGCAGAGTAGCCGTGCCAGCACATGGCTGCCACAAGACAGGTATAAAAGAAAGCACAGATAGGCTGTTTAGTTAATCATCTGTCTCCAAAAAGAAATGTGTCCCTCACAGAGCCATCTAAAACCCACTGAGCGTCTGGCCTGTATCAGGACAGACAGGCTTCGTGCTCAACTCTAGAAAGAATGTAAGGTTGTTTGGGTTGTTGTTGTTGTTGTTTGTTTTTTTGTTTTTTCACTTGGAAGAGGGCTTAGCCGCTGAAGTGAACGCTGCTTTTCTTGCGCCTCTGGCAGGTGGCCAGTCGAGAACTCAACATCCCACAGTCATACGTGCACCTGTCGGAAACCAGCACCGTCACCGTGCCCAACGCTGTCTTCACCGCGGGCTCCATGGGGACGGACGTCAATGGAAAGGCCGTACAGGTGATTTCCGGTTCCTGTCTCAGGGCCCCGAGGATGGTGGTGAGGGGTTCTTGTCACACTTGTTCTTTTATGGAGGATGAGACGTTCTAGTCCACTCGACAAGTTCTGACAGAGCCATTTGGTGCCTCCGCTGTTGACCATAACCTGTGTCTGGTGCAGCAACTTCCCTTCATCTGGGGTCGGAGTCTCTCCCTGTCACCTAGCACAGCAGAGCAGTCCCAG
Organism: Acomys percivali; assembly: GCA_907169655.1. Lineage (NCBI taxonomy): Eukaryota > Metazoa > Chordata > Mammalia > Rodentia > Muridae > Acomys > Acomys percivali. The sequence continues at coordinate 47,455,281 of OU015743.1, read as the reverse complement.
AAGTGCCACCTTGGCTTCGTGAAGAGTTGGGGCCAAATAATTCTCCAGGCTCCCAGGAACCCATTTCCTTTTCTGGAAAACTGAGGATAAAAATACCATCTCTATCAGAGAACTGTTAGCAAACTACAACTGTCACCTCCTTCCTCTCTACTCCCAAACTCTAGAAAAGCACCGATGGGCAATTAATCTCCCACAGAGACCATCTCTACAAAATGACCATACCTGGACAAAAAGGGACATTTCCAGACTGCCAAGTGGCTCCATGTATCATGGGGAGCTTGCTTCCCAGAATGTGTTCCCCGGGACAGGGGCTCCATAAAGTGCTGGGTGGAAGCCTAGCGTTCCCCATCCCACTCAAAGACGCCTATGATGCATATCTGCACAGTAAAGGCTCTGACAAGTCCTACAGTAAATGTGCCTATTTAACATCGCCTTGATGCTCTTCCTAAGCTTATTTAACCATAACAACATTTTAATTAGTATCATCCTTCTTAAAAGCTATGGAACCAATGCCCAAGGAAATGCCCTGGGAAATTCCAATTTTGCTAAGACACGTAAGTGGCCACATTCATTCTATGCATTTCATTGAGAAATAAATGTAGGCACGGCGTGGCTATTGCTAGGGCACCTTTGACCCCAAATTAAGTTCTCCTTTGGAGCCCAAAACTACAGAGAAACTGCAACTGACGTCCTTTCGCACATTGTCTGACTCTGCTAACGTAGGCAGAAGTGCATCCAGCAGGAATGGAGGGTCCTGTGAGCTAGAGGAGCTAGCAGCTGCCCCCCCACTGGAAGAAGAGGACAAAGATGAAGAAAAAGGAGGAGAGGGGGAGGGAGGAGGAAGAAGACGGGGAGGAGAAAGAGAAAGAAGAAAAGGAGGAAAACAAGTGTTGAAAAATATTAAACACAAGCCTGGCGTGGTGGCGCATGCCTTTAATCCCAGCACTCGGGAGGCAGAGGCAGGTGGATCGCTGTGAGTTCAAGGCCAGCCTGGTCTACAAAGCAAGTTTAGGACAGCCAAGGCTACACAGAGAAACCTTGTCTCGGAAAAAAAAAAAGAAAGAAAGAAAGAAAAGAATAATAAACATGGCAACGTAAAGGCACTGGCAAGTAAAGGTAGGCCTCCATCCCACGGCGGCTCTGTCGCCCTGGCTTTATCTTTAACTAGGATGATTAACAATAAAATTGGAAAAGAATTTAGCTACCGCAGTTGTCATCCTTAGCATGGCTCCTTCTCAGGGACCTGAGAGGGCTACAAGGGTAGCATGACACAAAGCGACTCGAAGATCAGGGAAAAGCAGCCCCTGCCCCAGCTGGACCCTCCATGACCCCAGACTGCTGTGTCAGCCACACACCAGCAGCCTTGTTTTATGTGGTCCTGCGGGGTCAAACTCGGGCCTTCCTGGATGCTAAGTAAGTACGCTACCAACTAAGCCCAGTCCACTCAACCGAAATATTTTAAAATTGAAACAATCATATCCTGGGTCATCAACATAACCACCTTGTGATGGAATGTTATCATGAGATCTCTCTCTCTCTCTCTCTCTCTCTCTCTCTCTCTCTCTCCACATTTAGGGCCAAAACACACTGTGAGACAAAACAATTTAAAAAAAAGTGTAGGAGCTAGGAGTGATATTTAATCTCAGCACTTAGGGTGCAAGGGCAGGCAGACCCTTGAGTTCAAAGCCAGCCTGGTCTACAGAGCAAGTGCTGGGACTGCCAAGGCTACACAGAGAAAGCTTGTCAAAAAAAAGGTCTGCATGATGGAGCTGGAGAGAGCACTCAGTGGCTCTCCCAGGGGACCCAGTGCCCTCCTTTGGACACTGGGCATGCTAAGGGTGTGCAAACACAAATACAAACAAACACCCATACACAAAAATAAAATGCAATGTTTTTTTTAAAAACATGTAGGAGCCTCTTATAGCAGCTTACTTCTGTAATCCTAGCACCCCAGAGGTTGAGACTAAAGTATTGCCATTCATTCAAGGCCAGCCTGGTCTGCAGTGTAAGACACTGTCTCAAAAATAAAAGAAAATAAGATAAAAAGCTTCCAGATAGAGTAAAGAGAGAACATTAAAGGTGCTATGACACATCCCTTTAATCTCAGCACTGGGGAGGCAGAGGCAGGCAGATGTCTATGAGTTCTAGGCCAGCCTCGTCTACACAGTAAGGTTACATGGCAAGACACCGTCTCAAAGAAAAAAAAAAGTTGTTTTTTTGATTGATATATCTAATTAATCTGGTATCCAGTTTTACATTTTCCTTTTTAATTTATTTATTTTTGTTTCATGCATATTGGTGTTTTGCCTACATGTATGTCTGTGAGGGTGTCAGATCCCCTAGAACTGGAGCTACAAACAGCTGTGAGCTGCCATGTGGTTGCTGGGACTTGAACCCCTGACCACTGGAAAAACAGCTAGTGCTCTTTACATCTGAGCCATCACTCCAGCCCTTCCTTGCCCCCCTGTTTTTTTGTTTTGTTTTGTTTTGTTTTTCTTTTCATAAAAGTTTTTTTTTTCCTCTGATCTTGGCACTGGGAAATCTTTATTGTGAAGTAAATCCCAACTTAGAAACCACTAGAAATAAAAAAGAGGTAAATAAATTTGACTTAATAAAAAACATAAACTGGGGAGCTAGAGACAAGGCTCACTGGTTAGGGCTGCTCCCTGCTCCTTCAGAGGACCGAGTTCAGTTACTAACCCGGACATTGGGAGGCTCACAACCACCTGTAACTTCAGCTCCATGGTGTCTGTGCCCTCTTCTGACCCTAGTAGGCACCCACACATATGTGTACAGACACACAGACATACAGACACATTTACATAAATAAAATAAGTCTTTTAAGGAAAATACAAACTATATACAGTAAGATACCATAAATAAAAATTACAACACACTAAAAAAAATATTCACAACATATATGAGACAAGAAAATTTAAAATAAGCCAGCCATGATAACTTGCATTTATAGTCCTAGTAGTTAGGAACTGAGACAGGAGGATTGCCATGTGTTTAAAGCCAGCAGGGCTATAGAATGAGATCCTGGGAGAGACAGAGAAGACAGAGAGGTGGGGGGAAGAAAGAGGGAGAAAGAAAGAGGGAGAGACAGGGGAGGGGGGAGGAAGGAATGGGGGGAACAGAGTCGGGTGTCGATGGGCTGCATGTGTAGCGGATATTTTCTTGCCTGTTAAGTAGATGTAATAAGATGTAAAATGCATTTAAACAAGAAAAGCGGGAAGAAAACTGACCCGTCCACTGGCAGCTGGCACAGAGTCGGCATGCCCAGCTCAGAAGTAGCTGTGCTCAGGGTCCACATCTCCCCACGGTCCACCATATACTTTAGCTCCAGAAAAACAGTATCAGCTCTCAAATTGTTGTTGCTATTTTGAATTGTATTAGTGTGTAGACTATCGCACATCATTTCAGTTGTGTAAATAGTGTGCATCATCTCATCTTCGGTTGTGTACATAGACATAGAGAGTTATAACAACATCAGGGAGCCTCCTACTTAGTGCGCATTTAACAACACTGCTGACCTCAAGTCAGTGCTGCAGGACGCCACTCCAATTTAAGAATCCCTATAAGAGACAGAAACAAGTCTACAAAACAGCCGCCCTTAACATCCTCCTGAATCATATTAACATTTTGCTGATCTCTGTGTTTTTTAGTCCTAATGTCACTGTAAACATTTGCTTTTCAGAATGCCTGCCAAATTCTTCTGGACCGTCTCCGTCCCATCATCAGGAAAAACCCTAAAGGAAAGTGGGAGGAATGGGTGAGTGTTCTCTTTACTACCCCAGCCAGAAAAAAGTAATACCACACACACACACACACACACACACACACAGACACACACATACACACACACACAAACCACACACACAGAGACACACAAACACACATGAGGATACACACACGCACATGCACACACATACACAGATCACACACACACACATACCACACACATACCCACACACACACACACATACACACTCATACACACACACAAACCACACACATACACAGAAACACACAAACACACATGGAGATACACACATATGCACACACATACACAGACCACATACACACAGACCACATACACACACATACCACACACAAAAAGACACACAGAGACACACACATGCACATGCACGTAGACACAGACACACACAGAGACACATAGACAGATAGACAGACACACACACACACAGACACACACACACACACACACACACACACACACACACACACACACACACGGGTAAAGTCCTAAATGCATTCACTGGTGGCCAGCACCCATCAAAGAGCTTAGTGTTTTCTTCTTAGTATTTTCTTCTACATTTTCAAAGGTGTATGTGTTCACTGAGCTCTGACTTCAGTTCTGAGCCGAGCCTTCACAGAGCATAAGAGCAGGGCAAGTTCTGAAGCATAGCCCGCCTGGGCTGCTCCCTGTGCCGACCGCCTACAGGGCAAGTCCTAGGTAAGGGAGAGTAGAGTCCCTTTACTAATTTGAAAGACTAAAAATGGAAAAGTCAGAAAGTAGCTACGTGGTGAGAGAAGCCCAGAGCGCAGCCAGCAGTCACCTCAAGGCCCTCCACCACAAAGCATGGCCTATATCCCACACACCGGCCTAAGTCTCTCAGGGAGGAAATATGAATATGGACCTTGGTTCAAGCAGGAAAAGAGCCCAGTACAGAAGGTGCTCTTCTTCCCAGGAACATCTATTTCTTTGAAACAAATCATGTTTTTCAGGTCGCAAAAGCCTTTGAAGAATCCATCAGCCTCTCGGCCACTGGGTATTTCAAGTAGGTGCCGTTTTTCTTTTGGCCTGTATTGTACCCAGGAAGTGTCGTGTATGTGTGGGGGGGGGGGGCTGGGATTAGTTTTGTGGTCATGGGATCCTCTCCTGAGATGGGAGAATGGGGAGTAGAATAAGCAGAAGCTCCCACGCTGGCAGCCGTTACCAGCCAAGATGCCCCATCATTACGGAGCTCCATCCTACACACAGCCAGCTCAGCCCTGTCCCTGCACACTGCAGGGCAGGATCAGGCACCAGACCATCCATGTCCTCCCAAGTCTGCCGGGGTCTCCCTAAGACCCTGAGCATACAGTCCCTCAAGGGAGAAGGACAGCAGGCCCCCACCTACAGGGGCCCGTCTGCCCGGTCACCTCAGAACCCTACAGCCATGTTCTGACTAGCCCCCTGAAGGAAAGGTGACTTTCTCTCCACTCCTCTCTTCTCAGAGGCTACCAGACAAACATGGACTGGAGGAAGGGAGAAGGCGATGCCTACCCATACTACGTCTACGGCGCAGCCTGCTCTGAAGTTGAAGTCGACTGTCTGACTGGGGCACACAAGGTAGACTGATGCTTGCAATCCCCCCTTCACAGGGTGCAGACACTGATGTGTTTTCTGTAAATAGCAGCCAACATGGCCTGTCAGTAAATCTTTGTTCCGTTTTGTTTTGAGATCCCTTTTAAGTTAAAAAAAAAAAATTGTCTGTTTTCTATTTCCTCCCTCTGGGCAGCTCCTGAGAACTGACATCTTCATGGACGCTGCCTTCAGCATAAACCCCGCCCTGGATATCGGGCAGGTATGTGGCTCCAGGCCACACCCAATGCCACACCCAAAAGAGACTTTTGTGGGTCACATTTGTAGAAAGATTGTGAGCTTGAGTTCAGCCTGGGCTACATAGCAAAACTGTGTCTGAAAAATTAGAAAGAAAAAGGAGAAGGAGGGAGGAAGAAGAAAGGGAAAGAAGGAAGAGAAGGAGGGAGGGAGGAGAGAGGGAGGGAGGGAGGGAGAGAGAGGAGTAAAGAAAGGAAGGAACGGGCCTTAGAGAGGTGGTCACTGCTCATGCGGAACTTGAAAGGTGAGTAAGAGTTTCAGGTGGACAGGCTGAGGTGAGCAAGTAGGCAGGGGCTAAGGTAATGAGGAGAAAACACATGTACAGACTTAGAGATGAGAAGGAACATGCTAGACCTGGAACACTGCCGAGGCAAATGTTAGCTATGTGCGGTCCCAGAAATCAAGCCAGGCAAGACAGCAGCACCAGCATCTCAAACCTACCACTTCCGAGAGTGGCTTCCGAGAGTGGCTTACTGTGACTCAGAGCTCCACTTTCATTCTCACTAAAGTTACCTATTCAGCCAGTATGACAGACTTCTCACCCACAAAACTGTGCCCACAGATTGAGGGAGCGTTTATCCAAGGCATGGGATTCTACACCATAGAGGAGCTGAAGTACTCCCCAGGGGGTATGCTCCGTTCCCGGGGCCCAGAGGACTACAAAATCCCCACCGTCACTGAGATACCACTGGAGTTCTACGTCACTCTGGTGCGCTCTCGGAATCCCATAGCCATCTATTCGTCCAAGGTGAGCGTTTACAACCTCTCTATTCGTTGGTAGATAACAAAGCAGTTGGTCCTTAATGAAAAGCACCATGACTGGGCAGCTTGAGCAGAGATTCATTTCCCACATGGCTCTGGTTCCTGGAAATCCCCAGATGAGACACTTGCAGGGTTGGTTTCTTTGACTTACTAATGTCACCTGTATCCGTCTATGTCCCAGTCTCCTCTATGCCCTTGTCACACTGGCCAAGGGCCTAACTGAATTGCCTCATTTTAGCCTAGTCACCTCTTAAGAGACTTGATCTCTGAATGCAGCCCCATTCCTAGGCACTGAGAGGTTAGGCCTTTAACATGTGTTTAAAGAGAGACCGAATTCAGCCCATAACAGCCTCCTCTGTCAAGAGATCATGAGGCATGAATTTGCTTTCTCCTTTGAATTGTCAATCCCCAAAGAAAAGTGCTGCTCACAGGCTCCAGAAACCCAAGGAAAGATGAAACAAATCAAAATCCAGTGAAGACTGTGGAGGGGTCTCTGGGCATCTCATTCCACTAGGCTGGTCGCTAGGACATTGTCGGTAAAGTGTAGCAGCTCAGAGCTCCCTTTCTCCAGCCTTCACACCTTCCGGTAAATTCTCTCTCTCTCCTGCAGCCTCTCCCACACCCTGTCCAAACCAGGGTCGGCTTTCAGCAAGCTCTACTCAAGCTCTTTGTTCTGTATGTCCTTGGGTCACTGATTGTTGGGGGTGTTGGCTCCATGCTTTCTGGAGCACACAGCCTTTAACTAGCCAGTATCCCCAACTCCAGGCCTTCTTCCATTGACATCCTCATAGGTGTGGCACACCCGCACACAGGCACATGTATGCATGGCATGCATGTGCATGCTTGCATGGAGTGTGCCTGTGTGTATACATGTGTGCCTGTTCATACACATGTGTGTGGTATATGCACATGCGTGCATGTTATTAATTCTCAAGAACCTTGCATCGCTAACAGCCTTCTACACCTTTCTCAGGGATTAGGTGAGGCTGGCATGTTCATGGGGTCCTCGGTTTTGTTTGCCATATATGACGCAGTGACCGCTGCCCGCAGGGAGAGAGGGCTGAGTGACATCTTCCCCTTGAATAGCCCAGCAACACCTGAAGTGATTCGCATGGCTTGTACAGACCAGTTTACTGACATGGTAAGGGAAGTCCCTACTGTCATCACCCCATATATAGACTTTAATGTTCTTGATATGGATATTATAACCATGACAAAAATTCTCTTTTTGCCTTCACTCACCACTTCCTACATGCCTCCAAATGTCTTCAAATGTTGGCTTGATTGTTTCAGATGTTAAAGAAAAAGCACACAAAATAGCAAAAGGTCTCACGCCTTTAATTGCAGCACTCCAGTGGCCAAGGCAGGTGGATCTCTGTGAGTTTGAGGCTAGCCTGGTCTACAGATCGAGCTCCAGGACAACCAGGGATACACAGAAAAACACTGTCTGGAAAAACCAAAAAAAAAAAAAAAAAAAAAAGCAAAAAGACATGGCAGATTGCCTCCTTAAATATTTTATCAAAATGCAACTGATGTGGACTTTTGATTGCCTCATTTACAAGACCTCTGGCCTGCTCAATTATGCAGAAAATAACTGTTAACCAAACTAATAAAAGTAATTGAAATGAAATGATCAGGTTTCTGGGCACACCTTTCCATGCCTTGCTGTCATGCACTATATATAGGATGCTGTTATATTTGACAGCTGCAAAAATTACACCCAGAACTGTCACAGAAAACATCTCTCTTGGCACAGCCTCCTGCAGCCCACATGAGTCAATGGGCAGAGAGTCCATTAGCATGGTGTGCCCTTGAGATTACAGGGCTGCTGGGTAGGTAGTAGGTCACCCGTGCTGGGGTGTAGCTCAGTGGCAGAGCACATGCTTAGCATTCAAAAGGCCCTCAACTCCATCCCTGACACCAAAACAGGAAAAAAAAAACAAAAACCCACAATCCAGACATGAAGGCACACACCTGTAATCCCACCACTTTGGAAGCTGAGACAGGGGGATCACAAATGGAAGGCCAACCTAGGACATGCAGAAGTACCCTATCTCAAAGAATGTGAGTACATCTGTAGAAGATGTGTATCACAAAGATAAGTTTGTGACTAAATGGGAATAAATACGGAAATTACATAACTGATAAAAAGAAAAATTGATGCCAACTTCTTCTGGTGTTTTGGCTGGATTTGGTCTTGGTTTTTTGGTCCGTTGGTTGGTTTGGTTTGGTTTTTTGAAACAAGGTTTCTCTGTGTAGCCTTGACTATCTTGGACTCTCTTTATAGACCAGGCTGGCCTTGAACAGCGATCCTCCTGCCTCTGCCTCCCAGGCGCTGGGATTAAAGGTGTGCGCCACCACGCCCTGCTCTTGCTCTGTTTCTAAATGCCTTCGTATTACAGCATTTTTGGTGGACTAACACTTTGCTAACGAAGGTCCAATATCTTTTGATCTTTTTTAGATTCCTAGAGACGACCCTTCAACATTCACACCTTGGTCCATCCATGTGTCTTAATCTCGTGTCTTTGAGAAAAAGAAAAAACGTACAACTGATTCAGATGAGCCTCAAATCAGAGCAGCATACAGGTTGACTACAATTTGTCAAGCACGATTTTACTGTTATTCTCTGTGATTAGTTGATTGTGTGATTACATGTTGTTAAGATGTAGATTTTTACCAAGTAGTGTGACAAATCTTAGAATCAGACATTCTGATTTAGCTTTCATTAGCCTGGAAATATGCATCATGGTGGTTTTTAAACCTGGTGATGTTCCATTGACCTGGGGTAGCACAGGGGGGACCTCCTCGTGTTTTGTTCCAAGCAGCTGTGCTTGAAACCCAACAAAACTGTCCATCCCAAAACTCTCTCTGGACTAGAGTCTCCCAAAACCAGAACACCTTGGAAAACCCACTTTACAGTGCCTTTCACTTCCTGTGGTATAAACACTATCACAAGGGCAAACAGTAAGCCCTTGTGGAGTCTGGATGTGATGCTGGAGAGAGGAAATCACTCTGGGCTCCTGGGATGGCTGAGAGCTACTTGTGCACACAAGTCCCCACAGTGTGGAGACTCCTGCCTCCCCCGTCAGTCCCGGTTTGAATACAGCTGTCTCCAAAGGTGTGTGCTGGAAGTTTGGTCCCCCAAGGTGGTAGCATTGAAAATGTAGGAGGTGGAGCCTAGTAAGAGGTCATTGGTGAGGGGATCAGTGCTGATGGTCCCCACAAGCCTGACCCCACCTCATCTCTTGCTTCCTCTCTGCCTGTGTGAGCGCTTGCACTTCTAGTATGTGACACCATCTGCTGTGACAGAGAGGGAGTCCTCACCAGATGGGCACTCTTGTGGCCTAGCCTCTGAAACTATGAGCCAAAATAAACCTCTTCTCTTTATGAAATATCAAGCCTGTAGTGTTTTTTTTTTTTTATAACTACACAGAACAGATCTGAAGCACATTCCGAAGCTTCCAAATGACAACCTTCATCTAGGAAAAAAAAAAGATAACCCTCACCCACCATGAACTATATATACAATACATCTTCCTCTCCAAGAAGACCACACGAAGTAAAGCATCATCAGGCCGGGTCCCTCATGTGTGTGTGTGTGCGTGTATATATGTGTGAGTGTGTGCGTGTATATGTGTGTATGTGAGTGTGTGCATGTATATGTGTGTGTGCGTGTGCGTGTGTGTGTGTGT
>OU015743.1:47401737-47426362 GCA_907169655.1 Acomys percivali | reverse complement strand
CTCTCTCTCTCTCTCTCTCTCTCTCTCTCTCTCTCTCTCTCTCTCTCGCTCTCTCTCGCTCTTGCTTTCACTCTCCCTAGCTCTCTATCTTTATCTCTTCTTTCAACTGCAGAATATCAAAGCCAAGCATATAGCTCAGTGGCAAAGTGCATGTCTATCTTGTACAAAGGCCCTGAGCTCAATCCTCAATAAAAGAATAATTGATATTATTATATTAATAATAATTGTATAACAATAATATATAATTCTATTTATTATAATTATACAATAATTGATATTGTTATAATTAATAATAACCAGAGGCTCATACTAACATCTAAAACTCCCACCTTCCTTGGGTCCCTTTCACCAGCTCCTCAGCCCTAAAGCATGACCAAGGCCAACTTATCATACTTCCTGCTCTCTACATGGCCAGTCTCTGCCCTCTCTTTTTCCCTGATGCTCCAAAAATTCGATCCATTCTTTACCAACTTTCACATCCTCTGAGCCCAAACTTCTTAGTCAGGCCACCCTAGATGAGCTGTAGTCCACACGGACCCTCCTCCTCTGCTACCTTCATCCTTGGACACAGGAGGACACCAGACTTTACCATGCAACAGCACGTCCCCGCTGGCCTCTTGAATTCAGGTTCTTGGGCCTGTCTCCAGATGCTCAGGTCCCTGGGAGTCAGATTCATGTCCTTAGCAACTACATCCAGGTGGTCCTGATGCAGCGACCTACAAGCCGCTGAGGAGCACGCCTGGCAGAGCATCCACTATACTTGGTCTAGTGGCACCCTGGGAATTGCTTGAGTTTTCTGTTTCAGGATCCCACTGTCTTACATAGCTTGGAACAGTTATTGTCAATGGTGAAATATCAGGGCTAGAGTCATACCTCAGAAGCAGAATGTTATCCTAGCATGTTCAAGGGCCGGGGTTCTATTCCCCAGCACTGAAAAGAAAATCTATTAGCTCTATTTCAATTATTAAAAGAAGTCAGCAAAGTGGCTAGAGATATGGCTCAGTCCTTGAGAGTGCTTGCTGCTCTTCTGGAGGACCTGTGTTCAGATCTCAGCCACCTACATTGAGTGGCTTACCACGGCCTGTAACTCCAGCCTCAGGAAATCCAACACCTTTTTCTGGCTTCTGAGGGCAGATAAATAATAATCTAAAAAATAAGTGGTAGAAACAAGAAATTCACAGCCATGCTTCTTCCCCTGACCAGGTAACCTCTGCCGCTGCACTGGGTATCGGCCAATTCTGGAGAGCGGCAGGACCTTCTGCACGGTGAGCACACAAGAATGGGTGACTGGAGACATGTACAGAGTAAGGATGAAAAAGACGGGTGGTCAAAGCTGGGAACACAGAATGGGGTATATAAAACAACCAACCGTAAGACAAAGTAAGTCATCGTGCAGGGGAGGGGCCCAGGGGGCGGGGACTCACTGGAGACCAGGTGAGCGGTACACTGCCTTTGACGTAGTCTAGAACCACAAAAGGAAGTGAGGTGCGTTAGCCAGCTGCCCAGACACTTGTGTCAGGCAACACACTATCCAGGACGGGTGAGAGGAGGTTTATAAACACAAGGAGTTGATCAAGGCTTTGCTCTGGTGAAGAAGGTTCCTTCTGAGAACCCAACCAACTAGGAAATCGTAAACAGAAAAAAGAAAGAGAGAAAGAGAGAAAGAGAGAAAGAGAGAAAGAAAGAAAGGAAGAAAGAAAGAAAGAAAGAAAGAAAGAAAGAAAGAAAGAAAGAAAGAAAGAAAGAAAGGGGGAAAAAAGCTGAAGTTGCAGAATAGAAGGCAAAATTTACTCCAAGAATACAGGGAGTGGCCTCCAGAAGTAGGCACACCTCGCTGGCAAAAATCAAACAACTCTTGCTTGGCACTTGGTAAGAGTTCAACAGATAATTACTAATGTTGAGAATGTTGTTGACACTGTGAAAAGCATTTGACAGATGCTCAAGAGCGAGCATGTCTGATGCCCCTCTGCTGAGGATAGGCTGGATAAGGGTGGGAGACCTTAGGCAGAGGAGGAGGACCCTTGGTCCTTATCCAGCTATTCAAGAGTTCATAGGGACAAGGAGATAGGCCTAGCCTTTTCTGGATCATTCTCCACATAGGGCTTCAACTCTACCTTTAGGCCAGCTACTTCCTTTTTTTTTTTTTTTTTTTAAATTAATTTATTTATTTATTAATTTATTCATATTACATCTCAATTGTTAGCCCATCCCTTGTATCCTCCCCTTCCTTCCTCCCTCCCGTTTCCCCCTCTACTCCCTTCCCCTATGTCTGTGACTGAGGGGGACCTCCTCCCCCTGTATATGCTCCTAGGGTATCAAGTCTCTTCTTGGTGACTTATTATCTTTCCTCTGAGTGCCACCAGGCCTCCCCATCCAAGGGACACGGTCCGATATGGGGCACCAGAGTTTGTGTGAAAGTCAGATCCCCTTCTCCACTTAACGGTGGAGAATGTCCTGTCCATCGGCTAGACTGGGTAGGGGATCAAGGGGTACGCCCCCATGATAAACTTTACCTACCAAGAAAGTGGGTCAGAGGGGAGAAAATCCTATTGAGACTTTAGGGGTGAGAAGCCGGGAAGAATGAGGAAATAGAGGGATCCAGTGGGTCCTGGAAAAATACAGGCAGGTCTGGGCCCTCTAGTCCTCCTCAAACTATGGAACCAGCCAAGGAAAATATAGCAGGCCAGCTACTTCCATGAGATGGTCAAGGACAGGTCTTAGGAGCCAATGTCTACCCACAGGACCAATGAAGCTCCTCGTAGAAAGAGTGGCCACTGCTCTGGGGTTATTCACGGAGAGGGGGGAGGGGGGTGTTGAGGCCCCTGCAGAGCCATGTACGAAGGGAAAGCAGAAGCCACAAGCTAAGGTTTCTATATATATTTTTGCCTCAGTCTCTCACGCATAGTAGTGGTAGACCTGGAAATCTACAGCAGGTGTGTCCAGTACCCTCAAATATCAGGCTGATATTCTAGGCTGGGGGGCGGGGGGGAAGGAGGTCCCAGACTTCTGTTGCCTCCTGAGGGAGCCAGAGCTGACACACTAAAAAGTGAAATGAGGAGACTATAAACTCAGCAAATTGCTGCTGTAAATGGGAAAGCATGCATGAAATACCAGCCAATGTGCTAAATCAACCCCTTTGCCTAAGGGTGTAGGTGTCATCTGCCTCTCCTGGAACACGGATTCTGGAGATAAAGCCAGAAATGAGTTCCAATAGCTGGCCCTGTAGCCAGCCAGTCTCCTGCTATTTTACTCTGTAAAAGAAACCCAGCCCCAGATGGGATGCCTAAGGATTTTATTACCCACCGAGCCCAGAGAAGGAAGCCCAGCTTCTCTCAGTCACCACAGACCCCACGCCCATCCTAGGGACTCTGAGAATGTAAGGTGGGGGAAGGAAGTGCTGCTTGCTCAGCCAGCTGCTTTTGTTTCTGGGCTAGAGTTAGCAAGCAGCAGCTAGAGAGACACCAGGAAAGACAGGGGATTCAAACAGGTGGGAGCAAGCGCTTTTGCCACGCAGGAGAAACCACCTGAAGAAGACAGTCCACGGAGCAGGTTTGCGAGAAATGGAAATGGGAGAGCTGCAAATGGGCACCATTTTAAAAGCTGCCCTCAGCTGGGTGTGGTGGCGCACGCCTTTAGTCCCAGCACTTGGGAGGCAGAGGCAGGCGATCGCTGTGAGTTCGAGGCCAGCCTGGTCTACAAAGTGAGTGCAGGACAGCCAAGGCTACACAGAGAAACCCTGTCTTGAAAATAATAATAATAATAATAATAATAATAATAATAATAATAATAATAATAATAAAATAATGTAAAATAAAAAATGCTACCATCAACTCATCCAAATGGTTTTCCCATTTGTGTATTCTTTTTTTATTTTTTTCTCTTTCTTAAAGGTCCCATGTGAATTATAATGAACAATGTTCCAATTCTTATCTGTGCTACAGTGACTGTATTATGGCTGCCCTGAAAAATACCATAAATATGTATCTTACCAGTAGAAATTGGCCTAAAATAACTCAGATATGAACGTGATGTAATTGCAATGAACAATGTTCATCTACTGAGGACACCATAGAAATGTGTGATATAAATACAATACAACCCCAAATACATCAAAATGTCAGCAGAACTGGGCACTGGTTGTTTCTCTTAGACTTCAGCATATCGTGTGTGTGTGTGTGTGTGTGTGTGTGTGTGTGTGTGTGTGTGTGTATTGTATGTATTTCATAATTTATCTTAAATAAAGAAAGAAAGCAAAGGAAGAATAGCCTTGTGTTATCCCTGTAAGTAGTAAGTAGCTTCAGGGTCTGAAGTCTCATATACACTGGTCAACCCTTCAGGGCACAACCTTATTTGCCTATAAAAAGTTTTGTTCACATAAAGCACTTCCTGTCCTCAGGAGCCAAGCGGTTGTCAGCAGAAAGGAACAGGAAGATGCTGCTTGGATCAGAGAGAAAACGACTCATCTGGAGGCAAAAGTGATGTGAGTCCCTCAGGTTTCTGTTTGCTCACTGTGCGTTGCTTTCCGCCGACCCAGCTGGGGACGGGCATGCGCATTTGAGGAACCTCCCCCTCCCCACCCCCAACTCCCTCCCCGCCGTTTTGTTTGCAGCCTCCCCAAGTCCTTGCAAGAACCGGGCACTTTGCACGTTTGCGCTGAGCACAGAGCTCATACAGAGATCACAGTCCTAGTCTGAAAAGCTGGGACAAAAGGAAAACAAAAGCCTCTTAGATACCGGAAAAGCATCTACTGCGGGAGGGAAATTCTAAAGCTGTGCCTGCTCACACAGCCATCTGCTGTCCTTGAGCTGACACAGAGAGAGCAAGGCCACCTCAGCTAAGGGAAAGGCCCCACCTAGACACGCAGCGGCAGGATTCCAGCCTCTGAGTTGGAGATAACTCATTTTCAAAAAGCTCCTCTGCTGTGTTCTCACAGGAGTCCAATGGAGAGGTTAATGAATCCTAACTACCACCCCATGTGCTGGGCAAGAGCTCAGAGCCGGCCTGAGAAAGCAACACCCCTCATTCTCTTACTCATGTGTCTGAGTCCCTCGGGCCTACTTGTCCACACTCCCCTCCCATTGTCACTTGTTTTTTTTTTTTAGTCTAAAGAAGGGGTACCGTGGAATAGAGAGGTGTAACCCCAAGGATGTGAGCCACACACCCCCATAGTGACTCACAGAAGATCAATGCTTGGGAGAATCACTGCATCCCAAAACCACTCCCCAACCTCGAAGACTTGGGCATTCAATTTGAGTATCAGTTGAGCTTTGGGTACCACTTGACTTTCATTAAGCCAAATGCCAAGGGATGAGTTTAAGCTAGGGTGCATCTCGGTTACTGTTCATAAGGAGGAACACAGTTATAAAGTAAAACTTTATCCTTTCCTTACAGTAACACATACTATGGTGTTAAACTCTGAGGAGAAGGCCAAGTGCTGAGTGAAACACTGTTCCCTGGGGTGTCTCTGCTGTGTGGCCAGGTTCCCTCCTTCCCCTTAGTCTCTCACAAAAAAAAAAAAAAAAAAAAGTCAGGTGTTGACCTACAATACTTCAGTCTGCAACCCTACAAAAAGTCTTTACAAGGAATAACTATGTATTCTTTCTAGAACCTTGCAAGGCCTTAGAGAGACAGGAGAAGAAAAGAAAAAAGAAAACAAAAACTGGGCAAGAGAAATGACAAATGTCAGGCCACTTCATCTAATTGTCACAGTCACCCTTCAGGATAAGCATTATCTCCATTTCCTCTTTAGAAAGGTTAAGTGCCTTTCCAGTAGAAAGGGCGATGTGTATGTCTGCCATCCTCTTCGCTACTCGCCTGCACCCGCTTGCACCCCACATCCCATAGTTCAGTTCTCCTGTTCCCTCAGGTACGTCTCCTGGCAACCAGTGGTTGAGAGACGATGACAGTTCAAAGCTAAAACGTGAGACAGGATGACAGTTGGGTTCATTTCTGATCTGCTTTCATTTCCTGGTGGGCAAAAATGCAGATTATAACTTTCTTTATACAATTATCATGGAGATTAAATAACATTAATATATGTAAAAAGCAGGGTTAGGGTTATACAATTATCATGGAGATTAAATAACATTAATATGTGTAAAAGCCCTCAATAAACAGTAATGCCGGGGGCGTTTGTGCAGAAAGATATGTTTGGAGTCATTTCCCCTAAAAACTATGAGGCTTCTCCAGAGCTTTAGATTGTGAACCCTGATGGCAGAGGAAGAGGGCTACTTCAACGTCTCATCACCTTCATGGGGTGTCCTGGCATTTCCCAGGATGCTCTTTAAAAAGTTGAGGCTGGGCAGTGGTGGCACACGCATTTAATCCCAGCACTTGGGAGGCAGAGGCAGCGGATCTCTGTGAGTTCGAGGCCAGCCTGGTCTACAAAGTGAGTCCAGGATAGTCAAGGCTACATAGAGAAACCCTGTCTCGGAAGAAAAAAAAAAGTTGATGACACCTTTTCCTTTGGAGTCATAGTAGTGGCTATCAGCTTCTCTCTGGCGACCACATTTCTAATTTAAGTCCTTGGGCTGCAGTGAGTTCCCTGTGCAGGGGGACTGAGAGCCTCCTGCTGTGTGCAGCCTGCCAAGCTCCTTAAAGAGCTCTAGCGCTCTTCCCAATGGAGCTGAGCTGACACAGCCATGTGCTTCTTCCTTCCATAAAGATCTGCACAGAGCTGTTTGCGAAAGATGAGTTCCAGCCCTTGGACCCGACCCAGGAGCTCATATTTCCCCCAGAACTCCTGGTAAGAAAACACTGGTGTTTCATGTGCTTGCTTAACCATCTCCAGTTATAAACCCAGTTTTGTAAGTCTACCATTAGCCTTTCGGGTGACGTGTCAAGTTGGAGAAGTGTCCGTTAGGATCCAGAAACCTGCCTCCTTCTGGCCCTGGTTGGCCTTCAGCATTTTAAAAAGTGATCCCACCATGACTCTCATCGCTGTCCAGGCCATTCAGCTTTGCTAAGCATCTGCTATGTTTTTCCAGGAACGCCACTGCACTGACTGTAAGAAACATCTGCCTTGTCATTCCGCCCCCTTCCCACCCCCCACCCCACCCCATCCCACTTTTGGGGCCAGTTTCTTGACTGGGAGAAATAGGAGTGCTGTTTCTAAGTACTAACCCCATAGCAAAGAACAAAGCTAAGGAAAAACATTGCCCTAGGGGAGCTCGCAAGCTCATAAGAAACAAAATAATAGATGAAAGATGGAAACTGGATGTAACGCCATTAATCCAAGCGCTCAGGAGGCAGAGGCAGTCAGACGTCTGTGAGTTCGAGGCCAGCCTGGTCTATGTAGTACGTTCCAGGACAGCCAGGGATTAGAAGTAACAATCTCCAAGCGGAGGAGGAGGCTAGGATGCAGATGGCTGCAACTTTCAATGCCATGGCCAGAAAAGACGCCTCTGCGGAGGTAATGTTTGAAGAAATTCTAGAAGGAAGGGTGGAGCCAGTCATGGGGAGAGGTGATGGATGAACTATGCAGGTGGCAACGGCAGCATTGAGTGTAAAGGTGCTAGAGACGAGAGAAGCCTGTGGAGAGAGCGCAGTGAGGAGGAAGGTAAGAAGCCATCAACACAGGCTGTGTCGGATGCAAGGCACTGCCCGGCTTGTCCTCTGTATAAGAAGAGCCGCAGTGAGGGAGGCTGCATAGAAGGACAAGCTACCACTTGCTAGGGTTCTGCTTCAGCCTGCCTACCTGTGATGTCATTGCCTACCTGCCGTGGGGGCGTGGCCCTGCCCAGGGCCATATAAAAGAATAGTCCCTCCTCATGGTCTCTCTCTATTCTCTCTTCCTCTTCCTCTCTCGTCCTATCTCTGTCTCTGTCTCTGTCTCTCTCTCTCTCTGGGGTACCCCTTCCCCCTTCTCCCCCCATGCTCATTTAATAACCTCCTCCACAACATAATATCTGCTATCTGGTACCTTATTGTTACCTTATTACTTTATATCTTACTGTCCTACTTATTAATCATAAAACTACTGACATCGTGTCAGGATCCTTCCTGTTGCTGAGCCAAGAACCTCCCAGAGCAGCCAGCAAAGGAAGGAAAGAAGGAAGCAGAATGCTCCGTCAGGGGATTAATGCCATCCCAACGGGCAGTGGCTACACTAGAACCTCCAGTGCAGGTGGTGAGGACCAGATGGATTCTGGATGTGTTTTGGAAGAAAATCACCCCGCGTGCTGATGGGTGTGATGTCCTGTAGGGAAAATAGAGTCAAGCCTGACCGCAGAAGCATGGCATAGCTAGATGGTACCAGTTAACAAAGATGGAGGAGCAGGTCATCTTTTCTTTAGGGTTCCTTTTCAAGGGCTAAGAGATAGACTTGGGTCTGAGGAGCTCAGTTCGGGGCAAATAAAATATGAGATTCCCCTGACCCAGCTAAGAGGTGACAGACATCAAGAATTCACTAAGAAATTACTTGAATACTAGAGGGAAAAATCCAGACACAAGATATTAATTTAGGATCATTAGGATAACTCTGATGTTAAAGCCATGAAACTGAATTAATGCTAAATTAGCCCAGGCTAGCCAGTCAACGGCTTATAGTATCACTTGTTCCCAAAAGGCCGTCTACTTATGGGAATTCAGTCTTTACCTAGTGGACATAGTGAGTATATTTCTGGGTTAAGCCGACCCCCAGAGCCTTATAATCTTCCTAGAGGGACGCAACCCACTCAGGACCTGGTATAGCCCAGAGCAATCTCTATGCATACAGGTAGCAATATCTTGCCATTTGCCCTCAGAGAATGGCTGAGAACCCAGAAAAACAAACCTTAACCTTTTACGGAGAAAGAATTACCTGGATCTCCCCAGGAACCCTCCAAGATCTCTTGGTGCTGAAATCCAAGTACCCGGAAGCACCGCTCATCTCAGGCAACACATCTCTGGGTAAGTGACAACAGCTCTACTTCCTCCACTGATCTGCTCTTTAGAGATGAAATCTTCATCTCATCAAATAAACCCAGGATCCGCAACATTGAGAGACATATACCCTAGAAGCATTCAGGATGGCTGGAGATTTTTTTTTAAGTGTTTTAATTCATTTTGCCCCCTTGTTATTTTATCACAATAGACATAAGAAAACATTATAAAATATCTGTGGCTGTATTAGCAAGCACACCTAGGGACGATCCACACCCATTTTAATAACTTTGCTGTGCACACACACCTATAACCCAGTGGTAGAATGCTAGGCTAGTTTGTGCAAGCTCTGGGTTTGGGCCCCAGCAGCACACCCAGCCACAAACATCCTTAGAAGCTTCTCTAGGTTTCTCTGTGAAAGAGAATTTTAAGAGCCTCCCTCACATTTTTATCTCCTGTTGGTACAATGTAGCAGGAATATAAGTAAATGAATACACATTTATTATTAAGATTTAAGCTTTATATCCGAATGTTTTTAGAGAAATTCTCAATGGTTAAAAAAAAAAGTGTTGCCAGGTAGTAGTAGTAGTGGCGCACGCCATTAATCCCAGCACTCGGGAGGCAGAGGCAAGCGGATCTCTGTGAGTTCGAGGCCACCCTGGTCTACAGATGGAGTTGCAGGACAACCAGGTCTACACAGACAAACTCTGTCTTTGAAAAACCAAAAGAAAAAGAAAGGATTTTTTTTTCTCTCTCTCTCTTTCTAAAATGCATTTTTCCTCCTTCAGGACCAGCCATGAAATCTCAAGGACACTTTTACCCAATTCTCCTCTCTCCTGCTAGAATTCCTGATCTAAAGACAGTGACTAAAACCAGCGACGGTGAGTTCCTGGTCCTTCTAGTAAGATATTAACAATGTGACCCTTGCACTAACCTACACTTGTTCACTTGTTGAACACAGCAGAACATCCTCGTGCATCTATCTTTTATGTTTGGTTGACTAGTTGGCTGGTTGGTTTTGTTTTGCTTTGAAATGGGATTTCTCTGTGTAGCACTGTCCATCCTGGAACTCGCTCTGTAGACCAGGCTGGCCTCAAACTCAGATCCATCTCCCTCTGCCTCCCACGTGTTGGGATTAAAGGTGTGCATCTATCCTATCAGGCTCATCTCCGACTCAGTACTCTTTCTCTACAGTGAAGGAGTGAGTGTCTCCACTGCAAACCTCGCTACTAGAGCCTTATGGGGGAGAGAAGATGAGCTGTTTAAATGTGACCCCTGGCGACAGTGTGCTCACTGGCAGGATAAGTGCGTGGCACCCCAGAGACAACAAATGGACAGTGTCACTTTGGCAAGTGGACCTTTCTAATTTCCTTTCTCCATTGCCAAGAGCTGCATTGCCCAAAAGTCTTGTGCACACATGCTTATCCAGTGGCTGACAAGTGGATCCGGGGTTGGGGTTGGGGGAATGAATGGGTTAGTCATGAATTTGAAACAATGGACTTCAGCAGTAGCAATGATACCCTTAACTTGAGCGGCAGGGAAGATGTCACCACTAAAGCCTTAGTCAAGAAGGACTTGTAGGTCACTGTGTGTATAGGGGTCTGTGGTGGATGGACAGGGAGGGGCTGGTGACAGCCTGGTCATTGTCACCCAGGAGTTCCACCTTCTGGCTTCCGTCACCAGCCACAGGCAGGTTCCACTGAAAACAAATGCACCTGCTAATCCCTGCTCTAGACCCAGACATTTGCAAGTGAAGCAATCCCTTTTTGAGTTTTGCCAGCTTCTGCTTGGAAGAACCCAGGTAGTGTGCCTGATGTGGGCAGAGAGGAAATGGAAGCACATACAGATTGGGTCCAGATACTCAGTCTAAGCTTAGAGTTACAACAGGAGACTCCCTGGTACTCTTTGGCCAAGCACCGGCTAGCCTTCCTCCTTCCGACTTCTCTCTGACACCAAGTATATAGTCTTCAAATCTTAAATAAAACGAGTAATGAAAATAGGTTGCTCTGTAGTAGAGGGCCACCTTTCCCTAGCCGTCCTGTCTCTGAGCCCCTTATAGGTGTCCCCAAAAGGGCCCTTCAGGGCATAGTTCAAAATCCTCAACATAACCCAACCCTTCTTCTATAGATAAAAAACCTGAGGTGCAAAAAGAAAATGCACTCGCCCACAGGCATGAGGTTACAAGGTCACCCACTCGCAGTTCAGAAGCCCACTTGCCCAGGCCACTCGGCTGCTGCCAATGCAGTGGCTTTCCACGTCAACTGTCAGCCAAGGGAAAGCCCGGCTCTATGCCTTGTGCTGCTGCCTCTGGCTCACTTAAAGCTAAAGCATGAGTGCCCTCTAGTGGCCCAGAGTGTGGACACCACTGGGGTGAACTGGAACCAGATGTGCTCACAGGAGCACACCCTAGCAGTCCCATCTCTGTGACCACTTCACTTTTTTTTTTTTTTTTTTTTTAAGATTTATTTATTTATTATGTATACAGTGTTCTGCCTGCTTGTACTCCTGCAGACCAGAAGAGGGCATCAGATCACATTATAGATGGTTGTGAGCCTCCATGTGGTTGCTGGGAATTGAACTCAGAACCTCTGGAAGAGCAGTCGGTGCTCTTAACCACTGAGCCATCTCTCCAGCCCGACCGCTTCACTTTTTATGTAAAGGTTTCCTTAAACAGTGCGCTCATTCATATCATACCCACAGTCGGCTCAGGCCAGTTTTCTTTCAAAATCTTTACTATGAACCATCCCAGTGTCACTGCGTCTTGATCTGATGGGCCCGCAAGGCACAGAGTTTAAAACCCTGAGAATCAAAAGACAAGTTGAAGACCTTTCCAACTCCATCAGAATGCTAGTTAAGGTTGTGGCCAGTGACAGAATCAAATAAGAACAGTCAGGCGGTGACATGAGCAATGGAAACGGCGGAACAAAGGTCCAGATGGTCTGGTTGGGCTTGGTCGGAGTTTGAGCTCTTGTGGGGATGGAGCAAAAGACAGCTGGCATTCCGTGCCCCACCAGAGGGTTGAACTGTCCTTATTCCATCTGTGTCAAAGGCAGAAGCAGGGAGCAGGGTGCGGTGGCTCATGGATTCCTCCTGCCTGTAATCCCAAGAGTTGGAAGGAGGAGGAAGGAAGATGGGGCCTCAAGGCCAGAGACCGGCTCAAAAGCAAAAAGACAATCGAGGAAGTGATGAGCCACTCTGCTCTCTGTGTAAAGCCTACGACCTAGATAATAGCAGTAAGATGTTTATGTCTGGTTTCATCCCCAGGGTCTGCTCGGGGATGTCAAGTCGTTTGACAGGGAACAAGGCTAGCTCTGCTGGGCTCTTGCAAACATACAGCAGGGGGTTGGGGTTTGAGTGTTAGTTTGTTATTGGTAAGACTGGTTTGGTTTGGTGTCTTAAGAGGCACCATCTCCTTAGGTAGCCCAAAGCTAGCCTCACAATCATGCTCACCTTGCCTCGGCCTCCCAAGTGCTGAGGTTGCCGGCATGCACCACTGGATCAAGCTAAGGCCAGGGGCTTTGCAGAGGGTAAAGAGTAGGTGCCGATAGAAACTAAGGGGGTCAGGAATCAGCGGGCCACTGGTGGGGACTCTGAGATAGGACCAGATCTCATAAGAGCATTTTTTATGAGGTGCTGAGACAGGACAAGGACTCCAGGGTGGCATTCTGGAAAGCAGGGATGATTTAGCTACAATTTTCAGTTGAGGCTGGGAGGTAGTGGCGCATGTCTTTAATCCCAACACTCAGGAGGCAGAGAGGCAGGCGGATCGCTGTGAGTTCAAGGCCAGCCTGGTCTACAAAGGGACTCCAGGACAGCCAAGGCTACACAGAGAAGCCCTGTCTCAAAAAACCAAAAAGCAAAGCAAAACAAAAACAAAAAAACAAAGTTCAGCTGAGATTTTCTTGGCATCCAGATAATAAAGAGCTGCCAGTGTTCTCCATCCAAGAAGTTAGCTGAGGTTAGTAAAGCAGTGTGTGTGTTTGGGTGTGTGTGTGTGTGTGTGTGTGTGTGATGAGTGTGTGTTGGCAAAGACAGGGGAGGCACTGTGCCAAGAACATTTACTATTGCTATGTGGGATGGCGGAACACTCTGAAAGATGAAGTCACAAAGGAGGAATCAAAGCCCCACCTGAAACCCACTAAAAACACACTCGCGGCAGTGACTATCCAAGCCTGCAAGCGAGCTGGAAGCCAACCCTGGGTGCAAAGGTTTCATTATGCAAACTTGAGAGAGGTAAAAGATTTCTTTTAAAAGGTCAACTCCAGCTGTTTTGAGTGATCACATTTGTCCCTATATTGATGTGACCCCTCCCATCCCACTGAGGAGAAACACAAGAAGTTCTTACTCACATCCTGCCAGGGCTTGGGAGTTCAACTCCAACCGTTGTCAAACTGTTGGATCACTCTCTGGCCAGTTGGCAAGTAGCATGGTCTCAGTCCTCCTGGGTGCTCACCCCTTCCTGTGAGCTCCAAACTTCCCCCACCAACACCATCAACCAATGGGCAGCTTCCTTGGGATATGTTCGTTTTGATTGGCCAGTGTCGGTATTGGCCAGTATCAAAGTCGGTAAGTCTGCAGCTAAAGTGTTACTGATTCCTGTTTGGGTCATCTCGGCCTCAGTTCTCAAGTTGTTACACTTTGAAATGTTGTGTACCAGAATATACTAAAAGGTCACGCAAGTGGGGTCAGTTTACATGAAAGAGACATATACAGCCTATGGAGGTGGGTAAATAGGAACTTGGTTTGTTCATTACTTGTTTGGTGGCTCATATTTTTTGGCTAATATTCACCAAGAGCCACTCCTCTAGGGGAGTGTGGGAGTCTGTGGATGCTGGTATCAGATCAGATTCAAATGGGCATCACCATAAACCCTGTGCAAACCATAAGGCCACAGAGAACTCACCACCTGTTCTCACTGCTGTCCTTCACCTCTTAAGCATGCATAAAAACTCTTTACTTCCAAAAAATAATGACTGATTTTAGACCAATATCTCTGTGCCCAGGGCTGGGGAAATTGGGCCTGATATCCGGATCTTGCAAGAATAAAGACCTAAGTTTGATCCTCAGAATGCACATTTAAAAAAAAAAAAAAAAAAAAAAAAAAAAAAAACTGGGCAAGGTGGGACACGTTGTAATCGCAATATTAGGGAGATGAAGACAGGCAGACCCCTGGAGCACATGGGCCCAATCTACTTAACAGGCTCTAAGCTAGTGAGAGACTTTAACTCAAAAACAAAAAAAGGATTGACACCAAAGATTGTACACAGAGAGAGAGAGAAAGAGGGAGAAGAAGAAGAAGAAGAAGAGAGAGAGAGAGAGAGAGAGAGAGAGAGAGAGAGAGAGAGACCAAGTCCCAGGGATTGACTTAGCTGATGCTGATGCAAGGGCTCCTAATGACCTTCTGAGCACCTACGATGGGAAGCACCATCGCTGAGCAAATGTCAACTAAGACTCTGATGTGGTGACACCCGTTCTGCTCCCCCATCTCCCCTCCCACCCCCATGCCAATGAAAACAACCTATTTTTCCAGGACTGACCATCGGAGCGGGCTGCAGCCTGGCTCAGGTGAAAGACATCTTGGCTGAGAGCATCTCTGAGCTCCCAGAGGAGAAAACTAAGACCTACCGCGCTCTCCTGAAACACCTTCAGAGCCTGGCTGGGCAGCAGATCCGGAACATGGCGGTAGGTTTCCTGCTGTCAATCAGTGGGCACACACTTGTTTTTCCTTCTCCCTGGGATGTCAGGATAGGCACTGGCGGAGGCAGCATGCCGAAAGATCTCAATGAAATGGCAGGCCAATTAACAGATATTTTTAAATTAATAAATGATATTTAGTAAAAATGTTCTGCAAAATTCTAGATGAGATTCAACACAGTAGCTAAGTAGCAACTTGGGTCACAAAGGACATCATGGTTTTGCTAATTTTTTGACAAGCCTGTCCAAAACCAAAAACAAACAAACAAACAAACAAAGACTGATTTAATCTTAGGCTTAACAGAACTATAGTACCTACAGAAAGTTGGCCAACTTTTTACTTTATACTACTCAACCCAGAGCTGGAGAAGGGCTGTTCTAAGGAGGAAAGTGAGTGATGGTTGGTTTTCCATGCACACACTCTTGTCCCCTCTCCAACATCTGCTGTGCAGAGGGACAGAAATCCTCAGAGCCTCGAGAGTCAGCAGAAGACATCGCCTTTTCGAAAACTCTCAAGTCATTCCAGATGACGAGACTCACTAGAGCCTGTCAAGGAGAGGGTGACAGATGAGTTTGGGGGTAGAAGCACATCTAAAGGAGAAATGGGGTCAAAGAGAGAGTAAGAGCTGCCTTCCAACATTCATGGACCCCTGAGGACAGCTAGCTGGTCAAGACTCCTCTGGACCCTCTCAAGACCCTGAGAGGATCACGGGCACGTGTCTACAGAAGACCTGAGACACTAACCAAGATGTCACTCTCTCTTCTCAGTCCCTAGGTGGACATGTTATAAGTAGGCATTGCTACTCAGACCTGAATCCTATTCTCTCTGTGGGCAACGCCACCCTCAATCTGCTGTCAGAAGGTAAGCTTACACTCTGAGTGGCCCTGAGAGAGCCTTTGTATTTTGGGGTTTTTTTAATTCCATTTTTTGTTTTTTGTTTGTTTGGTTGGTTTTTGGTTTTCGGAGGTTTTGGGGTTTTGTTGGTTGTGGTGGTTTGTTGGGGTTTTTTTTTGTTTGGTTGGTTTGTTGTTGTTGTTGTTGTTGTTTGAGACAGGGTTTCTCTGTGTAGCCTTAACTGTCCTGGACTCACTTTGTAGACCAGGCTAGCCTCGAACTCACAACAATCCGCCTGCCTCTGCCTCCCAAGTGCTGGGATTAAAGGCACGTACCACCACCGCCAAGCTTAATTGCATTTTTAAATTTTCTTAAGGAATCGCATTAAGTATTAGCCTGGATCACTGACTCTCAGTTCACCATGGGAAGCTCCTGTCATGAGGAAGGTGCATGGTAGCAGCAGGCGGAGGTGCTTCCTGCTGGCAACACACACACACACACACACACACACACCATATGGTCATGTGTTAGTGCACATGTTCTCGCTTAAGCATGGATGATGTGCAAAGGCCAACATGAGAGTAGGTTTCAGGGTCCTGGACCGATGACTTAGAGCTTAAGAACACACATTGCTCTTGCAGAAGGCCAGAGTTCAGTCCCTGGCACCCACCTCAGGTGGCTCACAGCTGCCTACGGCTCTGGTTCCTAGGGGGCTCAACATCTCTAGCTTCTTTGGGCACCAGCATTCATGGCATCTATTCACAGAGATGTACAATTATATGTTATATGTAATTTTAAAAAAATAAACACAGTTTTAAAAGAAAAGAGAATGCGGCTCAGCAGCTAAGAGCATGTTCTGCTGTTGCGGGGGGGGCCCAAGTTTATCCCCAGCCCCCTTGTCGGGCAGGTCACACCCACCTGCAACTCCAACTCCAGGGGATCTGATGCCTCAGCCTCCATGGGCACACACATTTGCATGCACATAACCTTAGAGAGATACCTGTGCAGAACTAGAAATAACAAAAATAGATTTAAAAAAAAGAGAGAGAGAGAAAACTGGGCTTAGGGGCCCCCATCTTTAATCCCAGTACTCAGAAGGCAGAGGTAAGAGGATCTCTGTGAGTTTGAGTCTGGTCAACAGAGTGAGTTCCAGGACAAAAAGGACTACTTAAAGAGACCCTGTCTCAAAAAGGAGGGTGGGGACCGGGTGCTGAGGGTGCCTTCCTATAGCCTAAGGGAGCAAGGCTCCCACCTTCCTCCTTCAATCTACATCCAATATGACACACACACACACACACACACATACACACTCACACTCTTCCTCCAAGCACACACAGAAAGACAACCCCACCCCCACCCCAGCTCCTATGGGTCGGAGCAAGCAGTAACTGTTTTAACTGCTAACTGAATGGAGCAATTCCTTAAGGCGGCTCCCTGCTAATCCACCTCCCCTGTTCTGTGGAGCCCTCCCTCTGTGCACTCACAATGCTTTGGTCTGTTCCACAAGCTCTAACCCCCCCCCCTTGACAAGAGGCTAAACACGTGCCAGGCTGTGCTGGACACTTTACACACTTCATCCTTAGCTGTGCAGCCGCCGGCCCATGCTACATGTCCAGAAAGTGATGGGACTCGGCTTAGCTGGTTCGTGATGCGAAAGCTGAAAGTGGGTGGTTATCAACAACAGCGTCCCCCCCCCCATGGCTTTGTAAACTAGAAACGCCAAGGTCACATGATATAATGTAGTGACAACCTCCTTATTGCATCAACTGTCTGAGGGCAGAAAAGGAAGAGCGAGAGGAAGCCAACGTCACCCTTTTGTATTAGCATCCGTCCCACCCCTGAAGGCAGAGTCCTGTCACCCCCCTCAGGCCAGGGCCTTGAACATGTTAGGTAAAGTGTTTACTATTGTTACAATGGCTATTAAATTCCATGAACTAAGCCAGGTGGTGGGGCACAAGCCTTTAATCCCAGCACTTGGGAGGCAGAGGCAGGTGGATTGATGTGAGTTCAAGGCCAGCCTGGTCTACAAAGGGAGTCCAGGACAGCCAAGGCAACACAGAGAGACCTTGTCTCGAAAAAAAAAAAAAAAAAAGATGTATTTATTTATTATTATGTATACAGTGTTCCGCCTGCATGCACACCCACAGGCCGGAGGAGGGCATCTCATCATATTGTAGATGCTTGTGAGCCGCCATGTGGTTGCTGGTAATTGAACTTAGGACCTTTGGAAGAGCAGGAGCCATCTTAACCACTGAGCCATCTCTCCAACCCAATAAGGGTTTTTAAAATCAATGTAATGTATCGTGTGTGTGTGTGTATGTGTGTGTGTGTGTGTGTGTGTGTGTGTGTGTCTGTGTCCGTGGGTGTCTGTGTGTGATGCATGTCACGGTGCACAAGTGGACAACTTACCAGAGTCAGTTCTCACCTTCCACCAGAGGGAGCCCTAGGGATTGAACTCAGGTCATCAGGCTTGGCTGCAAGTACTTTTCCCACTAGGCCATCTTCCTGATCCTAGTTTCTGAAGGAGACTAGCCCTCAAACCTTAGCCAATGCGAACCTCTGTCAGTCTTCTTCTGTTCACCATCACCCCAGACCATCCTGTCCTGTCTCCACAGCTTCCGGCTCTAAAGCGCCCCTCCCCTTTCTGCACTGAATACCTGCCTTCAGGTCAGGACTTCTGCCCTCCCTCTGCCCCTCCCACTCCCCACAGCTACCTCAGGCACAAGGATACAGAGGAAGCAGCCACAGCCTCTGCCCCAGTGAACTTCCACGCTCCTCCCTGAGGTGTTTAATGCTGTCACTCACTGCTTGCAGTTCAGAGGTGATGAGGAGAGTCTCTGGGGGGGGGCGGGGGAGGGCTGAGAAAAAGTGCTGAGGCCCTACTCCCTGGTTGGTTTGGCATGAAG
Organism: Acomys percivali; assembly: GCA_907169655.1. Classification (NCBI taxonomy): domain Eukaryota; kingdom Metazoa; phylum Chordata; class Mammalia; order Rodentia; family Muridae; genus Acomys; species Acomys percivali. The sequence goes on along the minus strand of OU015743.1, from coordinate 47,408,065 downwards.
CCTATCGGGAGGGAGGGCACAGAAAGTTAAGCATGCTGACAGAGCCTGGCTTTTCCCTGAGGACACCAGGCCTATAGTTTGGGATGACCCCAGTTTATCCCATAAAATAGTCAAGAAGCCAAAACTCTGGGGTTATCTGGATGGTGAGGTCTCTGCCCGATGCCTTCTGCTATCATGGTGATAACAACGTTCTACTAGGTGTTTGTGATCACCATCTCTGCTTGCCCAACGCTGCCAAAGCTAGCACAGAGCTCCCTCACTCCAGAGGAGGCAGGGTCTCAGCTCACAGACTCCGCAGCAAGGCAGGTGGACAGTGCTCAGCAGGGACTCCTTTTGGGTTTCCTACCCGGTTACGACTATATCAGCATTCAAACCAGCACAGCTCCAATAGTCCCAGGAATAGAACTTATATCCTCTCTGGGCTGTATGTAGCTTGACCTCTACGGGGCACATCCAGTACCAGTGGCTCCCAATTTTCCTAATGCTGTAACTCTTGAATACAGTCCCTCAGGTTGTGGTGACCCCCCCCCCAACCATTTTCATTGCTACTTCCTAACTGTAATTTTGCTACTGTTCTAAATAGTCATGTAAATATCTGTGTTTTCTGATGGTCTTACATGACCCCCTATGAAAGGGTCATTTGACCCCACAGGTTGAGAACTGCTATCCTATACCCTGAAAGGTACAAACCATATTTTAAAGCCAGAAGCTAGTGCTCTGCTCCCAGGAGGTGATAGCTGAGCCCAAGGGAGATTTGATACGCTGTTTATTTTAAAGGTGGATCTGTATCAGGAGTACAAAACCACAGCAAGTGTGAAAGCAGATCAGAACCCTCCTAGCAGCGAAGGTAAAGCCAGTGTTGGCTCCACCGCAGTCTTGACCCTCAGTCTATGGTTCATTTAGTTAGCCAGCCTCCGCTGAAGGATGAAACCCACAGGTATGGGAGCCATGAAGTGAGTGTTAACAGAACAAATGCCATGTAAAGTAGGAGTGAGGACGCTATGACAGTGTCACAGACTCAGACCTCTGCATCAGTCACTCTGAGCAGAGGACGTAAACCTTCTCTAGCAGCCAACCTCCGAAAGTACAGATCGGGCTTGCTTTTTTCACGCCTGTACAGAAATGCCATTTCCCTCCACAGAAGGCCTGCGGCAGATTCCCCTCAATGGACACTTTCTGGCTGGGTTAGTGAGCGCAGACCTGAAACCAGAGGAGATTTTGGAATCTGTGTGCATCCCTCACTCCCAAAAGGTAAGCAACTGGCTGGTTGCTTTGCGGCTCTTTCTCCCTGTGGGTCCATCATGACGTCATCGCTGGCCTTTGCAGACGGGAGGGACGGAAGTAACTGTGCCCCCAAAGCTGTTCCTTGACCCACTGCGAACTGGCTCAGCAATGAGGTCCTGGGACCGCCCTGAGAAAGTAGCTCCAGGATGTGGGTTCTGGATGTTGGTACAGCTGTCGGGTGTGGCCTGAGGCAGGCCTGTGGTCACACGCCCAAGCCTCCTTGTTTCCACGGGGGAAGGCTCTCCAGTTGCTAATGGGGCTTCTCTACCTGGCACACAGGAAGTTGGAATCCTAGACTTGGCTTTCCCACCCCGGAATTTCTGCCAACCCCTACAGCTCAGAGGAACACAAGGCCTCCAGATGTTCCCTGGCCCAGGATACTGGGGCTTGATGTGGCCACCCAGCTAGCCATGGAGGAGGCCTTCTGCCCTCTCTGATCCTTAAGCCTCTCCCCAAAGCTGTGCTTGACTCCAAGAAAAGTGCCAATACCACGTGCACACACACGCGTGCACACACACACAGCAGAGGCAGGTCATAATGAAGTTTTAAGTTACGTTTCAGCCATGGAGTGATCTTTATTAGTCCTTTTTGGACAACAGAAACTGTGACATGTATTCCCACCCAAAAGTGCCTGTGTTTCTATACAAAGGTAGCAGATAGAAAAATGGTGCATGACTGGGCTAGAGAGACGGCTCAGCGGCTGAGAGCACTTGTTGCTCTTGCAGAAGACCTGGGTTCAATTCCTAGGACCCACGTGGCAGCCCACAACCATCCATCACTCCAGTTCCAGGGGGTCTGGTGCCCTCTTGTGGCCTTCATGGGCACCTGACACACACATCAGGCACAGACATCCGTGTGGCAAACCACCTGTGCACATAAAAACAAATGAACAGGTAATAAAGAAATCAGTATTCTGCCAAAAAGAAAAGAGTACAATCAAGTATGAGGAGCTTTGAGGCAATGCAAAGGGGGAGACAGGAAGTGAGGAGAGCCTCTGGGGCAGACACCACCTCTGCTGCTCCTGACCCAGCAGCCCCTGCCTCGTCCACTGTTGGAACATTCCAGTCCACTCTTGCCAAATGGCAAAGTGGTTGTTTCTACAAACCAGGAAACGGAGGAGAGTTTTTTGTTTTGTTTTTTTAACTGAAAAGCGCCTGACTTCAGAAGTCTCCCCATCCCCATGGAGACAAAGTAACCCAGTGACTGGAGAGGGTGATGGCAAGAAACAGCACTAACAGGGTCTCCCAGGGGGAGGTTCCCCAGCATCCTCCACAGAGCTCTGCTGACCTCCAGGAGATAGTGACTCTTAGACGTATCAGCGGCCTCCAGGATCAGCTTTTAGAAGGACGCCAGTATCACTTGGAGACAGCGAGGTGGCTCAGCAGTTACACATACTTGCTGCCCCTCCAGAGAGTCTTTAGTTCAGTTCCCAGCACGCACGAGTCAGCTCACAACCATCTGTAACTCCAGGTCTGGCCCCTCCCCCCCTTCTGCCTTCCAAGGGCACATGCATATTATGCAAACACTCATACCCATAAGTAAAAATAAATCTTTTTTCAATTGCTTAGATTTATTTATTTTATGTGTGTGTGTGTGTGTGTGTGTGTGTGTGTGTGTGTTGCCTGCATTTCTGTACTTTCGCCATGTGTGTGGGTCTGATGCCCAAAGAGGTTAGAAGAGGGTGTCAGGTCCCCTGGAATTGGAGTTACAGATGGTTGTGAGCTATTGTGTGGGTTCTAGGAACCAAACCTGGGTCCTCCGCAAGAGCAACAATTAAGTGCTCTGAATTGCTGAGCCTTCTCTCCAGCCAGAACAATTTTGGTTTTTTTGTTTTTTTTTTTAAAGGGGGGGAGGGGCGGGGGAAGGTTAGCTGGAGACATGGCTCAGTGGTTAAGAGTGCTTAGTGAGGCCGGGCACGGTGGCGCATGCCTTTAATCCCAGCACTCGGAGGCAGAGGCAGGCGGATCTCTGTGAGTTCAAGGCCAGCCTGGTCTACAAAGGGAGTCCAGGACAGTCAAGGCTACACAGAGAAACCCTGTCTCAGGGAAAAAAAAAAAAAAAAAAAAGAGTGCTCAGTGAACTTGCAGAAGACATGGGTTCTGTTCCCCGCTCCCTGCACGGAGGCGTACAACTGTCTGTAACTCCAAGTCCAAGGAATCACATGCCCTTTTCTAGCCTCTGAGGGCTCCTAGACACACGTGGTGCACACAGGCTCATATACATAGATAAAAACATAAGTAAACAAAGGTATTTAAAGGAGGACCCCATTCTCACTCTCAGCAAGATGGCAGCCAAAGTGTCACTCAATTAGACCACTGTCCCCTGTCCCGTTACATAAATCGAAGTGATCAAGTCGAGGCACCAAGAGAGAGGCCAAGCATTTCATTCTCAGACAACCCCCCGAGTGGTTTCTGCCTCCACAGGGGGAGTTCGTGTCCGCCTTCCGGCAGGCCCAGTGCCATCAGAACGCTCTGCCTGATGTGAATGCTGGCATGAGAGTCCGCTTCAAAGAAGGCACTGACACCGTTGAGGACCTGAGCATTGCCTACGGAGGCGTGGGGCCCACCACCCTCAGTGCAGAGGGATCCTGCCAGCGCCTCCTCGGCAGGTAAGCGACGAACACTGTGCGTTAAAGGGAACCTTGCCAATGTGGAAAACAAACTGGCCCTGACAACTGTCGATAAAGCCCTCAAATAATGGAAACTCAGACTTAAAAAAAAAAAACACAGCTTGTTCCTTCTTTGATTTTGCTGAATTAATTCCACATTACTTGGCTTCAATTAAGCCACTTTTTGGACACAACAAAAATGCCCTAAGTCTGAGTTCAGGCAGCAGGTGATGTTTTCTAGTCCAATGCCCTCTTCCCCTGCAAATGAACTCTCTGCAGGGCCCTCTCCACCTGGAGCTCCTACCACGGAGTGCATTCTATCTCATTCCTGGGTAAAGGACATCCAAGCCTGAGTTCTGTTCTGCTCTAGAATATTCTGGAATGGTTCTAGAATCCCCTGACTCTAAAAACATGATTGGTTTATGCTTCAAGCATAATGGAGAAGGCCCGTTCTCACCCATGGTTCTTGTGCCGCTTGGAGTGAGGCCCAGGCTTTGATTTTTCCAGAGACCCTTGCTAATGTGATTTCTAGAGAAACTCTGGGAGTCTCTAAAATGGCAGTCCCAGTGTAATCAGACCTCCTTTGGTTTTTTTGGTTGGTTGGTTGGTTTTGTTTTGTTTTGTTTTGTTTACCTGATAGGGTTTCTCTGTGTAGCCTTGGCTGTCCCAGACTTGCTCTGTAGACCAGGCTGGCCTCGAACTCACAGTGATCCGCCTGCCTCTGCCTCCCAGAGTGCTGGGATTAAAGGTGTGCACCACCACCGCCAGGCTCAGACCTCCTTTAATTGGTTCTTCTTGCCTCGCACTGTGCCAGGCGCTGGAACGCGCTCATGCTGGACGAGGCGTGCAGGCTGCTCCTGGATGAAGTCTCCCTCCCCGGCTCAGCCCTGGGGGGCAAAGTGGAATTCAGGAGGACTCTGATCGTCAGCTTCTTCTTCAAGTTCTACCTGGAGGTTCTGCAGGAACTGAGGGCCGAAGTAAAGCCATCCGCTGTAAGAACGCTGGCCCATCAGGATAGCTGCTCTCGCGCATGCTCCTGTTCTCACGGCTCCTGGGAGGCTGGGGCAGGGAGACTACACTGAGCTCAAGAAAGACCTGCCTTAGCTACAGAGTGAAACCTGTCTCCAAATAAGTAGTAAACACCATCAGCGTCATCAGAACTTGCACGGTTGCTCCTAAGAGCTTTGAGGCTCTGTTCCATACCTTCTGTCTGGCTTCTGGTGGCTTGCTGGTGACCTTCAGGATTAATTTACCTTGAAAGTGTCACTCTGCTGTGGCTTTCACATGACGCTGCCCCTGTGTGCATGTCTATGTCCAAATGTCTCCTTCTAAGAGGACATCAGCCACTGCATCAGCCGATTCTAATTCGTTACCACAGCGGTCAGCATCCCGCCTTGCTCTGCTGGCTAGGTCCCGCTGCGTTTCTAGAGGTTAGGGCTTCAGCACGGTGATTTAGGAGAACGAAATCGGAGCCATAACACTGGCTTCTATCAGCTCCTTGCTGCCATAAGTACCTAGCTTTCCCACTGTTTTTGTCAGTTGTCCTGGGGGGAGCCTGTTACCATTGTCCGTCCTCTGTTCTGGGTCAGCCTTTGTCAGTCCCTAGGCAGTGTTTGTCCTGGGATTCAAGCCTGAAGGGCTGCCAAACAACTTTCAGCTTTCAGGTGTTTCTTGTGACCCAGAACAGAAATGCTACAGGGTCTCTGGCTCTCTCTGTGATTTTGTTTTGTTTTGTTTTGTTTTTTAAGGTTTATTTATTATTATGTATAGTGCTCTGCCTGCATGTACACGGGCTCACCAGAAGAGGGAGCCAGATCTCATTATAGATGGCTGTGAGCCACCATGTGGTTGGTTGCTGGGGATTGAACTCAAGACCTTCGGAAGAGGAGCCAATGTTCTTAACCTCTGAGCCATCTCTCCAGCCCCTACTCTTGTGTTTTTTTCTTTCTTTTAAAATAAGTGTTATTGAGGCATAATTTACAGTAAAACAAGAGACAAATAAATATATAATAAAACCAACCTGTTTAAGCTTAGTGGAGCCATCCCCTGAAACTAAATGTAACACATTTTCATCCCCCCCAAAGAATCCCCACGCCCCCTTTGTGCCATCATCCCCACCCCGTTCAGGCAAACGCTGATGGCATAGTGTGGCACTAAAGCTTCATTTTGCTTAGTCTAGAATTTTGTAATCAATATGAGTTGTGAGGTTTTTTTACGTTTCAAAAAGACTAAGACCAATATGTATACTAATCAAAACAGCCCTAGAGTTTCGGATTGCAAATGTCTGGAATACATTGAGCAAATTATTTACTCTCCCGCTTGTTCTGTCTCCCTCTCTCAACCTCTCCCAACCATGATCTCAATGGCTCACCCTTCCCTGCCCTGTTTTACACACACACACACACACACACACACACACACACACACACACACACA
>OU015743.1:47376539-47387181 GCA_907169655.1 Acomys percivali | reverse complement strand
TGTGTGTGTGTGTGTGTGTGTGTGTGTGTGTGTGTGTGTGTGTGTGTTGTTTGGAGAAGTCATGGTAACAGAATAGGAGAAAATCCCTATGATTTGGCTTGTCAAGGGCAGAGTAAGAAATAGAACCTGGAGCTTTTTTTTCTTTTTTTTTTAATTTGTTTTATTTCACATGCACTAGTGTTTTGCCTGCATGTAAGTCTTTACGAGGATGTCAGATCCCATAGAACTGGAGTTGCAGACAGCTGTGATTTGCCATGTGGGTGCTGGGAATTGAACCTGGGTCCTCTGGAAGAGCTACAAGCACTCTTAACCATTGGCCCATCTCCAAAGCCCCATTGTCAGTACCTGGAACTTTTAACTTTAGGAACTATAGTCTCCAGAACAGGTCCTCTCGATTGCCACAAGGTAAATGCTGGGTTCTCTGGTGGGTACTAGTGCAGATGGGAGTTCACATCCCACTTCATTTAAAACACTCCGTGATGGCCGCCTCCAAGCAGCGCGCACCCCAGCCACGGTTCTCCACTTGCCCTTCACAGGAGAGATCCACGTTGGAGGTCAAGAACATTTCTACATGGAGACACAGAGAGTGCTCGTTATTCCAAAGACAGAAGACAAGGAACTGGACATGTATGTGTCCTCACAGGATCCAGCCCATGTGCAGGTGAGGTCCAGCAAGAGTCCACCACCAGCTCCTAACTCCATCGTGGTGGTCAGTCTCCACGTCGCAGGTGGGAGCCACCTTTGTAGCAGAAACTTCAAATCTAGCTGTTGGAGATCTGTAATGCGGCTAAGCCCCAGAACTGTTTCAATTTTTTAAAAATAATTTATTCATTTTTATTTTATGTGCATTATATGTCTGTGGGTGTCAGATTTTAGAGTTACAGACAGCTGTGAGCTGCCATGTGGGTGCTGGGAATTGAACCCGAGTCCTCCGAAAGAACAGTCAGTGCTTCCAACCACTGAGCCATCTCTCCAGCCCTCAATTTTTTTAAAGATTTATTTATTTATGTATACAGTGTTTTGCCTACATGTACACTTGCACACCAGAAGAGGGCACCCGATCTCTCTACAGATGGTTGCGAGCCACCATGTGATTTCTGGGAATTGAACTCAGGACCTCTGGAAGAGCAGCCAATGTTCTTAACCTCTGAGCCATCTCTCCAGCCCCTGTTTCAATTTTTTCCCTGTTCTTATCAACAATAAAAGGACAATCCTGATCACCTTCTTTTTTAATATATTTTTCTTAATCTTTGAGAATTTCATGAGTATATACAAACCATTTTGATCATATGGTCCCCACTACTCCTCCCCAATTTAGCCCAGACCTCCAATATATCCCCTCATAAGTTCATGCCTTTTGTTTGTTTGTTTTTGTTTTTCCAGACAGGATTTCTCTGTGTAGCCTTGGCTGTCCTGGAATTGCTTTGTAGACCAGGCTGCCCTCGAACTCACAGAGATCCGCCTGCCTTTTTTCCCTGAGTGCTGGGATTACAGACGTGTGTCACTGGGCCTGGCAAAGACATAACTCTTATTGAAAAGGAGTCTCGTGTATTCCAGGATATTCTTGAATTCCCTAAGTAGCCAAGGTTGAGCTTGAACTTCTGAACACCCTGCCTCTACATTCCGAGTGTTCGAATTACAGACATTCGCTCTCGCACAGGATTCATGCAGTACTAAGTATCAAACCTATGTCATCATGCTCATTAGGCAAGTACATCCCCAGTCCTAGTGTGATCACCTTAAATTAAAACACTGTTTATTATTGGGAGGGGGATGACACATACCCTCTATCTCAGCCCTTGGGAGGAAGAGGCAGGTGGATCTCCGTAAGTTTGAGGCCAGCCTGGTCTACATAGAAAATTCCAGGACTGCCAGGGCTACACAAAGACCCTGTCTCAGAAAACAAAAACAAACAAAACACTTTATTTGTAGCAGGCTTAGTTTAACTCTGTGACTGGATGGCCTCACTAAATTTTTCCTATACTCTATATTTTTTTTCTCTCTCTAAAATAATCATTATAGATGATTTTTAGAGTCAAGAGGTCATTTTAGATCACAATACTTCCCCAGACAGAAAATGCACTAGGTTTAGGTCATAAACACATCACCTTCGGAGGCAGAGGCAGGTGGATCGCTGTGAGTTCGAGGCCAGCCTGGTCTACAAAGTGAGCCCAGGACAGCCAAGGCTACACAGAGAAACCTTGTCTCAAAAAACAAAAAACAAAACAACAACAAACACACACACACACATCACCCTCATTAGTAGGATGTCAGGCATCTACTGCCTTTCACTGGTTTGTGTCATTAGGCACAGACATTTGACCAGGAGAACAGCTTCTAATAATAACCCATGACTGGATAGTTTGGAGGAAGATTAACAATGTTTCAAAGTGGCCCAGAGACTGGGAGTGGTGTTTTATCAGGTCTTTAATCTCAGAGTTCAGGAGACAGAGGCAGGCAGATCTCTCTATGAGTTCCAGTCCAGCTTGGTCTACATAGTGAGTTTCAGGACAGCCAGGGCTACATAGTGAGATCCTGTCTCAAAAACAAATAAACAAAAATGGACCACAGACTCCAATACAAGCTGAGACTGTCTCCACTCTCTTCTGGGGATAGATGGGTGTGAACTTGGCTACACTGTTACACTTCAGGAAACAAAATCCTTCATTTTACTCTTCTTAAACCTCAATGTCTCTTACAGAAAACAGTGTCCTCGACCTTGAATGTCCCCATCAGCAGGATCACCTGCCATGTGAAACGAGTGGGCGGAGGCTTTGGAGGAAAGGTGGGGAGACCAGCAGTGTTCGGGGCCATTGCTGCTGTGGGTGCTGTCAAGTAAGTCTGCCTTAGGAGTCACCAGTGTGGGAGAGGCCGAGCCGGGAGGACAGCAGGAGCCTAACAAGTCAACTCTGGCTGCAGCCAGAGCCACCTGTTGGTCCCTGGGCAAGCCAGGCCTGTCTGTTTCTTTATAAAACATGGATGACTCACACCTGCCCTACTACCCTTTCAGGTTTTGCAAAAGTCAGCTGGACATGTGGCTTTGATGAAGGTAACAGGCTTTAAGGAAATAGGTGGGGCAGTTGGCTGGCTGCTCCAGAGCAGAGGGAGCCGCATCCCTGAGCTTCAGAGATGAAGCCTGTAGATGTGGGCAAGGCTCAAGTTCATCATTTCCCCGACTCTCTCGCTCCCTCCAGCCCAGAGCAAGGTGGAATGAGGAAAGAAAAGCTCCTCACCCTCCACCGGCTCCAAGTGCTGTCTTGGTGGACGGGTGGTCTCTGGGTTGATCTCAAGGGAAGGCGAATCTCTTTGCTGTCCATGCTCCGCGCTCCAGCCTAGCTGGCGCATGGCCTTTGTTCACTGTCTCTAAGCTGCTCTGTTGTCAGCATTGGAGAACAGAGAGGAGGAGGAGCAGGAGGGAGGAAGAAGGGGAGTAGGAGGAACGGGGAAGAAGAGGAGGAGGAGCAAGGGGAGGAGGAGGAGCAGGAGGGGAGGAGGAGGGGAGGAAGAGGAGCAAGGGGAGGAGGAGGAGCAGAAGGGGAGGAGGAGGGGAGGAAGAGGAGCAAGGGGAGGAGGAGGAGCAGGAGGGGGAAGAAGGGGAGAAGGGGGAAGGAGGAGCAGGAGGGGAAGAAGGGGAGAAGGGGGAAGGAGGAGCAGGAGAGGGAAGGAGGAGAAAAGGAGATGCTGCTTAATATTTTGTCTGAGTTCCAATCATTCTGCAAAGCCCCAGTGTCCTGCTTTCTTTGACAGCCTCTGTATAACTCAGAGAGAAGTCCTGAGCACAGACATGTGTGTTGTCAACCCCAGCACGGAGCAGGAGACAGGCAGGGCTGGAATCTCATCTCCACTTAGCTGTCACTCACAGCAGACCTTCTGCCTTCTGCCTTGAGCATGGCCACACACAGTTGTCAATCAGAGCATTTAAATCCCGAGGCCTAGGCTAGCCACTACAAGCTCTGACATCAGTGTATTCCAAAACTTGTCCTGTGACCCTATTGTGCAGCCCAGTGTGGAGTCAGTGCCTCACTATCTATCCTGCCTTAGCAAACAACAGTCACATGTTAAGTGACCTGAGAGTGGCATTCCAGATGCCCTGAGGTCATAGAAATTCCTGTCTGGAGGAGGGGGCTGGAGAGATGGCTCAGAGGTTAAGAGCACTGCCTGCTCTTCCAAAGGTCCTGAGTTCAGTTCCCAGCAACCACATGGTGGCTCACAACCATCTATAATGTGATTTGATGCCCTCTTCTGGCCTGAAGGTGTATATGAAGGCAGAACATTGTATACATAATAATATATAAATAAAGCTTAAAAAATTATTAAAGAAAGAAAGAAAAAGAAAAGAAATTCCTGCCTCAAAAACTTTTTTTTTGGGGGGGGGGGGTTGGTTTGGTTTTGGTTTTGGTTTTGGTTTTTTTTTTCCCCCGAGATAGGGTTTCCCTGTGTAGCCTTGGCTGTCCTGGAACTCATTCTATGGACCAGGCTGGCCTGATCCTCCTACCTTTCCCTCCCAAAAGCTTGGACTAAAGGTATGTGCCACCACCACCCAGCTTTTTTTTTTTTTTTAAAGAAAGAAATTCCACCTTCCTGTCCAAATCCCAGACCTTTTGAATCAGAATTAACAGGGGTGAGCCTTGACATTGTACATTTAACTGGTATTTTTCTATTGATGTTAGCATTGCAGTTATCCATTCACACTCTCCCCTTTATAACCAGTAGTAGAAATATGCAAAATGGCTGGATCAGGGGGGTGAGATCAGACTTGACGTCCTAGGGACAGAACTCAGCTGGCACGTGGCAGTCCCTTCAGACATACCTGCAAATACTGACTTGCAGGGCACAGAGACAGGGGTAACTTAGGCAACAACAGACCTCACGCCTAGATTGTGTGCAGACTAACAGGTGTGCGTGTCGGACAGAGGTACGGAGGGCTGAGTGCGTGGTGCAGATGAGGGGGAGGGCGAACGAAGGGTGGATGGGGTTTACGTGGTGTAAATGGGTGTGGGTTAATAGTAAAATAAGGAGTTGACTAGGTGACTATAAGAGCAGCTGACTGAATAGATGAGTGGGTGGACAGACGGATGAACAGAGATCTAAATCTGTATTCTGCAGAACCGGCCGTCCCATTCGTCTCGTTCTGGATCGGGAAGACGATATGTTAATAACTGGGGGCAGGCACCCGTTATTTGGAAAATATAAAGTGAGTACTACAAGTGAAATTATTTATTTTTTTTAAAAAAACTCGTTTTGCTGGAGGAGCTTCGTCCCCTTCTTTTCTTTTTTTCTTTTTTCTTTTTTTCTGGTTTTTCGAGACAGGGTTTCTCTGTATAGCCTTGACTGTCCTGTCTCACTTTGTAGACCAGGCTGGCCTCAAACTCACAACCATCCGCCTGCCTCTGCCTCCCAAGTGCTTGGATTAAAGGCATGTGCCACCACCTCCCAGCAAAAACAAAATTTTAAATAATGACTTAAAGGCCCTGTCTGAGGGACTGGGGCTATGGTTCAGTGGATAAAACATTTACCATGCAAGCCTGAAGGTTGTAGATAGTAAGTACCTCCAGGGCCACATAAAAGCTGAGAGGAGGCAGCTGCCTGCCTGTAGCCCCAGCGCTAGGAGAAGACGGTGGATACCCGAGGCAAATTGCCAAGATAGACTGCCAAATCTGTGAGGCCTGGGGCTGTCAATACACTCTGCCTCAGTAAGTAAACCAAAGTGCAGTCAAGCAAGCTTTCGGACACTATCCTTTGGCGCCACACACATGTGCACTCATACACATGAGAACACACATACTTGTGCAACAAAGAAAAAAGCACTGTTAAAAGGAATAAGGACTTATATATATGTTTTTAGTGATTTGTCAAAGAAAAAGAAAGAAGACACCCAAACTTTATGACTATAAGAATAACACTTTGTAAGAGAGATGTGTAGAAACAATTTGACCATTTACACTGCAAAATAATTTTTAACTCAGATCCACTAATTGGCGAACTTAAATTCTTCAAATCACACTCACTCCATTTTTCTTCATCTGTAGTAGAAACACTATTAAGAAATTGTTACTTGGGGACTGGATTTATTTATATAATAAATAAATCTTGAAATTTTATTTAAAAAAAAGAAAGAAAAATTGTTGCTGGCATCTAGTAAATGATACAGCTTGAAATTTTATTTTATTTTTTTTAAAGAATTGTTTATTTATTATTATGTATACAGTGCTCTGCCTGCATGTACACTTCAGAAGAGGGCATCAGATCACATTATAGATGGTTGCGAGCTACCATGTGGTTGCTGGGAATTGAACTCAGGACCTCTGGAGGAGCAGTCAGTACTCTTAACCTCTGAGCCATCTCTCCATCCCGGAAAATTTATTTTAAAAAAGGAAAGAAAGAAACAATTGTTGCTGGCATCTAGTAGATGATACAATTTTTCAAATTTGTGATGGAGTCCTTAGGCCTGTTCTGTTGTGATATAAGGTTACAAAACATGCTTTCTTTAGGAATTACTTGACCATGTACCACTGCCTTAGACTGCTACATCATCCTATTACCTATATTGCTATTTATAAAGCACCTTGGCCACCCAGTAAGACAAGTCCTTCTCATAAATTCTCCAACCTCTGTTCCCGAGGCTCTCCCAAACCAAGGGATGCTATGGCTATGACTCATTGCCATGCACTCTGGGATCCCAAAGATTTCCCCACAAGGAGAAAACCACAAACTAAATTAGAAATAAAGCCAGCATGGAATGGCTGAGAATAAAAAGGGTGGGGTGAGAGTGGCGATTACATTCCAGGAGAGAGACGAGCGAGAGCGTGGGGATTCCATGCTAAGTGCAGAGGCCCTGAAAAGGAAGGGCTCAGCAACACTTGGGTCAAGGAAGGTCACGAGGCCACAGCAGGCGAGGTGCCACCTGAGAACAAGCTGGGGGCAAAGTCTGGGGGACTGAGGGGTGACTCACACTTGGCAGGTACATTTTTTTTTTTTTAAGATTTATTTATTTTATATTTATGAGTACACTGTCTTTATGCACACCAGAAGAGGGCATTGTATTACAGGTGGTTGTGAGCCACCATGTGGTTGCTGGGAATTGAACTCAGGACCTTCAGAAGAGCAGTCAGTGCTCTTAACCACTGAGCCATCTCTCCAGCCCATTTTAAATGAATCAGTAACATGCCCGTCATTTGGTGGCAGGTAGGATTCATGAACAGTGGACGAATCAAAGCCCTGGACATCGGATGCTACATCAATGGAGGATGCACCTTGGATGACTCGGAGTTGGTACGTGTGGCAGAAAAACCAACTGTGCCCTTGAGACTAGATAAGATGCAAAGTGTCTCAATGAGTCTTTATGGAAAGGTATGCAGTGGTGTCTAATACATGTGGATATCTCCTTTTACTTTAGGTAACAGAATTTCTTGTACTAAAGCTGGAAAACGCATATAAAATCCGCAACCTCAGACTCCGAGGTCGTGCGTGCATGACAAATTTACCATCCAATACAGCCTTCCGTGGCTTTGGCTTCCCACAAGGAGCCCTGGTGACCGAATCTTGCATCACAGCTGTGGCAGCCAAATGTGGGCTTCCGCCAGAAAAGGTAAGGTGATAATTGGGGTCGGAACCAAGGCTGGTAAGGAATCTGGGGTGGAAGGAATTGTGAGTGGCCCCAGGAAACACTAAAAGACAGAATTTGAGATAAGAGCTTCGTTTTTTTTTCATGACTGTGCTGTGAACATGCCATCAGTTTAGCCACTCCATTATTGGCACGTATTCAGGTTGTTTGTTACCCAGTTTAGGCTGTTAAAATGGTGCTGGGGCTGGAGAGAAGGCATGGTGGTTAAAAACGTGTACTGCTCCTCCAGGGGGCAAAGATTTCAGTTTCTGGTACCCACATTAGCAGTTCATCATCACCTATACCTCTAGCTCCCAGGGATCCCACGCCCTCTCTTGACCTCTATGGACACTGTTACTCACATGCACAAACCCACACACATATATACATAACTTAAAAATAATATCTTGCTGGGTGTGGTGGCACATGCATTTAAATCCAGAACTCAGGAGGCAGAGGCAGGTGGATTTCCGAGTTTGAGGCCAGCCTAGTCTACAGAGTGAGTTTCAGGACAACCAAGTCTACACAGAGAAACTCTGTCTCAAGAAATCAATCAATCAATCAATCAATCAATCAATCAATCAAATCTTAAGGTGATCTTGAAATGAACATCCTGATACCTATGTGCTAGGGGTACATAGTATCTTTGTCCTTTTGTGTGGGTCTGTCTATTAAACTCACAGAAATGGGATTGCTAGAACACTTGAAAGCTTTTTAGAGATGTTGTCCTAAGTTTACCATTTGAAAATATTATTCTGTACAGTACCCCAGAAGGCCTGTGGGGTACAAGAAATTGGACCAGAGGCAGGCTGACCCCAGCCTCAACTGCTGCTTACATATTTTGCTCCCTACCTTTTCACTCACATCCTACGAACTCTCCTTGTCCACTCCGTTTGCTCAAACTCTCTGCTCCAACAAGGATTCTCTCTGTGCTGTCTCTGGAACATCTTTGTCCCTAAATTCAATGGGGATGTCCAGGTTTCCATTTGATTGACAGAGTGCTTCCTCCACACCAGAGAACACCTGATACTCTCTCAGAAAAAGAATAGGTCCCCTAAAGAATTCACAAAAAGTGCCCATGGGCACAAAGGAGGAAGACAGCCCATCAGAATGAGGATGGGAAACTCAAAAAGAAAAGAATAGAAAGAGAAAAATATGGAGAGGATGGCACATGAGGTTCATCTTCAGGAACAGTAGATAGGAAAGTAATGGAAGCCAATGGGACAGCAAGTACAGAGACAGGGTGCTTCTTTGTGCCCTGGACTCCTTGGCCATAAACCAGGAACAGGATAATTTACTTCAAAGTGTTCCTGAGGACCAAATACATTTTTTACTAAAATATCCCTTTTCATGAGGCTGGGAACGTAGCTCAGTGGTAGAGAGCTCGCCTGGCATACACAAAGCCTTGGGGTCCAACCCCAGAGCCACACATACAAAACAAGTTTTTTTGGTTTTGTGGGGGGGTTGTTTGATTGTTTGTTTGTTTGTTGAGACAGGGTTTCTCTGTGTAGCCATGGCTGTCCTGGACTCACTTTGTAGACCAGGCTGACTTCGAATTCATAGAGACCCACCTGCCTCTGCCTCCAGAGTGCTGGGATTAAAGGCGAGTGCCACCCACGCTGGGCCAGAAAAAGGTTTTATAATCTGTATGGTCCTATTCCAGTGTTGTTCCTGGTGACAATACAGCATTCTTTAGTTCCATCAGAATAAAATAGAGTTAATTAACCCCCGACCCAGGCATTCCAGCAAGCCTGGATGTGAAAATCCCCAGGATATGAAGCAGATCCTGTTCAAACACAGATTTTAAAAGATTTAGCTTCGCAGTCCAATCAGGAGACTTGAGGATCAGCTGTTTGTCATTATTTGGCAATTCCTCGCTAACAGGACAGTCTTCACTGATGATGGTGGAGCCTGGCCTTAGTACACTCTCCACTCGGCTCCATCCTCCAAACCCTGCAGTTGGAAAAGAAAACTGCGGGCCAGCAAGATGGCTCAGTGGGAAAAGGCAAGGGCTGCCAAGCTGGGCTGCCTGAGTTTTAGCCCTGGGAACCACATCAAAGAAGGAGAGAGAGGTGGCTCCCATTGGTTGTCCCCTGACTTCCACACATATTCATGGCCTGTAAACACACACACACACACACACACACACACACACACACACACATACACGATACAGGATAGGTAGGTAGGTAGATAGGTAGGTAGGTAGTAGATAACCCAACCTCTCCAGTCCTTCCATCACACTTCCTTTTAGACTAGTCACTACCAACGACACTCCATTTCAGACACAGAGAAACCGTGGTTGGTGCATTAGTGAGAAGATAAAAAATAGTCCTGCCATTCTCACAGCAGCACTGTGCGCACACGCCATCCAAAAAACAATGGAAAAAATTCTCCCCCACCAAAGCTTGTGCTGCAGCGGAAAGGCTTTCTAAGCCTCCAGCTGGCAGTCTGTCTTACCACAAGTATTGATGGAATTTCACACTTGTTTCAGATTAGGGAGAAAAACATGTACAAAACAGTTGATAAGACCATCTACAAACAAGCATTCAGCCCCGAACCCCTGATAAGGTGTTGGAACGAGTGCCTGGACAAGTCTTCCTTTCACATCAGAAGGTCACAAGTGGAAGAATTCAATAAGAAGAATTACTGGAAGAAGCGAGGCATGGCTCTTATCCCCATGAAGTTTTCAGTGGGCTTCGCTGCAACGAGCTACCATCAGGTAAAGTTCATACACAGAGCACGGCAAAGGACCCTCATGGCCAACCCAGTCTTGGTCCGAGAATGGGACATTTCCCAGAGCACCAGGCCCCTCCCTGCGTATACATAGAGACGCCCAGAAGTCTCCTGAGCAGCTTCACTCGGTAGTAGGGAAAAAAAAAAAAGTCATCATGGCAAGAAACTTTGGTGCCGAGCATGAGGGTGTCAGCAGCACGGCTACCAGGATGGGAGGATGGGGATGGGGGGATGGGGATGGGGGATGGGGATAGGGGATGGGGATAGGGGGATGGGAGGAGTGTGGGATGGGGAAGTGGGGGT
>OU015743.1:47342538-47366539 GCA_907169655.1 Acomys percivali | reverse complement strand
CTCTCTCTCTCTCTCTCTCTCTCTCTCTCTCTCCCCCTCTCTCTCAGTTTTTTTGAGATGAGGTTTCTCTGTGTAGGTTTGGGTGTCCTAGAACTAGCGCAGTAGACCAGGCTAGCCTCGAACTCACAAAGATCTGCTTGCCTCTGCCTCTCAAGTTCTGGGATCAGAGGCCTGTTCCATGTTTAATCTCTCTCAAATATGACCATTCCACAGATAGAAGCAGCGTTTGAACAAAGAATCAGCCTTTCAGCCACTGGATACTTCAGGTAAAACTCAAGGCAATATCTTTTTTTTTTTTGGTTTTTTTTTTTTGGTTTTTTTTCGAGACAGGGTCTCTCTGTGTAGCCTTGGCTGTCCTGGACTCGCTTTGTAGACCAGGCTGGCCTCGAACTCACAGCGATCCACCTGCCTCTGCCTCCCGAGTGCTGGGATTAAAGGCATGCACCACCACCGCCCGGCCCAAGGCAATATCTTGGCTTAGCTAAAAATATACGAAGTTATCTAGTTGCTTTGGGCCTTAGTCCGCAATGATAAATAAGATTGTGTTATGTAATTATGGGAGTCTGTTCTAGGCCCCAAATCATGTTATTCAACATAACCCTCTGAGTGGTTGGTGGTTTTTTTTTTGTTTTGTTTTTTGGTTTCTGGGTGTGGTGGCACACGCCTTTAATCCCAGCACTTGGGAGGCAGAAGCAAGTGGATTGCCGTGAGTTTGAGGCCAGCTGGGTCTACAAAGAGAGTCCAGGACAGCCAAGGCTACACAGAGAAACCCTGTCTTGGGGGAAAAAAAAGTTAAACAATTAGTAACTCACACAGGGTTAAAGACACTCTGGTTTATCTATTATTTACATTATTTGTTTATTCTGGTGCTGGGGATTGAACCTAGGATGTTTTGCATGCTAGGCAAGCACTCTACCACTGAGCTATGCCCTCAGCCCTTACTTGCTTTATTGTGAGTGGTGAGTAGATATCATCACCAGAACTGCTTGCCACTCAACTTTACCCATCTCCCATCTTTTAGTATAAAACCTTTCTCCCTTAAAGCAGATTCTTGAGATGTCGGGTGTGGTGGCACACGCCTTTAATCCCAGCACTCGGGAGGCAGAGGCAGGCGGATCGCTGTGAGTTCGAGGCCATCCTGGTCTACAAAGGGAGTCCAGGACAGCCAAGACTACACAGAGAAACCCTGTCTCAAAAAACCAAAAAAAAAAAAAAAAGCAGGTTCTTGAGGGTGGGGTTGACCAGTGAGAGGGTATCTCAATACACCCATGTTAATTAAACACATAAAGCAAAGAGAAGAGAGCCGACTATCAGACTCAAGAAGGCTATGGCACAACTGTTACATTTAGCCAAATAAGCCTGGCTCAGTGGAACACACCTATAATCCCAGCACTCGGGAGGCCCAGGCAGGCGGAGCTCTGTGAGTTCCAGGCTAGCCTGGTCTACAAAGTGAGTCCAGGACAGACAAGGCTACACTGAGTAACCCTGTCTCACAAAAAAAAAAAAAAAGCCAAATAAACCACCAAACTACACAGGCATGCACAAATGGAAATTCCCATCCTCTTTAGAACAGGGGCAGACAACCATTGAGGTGAATACAAGGGAACAGCTTAAATGTGCTTTTTATTTTTTAAATTTCAGAGCAACCAAGGCTACACAGAGAAACCCTGTCTCAAAAAAACAAAAAAACAAACAAAAAATTGAAATGAGCTTAAAAAAAAGAAACTAGTTGAAATGAGCATCAGCCGTCAGCCAGCTGAAGTGCTATTGTAAAATTATGGTAATATTTTAAATGTACAGACATTGTTTTCATCCCCTGCCCCCCCCCCCCATCTAAAGGACTTTGTTCCCTCAGGGGCTACAAGGCCTTCATGGACTGGGAGAAGGGGGAGGGGGACCCATTCCCGTACTATGTCTATGGAGCTGCGTGTTCTGAGGTTGAAATTGACTGCCTGACAGGTGCTCACAAGGTAAGTAAACATTGCCCTCAACAAGTTAGCTCAGCATCCCAACTGCACAGTGGTGGGGCGTGATTGCGTAATATGCAAAGGAGAAGAGATCCCAGGGGGATTTCAAGAGATCCAGTCTTCTCTTGGAATTGTCACATAAAATAATAATATTGTAGTCAAAAAAGAATGACTGTGATGGGCTGAGTGTAACTAATGTGTTAAAGCTATTGTTTCAATTCAGACGACAAAGTCACTTTCCAAAGTTTTATTTAGAAGCAGATTTTAATTCCTCAAGGAGAGACATCTGAAGGGCGAGATCATTTACCAGAGCTGCTGATGTTCATCCATAGTCATTATCCCAAGGGCAGGATGGAGGAACAGACTGGGATAGGGTGTGGTGGGCGGGTGGTGTGGGCAGGTAGGGTGGGGCGGGGCGGGGTCTGAAAAGAATGTTGTGCCTGCCATTGGTCAGGAAGAAGCCATCTACTGAACACAGGGAGCATGTCTAGCCAAAGTTGGCACCATGAACGATAAACCTGTGAGCTATACTCCAGATACCATTGTGGAGACAGAGAATAAAATATCACCAGAGTGTAGTTTACATTAGGAAATTTATAATGGTGGTATCTTGCCAGCTGAGCACTCGGGAGGCAGAAGCGGGTGGATGTCCGGTCTACAGAGCAAGTCCAAGACAGCCAAGGTTACACAGAGAAACATGGTCTCAAAAAAAAACCAAAAAAAAAAACCAACTTCTTACTTATTGTTAGATAACTTCTCTTCCCACATCAATATTATAAAGAAAAATAATATTTTCTGAGGCAGCATCTTAGGTGACCCAGGCTGCCCTTGAACTCACTATATAGTCAAAGATAACCTTGAACTTCTGGTCTTCTTGATTCCGTCTATCAGATGCTGGGCTTATAAGAACATGTAGCCATAACCAGTGTATGCAGGGGCAAGAGATCACCCTTGGAGCCTTGTGCATGCTAGACACGTGCTCTACCGACCAAACCACACCCTCAGCCCATGAATAAGATTGCTTGAAGACACAGTGCATGAAGGATGTCTGGAAAGAACTTCCCTCCTACTTCCTTCAGGCTTCTCTTTAGGATACATTAATATTACGGCAACACGTTTTTACCCGTTTTTCCTGGGGGTAGGGCATACCATATGGGACATGTGGAGATCAGAAGGCAACTTTTGGGAGATGACTCACTTCTCCCAGCACCTGGGTCCCAGGGTGCAAACTCAGGTTGTCAGGCCTCGCAGCAAGCATCTTTAACTGCTGAGCCAGCAGGCCGCCCTCTGTGGCTCCATTTGTATTTGAGATCATTTTTAAGAGGAAAGCTCCAGTGATCACCGACTGTTCGTGCCTTGTTTTAGACTCTTTCTCCTGGTGTTTTGCACACTGAAGCACACACAGATCGTGATATTTGTGCAGCGGCCCTGTGGCTATCAACCTGGGGCCTGCTTTAGGCTCACCTTAAGGCCCCGGTATCAGTGTTTTTGCATTCCTGAGGCTCCACCTTAGTGGGGAGCTGGCTTTGGTGACAAGCTAGTCCCTCCACACTGACAGGTGTGTTGCCAAATTTAGCAAATAAAAACATGGGCTAGCTAATTAAACTTGAATTTCAAATAAAGAACAAATATGTGCCCAGCAGAAATATGTTCCACACAATTCTTGTTGTCTGTCAACTCTACCTAAGGGCTTTAAAGTAAATCCCTAAAGAAACAAACACAGAAGTCTTCCAAAATTCATGGTCTCAGAAAAGTTAAAATTTGGTCTTTTCCTTTAAAAAAAAAGTATTTTCTGTGCCTTCCAGTTTATATGTGTAACTAAGGATTCAACATTTTCAATATAATGTTGATCCCTTAAAATAGTTTATTCTATTCAAAGACACTAAATGGCTGGCCCACTGTGTGGCCGGTTCTGTGATGCACTGTCTGTCATTGGGAGATGTCTGTGGCTGGTAAGCAAAGGCTTCTATCCATGCTATTGCTGTCTCTTTCCCCCATCCCATACCCACAGCACAAACCTGGCCAAGTGTCAAGGTAAATGGGCCTCGGGGAGTGCTGAGGTGTCTTCAGTCTCATTTCCTATCCAGGTTGAGAAAGAAGGCTGGGTCTAGGGCCTGAGAGACCAATAGGCTATGGTGGAAAACACCTGTAATCCCAGCATTTGAGCAGCTGAGGCCAGAGCACCACAAGTTCAAAGCTGGCCTGGGCTACATCTCAAGACTCCGTTTCAAATGCTACAGAGAGAAGGGCTGGGCAGGCAGTGCCAGTTGATAAAATATTTGCCTATCATGAAGGAAGCCGTGGGTTGCATATTGATCCCGACATCATCGGGTGTGGTGTTCCATGACTGTAAACCTAGCCCTTTAAAGGCACAAGGCAGAGGATTTGAGAAGGCCATTTACAGGCAAGCTCTGGGCCAGCCTGAGTTACAGGAGAACCTGTTCCAAGGAAGTAAGGAAGAAAGGAAAGAAATGGGAGGAGAAGAAAGGAAGGAAGGGATTTCCAATGCAAAGACTAGAGAAGAGCTGAGGTATTAAGCCTAAACAGACATATGTTACCAGAATAAATATTGATGAATGGTGGTCAAAGGGAAGTCTGAAATAGCCTGAGCTAGCCCAGAAGTATTCCTGACATAGGCCAGAGACACTTAACAGCTTGCTTTCTGAGGTCCTCAGCAACCATGAAAACACACACACACACACACACACACACACACACACACACACACACACACACACACACACATGCAATGCCAAAACAGAAGGGCCAGATCATTTCACTATTTCCTAGAGAAGGAAGCAGAGCCACACAGTCTGAGACTCATAGTTGGCCTCAATACTTACCCTTGAATCTCGAAAGTCCCTAAACGTATACACTCTAGGTACTGGATAATTTTCTCAACAAACTGGCAACAAGGCCTCCTGCAGCCAACCCTCGTGAGGACTGGGTACACTCGTGAATTCTACTAGAGCATTGAAGCCAGGGAAAGAATCAGGTGAAATGGGCAGGCTCAATCATTTACCAGGTGACTCACTCACACACGACAACATGCCCTGGACTTTGGAGTCACTTAGCAGGAGTCAAAACAAAAAAACACAGAAGATCTTCCAGACTGTTGCCAGGCCCAGCTCTCCATGTGAAGGTTCTCAGGTGTCTTCCCAACTCTATTACTGATGAGTCAGGACAGTGCCTGGCGGTGGTGGCGCACGCCTTTAATCCCAGCACTCGGGAAACAGAGGCAGGTGGATCTCTGTGAGTCCGAGGCCAGCCTGGTCTACAAAGCAAGTCCAGGAAAGTCCAGGCTACACAGAGAAACTCTGTCTTGATAAACTAAGAAAAAGGACTGGAGAGATGGCTCAGTGGTTAAGAGCGCTGCCTGTTCTTCCAAAGGTCCTGAGTTCAATTCCCAGCAGCCGCATGGTGGTTTACAACCATCTCTATTGCGATCTGATGCCCTCTTCTGGCCTGCTAAGAAAAAAAAAAAAAAGATTCAGGACAGTGGTTCTGGAATAGCAAGAAACTCTTTGGAATTCATGTCTTTATTGAGGGGGAGGTGACATGTATGTCACAGCACAGCGATTCACCCCCCTCTGCCTCCCAAGTGCTGGGATTAAAGGTGTTTTGTTTTGTTTTCTGAGACAGGGTTTCTCTGTGTAGCCCTGGCTATCCTGGGTTGCTTTGTAGACCAGACCAGACCTCGAACTCACAGAGATCTGCCTGCCTCTGCCTCCCCAAGTGCTGGGATTACAGGGGAGCGCCACCATGCCTGGCTAATGAGGTCATTTTTATCTGTCTCAGAAAATCAGAACAGACGTTGTCATGGATGCGTGCTGCAGCCTGAATCCAGCCATTGATATTGGGCAGGTAGGTGCTGGCCTTCCTGAGTGGAAACCCTTCCTAAGGGTGGCTGAGGGGTAAATAAAACCTTCTCACAAGGAGATCTTGCCACAAGGCTTAAAATTGTCCTCCCCACCCCCTTCAGATAGAAGGTGCATTTATTCAAGGAATGGGCCTTTATACCACTGAAGAGCTACACTACTCTCCAGAGGGCGTCCTGTACTCTCGGAGCCCCAACGAATACAAAATCCCAACTGTCACGGATGTCCCTGAGCAGTTTAATGTGTCCCTGCTGCCATCGTCTCAGACCCCGCTCACCATCTACTCATCCAAGGTAAGCAAGCACATAAACCGGTCTCTCCACACTCTAGCAGCCCAGAGAGCACAGCCAGCAAACATCGCCACACAAATGCTCCTACTTATCTGGACCAGGACCCTTGGAGATCAGCCACCCAGGAAAAACTGGGGTCTAGGAAAGAGAAATGCCTCCCAGAGGCATCAATACCTGGTTTCATCAATGCCTTCTCTCCCTGAAATTTATAGAAAAGCTTGGACTTTTCTGAGAGAATAATAGTTTTATTTTAAAACTTTGTCTATTTCTTTCTTTCTTTTTTCCATTTTTCTTTTATTTTTTTTTGGGGGGGGAGGGTTTCCGCGATAGAATTTTCTGTGTGGCCTTGGCTGTCCTAGACTCACTTTGTAGGCCAGACTGGCCTCGAACTCACAGCGATCCGCCTGCCTCTGCTTCCCGAGTGCTGGGATTAAAGGCATGCGCCACCACACCCAGTTGTCTATTTCTCTTTTGTTTTTGTTTTTTGTTTTAGATGGATCTTTTGGAGACCAGAATGACGTCAGAGTCACTGTGTAGGCAAGGGTAACCTCGAACTCCTGATCTTGCAGCCTCTACCTCCCAAGGGCTGGGATGACAAGTGTGGACCACCATGCCCAGCTCTCATCTAAGAACTGAGAGTGCATCAGGGTCTGGAGGAACGGCTCCAGCTCCGTCACCAAAGCGCTTACCCGAAAGCACAAGAGCATGAGTTCGATCCCCAGAACCCACACAGAAATTCTGGGCATAAGCCAGGTGCAGTGTGCACACCTATAATCCCAGCACTTGGGAGGCAGAGGCAGGAGGATCTCTGGGGTTTTCTGGCCACTTGGTCTAGCTTAATTGGTGAACACCAAACCAGTGAGAGACTCTACCTCAAAGGAGGAAGAGAATGATTCCAAGGACAGTAATCCCAAGATGTCCTCTGGCCTCATACACACACATGCACACACACAACGTACACATGCACCTACACCCATGGACACATGCACATGTGCACTTACACACATGCACATATGCACCCACACACATGGACACATGCACCCATGCATCCATACACATGCATACATGCTTCCACACACATGCACCCCCACACATGCACCCATACACATGTATACATGCCTCCACACACATGTGCTCCCATACATGGACACATGCACCCATTCACATACACACATGCACTCCCACACATGCACACATGGACACATGCACCCCAACACATGCATACATGCCTCCACACACATGCACCCACACTCATACACCATAAATGGAGGGGGTGGAGGAAGAATGCAATATTGAGCTGGTGTGGTGGCTCAAACCAGTAATCCCAGAGTAAGCTAAGGCCTGCTTGAGCTATACAGAGAGTTCTAGACCAGCACAAAGTAGCCATGTCTCAGAAAACAAACAAAGCCAAAAGAACAAATGAGATTGCCGACATGATACCCCTGGCACCTGTGACATCACCTGGGTTCCTAGCCTGGCCTGCCATCCTCCTTTGCTCTTAGGTAAATTGCCCATCTCTGAGGGACTTGGGTCCTCAGCCAAACCCAGAAATGAAGCTAGAACAGCCAGTCCCAATTGTGCTGAGAATTTCCTACCCCTAACCAAGACAGACAGACAGACAGAGGCACGCGCGTGCACACACACACACACACACACACACACACACACACACACACACACGAGGGATAGATAACATCTAGATTCATTTCAGGCTAAAATAAGTTGAAGGATTTTACAGCAATGCTCGGAAGAGGCCTAGGGTGTGGCTAACCAGCTTCCAGCACCCAAGGCAGCCCCCACAATAAATAGTCATGTGGCTTCAAATGTCAATAGTGTCAGGAAGCAAAGACACCAGCCAACCTTTGCTAATGACTAAAGGAAAGGAGCAGCAAATTAAAGTAAAGGTCAGCGTTGTTTGCACTGCTTTATGCAGACCACGGCAAACCTCAGATGGAAACTCCAACAAGGAGTGAGGCGTAAAGTCTTCTTAAAAACGTTTGGGAAACTTCTAGCTGGGAGTTGGAAGGTCACAAATCCTGGACAACAGACAACTGAGGTACCTATTTAACATATCAAAGAAGACCTGGCCACTGGGTTCTCCCAGCATTCCTCAGTCCCTACCTGTTAAAGGAATATGGCTGGCATACCCTGCCCCCTACCTTAAACTTCTCCAGCTGAGGGCCTGGGCTGCCCTTGCCCTAGCTGCCCTTCCTATATAACGCAGCCATTTTGTCTACTGTCCTCTTTGGTCTACCCTCTACACTCCTGGCCTCTTGGTCTCCTAGCCCTTTGCCCTTCCCCCGTTTTCCCTCCCCTCCCCCTTCCCCCCCCCCATTCCCCTTTCCCCTTCCTCCTTCCCTCTCCTCACATGGACTGGCTCAGGGTCATATTCACTCTGGACCCTCCAAGATGTGTCTGCTTCTGGCTGTGCTCTCCCTTTTATCTACAATAATCTTTTTCCTCCACCATACCAAGGAACAGTCATGCCCTTTCTTTCTTTCTTTCTTTCTTTCTTTCTTTCTTTCTTTCTTTCTTTCTTCTTTCTTGAGTAAATTGATTTTTTCCCCCTGAAACAAGAAAAATATATTTGCAGGATTTTTATCATTTCTAAACTGAATCCTCCCTCCAGCCTAGGTATTGCTTGTGTACTTGGGTTGGTAATGCCATCTCAGATCTAAGGGAGGAGCATCAACAAGGCCTTCAGACTCTTGCTAGACTAGAAGCCATCCGATAAAGGAAGGCCAGAGGCAGCCAAATGCCCACAGAGAACAGCTTCAGGTCCAGAGTTCCCAGCAGAGCAACCAGCATGGTGGGTATGCTTGTAATCCCAGCATGCAATAGGGAGAGGCAGGAGGATCATGACTTCAATGCCAGCCTAAGCTACAAAGCAAGATCTCGCTAAAAACAAACAACAAAGCAAGCCTAGGACTGCCAATATAACACAGAGAAACACACTATCTCAAAAAACTAAAAAATTAAAATAAAAAAAACGGATTGATATGGGAGGGTCCACTGTGGTCAGTCCCACATCTGGGCAAGTGGTCCTGGGTTCTCTAAGAAAGCAGGCTGAGCAAGCTGCGGAGAGCGAGCAGTAAGCAGCACCCCTCTACGGCCTCTGCTTCAGTTCCTGCCTCCAGGTTCCCGCTTTGAACTCCTGCCCTGACTTCCCTTCGTGATCAGCATCTGTAAACCACATAAACCCTTCCCAGGTAGCTTTGGATCATGCTGTTTTATCCCAACAGTAGAAAGCAACCCTAGACAAGTTCCTGGCTTCCCTCAGCCTCAGAGTCATACTGGGGAGTCTCTCCTGGCTCTGCTCCTGAAGTTGACAAGTTCAAACCATTGACTATTCCAATTACGGCAGGCCCCCCCCTCACCACACAGAAACACATGTCCACCTTGTGTGTGCGCACATACATGTAAACAAACATGCATGCCTTTCCCATAAAACACAAACTTTGCAAATACCTAACAATTAAAGATCCAGAAGGGCTGGGCGTGGTGGCGCACGCCTATAATCCCAGCACTCGGGAGGCAGAGGCAGGTGGATCGCTGTGAGTTCGAGGCCAGCCTGGTCTACAAAGCGGGTCCAGGACAGCCAAAGCTACACAGAGAAACCCTGTCTCGAAAAACCAAAAAAAAAAAAAGATCCAGAAGGTTTTAAATTTTTAAATAATTCCAGGGGTTTCCCTTGGTCAACAAGCTGGTTGAGAAATATTTGAGATGTAATTTATAGGGCTGAAAGCCAGGGATTGGGGATACTGCACTCAACAAGACGAGGCCCTGTCCCCAAAGTAGCTTGCTCTCTATTATAGAAACTTTTCAATCAAATGCATTGCCAGGACAGGTGATTTTTGTATGTTCAGCCTGGTCTACTTCGTGAGCTTCAGGCCACCCAGAGCCACAAAGTGAGACCCTGTCTCAAAAAAACAAAAAACAAAAAAAACAAAAACACCACACACACAAAAACAAAAACAAAGAAACAAACAAAAACAATAAAATAGACAAATATGTTTTCTTGCAGGGCCTCGGGGAATCTGGGATGTTCCTAGGGTCATCTGTGTTTTTTGCCATTGCTGATGCAGTGGCTGCAGCACGCAGACAAAGAGACATAGCTGAGGACTTCACAGTGAAGAGCCCAGCGACCCCAGAGCGGGTGCGGATGGCCTGTGCAGATCGGTTCACAGACATGGTAGGGTGTGGCTCTGTTCCCACAGGCTCACCTCTCCTTCCTGCTCCTTCGGCTTCTTGCATCAGCTCATGACCTAACCCGTGTTGATCAAGCTATAAAGTGATAAGAGCAAATCACCAAGTCGGGGCGTGGTGGCACACACCTTTAATCCCAGAACTTGGGAGGCAGAGGCAGGCAGATCGCTGTGAGTTGGAGGCCAGTCTGATCTACAAAGCCAGTCCAGCACAGCTAGGGCTACACAGAGACCCTGTCTGGGGTGTGGGGAGGGGGGTAGGGGAAGGGGGAGGGAAAGGAGGGGGGAGGGGAGGAAGGGGGGGTGAGAGCAAATCACACAGTTGGGTGTGGTGGCGCAGGCTTGGAATCCCAGCAGCTGGAAGGCCGAGGCAGGAGAATTTGTCCAGCAGTAGTTCAGACAGTCACCTCACTCTCCTGAACACAGAGCAGGGACCCCGACACCCTGCAGGTCCGGGCTTCTGCATAGCACTGTCCCAGCCTTGTTCTTCACGTGGTCACTGTAAGATCATGTTGTCTCTTACCCAAAAGCTTAAGCACCTGTGACCTTCAAAACAGTGTTCTCGGTCCCATTTTACAATAATAAGCATCCTTGTCTGGAATGGAAGCAGAGTGAGCAAATTCCTCTGAATTTTCCCTGCTCACCCGCCCCCGCCAAGGCTCATGACAGAGGCTGTCTTCTCACAGCCTGGCTTCTGGAAAATAGACTCCTGCATTTCCAGATTGGAAATGTTTTTAGCAATCGGGGTGTTTGGCAGCACAGCTGTCACATACGGTGGGAAGAAGTGAATCATATAGCGGCTCTTATTCACTGTTCAGGGGCAGCTGGGCTCCAAGGCACATGGGGTGAGACAGCGTTTTCTGCCAGGTCTGATGATTCCCTGCTGAGAGCTTGTCACTATGTCGTTGTAGACACCAGTTGCCTGCTAATTATTTAAATGCCCGTCAACCAGATACTTTTGTCAATGTGAGAATAGTCTCAGACTTTCTAAAATATTCATCAGTGGTTTCTAAACCTCACTTCATGGTAAATAAAATCTATATTTGATATTGTAAGGCTCATCTCTCTTTTTTTTTTTTTTTTTTTTTTTAAGACAGGGTTTCTTTGTGTAGACATGGCTGTCCTAAAACTCACTATGTAGAACAGTCTGTCCTACAAACTCAGAGATCTGCCTGCCTCTGGCTCCTGAGTGCTGGGATTAAAGGCGTGTACCACCACCTCCCAGCCTTGTAAGGCTCATTTTTTAAAAAAGATTTATTTATGTATTTATTAATATAGATGAGTGCTTTATCTGTGCGTACATCTGCATGGCAGAAGAGGGTACGAGATCTCATTATAGATGGTTGTGAGCCACCAAGTGGTTATTTCAACTAGAAATAACTGTGATGATGTTTGGTGTGTGTGTGTGTGTGTGTGTATATGTACTTGTGTTCATGTGAGTTGGTGTGTAAGTTTGTATGCTCCTATGTGTTTGTTTGTAGAGGCCAGAGGCTGATATTTCCTCCATTGATCTCCACATTTTTAGGATTGATTGATTGATTTGTATGTGTATGTGCTTGCACATGTGTCCCAGAAAAGCGCACTGAATCCCCAGGAGCTGGAGTCATAGGCAGTTGTGAGCCTGTGAGGCACCTGACACAGAGTCTGGAACCCAAACTCTGGTCCTCTGAAAGAGCAGCAAGTACTCTAACCACTGAGCTGCCCCTCCAGATATTATTATTATTATCATTATCATTATCATTATCATTATTATTATTATTATTATTATTATTATTATTATTTTAATTAAAGTGCTCACTGGGTCTAACGCTCCCTAACAAACTAAACCAGTGATTCTCAACATCCTTAATTCTGCAACCTTTTAATGCAGTTCCTCATGTTGAGGTGACCCCATCGTTTTTGTTTTGTTTTGTTTTTTGTTTTTTTTCCCTTTTTGGTTTTTTGAGATGTGGTTTCTCTGTGTAATAGCCCTGGATGTCTTGGAACGTTTTTGTAGACCAGGCTGGCCTGAAACTCACAGCGATCTGCCTTCCTCTTGGCTCCCAAGTGTGGGATTAAAGGCATGTGCCACCACGCCCAGCTTCATAAGATTATTTTCATTGCTGCTTCATAACTATAATTTTGCTACTGTTTGTTATGAATCATTATGTAAGCGTCTGTGTTTTCCAATGGTCTTAGGCCATCCCTGTGAAAGGATCTTTCCACAACTTCCCCCCATAAAGAGGTTATGCCCCACAGGTGGAGAGCTATTGGCTAGACTAGCTGTCCAGTAAGCCCGAGACCCTCCTGCCTCTGCCTCCCCAGCGCCAAGGTCACAGGTGTGCACTGATGATGCACCTGGCGTTTTTGCATCGGTGCTAGGGATCCTAACTTTATCCATGGAGCCATCTCCCAAGCCCCTGTGGACACACCTTAACCAGGCTTTGCTTTGTATATGCTTACATGTACAGCATGTCTTATTTGTAAACTCACTTTACAAAATGAGCATGCCCCACACTTGAACTCTTTTTTCTTTCTTTCTTTCTTTCTTTCTTTCTTTCTTTTTTTTTTTTTTTTTTTTTTTTGTTTTTTTTTTGGTTTTGGTTTTGGTTTTTTGAGATAGGGTTTCTCTGTGTTCGCCTTGGCTTTCTTGGACTCACTTTGTAGACCAAGCTGGCCTCAAATTTACAGCAATCCACCTGCCTTTGCCTCCCAAGTGCTGGGATTAAAGGCTTGAGCCACCAAACCAAGCCATGATCTCTGGATCTCTCTGTCTCTGTCTCCGTCTCCGTCTCTGTCTGTCTCTGTCTCTCTGTCTGTCTCTGTCTGTCTGTCTGTCTCTCTCTCTCTCTCTCTCTCTCTCTCTCTCTCTCTCTCTCTCTCTTTTGAGGCAGGGTTTCTCTGTATAACAGCTCTAGCTGTCCTGGAACTCTCTCTGTAGACCAGGCTGGCCTTGAACTCACAGAGATCCTCTTGCCTCTGCCTCCCAAGTGCTGGGATTAAAGGCTTACACCACCAATCCAGGCCAGATATGAACTCTTGAAAGGATTTGAGTAGTATTGTTGGACTATTTCTTCTGAGCCTTCCTCCCTAGAAATTGGAGTTGGGAAAATACTTTTCCTGTGGCCTATCACTCAAAAATCCTTGTTAAAACTCAAATATTACATATCTCCCCAAATGTACTCAGGCTATAAATCTATCATCTAGGATAATTTTGTGCTGAGGCAGGGAAGAGTGTTGTCCTCCATGTTATAAGTTATCTCCACCAATGAAATGAGCCAATTCAAGCCAAATTAAAAGTAAAAATGCAGCCGGGCATGGTAGCCCATGCCTTTAATCCCAGCACTCTGGAGGCAGAGGCAGGAGAGTTCAAGGCCAGCCTAATCTACAAAAATGAATCCAATACAGCCAGGGCTACACAGAGAAAGCTTGTCTCAAAAACAAACAACAGCAACAAAACAAAAAGTAAAATCGCAGGCTTATTAAAGGCAGCTCTTCCTCTCCCAGAGAAAAATAACCACTTACCTGATTTTTTTTTTCCTTAAACAGAAAAAAAAAAAAAAAAACCCAGTAAAACACTCAGTACTTTCCCCTTGGAATCAAATGAAATAATGCATGTAAAAATACTGGGCAAATACAAGTCCCTCCATAAATACTAGAGTTAAGTTTTTCCCTAAATACCCGTAACTGTTAATGACCTGCAAAACATGCCTCTCCTACTAGGCTGAAACAGTATTTCCACATTAAACCAAGCTGACCTCCCGGGACCAGAACAAACAGGAACTTACAACTAAAAGCCACATTTTCATGGGTAAACTAGTGAGAATTTTAAGACTTTTGTTTTTTTTGAGACAGGGTTTCTTTGTGTTAGCCTTGGCTGTCTTAGACTCACTTTGTAGATCAGACTGGTCTTGAACTCACAGTGATCCGCCTGCCTCTGCCTCCCAAGTGCTAGGACTAAAGGCGTGTGCCCGACCAGTCTGATCTACTAAGTGAGTCTAGGACAGCCAAGGCTAACACAGAGAAACCTTGTCTCAAAAAAAAACAAAACAAGGGGCTGGAGAGATGGCTCAGTGGTTAAGAGCACCGTCTGCTCTTCCAGAGGTCCTGAGTTCAATTCCCAGCCACCACATGGTGGCTCACAACCATCTGTAATGAGATCTGGTGCCTTCTTGTGGTGGGCAGGCACACACGTGGGCAGAATACTGTATAAATAATAAATAAATCTTTAAACAAAACAAAACAAAACCAGAAATTCACCTTCTTAAAGGTGTGTGTTGCATAGCCTAGCCTAATTTAAAACATTTTGTTACCAAAACAAAAATCCTATTGAGGAAGCTTTTATTATAAAGTGTTTTTTGAGTTTTGTTTTTGATTTGGTTTAGTTTGGTTTTTCTTTTTTTCTTTTCTTTTCTTTTCTTTTCTTTTTATTTTTATTTTTATTTATTTATTTATTTATTTATTTATTTTGGAGACAGGTTCTCTCTGTGTAGCCTTGGCTGTCCTGGACTCACTTTGTAGACCAGGCTGGGCTCAAACTCCCATAGATTCTTCTGCTCTGCCTCTCTTAGTGCTGGAATTAAAGGCGTGCACCACTGCAGCAGGCTGTGTTTTGTTTTGTGTTGATACTTGTTTATTGTTGTTGATATATACATTATGTATTTTTAAAATTAATTTATTTATTTATTGGTTTTTCGAGACAGGGTTTCTCTGTGTAGCCTTGCCTGTCCTGGACTCGCTTTGTAGACCAGGCTGGCCTCGAACTCACAGTGAGCCGCCTGTGTGCTGGGGTTAAAGGCATGCGCCACCACATGCGGCTCTGTTACTTGTTTTTTATTTTGTGTGTGTGCATGGAGAGCAAACTTGGGACCTTGTTATTACCAGTAGAGGGGAAAAATTAAATAGTTGCAAAGCTGTGATCTGTATGAGGGCTCTGGATGTGGGGTGTGCTTGCCTAGTCTCACAAGGCCCTAAATTCAATCCCTAGCCTCAGGAAAAAGAAAAAAAGGAAGGAAGAAAAGATGAGATCTATGGGATGGCGTAAAAGAAACACAAGTAAGGCCGATTAGCAAATTGTTTCCATTTCCAGGAAGCTAAAATCAAACAACTCCACCTAGAAACAAATTTGCAAATAGGCTTTTACTTCACACCACACTTTGAATAGCAGCCTGGAGAGAGTGCTGACTCACGGAGGAGCCTCCCTACTGCCACAGTCGCTGGGGAAAGTCCTTTCCTCTTAGATTAGACTCCATTCCGCAACAGCTAGACTGGCCCCAGACCAGGCCTGCTTCCCTGTAAGACTGGCCTGGTTTCTGCAAGGCTTACCTTTCACCTGCAAACCCCAAGGGGGTCTCCTGTCACTGACTTGCTCTCTTGCCATGCTGGTACCTCATGTTCTCCACCAACTCTTTTCTCACAATACCTAGATTCAGTGACCCTTAGTAATGTTAAAGCGGTCACCTGCTTAACTCAATAAAGGGGGCCCCTTCCTCCCAGATGGCAGAGCAGAGGAGGTGAGAACACATCCACCCGCACTACTGGCTCAGTATGAAGTGTACTGGAGCCTCATCCTATAACCAGCTCAGATTTCGCTGCACTAGAGGAGCTGGTACTGCCAGTCCTACAGGACTGCATTCCATTTCTTGGGGTACACATAATCAGCGAGTAGAAACATGCAGCCCCAAGGATGTTCAGCTGCTATCCTGGCCACAGCTAATTGGCAGGGCCTTAGCCCAGCATGGGCATGCCTCAGTCACATGGATTCGTTGAGCCAGAGGACAGAAACAGACTACATGACTGTGTCTCTGTCCTGACTTCTCAGGGTAGAGCCCTCATCCCCACCTCCAAGCATTGAACCTAGTTTCCTGAGACACGTGCATAGACACGTAATGTACACGAACACATATTAGGCGCATAGCTTATAAAACTGGTTCTGCTTTAAACATGGATGCCCAGGATGCACTTGACATCTGACACACTGGTCATTCCGTTACCAAATCAGAATCGGTCTTCTCTGGCATTGTTTTAGTGATTGTGGGGATGATGCTGATGTTGTGATGTTGCAGGGCTGGCAAGGGGGTGCAGGTCTTCACATAGGCCAGGTGTATGCCCTAGAACTGCGTCGAGCCTTCTAATACTATTATTGAATGTGTGTGTGTATAAGAAATACATATATAATTTTTTTTAACCTACAAACTCCTGCTGGCAGGAGGATCAGGAGGTGAAGCCATAACGAGTTTGAGGCAAGCCTGGGCTGTGTACATGACCCTGCTTCAGAGAAAGACGGAAAGTACCCTACCCTGAGATCCACATCAGAACTGCTGATGCGGTCCAAACCAGAGGCCCCTGGGTGCAGAGGTTCTCTTTCGGTTCATGATGGCCTCCATCTTGCCGATGATGACCGTGACGTATGCTGTCCTGATAGGGTGGCTATCCTAATTCAAAAAATCTGCCTGTCTTCCTACGGCCTGTTGATCTTTCCCCCAGCTGCTTGCAGCAGCAGCAGCAGCAGCAGCAGCAGCAGCAGCAGCAGCAGCAGCAGCTGCAGCATCTAGTGTGAAAAAAAGCCATTCATTTGAAAAAGTCATTTGAGAGGCTGGTGAGATGCCTCAGCAAGTACACGTCATTTTTCTGTGTGTCTGTCTCTAGCAAAGGGCTTTGCTCTCTCTTTTGTTGAAGAGCACAGAAAGCATCACTTGGGGAAGGAATGAGGGACACTTCACAGAAGTCTTTAACAGCGTTTTACAAGAGATTAAGCCATTGACTCCAAATGACCCCAACTGACCAGATAACGCACATCACTGTTTATCAACCAGTATCCATATATATGATGGTCAACATTTATGTTGGCTGTTCATTTTAGAAGATTACTTTCAACTTCCACATTTGCTGCTCTCAGCCCAGAGTACACATGCATTGTTCCAAGTCAGGGGGGTGGAAGAGTGTATCACTTAAGATGACAGCCGTGAGCCGGCCCGGTGGCACACCCCTGTAACCCCAGCACTCAGGGAGGCAGAGGCAGGTGTTAGAACTGTGAGCAAGAACTGCATCATGTGGCTTTCACTGAATCTCACACAGTCATGTAACATTGCAGGCTCTCTAGGAAATGTGCCCCAAATGGTATCAACTGTGCCCCTGCAGCCCCAGGAGTCACACCTTCTGTTTAAGCAGTTTCTTTCTTTCTTTCTTTCCTTCCTTTCTTTCTTTCTTTCTTTCTTTCTTTCTTTCTTTCTTTTTGAGGCAAGATTTCTCTGTGTAGCCTTGGCCGTCCTAGACTCCTTTGTAGACCAGGTTGGCCTTGAACTCACAGCGATCTGCCTGCCTCTGCCTCCCGAGTGCTGGGATTAAAAGTGTGCACCACCACTGCCTGGCTGTTGAAGTAGTTTCTAACCACGCACATTCTCTACCATGTGGTGATGCTTACTTACTCTCCCGATAGGACCTTGCCCATCCTCAGTGTAGGGCAAGTGTAGTTCCAGACTAAGAAAGCAGTCTAAGCTTAGGAAGCTGGGGAGTAGCTCAGACTTCAGGGAAGAGGAGGAGGGCGAAGAGGAACCTGGAACAAAAAGGTACCCAAGGGGCCCTGACTTGGTGGAGAAAATAAGAAGCAGAGGTTTTGTTTGTTTGCTTGCTTTGATTTTGGTGTTTGTTTGTTTTTGCTTTGCTTGTTTGGCTTTGGTTTTTTCAAGACAGGGTTTCTCTGTGTAGCCTTGGCTGTCCTGGATGCACTTTGTAGACCAGGCTGGCCTCGAACACCCAGAGATCCACCTGCCTCTGCCTCTCGAGTGCTGGGCTTAAAGGCGTGCGCCACAACACCTGGCTCAAATAAATGTTTTTTACAAAACCAAAATCAAGCTGGGCACGGTGGCACACACCTGTAATCCCAGCACTCTGGGAGCAGATCTTTGTCAGGCCAGCTTGTATAGAGTGAGTCCAGGACAGCCAAGGTTATACGGAGAAACCCTTGAAGAAAAAAAAAAAAAGATTCAAAAGATCCACACACTCTGCCTGAGCTACATCCCTAATATGAATAGAAAATAAGTACTTTGGGAAATCTTTATGGTTTTCCATTACTGGTATTAATATCATATTGGGAAGGTAGTTCAGGTAGAGTGTGTGGGTCTTTGAATCTTTTTTTTTTTTCTTCAAGACAGGATTTCTCCATGTCACTCAAAGTGCACACTTAGGCTTGCATGCAGCTCTGGGTCTAATCCTCATCACCAAAAAATTAAAATAATTTAAAATAGACATAAATGTCAATGCAAACAAAACCGTGAGCAGAGATAATAAATGTGTTTGTGGCTCTGAGGCTAAAGCTAAGAGGATGGGTTCTCAGAGAAAATAGATGTCTAGACCATGAAGACAATAAAGGAGTCAAATTCAGGAAGCGTGTAGCCCAGGATAGCAAGGAGAGCTTGGGTTTAACCAGCAGGAGTGCACACCATACACCTTTGGTTAATGCTGTACACGGGGTTGTCACCATGACACTGGGAAAGAGTATCCTAGCCCAGTCACTTTCTGTTCTCATGTGCTGATAAAAGTTAGAATTCAAAAGGAACCAGAAAAACTCTGCCTTCTCTTATGAGAAGTTTTGAGACCTTAAGATTTGATATGGCCAGGCGTGGCGGTGTAATTTTGACCTGATTGTACATAGTTAATTGATGTTAGAGTAAATGTCGTTTATTTAGACTGAAGGGGGAAATGTTGCAGGATATTTGATCCCATTGTGATCCTTCAGACTGTAAACTGTAAAAACCCATCTTTTGTTTGTTGTGACACACTTTTTATCTAAGAACTTTCTGTTTGTTGTAAACAGGTGATTAAGGTGTGGCTCGGCCCTAGCACACACCTTTAATCCAAGAGCTATCTGTACATAGGATTTAATAAAGTTAACCCTAGGTCAAGAGGCAGAGCAAGAAACCAGTTTACAGGGATTAAAAAGTAGGAGGGACTTTGAGTTGAGGGGTATTTAAGACAGCGTGTGGAAGTAGAAGGGGCCTTTAGCTCTTCAGCTCTTCAGCCCTCTAGCCTTTGCCTTTTGGGGCTTTGAGCTAGTAAGAATTGGCCTTGGGTTTTTTTGCCTTTCCACCTGGGCTTTCAGCTGAGGTAGTGAGCCTTTTGGGCCTTTTCCATCAGGGTGTGAGCTGAGTAGGAATGTCAGCTGGGTGCTTTCTCTGCCTCTCTGAGCTAGCAGGTTTTCACCAGCGTCTGGCTCCTGAGTCTTTATTAGTAAAATAGAATAAATGGGATTTTCTTTTAAGACAACAGCCTTTATTTCTCTTTTTCTTTAGATCCCAAGAGATGACCCAAAAACATTTAAACCGTGGTCTATACCTATAGCATAAGCTGCTATCATTTCATACGAGGTAAGACCATTAAATTAAATGATAATTATTCCAAGAGAGGGAAAACGTTTTCAAACTATGTTCCATGGACTCCTATAAGTATGCAAGTGCTCATTCAAACCACTGAATCTTAGCCAACATGTTAAGTTGCAACACTAAACAGTAACAGCTTTGAATATGATTATGTCAGTCAGGAGATTATAGCCAACACTGAAGGTTTTGTTTTTTTTTCTTAATATTTATTTATGTATGTATATAAGTGTTTACTTATTTGCATGTATGACAGAAGAGGACTTCAGATCTCATTATAGATGATTGTGAGTCACTATGTGGCTGCTGGGAATCGAACTTGGGACCTCTGGAAGAGCAGCCAGTGCTCTTAACCACTGAGCCATCTCTCTAGCCCTGAAGTTTTTCTTTTTAAATAAAATTTAAAAAATGAGAATGTAGAAGATCAAGACATTTTAGATACTCTGTTCTCTGATTTGTGTGAGATACTAGCTACTTAAATGCAAAACTAAAGTCAGACCTGCTGATTTCTGCTTCTCTGACTAGCTGGCATTTTCCAAAAAAGTTACCTGTCTATATTTGGGGGTTCAGCCAGTTCAGCTTTGTGTTGTTGTCCTGACACAAAATTCAGAGCACTGAAGGTGGCACTGAGATCCCCTGATGAGAAATACATAGTCATTGTAAGAAAACCATACTCTTGGGGGGCTAAGGAGATTGCTCAGTGGGTGAGATGCTTGCTGCACAAGCGTAAAAATATAAACCCTGAGTTCCATTCCCTAATGATTGCCCGAGTAAAAGTGGTGGCATCTACAAGGTTGGCACTGGGGAGGCCAAAATGGTAAACTCTGGGTTCAGTGAGAGACCCTGCTGGGGGAAAATGAGGTGAAAGGGCTTAAAAGACGGCTCAGTAGTTAAGAGCACTTATTGCTCTCTTTCTTTTCTTTTTCTTCTTTTTTTTGGGGGGGGGCAGGGGTGCGGGGAGGGTTTGAGACAGGGTTTCTCTGGATAGTCTTGACTGTCCTGGACTCTCTTTGTAGACCAGGCTGGCCTCGAACTCACAGAGATCCACCTGCCTCTGCCTCCCTGAGTGCTGGGAATAAAGATGTGTGCCACCACCACCACCTAGCTTGCTTCCCTGCCCCCCCTTCTTCTTTGGGTTTTCGAGACAAGGTTTCTCTATGTAGCCTTAGCTGTTGTCCTGGACTGATTTGTAGACCAGGCTGGCCTCAAACTCATAGAGATCTGCCTGCCTCTGCCTCCCGAGTGCTGTGATTAAAGACATGTGCCACTACACCAGGCACTCTTTCTCTCTTTTTTTTTTTTTTTAATATTTATTTATTATTATGTATACAGTGCTCTGCCTACATGTACACCTGCAGGCCAGAAGAGGGCATCAGATTACATTACAGATGGCTATGAGCCACCATGTGGTTGCTGGGAATTGAACTCAGGACCTCTGGAAGAGCAGTCAGTGCTCTTAACCTCTGAGCCATCTCTCCAGCCCCCTCTTTTTCTTTTTGAAACAGGGTTTGCTATCACAAACTCATAGAGATCTTCTTTAACATGAGGGAGTTTTGTGCTATTTATAACTGTTCTCTTTTTTCTTCCTCAGATTATTCAAGTGAAAGGACAGCTTCTTAATCCTAACTGGACTCCAAACTGATAATCATATTCTCTTTGGCGGGAGGGAGGGGTGAGCCCTGTCACAAAGCTTAGAAACACTATGCAAATCTAACTACTGTAACAAGATGAATCATTGCTTACAAATTACTTAGTGTCCTCAGCCTAGAGGCCACCAGACAAGCACCCAGTGTTTAAAGCACATTTAATGATTTGGCTCTGAAAAGACTGAGTAAATGCTGCTGCAGATGGAGGAGAAAGGAGACCTGGTGCACAGGCAGCATCTTTGCCTCATGGACCCTCCCGGCAGACACACATGTGATGCCTCTGATGCCAGAGCCACTGAGCCCCAGCAGGGCGAGGTTTCTGCAAGGTTTTCGTTTGTTTTCACGCGGATGGCTGTGGGTCTATGTAAGTGCATTTGACCAAAGAGGAGTGGTATTTTCCTGGTCAGCTGATTGTTGAGTGAGTGAGTATTCCCTGTGGAATTTGAAGGGCAGTTTGAATGCATTATCACAAAATGTTTTGCTTTTATTCCTGTGGGGTTTTCTGTCTTTGTTTTGCCTTGCTTTACCTTTTTTTTTTTTTTAATGGAAACCATCTCATCTGATATCAGAGCTTTAGAAATACAGGAGAGCTCAGTTTCCCATGCACTGAAATAGGTAACAGAGAGTAAAGGAATCATAAATTGTAGTCTGCCTTAGACTGTGGGTTAAGATATTTAGGAGTTAAAATGGAGGTCCGTGGTGGAGGGTTTGCCTAGTATGTTCTATGTCAGTCTTGAGTTTGAACCCTAGCAAAACAACAACAACAACAACAAACAACAACGTAAAAAAATAAATGATAAAATATGCAGGGTCCATGGAAGTCTAATTGGGTTTTAAGAGCTTTTAAAAGAGGAGAAAGCTGCATATAAGTTGGGCCTATTGGCCAGAAAGTGGAAGAGAAAACTGACATTGTACCTAGTGGGCGGACTCCAGAAGTGGTGGAGAAAGTGAGGAGGAGTGGGGGGAGGGCAGGAGTGACTGAGTGTGCTGGGGTAAACAGCGGCCTGGCGAGGAAGTTCGAGTCACAAGCACATTGGCTGCAGGGACCAGGGCACAGCTGTCCACGGGCCCTTCTGTTGACTTTATGGTTCCCTGGCCATGGGAGTCCAAGGGAGAAAGCGAGAAGTGCAGAAGAAGACTCCCAAGCAGGAAGGGAGCGTTAAGGCATGAGGGCAGAAGAGGCCGCGAACTTCTTGGGGTGGCTGAGGTGAAAACTGAAATTAATAAAACAAATCTAAGCTCTTTTGAAAACAAATTCCTTAGCTTAAAATCAAATGAAAATGTCAGAAGTTTGCTTTATCATTTGGATTATCTTAAATGGTTATACATATGATTAGTTTGTTTGTTTTAATTTGGTTTCTTAGGGATAAGGGTACTTACTAAAAATGCATTTTTTTTTTGTCATGGATGAGTTCTTCGAAAATACTCAAATAAGTGGTGTTTGCATGCAAATGATTCCTGTAAGTTGATGTACTAGAATCTAGAAAGTATAAATCTTAATAAAGGACTTTTTAAACATCACACTTGATTCAAGGCCAGTCTAAAAAGTGAGTTCCAGGCCAGTCAGGGCTATATGGGGAGACTATGTCTCAAAAAAGTAAAAAAAAAGGATGTGGGGGCTGAAGAGATGGCTCTGTGATTAAGAACACTGGCTGCTCTTCCAGAGGACCTGAGTTCAATTCCCAGCACCCATTTGGCACCTCACAACTGTCTGTAATCCACCTCAAAGTGATTTGACACCCTTACACAGACATACATGCAGGGCAACACACCAATGCACATAAAAGAAAAAAGAAAATAGCCAGGCGTGTTGGTGCCCACCTTTAATCCCAGCACTTGGGAGGCAGAGGCAGGTAGATCACTGTGAGTTTGAGGCCAGCCTGGTGTACAAAGCGAGTCCAGGACAGCCAAGGCTACACAGAGAAACCTTGTCTAAAAATAAAACAAAACAAAACAAAAAACAAACAAACAAAATAACACCAACCAAAAAAATCACATTTGAAGTCATATGTTTGAAACATACTCTCTGGGTTTCATAGCAGCCCGAGGTACATGCTGGAGATGCAGCAGCGTGAAACATTCTTTCCAACGGTTTCTTGGTTTGCTACAGAAAATAATTCAGGATGAGCAGTAGGAACTAGAGTTGGAGTTTATTAAGAGATTTTGTTCATTTACATTTATTTGTATATATGTTTTGCCTTCCTGTATTTGTGTGGACCACATGCACGGCTGCCACCCTTGGCTATCAGAAGACGGCACCAGAAGCCCTAGAACTGGAGTTACAAATTTTTGTGAGCACCAAAAAAATGGGTGCCGGGAATGGAATCTGGGTCCTCTTAACCACTGAGCAACCTCTCTAGCCCCTACCTTTTACTCTTCATACCATAACATAAATTCATCTCAAATACCCACATAATTTTGTCAAGATCAGAGGTACCCTTAGAATGACTAAATGTCACAATGTTGGTGAAAATCTAAGGTTAAAAAAAAAAAAAAGTACAAGGTCAGTGAGTGCTTAAAAGCAACTGTTGTCGGGCAGGAGAGATGGCTCTAAAGTCAAGGGCACTGGCTGTTCTTCCAAAGGTCCTGAGTTCAATCCCCAGCAAGCATATAATGGCTCACAAACATCTATAATGAGATATAGTGCCCTCTTCTGGCATGC
>OU015743.1:47286534-47335462 GCA_907169655.1 Acomys percivali | reverse complement strand
AGAGAGAGAGAGAGAGAGAGAGAGAGAGAGAGAGAGAGAGAGAGAGAATGTGTGTGTGTGTGTCCTTACGAGGCTAAAGAGGGTGTCAAATCCCCAGTGGGCTGGAGTTACAGCTGGTTGTTAGGATTAGAAACTGAACTGCTTTTCTGGAAAAGCAGTATGCACGCTTAGCTGTTGAGCTGTTTCTCCAGCCACACCTGATACCCAGTTTTAAATGATACTGGGGGCTGAGCCCACTTAGTTGCATCCCCAGCTAGTTAAAACTCCACCGATTTTGTTTCCAAAGAAATAAAAATCTTGGTTTCATTATTGTTTCCCTTTTTACTTCCTTGAAAACCTATAATCCTGATTTCTTTGTGGGCAGAAGACAGTTCCGCTGTTCTTACCTTATGCTTAGAAGCATCTCAGTGTGCTGCTGTCCTCAGGACTCAGCGGCCTGGCGCTGGTCCTCGGCTCCCAAAGCTGGAGTGTGGGGTTGCAGACCTCTGCCCATGGGTTTCGCTGGGTTTGGAGAAAGCATTTTCCAGCCTCTCTCTGCCTTTGTTGTAGTCGCCATAGGACTTTTGGATTAAAAGCTTTGAGCTACTTAAATCAAAGCTGCTAAATATAGCAAGTGAGCTTGACATCCCTTCCTCACTTCTCTGGTGGAAACCTCACTATGGATACATAGTGATTCTTTTTCAAAAGTAAGTTACAGTTGGTGTTGATTGCTTCAAGGACTTGCTTGGAAAAACACATTGTTTCTTCCCAGTGATCTGGGAAATGAGTATGACTCTGCTTTGGATTTTGTAGCGCATTGTAGGGTTCCTTATGAATCTGGTTTAAATACTGTATCTTGTCTATCTATGCACTTGTGTATAAATTTATGCATATATGTGGCTAGATACACAAAAATTTTCTGTTTTTTTGTTTGTTTTTTCAAGACAGGGTTTCTTTGTGTGGCCTTGCCACCATGCCTACCTGATTTCTGTGAGTTTTAAAAGCAGCCTGTCAAAAAAACACAAAAAATCAAATAAACAAATTTAGCTAGGCGTGGTGGCACATGCCTTAAATCCCAGCACTGGGAAGGCAGAGGCAGGCAGGTCTGAGTTTGAGGCTAGCCTGATCTTCAGAATGAGTTTCAGGATAGCTAGGGCTACACAGAAAGAACATGTCTCCAACAACAAAATAAGCAACCAGACAAATATAAAGAGTTATGCAGCTGGGCCTGTCAATCACCTGGGCTATCCATCCCTCAGGAAGGCAGCTAAACTAATGAGATAGCAGAAACAATTCTTTTTTCTCTTTTCTTTTTCTTTTTTTTCTTTTTTTTTTTTTTTTTAGCTAAAAACTTATTTATTCATTTCCTGCATTTGAGGCACTCCTCGATGCCATCCTTGGCCTGAGACTCTTTGCCATAGTGCTTAGCGACTACACAACTGCAGCCAACCCCTTTCCGTGGCTCTCCCTCTCCATTTTACAGAGGCCTACCTATTCCCCCAGTTTCTTGTTGTCATTGACCTTACCCAGGTTAATCTGGTTTTCAGCATACAGTGCTTCAAGACAGAGTTTCTCTGTGTAGTCTTCGCTGTCCTGGAATCACTTTGTAGGCCAGGCTGGCCTTGAACTCACATCAGTCTGCCGACCTCACCTCCCAAGTGTTGGGATTAAAGGTGTGCACCATCATGCCC
Source organism: Acomys percivali (assembly GCA_907169655.1). NCBI lineage: Eukaryota > Metazoa > Chordata > Mammalia > Rodentia > Muridae > Acomys > Acomys percivali. The sequence continues at coordinate 47,333,792 of OU015743.1, read as the reverse complement.
AGTGAGAAACAGTTCTCTTAATGAGATAATAATGTCTTTTCCTCCCCAGAGGCCCCACTTATAGAACCACTGCTGTATAGCTCTAAGTCAGCCTGCTCTTCTGAGTCCTAACGCAGAGAAGTGTAACTTTTCCTTCATTCCTTACGACACTGGCCAAAGCCTAAGCGGGCCTTTTCTGCCATTCGGAAAAGGGCTACCCCTTTTGCCACGTAGCCAGTTGCTGACCTGCAGCTGCTTGCCAGTCTCTGTTGTTGAACATGTTGGCCTAACTCAAAAGGCCTGGCTTTCTCTCTTCATCTTTCTCCTCCCTGAGGCTGGCTGCTGTTTTCTCTGTCTTTAATAGAATTGTCCCCAAACTTCCTACTGAGTTCATCTTTCAGTTGTTTTATTATGAAGTTTAAGAAGCCAACCAGGGGGCTGGAGAGATGGCTCAGAGGTTAAGAGCACTGTCTGATTTTCCAGAGGTCCTGAGATCAATTCCCAGCAACCACATGGTGGCTTACAACCATCTATAGTGTGATCTGATGCCCTCTTCTGGCCTGCAGGTGGACATGCAGACAGAGCACTGTATACATAATAAATATTTAAAAAAAAAAAAAAAAAAAACAGAGAGGGAACCCTAGTTTCCCTGGTACCATATGGCATCCAAAGTGGGACACCCCAAAATTTCCAGTAATACCATAAAGATACAAGCATAGATGTGGCTAATATTTTACCAGCAACTTAATTATTTTCATGCAGGGATAGGCAAGGTTAAATGTTATTCTTTTTTTTTTTTTTTTTTACATTGTTCTGTTTTTGTAATTCTGTGCATTTCTGGACATACACTGGCCGGTGTGCATATTGAGGTCAGAAAACAAGTTCTGGGGCTCTCCTTCCAGCTTGTGGATTCTTGGAATGGAGTTCAGGTCAGCCTTGGTGGTAAGTGCCTTTAGCAGATAAGCCATCTCTTTTAGTTTTTTGAGACAGGGTTTCTCTGTGTAGCCTTGACTGACCTGGCCTCACTTTGTAGTCCAGGCTGGCCTCGAACTCACAGCGATCCGCCTGCCTCTGCCTCCCGAGTGCTGGGATTAAAGGCGTGCGCGACCACGCCCGGCTGCCAGGTCCTAATTTGTAATGAATGTAACTTTTGTGTGAATTACTGCCTGGGATGGTGGTACTGACTCCTCCTATCAACACAGCCTTCAGTGGTACAGGAAGGTGGAAAGTGGTATTCCTGTGGTCTTGCATGTTAGTCAAGGGATTTAAACAGTGATGAGAGAGGACTTAGGAAGTGGGATCTTCCTACATTTAGTAAGATCACCCTGGAAATATAAAAAGCCAGTGCTGTGAGGAAGCCTCGTTTGGTTAGGAGGAACAGAAACCTAACTCAACTGGGCTTGGTGACCAACGCCGATAATCCCAGCACCTGCAAAGCTGAGGCAGGAGTGCCAGTTAAGGGCCAGCCTGGGCTACATTGGCAAGACCCCTGTCTCAAAAATACAAAGACAGTGTAAATCAAGAAGGCATTGGAAAATAAAATAAAATTATGAAATGTGTCAAGTGCAGCTTTATGAGAATATGGGCCCGCCTAACTTGTCACCTCTATTTGTCTGTCTAGCTCAGTATTTGACCTGGCAGTTCATTAATACTGGGGCAGCCAGGCTGTTGTGTTCCTACTGAGGTAGCTCTTCACTAACTATATGACCTTGGGCAAGCTAACTGACCTGATTTCTTTTTCTTTTCCCAATAAGATTAACAACAGTGTCAAGGTCATAGGGCACTTTCTCAAGGATTCAATGCAGTTAATACTCAGGAGAATGTCTGATACACACACACACATACACACTGCACAACCACAGCTTTTTGGTGAAACATTGTACCCTTAACAAATAAACAAAAATAACGTGGGGGACATGTGGTCTATGACACTGAACATAAAATGAGACTCCAAAAGAGATGCCAGAGAGGACTGGGGTTAGAGGATTAAGGTCGGGAGACTTAGAGGCCTGACTCCTAGGTCCTGCTGAAGTTCACTCCAGCTGGCCAGCTGCAGCACGATCCCCAAGAGATCGGGCTCTTCCGGTTACGGTATCTTCCCTGGTCCTTCAGTTTAGAAAAGAGATACACAGCCTAGATCCAACAAATGACAGATAGGGGCTTAGAGGTGGATCTGAAACTCCTTTAAATACAGTAAATATCAAATCTCCAAGAACGTAGGCGCCTTCTACATATGAGTAAGAAAGATTAAAGGAGTACAGGAACAGTGGTTGGCAGAAATACAAAGACTATTGAGTAACTCGAATACCCAGAACAAGCTTCTCAGGAGACCTGGAACACACTAAACATTTATGAGGCAAGGAGGTCGAACACTAAGAATGACTGGATTTTCCTTTAACTTCAGAAACAACTCTAAAAAGTAAATTTTCCCGCTCAAGGTGAAGGCAGCGGTCAAAGCGTCAGGAAGTAATGCAGACTGGTTTCTACCGATGTGTTTGCTAAGAAAGAGGAGTCGAGGCGGGGAAGGTGATTTTAAGGACAAATCCCGATTTCAGGGTTTGGTAGGAGAGCGAGGAAGCGATGAAAAGAGCACAAACAGGGGAGAATACAGTTTTATCTGATGTCCCCCGAGAATACACCTCCTCATCTCGGAGACTTTGTGATAAGGGCACATCCTTAGGTCCACTTGCAAGCCGTGGTGACAGGCAAGGGGGTCAGACTTGCCCTCTGCCCCGCAAAGCAAGGAGGCTCACCCTCAGAAGGGACCCCAGCGAGTCCTGACTACCCGGGCCAGGCACATAGGGCGGGATTTGCGGTGGCCCAGCCTAGCCCTACGGCTACCAGCGGCCTCCTCGCTAGCCGCCCAGCGTCCCCCACCCCTGGCTGGGCTCGGGCTTCCGGAGGAGGGGTCTGGGCTGGGACAGGACGGACGGGTCCAAGTCTAGCCTGTCGAGGGGCCGCTTCACCTTTTCAAACCCGCCCGGAGTGGAGAGACCGGACGATGCGGTGGAGGAGGGGAGACGGGCTGCCCTGGTACAAGCGTCCGGGCAGCCGAGGGCTTTGAAGCGGAATAAAGAAGCCTACCACCACCCGCCGTGGTCGTCCATTCCCTCGAGTTGCCACCCTTCGTCCCCGGCAGGGAGGGTGCGAAGTGGCGCAGGGGCGAAATATCGCGATAGCTGGCGGCCGGGGCGGGGGTGGCGCCTCTTCCTCTCCTCCTGCTCGCGTTAGTTCCGGTCGCAGAGGAGACAGCGCCGCAGTTGCCGCCAGCTCGGGGATTTCTGGCTCTTTTCTCTTCGCCTTAAATTCGGTGAGGAGATGAGCGCGGCGCAGGGCCGGGGGGAAGCAGGAGCGGGGCGCCATGGCCTGGCGGAGGGCGAGCGGTGGCGGCGCGGTTCGGAGGGACCGGCGGGAGCCGGGCCTGGATTCGTGGCCGGGGCCGCCGCTCTGGCTGGCGGGCGGGCGAGGCCGCGGGGCGCCGGGGTGGCAGCGCACCCCTGTGTGCGCCCCGGCTGGCCTGGGTAACAAAGCCACCGCGGCCTCTGTTGGGTGATGTACGCGTGGGGGGGTTCGGCGGGCGGGGCGCAGCCGCCGCCACCACCACTGCGGCCGCCGCCTCCGCCGCTGCTTTCGCTGGAGGGCGGGCGGATGTACGGGGCGGCGGGGGCCCCGGCGCGCAGCGCCTCGGCGCCTGTGGTCCGCTCGGCGCGGCGGCCACCACCGCAGGCGACAGGGTCGGTGGAGAAGAACCCCACGGCGCTCTGGGGCCCGCCACCCGGGCCCTGCGAAGCGGGGAGGCACGGGAAAGGGTGTGGATGCGGAGACACGTGCCCGGGGAGGAGGGTGGCTTGGGCTGTAGCGTTTGTGGCCAGTTTTGCAGCTTGGAAGGGTGCAAAGCGGTCTCTGCGGCTCCAGGCTCCACTTCTGGGGTGATGGCTGTGCTGGTGCTATTCAGGAGGGATTCCCTTTGACAGATAGCTCGTGACTTTGGTAGTTGGATAAGTTCTGGATACTTAGAAAAAGTGGGAGATGCAAAGAGCAATTAAGGTTTTGATTATCCATTTACCACGAGACAGGGTGTAGCTCCAGCACCTAGTTAAACGTATTCTTGTTAGAGGGAAGCGTAGCTGCACCAGCTCTGTTGCCTGTTAACTGAAAGTGTTCTCGGTTTGCTTTAGTCGTCATTTTGACTTAAAAGTTTGCTACTTTGTTTTAGAAGCTAATGTTACTGGCACAGGTGTTTTAAGGTCCTATTTCTCTTTTTCTAGGGTGTCTTTTATGAATAATCAAAAGCAGCAAAAACCAACGCTATCAGGCCAGCGTTTTAAAACCAGAAAAAGAGGTAAAGATCTGCTAACCTTCCTTAAGCTTTCAGACGTTTTGTATTTTGGCTTCTGTCAACAGCCGGCAGCTTGTTACTGAACCCTCTGGAGAAAATAACAGAAACTTGAGTTTCTATTTAACTGCTATTTCAGATAACAGCTCTTTTCGCGTTTCTACTGTTTCAAACCTCACTTTTGAGTATGAATATTCCTTTTAGTGTGGAAACTAGTGGCACAAAGATTAAAGCTGTGGCTTTAAATTTAGAGTTTTAATAAGAATTTGAACAAAGAAGGGTAAAAGAGGGGGGGGGCCACTCCTAGAGGATTTTGAGGAGATTGTGAAAGCGGCCTCTTTGATAGTGTCTGATATGTTCTAGGTCTTGGAAAAGATATGTGGGAGAAAAATCGTAGGTTTAACCTAGGGAATTACGGAATGGGATTCACATTTTTAAAAAAATGAAGCCAGGAGTGGTAGTGCATGCCTTTAATTCCAGCACTTGAGAGGCAAGAGGCAATCGGATCACTGAGTTCAAGGACAGCCAAGGCTATACAGAGAACCCCTATCTGGGGTTGGGGTTTGAAGCTGGGCGTGGTGGCACAATCCTTTAATCCCAGCATTTAGGAGCAGAGGCAAGCAAATCTCTGAGTTTGAGGCCAGCCTGGTCTACAAAGAGAGTCCAGGATAGCCAGGACTACAAGAGAAACCCTGTCTCTGAAAAACAAACAAAAATTAAAGGACTAATGGGGTCTCAGATTGTAGCCCAGGACAGTCTCCAGCTCCCTCCTAGTTAGTGCTGGGGTTAAAGGCGTGAGCTCCTACTGGTAATCCAGTGTGGAGACTGAACCCAGGACTCTTGTCAGAGGCAGATAGATGTCTCAGTTCAGGGTCAGCCTTGGGGGGGTACTTTAAATGGTATTTTTTTTTAAATATTTTATTTAATTTTAATTCATGTGTGTTGGTGTGAGGGTGTCAGATCTTGGAGTTACAGTTGTCAGCTGCCATGTGGGTGCTGGGAATTGAACCCGGGTCCTTTGGAAGAGCAGGCAGTGCTCTTAACCACTGAGCCATCTCTCCAGCCCCTTAAATGGTATTCTTTGAAAGCACATGTTGGCTAGGTGTGGTAGCATACATCTCTGATTTTGGCAGTGGAGAGTCCAGTAATGGAAGGGTCTAATAAATAAATTCCAGGCTAACTAGGCTACATAATATAAACCTGTCTCAAAAAGTGGAGCAGACATTAACCTGCTGAGTAGGTTGTCAGAAATAGAGTTTGGACCAACCACTGGTCTTAGGTTGTTTCTAGTTTTCTACTTTTTATAGACCGTTTGACATAACATGTGCCATCTTTTTGTAATATCGTCTGTCTACCTTGTGGTGAAACCAAAGTCTTTTCTACTACAAGAGAAACCCTGTTTAAAAAGAACCAAAAAGAAAAAAATAAATAAATCAGGTATTAGCCTCGCATGCCTTTAGTCCCAGCACTAGGTAGGCAGAGGCAGACAGATCTCTGGTTCAAGAGCAGCCTGGTCTACAAAGCAAGTACAGAACAGCCAAGGTTATTACACAGAGAAACCCTGTCTCCAAAAAAAAAAGCAAAAACAGGAATCAGAGGTTCTAAGTTCAATTCCCAGTATCCACTGGTGACTCATAACCATCTATAATGAGGCTTAGTACTCTTCTCTGGTAGGCAGGCACACATGCAGGCAGAAAGTTGCATACATAATAAATAAAAAATCTTTAAAAATAAATAAATCAGGTATCAGCAGACAAATGTGAAGATTCAGATACCATCTAACCTAAATGCACTGGGGTGCACATCAGTGGCAGAGCACTTGCCTTGCGTGAGTGAGGCCCTGGAGCATGTGAAAGGCCAGGCAGTTCAGCGAAGGCTAAGTGCTTTCTATTGTGTACTATTCAGTACTCACAGAACTTTATGAGACATATCCTATTTCTTAAGGAAATGTAGGTGTTGAAAATGGTGATTTGGGCTTGGAGAGATGTTTCAGCAGTTAAGAGCTCTTGCTGTTCTTGAAGAGGATCTAGGCATGATGGCCAGCACCCAAAGCAGACAGCTCCCATTGGTCTACAGTTCTAGGGGGCTCAGTACCCTTTCCTGGCTCCTCAGGCTCTAGGCACACACAGGGTACACCTATGCATGTGAGCTATGTAAGAGAAGAAAGTGGCCAGTTACACAAATGTACAGGGCACAGTGGAAATCAGGATTGCAAGGTTGGTTTTGTTTGTTTTGAGTCAATCTTTTACATAGCTCTAGCTGTCCTGGAATTCAATATATAAACCAGGCTGGCCTCAAGTGCACACATCCTCCTGCCTCTGCCTCCTCAGTGCTAGGATTAAAGAAAAGCCAAAGTGTGATAGGCGCACGCGCACGCGCACACAAAGAGAAAGAAACCCCCAAACCTTAAGATTAGTATGGCTGTACATACAGCTACATAGCAAAGCCTTGCCCCCCAAAACAAAACAGAACCAGGCTGTGGTGGCGCATGCCTTTAATCCCAGCACTTAGGCGGTCGAGGCCACCCTGGTCTACAGAGCTAGTTCTAGGATAGCCAGGGCCATTAGACAGAGAAACCATATCTTGAAAAACCAAAACAAAAAGAAATGGGGCTGGGGACATAGTTCAGTAGACTGCTTGTAGAGAAACTAAAGCCTGAGAACTGGTTTTCAGAGCTTACGATGCAGAAACGGAAGCATCATAAGTTGAAGGTTATAGTGTATTATATTCCCCTGAAGCAAAAGAAGGGGGCTGGAGAGGTGGCTCAGGGACGGGCTTGCCACACAATCTGAAAACCCCTGCACTCACATCAAAGCTAGGCCTGCGCCTGTGGTCAAGGGTGGGTGGGTGAGGCAGAGGCAGGAGGATCCCTGGAGCTTGCTGGCCAGCCAGTCTAGCCAGAGTGAGCTCTAGGTTCAATGAGAGGCTGTCTTAATAAGATGGACACAGCTGGGTGTGGTGGCGCAGGCCTTTAAACCCCAGCACGCTGGAGGCAGGTGGATCGATGCAAGTTTGAGGCCAGCCTGGTCTACAAAGTGAGTCCAGGACAGCCAAAGTCACAGAAACCCTTTCTCAAACAAAACAAAACAAAACAAAAAGATGGATATAAGTTAGGAAGGCAATGTATCAACCTAATGAAACCAGTGCTAGACTGTTGTAGCTCAGTAGTGCTTGATTGCCTATACAAGACTGGATTCTGTTCTCAGTTCTGTAGCACCCGAAGTCCAGGTCTAGGCAGATACCTATAACCCTGAGTCAGGAAGGAAGGAAGGAAGAAGGAAGGGGAAAGGGAGGGAGGGGGGAAACTTGAGAGTGCAAATTTTCAAGAAATAAAGTATGCCTGGTATAGAAAGGGCAATGCTAAGAGGTTTTTGTTTTGTTTTTATTTGCTTTTCACATGGGATCTCACTTAGACGTAGCAGACCTGGAACTCAGATCCACCTGTCTCTGCCTGCCCGCTTTTCCTTCCTTCTTTTTTCAATTCTTGTTTGTTTTCTTTTGTTTTTCAATACAGGGTTTCTCTGTGTAGCCCTGGCTGTCCTGGAACAGCGATCTGCCTGCCTCTGCCTTCCCAAGTGCTGGGATTACAGGCATGTACCACCACATCCTGCTTTCTAGTGCTGGGATTAAAGGATCGTGTCACAATGGCTAGCATAGGTTCATTAGAACAGTCTGATGACAGTGGGAGCAGGAAGTCCTAGCACATTCCGCCTGTGAAAGTAGAGCAGCAGTCATCCTGCCTTGGGCGTGCTGAGGGAAACTGGCTGTGTTTAATCTTTCTCCTGCCATCTTTCTTGTTCCAAGTCTTGGGTACTTCTTGCCTTTTCCAGCTTTTGAATTGAAGGACACTCAGTAGTTTGGTTATCTTATTTGCTGGCCTATGCCATTTAAGATAAGCTTGAAAATGAAATGTTTTGGGTTTTTGTTTTGTTTTCTCCTTCCAGATGAAAAAGAGAGGTTTGACCCTACTCAGTTTCAAGACTGTATTATTCAAGGCTTAACTGAAACTGGTACTGATTTGGAAGCAGTAGCTAAGTTTCTTGATGCTTCTGGAGCAAAACTTGACTATCGCCGCTATGCAGAGACGCTCTTTGACATTCTGGTGGCTGGCGGAATGCTGGGTAAGTGTCTGGGCTTTATGGGTCTGATTCAGGGAAGTGTAATAGACAGAAGCCAGAAAGTGAGTTTTTGACAAACTTGACCCCAAAAGTCCAGGTGCACGCCTATAATCTCAGCATTTGGGAGGCAAAGGTAGGTGGATCTCTGTGAGTCCAGGGCCAGCTTGATCTACAGAGTTCCGTGACAGCCAGGGCTACATTAAGAAACCCTGCCTTGAAAAACAAAACAAGGGCTGGAGAGATGGTTCAGAGCTTAAGAGCACTGAGTCCTGAGTTCAATTCCTAGCAACGACATGGTGGCTCACAACCATCTATAATGTGATCTGGTGCCCTCTTCTGGCCTGCATGTGTATGTGCAGGCAAGGTGCTGTATACATGATAATAAATGAATCTTTTTAAAAAAGAAAAACGAAACAAAAAGACAATCCCGACAAGAGGGATGGGTTCTAGTTGTGTTGCCTTTTGTAGGCTAAGGGTTAGAGATTTTAAGATAGGGTTAATCCCTGTCCCAGCCTCTCCAGTTTGGCAGTAACCCATCTGCCTCCCAAATGCTAGGACCACAGATAGAGCTACCATACCTGGCTCCAGCAAACTTCTTTTAAATTGTTTTTCTGTGCATGCCTTTCTATGTAGAGGTGTCAGATCCCCTGGAACTGGAGTTATAGAGGGTTGTGAGCTTCCATGTGGATGCTGGGGATTGAACCCAGTGCTCTTAACCGTGGAGCCATCTCTCCAGCCCCCAAACCTTCCTTTTTTGAAGTATTTATAAAGGAATATTTTTTCATGTATAAACATAGGAGGATTCTTTCAGGGCTTTTGGGGAGGCTCGCAACAACGTTTTACTGTGTAGGCTTGGCTGTCTTGGAGTCGCTTTGTAGACAAGGGCTTTTGTTGTTTTTTTAAGATAGGATTTCACTTGGATGTAACCCACGCTAGCCTTGACTTGAGGCTTCCTCTCTTGCCTTCCTCACTTGTTAGATGTGAAAAGTGGTTTTTGGAGCAGGTTTCTTTCAGTAAACATTTATATTTATTTCATATGTGCATATATGTGTGTGGGCATGTGTAGTAAATATTAGCTTCTCATTCCACCATTTGGTTCAAAACTCAGGTGTTGAGGCTTGACAGCAAATACCTTTCCTCTCTTTGGGTAGGGGTACTTGATTGCTGTGTAAATTTTTCATTTTATTTATACCTAAAGAGCCATCTAACAATTTGGATTTTAATTGTTCTTAGAGTGTCACCATTTTATTTTATATTGGAAATCCTTACCAGTACTTAAGGCTGAAATGATCACCTACTTTAAAAGTTACTGCAGACTTACTGTTGAATGTTTCTTAGCCCCAGGTGGCACACTGGCAGATGACATGATGCGCACAGATGTCTGTGTGTTCGCAGCACAAGAAGACCTGGAGACCATGCAGGCATTTGCTCAGGTAAGCCAGCCTGTCATTGTGTGGCCGCTGTATCTGGGCCTAAGGGGTTATGGGCTAAGTTTGATTTCATGTTTTAAGGGTATAGGCCTTAATGAAATATGGTGGGTTAGAAATTTCATGTTCAGGAATAAATTTGCTGGGGGTTTGGAGTTTTGTTTATGGGTTAGTATGTTTGCTTTTTGAGTCAGGGTTTCTCTGTAACAGGCTGTCCTGGAACTCACTTCATAATCTCACAGAAATCTGCTTATCTCATCATGCCCAGCCTTTATTTTCTGTTTTTTGTTGTTACTGTTTATTTTTATTTTGTGTGCATTGGTGTTTTGCCTGCATGTGTCAGATCTTGGAGTTACAAACAGTTGTGAGCTGCCATGTGGGTGCTAAGAATTGAACCCAGCCCTCTGGAAAAGCAATTAGTGCTCCTAACTACTGGGCCATCTTTCCAACCCCTTTTTCTCTGTTTTTGAACAGTTTTAAAAAAAATTTTTTTTTTATTGTGCCAGGCATAGTGGCATACGCCTTTGATCCCAGCACTCAGGAGGCTGTGACTTCGAGGCCAGCCTGGTCTACAAAGCCGTCCAGGACAGCCAAGGCTAACACAGACCCTGTCTCAAAAAACAAACAAAAAATTTTTTTATGATGGGTATGTACATATGAGTGCAGGTGTCCTCAGAGACAGACCCTCTGAATCTATAGAACAGGCACTGTGAGCCCACCATTGGTAGTGCCAGAACTGAACTGCAAGAGCTGTGGACACTTACCCACCCAGTCAACTCTCCAGCTCCTGAATTTGTTTCTCTGCAGTTACTCTCTTTACGAAAGGCTGTAAAACACAGAGAAACCTTGTCTGGAAAAGAAACAAAACCAACCAAACAAGAAAGGCCGTAAGAGCTGGGTGTGGTGGTGCGCACCTTTAATCCCAGCACCTGGAAGGCAGAGGCAGGCGGGTTTCTTTGAGTTCCAGGCCAGCCTGGTCTACAAAGAGTCCAAGACAGCCAGGGCTCTGTGTAGCAGAGAAAACCCTGTCTTGAAAAGAAAAAATAGGTGTGGTAAGCCAGGTTGGGTAGCACATGTCTATAATCCCACTCCTTGAGAAGTTGAGGCAGGAAGATTGGGAATTCAAGGTCATCCTCAGGTACATAGTGTGTTCATTGCCAGCCTAGCCTAAGTGAGAGCCTGTTTAGTCCCTCCCTCCCCACCCCCACATGAAAGAAAGATACTAACTGGATGTGGTGATTCATGCCTGTAATTCCAGCACTCAGGAGACAGGCTAGAAGATTTGAGGCAGACTTGGGCTATTTATAGTGAGGCTGAAGGAAAAAAGCTAAGATGAACAGAATCATCAGTTTTTGTTGTGATTGCCATATTGAGCTGTTCTTTTTATTTTGAAGAAGAAAAAATGTGTGTATTGATGCAGGCTGGCCCGGATCTCACTTTGTAGCCCAACAGAGACTTGATCTTAAGCAGCCCTCATGCCCAAGCTAAAAGCTGTTGCCATACTTAGCTTCATAGTTAGATTCTTACTGCTTGTAAGAAAGAAGTTAGTGTAACCAGCCCTAGAATTTGGTGTCTGTGTCTAGGAAGAGTATAGCTATATTCTATGATCTTACTGTTATTTGAGCAAAAATTAACTAGTCTTTGGTACACATTTTGTGACACGCTACTGAGACGTGGCTGTTGGTGTGTGAAGAAATGATACAGTGGAGAGTCTTCTTTTTGGTTCTAGGAATGACTTGGATTTTCTTCTAGGTTTTTAACAAGTTAATCAGGCGCTACAAATACCTGGAGAAAGGTTTTGAAGATGAAGTTAAAAAGGTATGAGGCATGTAAAGTAGGACTTTTGGGGTGACAATTTCCAAATAATGACATGGAGGCTTACATTTATGAATGCCTAGGCCTTATAGCAGATTTGTTCCAACTAGCTGCTAACTCATGTACCCCATTTATACTCACCTGAGTTTTACAGTCCTGCCTCCTCCCTGCTCCTCCATTCCCCACCCCACCCCCCACCCCCATCTGTCCTGTAAGTCCCTCCTCCTTTCCTGCCTTTGCTATAGGCCATCAGCTTTTAAATTAAAACCAATGAGAGAGGGAGTGTTTACAAAACACTGAGACAGGTAATGCTTAACTACCCCAAGGTCCACCTGTAATTAGATCGATGCAAGAACATAAATCTACATTTGAATATACAAGGATAATCTTTCCACAGTGCACAAAGATCCCAAGGGAGGAGGTGTTGGGTGGTCAGGTACTTTTTACACACACAGCTCAAGCAGAATAGAAGGGAGAAGCTCTGTTAGGGAAAGGTCACATATTCTAATTCAGCCACGAGTTGGATATAGTATTAGATGTTCCTACTGAACTATCATTTGGGAACTATTTGAAATTTATACATTGTCACTTAATGTTGTGTTGAAATAAATGCCAGTGAAAGTCTAGAAATCCTTCAGAAGATGAAGGGTTAAGGGTCAGGGTGAGAGCTGCTAAAGAAGTTACTTGTATTTGAATCTTGATGTCAAATATTTCACAAGTGGATGCAGCAACAGAAAATCTGACAATTAACATTGAGTATCAGGCTCTTTTCTAACTATTCAATATTAATTAAAAACCCAGTAGGGTGAGTTCTATTGTTCACATTTAATCTAAGGAAACCAAGACAGAGATTAAGTAATTTGTCCATGACTGTCGGGTTAATGAGTCTTGTGGTGCAGATACAATGGTGAGTGGTTGGCCTCAGCTGAGTGTAGTTTGTTTTACTGCTTCTCTTAACATAATGCAAGTTTCTTTTACCCCTGTTTGTCTTTGCAGTTGTTGCTCTTCCTAAAGGGATTTTCAGAGTCAGAGAGGAACAAGCTCGCCATGTTGACTGGGGTTCTTCTGGCTAACGGAACACTTAATGCATCCATTCTTAACAGCCTTTATAATGAGAATCTGGTTAAAGAAGGTACTGTTGTAAAAGCATGGTTTCCTGTTTGTGTATGGGTGTGTGGACATTTATGCGAGCCTAGAGGTGGGGGAGGGGTGTCTTGGCTGTTCCTTTGGTGGCATCTACTTTGGGGTGCAGAGAGTCATTCACTGACCTGGAACTGAGGAGGTTGGGCTGGTTGATCAGTGAGCCTGAGAGAGTCATCTGTTTCCATCCCCCTAGTGCTGGACCACAGGCACACACTGTCGTGCCCTGCATTTTTTTCCTTCCCCCTTCAGCATGAGTTCTGGAGATTAGACTCAGATTAGGCAAACACTTTACCAAGTTCTCTAAAATAGGCATGGCTGCGTAGACCTGAATTCCATCATCATCTGTGTGTGAGTCATGTGCAGCACATGCATGGAAAGCTTGGGAGTCTAGAGGGGCAAGCTGGGCTTCCAGGGGCTAGAGGCGCAGGTGGTTGTCAAGTAGGTAGGTGCCGGGGTCTGTAGTGAGGTCCTAGCCGTTGACGCAGCTGTCTGTCAAGACCTGCTCCAGTCTGGTTGGCACTTCGTGCATACCTTTAGCACCCAAGTTTAGGGTATGTCTTTAGAGGAGAGCAGATATCCAGGGTTGAGGCAAGTGTGAGTGTACTTTAAAATGAAGGGTTCCGTGGGAAATCAGGGACTCATGTCAATTGAGGAACCCAGGAGTTCAGGTACAGTCCCTACAGTCATTTTCTTAAACACCTACCCACACCCCAATACATCCAAGTTGCTGACAATTCAAGGTCCCCTTAGTTCTCAGTGCACTGGTTAGCATATAAATTGTCAGCTGCAGCTAGGTCAGTTAGCATGGACAGAATAGGGGACGTGGTGAAATGCTCACACTGACATGGGAAGTGGGGACTGGCTGGTCCTGGAGACACTGGAGAAGGTGTATCTGTTAGACAAGCAACTTTGTTTTATAGGTGTTTCAGCAGCTTTTGCTGTAAAGCTTTTCAAATCATGGATAAACGAAAAAGACATCAATGCAGTTGCTGCAAGTCTTCGGAAAGTCAGCATGGACAACAGACTGATGGTTGGTGCCTTTCCTTCTCATTCCTTCCAGCTCATTCGATGATGCAATGATAAACTTACTGTTTTAGTCTGAAAACTGCTCTTCACTTTGTGTAAAGACCATTTAACCAATTGTTCTTTCAGGAGCTGTTTCCTGCCAATAAGCAAAGTGTTGAGCACTTCACTAAGTACTTCACTGAGGCAGGCTTGAAGGAGCTTTCGGAGTATGTCCGCAACCAGCAGACCATCGGGGCACGCAAGGAGCTGCAGAAGGAGCTTCAGGAGCAGATGTCCCGCGGTGACCCGTTCAAGGACGTAAGCCGCTCTGTGGAAGCACTCTTTCTTTATGCACATGCCTGTCGTGCCTGCATACATGCCTGGTGCCCGAGGAGGTCAGAAACGGGTTTAAACGGGTCTGCTCCCCTTGGAACTCAAGTGCTCCTAAATCTTGAGCTGTCTGTCCAGCCCTTCTTAAGCCGCCTTTTCCTTCTTTGGTTTTTCAAGACAGGGTTTCTCTGTGTAGCCCTGGCTGTCCTGGACTTTGTGGATTAAACTGGCCTCGATCTCACAGAGATCCGCCTATCACTGCCTCCCCAAGTGTTGGGATTACACACCTGTGCCATTGCACCCAGCTTTAAGCCATCTTTTTTTGTTTGTTTTTTGAGACAGGGTTTCTCTGTGTAGCCTTGGTTGTCCTGGACTCACTTTGTAGACCAGGATGGCCTTGAACTCACAGTGATCCGCCTGCCTCTGCCTCCTGAGTGCTGGGATTACAGGCGTGCGCCACCACCGCCCGGCTTCAGCCATCTTTTTACGTCTTAATTTTTCATGAATGTTTTTGTTCATTCAGGAGCCCCCATTATTCCCCATAGTGAGCCTAGATTAATAATTGTAGAATTGGACTTCCTTCAGCCCTTTCCATACGAAGTTTTATTGATGCCCAGGTATAACTTTGAAGAGTTTATAATGTATGAGCCAGGGGTCAGACATTTTTCATTTGGAGCCAGTTTGGTTTTTGTCTTTGCTCATTGATTTTACATGTATTTAGTGGTGGGCATATATACACAATCTCTCACCACATGTCTGATCAGTCTTGGGATGTCAAGCTCAGTTGTATGCACCTTTTTCTGCTTGCTGAGCCAGCTCACCTGCCAGAGCCAGTTTGTGTATAAAATAGGTTGAATTTCAAGATTCTGTCCTGTAGCAAAGATATTCTGTTTGTGTGTAGTACAGGTGAAATTCATTGCCAGTGGGAAAAGACTTGTCTGTGTTTGCTTGGTTGCTTATTTCAGACATGAACCCACCAGACATCTCTGGCTGGCCTGCAACTTTGTAGGCATTTTGTAAAATGTCTAAATTTGATGTGTAAAGTATTAACAATAGTTTCCATTACTAATTATCTTTTGCAGATAATTTTATATGTCAAGGAAGAGATGAAAAAAAATAACATCCCAGAACCAGTTGTCATTGGGATAGTCTGGTCAAGTGTGATGAGCACTGTGGAGTGGAACAAAAAAGAGGAGCTTGTAGCAGAGCAAGCCATCAAGCACTTGAAGGTACTGGAATTGCCTCTTGGTGTAGAGCAAGCTGTCACAGTTCAGGTGGGATGTGCAGTGTCAGTGGGGACTTGTCTAAGGCAGTGCTCGTGACCCCTTTGGATCACAGGAGCTGCCTAAGGCCATCAGAAAATATAGATACTTATGTTACAATTCAGAACAGTAGCAAAATTACAGGTATGAAATAGCAACTAAAATCTTATGGTTGGGGGTCACCGTAACATGAGGGACTGTATAAAAGGGTGGCAGCATCAGGAGGGTTGAGAACCACTGTTGCAAGTATTTGCCACATTTGTGGTGCTAGGGGGTGATCTGCCAGTAAATAAACAGTTGCTTTTAAGGCTTACATGGCTCTATTTGACTCATAAATTAAAAATAAACATGTTTAAAAGTAACAAGTCTGTTGGACGTGGTGGCGCACGCCTTTAATCCCAACACTCGGGAGGCAGAGCCAGGCGGATCGCTGTGAGTTTGAAGCCAGCCTGGTCTACAAAGTGAGTCTAGGACGGCCAAGGCTACACGGAGAAACCCTGTCTCAAACCCCACCCACCCACCCACCCCCCAAAAAGTAACAAATCTATGATTTGATGCTGCGGAGGGAATGTTAGACTGTTTTGTTTCTTAACCTCAGTGAAGTACACTTAGTAGATCTTTTTTTTTTTTTTTTTCTTTCGGTTTTTCGAGACAGGGTTTCTCTGTGTATCCTTGACTGTCCTGGACTCCCTTTGTAGACCAGGCTGGCTTCAAACTCACAGCGATCCACCTGCCTCTGCCTCCCGAGTGCTGGGATTAAAGGCGTGCGCCACCACGCCCGGCCTTCACTTAGTAGATCTTAGTAGATTTTTCAGTTTTACCATTTTTTTTATTCCTGATTTCCAATGAACTGATCATGGTAGTAAAGGTGAGTTATGATCTGTATTACAGGGTTTTGTATTGGAATGGAGCGCATTATAATGGGTCACTCATTTTTTCTTTTAAAGCAATACAGCCCTCTACTTGCTGCCTTTACTACTCAAGGTCAATCTGAACTGACTCTGCTACTGAAGATTCAGGAGTATTGCTATGACAACATTCATTTCATGAAAGCCTTCCAGAAAATAGTGGTGCTTTTTTATAAAGGTAAGCAAGTCTTGTGAAAGTTGAATAAAAATCCTTAAATACTGGAAATAAGGAGTGTCTGGGGGTGGCGCACACCTTTAATCCCAGCACTCGGGAGGCAGAGGCAGGCAGATCGCTGTGAGTTCGAGGCCAGCCTGGTCTACAGAGTGAGTCCAGGACAGCCAAGGCTACACAGAGAGACCCTGTCTGGGAAGAAATAAAAGGGAAGGGGGAAGAGTGTCTGCACATGAGCGCCCTTATATTCACAGAGTGAGATCATTTGTGGTTAAATGAGGGTTGCTGTACTCCTTGTTTTTGAGCCAGGTTAGCACTGTTCTATTGACTGGCCCGCAACGCACCAGGTTGATCTGCAACTCAAGTCTAGTTTCCCCACATCCTGGGTGGTTTTATTCGGTACATTGCTATTAGAACATCTGTAAACCTTGTTCACAAGGTAAATACAAGTTAAATCCATAAGTGAGACCCTATCTCTCCCTTCTGCCACCACCCATACCCCACAGAAAAGTAGGCATTTGTGTCCTGTGTGGCTAAGTAGAAAGGCTGTGGTCCTACTTCCTGACATAGAGGCTGGAGAGATGGCTGAGTCGTTAAGAGCACCAACTGCTCTTCCAGAGGTCCTGAGTTCAATTCCCAGCAACCACATGGTGGCTCATAACCATCTATAGTGTGATCTGGTGCCCTCTTCTGGCCTGCAGGTGTTACATATAGACGGAGCATTGTATACATAATAAATAAAATAAAGTCTTTAAAAAGTAACTTGCTGACATGAGTAATGTTGTTTTCAGCTGAGGTCCTGAGTGAAGAGCCCATTCTGAAGTGGTATAAAGATGCACATGTTGCCAAGGGGAAAAGTGTCTTCCTTGAGCAGATGAAAAAGTTTGTAGAATGGCTCAAAAATGCTGAAGAAGGTAAGCCTTCCTTTGTGCAGCATGCTTGTAAGTTGCGTGGTAGTGTTTGGTTTGTGTTGAATGGCTTGCCTCCCAGTGCTAGGATTAACAGCTATAGGTCACCTGCTGGAATGGGTTTAATGTGACATTGGTTAATCTCCACACACCTGTTTATCCTGTTGGCACGTGTGTTTGTTGTTAATTACCTATAACCACAGGTAATACAAGCCAAGAGGGGAAACTAGACCTAATCATTATCATGTTTGTCTTGGGCTTTCTTCTTTGTCTTTTTGGGTTTTGTTTTTTCGATACAGGGTTTCTCTGTATAGCCTTGGCTGGCCTCAAACTCAACAGTGATCTGCCTGCCTCTGCCTCCAGAGCATAGGGATTACAGGTGCGCACCACCACACCTGGCAGGCTTTTTTTTTTTTTTTTTTTGCGACAACTTTTCTCTGTGTAGTCTTGGTTGGCCAAGAACTCACAGAGATCCACCTTCCTCTGCTTCCCTAAATACTATTATAGTAGTTTTTAAAGTTGTATTATATTTTTAGTGTATGTGTATAGGTGTGAATCCCATGGCACATGTGGAGAACTTGGGTTAGACTTGACAGCAGGCAACTTACTGGCCTTGTTGGACCCATTATGGTGTCCTACAATAAACAGAGAAATGGAAATCTTTCAGATATGTAAATATGTACTTCTTCTCAGTTGATACTAGTCAAATTCTTAAATGATTATAAAGTTTCAAATAATGGAAACTGGTTTCCTAAATCAAGACTTTTGACTGTTTTTCAATCTCTTTTCTAGAATCTGAGTCTGAAGCTGAAGAAGGTGACTGAATTTTGAAACAACATCCTCAGTAAAGCAAACAGGAGTTGTAGATAAAGTGTCATGTCTCATGTGTCCTGGTTCTTACATCTTCCTACCTCCCTATGTCAGGCATGACATAAGGGCTTTCATGGCAATTTTTGTTTTAACTGTTTTTATGGTTACTGGACATGCTGGGTTTGGTTTCCGAAACCATGTGTGAGTAGCTGCAGGAGCTGTGGAATTGAATCTGATGTTGCATTGGTTTTTCAGTTACCTTCTACCTCCTGTATTTTCTACTGTAATAATGTGATGTAAGGCCTTCCACAATGAGCAGTTCACTCTATTCCCTGGGTTTTCTATATAAACAGTTTTCAAGATATGATTTGGTTAAAAATAATTTGTTACAAAAAGATTCTGTTTGCAAATTAAACTGTAAAAGTATCCAACGTGTCAAAAGGCAATGATTTGTGTGGTAATTTAGTATGTCCAGAGCCCTGTTCATCAATGAAAGTCCTGTAGACGATTAAATCCATAAGGTGAATCCTGAGTGTGTGGACCATTGGTTATATATACATTTTCTTATATTTTTAACCCCAGTTGTTGCTTTTTTCCCCCCTGGGTTTCATGTTTAGTAAAGCCATGGAGAGCAAGCTTGAGTTTTAGAACTCACATGGCAGAGGTAGAAGAAAGCTGAGCCTTTTTCCAGAAACTTCTGTGTTCATTTGTATCTTACTAGGTGGAACAAGTAGATACTCTTCATACATTCTACTCAGGACACAGCTAGACTGTTAGGAAAGGGTTTCTGGAGGAGTGGGAGTCAAGGTTAGTCCTGTCACAAACCCACGAGCTTATTGGGCAAGCGTGTTTAACAAAATCTAAACACGGCTTCATTCCCTCTTGTGAAGGTAAAGGGCAGTCACAGCGGTTGGTCCACCACTCAGTTGTCTGGGCCTGGCTTCCTTCTACTATGTTCAAGCGCCTGGTAACATACCCTAGTTGCCATTTTCCACGAGCCAAATACTTCTTTTAAATGATTAATTCATTTATTTTAATGGCTGCCGCCTTCGTTGCTTTTCTTTTTGCTATCTATTTGTAGTTAGTTGGTAGCGGGGAAATGTAGCCATTTTTTGGGAAAGGCTAAAGGTGAACATTTTGAGCCTTTTTTAATTGGAAAAAGGAAATAGTCACGAATAATGCCACCAGAGACTGAGTGGAAATTGCCCATTTTGAAGGTGCCATTCTTAGAAGCCAAGAATTTGGTATTTAAAATTTATCTTGAGGATAACATGTAATATAATTTGAAATAAAGGTATCGTAACCTTTAAGAGCATTATAGTGAAAACATTGATGGGTGGGTGAATTTGTAAAATGAATGACTTTGATAAAGTTTTATGCACAGGCAAATGTATTCATTAGATTCTGTGTAGTGATCTGCTTTTCCTTTGTAATTTGTAGTCCTAAAAAGATTTTTTTTAAATAAAGTCCATCCTTACATTTAGGTTTTATAGATCAGTCTTTTTATTCCCCCCACAAATCCCATTGCCCCCAATTGTGTGCTGTTTGTTACGCTTTCAGATGTCTGCTGTATAAGCATTGGTAACAGTTCATCCTTAGCAGTCAGACTAAACACCTCACAGACTCCAATGTAGTTGAAACTACATTGCCATTTCTACAACCAGACCCTTGCATGTTGCTGCCCTTCGAAACTACCCTGTTTATTTTATACTGTGTATAGTGAAAGAGTGGAGTCTTCCAGAATTACATTATGATCTTTGATCATGCACAGTAGTGTTTACTTAATAATAGCACGTGGGTAATGCGCCTGACAGTACCATGAAAGGGAGTGGCTTATGAAACTATTCTGAGTTTGAACTTAAATGCCAACCTGTGGCCTCCAATATGTAATTCTTCCTAATAGAGATGTTACAACTGTACTCGGAATCATGATTGGGTAACTGTTGATTGAATTCCTAACCTGGTGTTAGTTTCTAAGGCTTGTGTTTGGAACTGATAAGTGTCACTTAACTCTGGGATTGTTGTCCTAGAAATACTCTGTGCTTATAAATTCCAGATACCAAAATGCCACATACTTTACTTAGCATAGTGATGGTGGTGAGGGGAAATGCATGTGACCAAGAGGTTAACGTAACAGTGTTCAAGCTTTCTCCATTACCTGGACCTCCTAGAAATCTTTCCCCTCATAGCACCCCAATAAATTTTAATATACACTATGTACTGTGTCTGTGCTTTATATGTGAAACTAGGGTATATTTGTATCTCTTGAGTGAATTTACCATTGAGAAAGTATTTTAATATAACTTAAAAGTAGAGAGTTCAATGTTTGCTGTTACTCATAATGTAAAAGAGGGGTTTTTTTTTGTTGTTGTTGTTCTTTGGTTGGGTTTTGTTTGTTTTTTTAACTGAAAAAGGCATCTTTCTGTTTCTTTTTCCTTCATACTGACCCCAGCCTTATAAAAAGGCTAAGGTACACCAAGCCATTTTGAGATGAGCTCATTAGGATGCTGAGGGTAGCTTTGAACTCATTTGTCACCCAGGCAGGTTGTAAATGTTGAATCCCCCTGCCTTATAGTGATAACTTGCTCTAGGCCTGTAATGGGCAATTTATGGTGTGTGAATCACCTTTCAGTTTGTACCTCAGGCTACACCATAGGCACCAGGCAAGCCAGATGAGGTGGCTCACACCTAGCAGTGGACAAAAAATGGCTTTGAAATTTTACCAGTTATCTTGTTTTTTCCTGTTTTTATATGATCATTTGATTTGGGGGCTTACAGTCATAGAGGGTTAGGGTCCGTGGCCATTATGGCTGGAGCTTACATGTTGACAACACCTATGAGACAGACAAAATAAAGGTGGCATAGGCCTTTGGAACCTCAAAGCCTACCTACTACCAGATGCACAGGCCCAATTGCAGTGGATGTAGACATGTTTGTTTTAATCGTAAGTGTGGGATGGGGAGCAGACTTGTGAGAGAACAGGAGATTGCCCACTAGAAGACGAACCACCTTGTGCCGGGGCTTGGTTTTTGCCAGCTGAAACACATTTTAGTATAGACTCTGAGAGGATGTGTGTGTGTGTGTGTGTGTATCCCAAACAGGTGGGGCTTTTGGGGTCTTGGTATTGGTCGTCCCTCCACTTTCGAGCCAATTCAGAGAATGCTTCAGGGTTCCTGCAGCAACTTTGGTTTAATTGCTGGTCTGAAATCCTGCCAACTACACCAAGGGACTCGTTCCCAGGAGCTGAGTCCAAAAAAAGTCTACTTCAGCTGGGTGTGGTGGTGCACGCGCCTTTAATCCCAGCACTTGGGAGGCAGAGGCACGGGGATTGCTGTGAGTTCAAGGCCAGCCTGCCTGGTCTACAAAGTGAGTCCAGGGCAGCCAAGGCTACAAAAGAGACCCTGTCTCGAAAAACCAAAAAAAACCAAAACAAAGAAAAAAAGAAAAGTCTACTCCTGTACCCATTAACCTCTTTTCTCTCCTATCTAGGGCAGGTGAGTTGGAAGGGAGGGTGGCATAAGCATTAAAGAACCTTAAATAAAGTAGGTTTGGAAAGACTGAAGCCTGCAGGTTGTGCCCAGTGTGCTTTGGGCATAATGGGTAACTTAACTTCTAATGTTGTGGAGGAAGAAAACAGGTTTTCAAGAGAAAGATGCTGTTTCAGGGTGTCAGCAAAATCGCAGCTGCTGTTGCAAGTTCTTTCCTGCTTTATACCCAGAGGGAAGTTTTTTGTTTTCCTTTGTCTTTTTACTGTATTACATTTTTCAAAAAGATTGAAAGAGCCGGGTGGTGGTAGTGGCGCACACTTTTAATCCCAGTTCTTGGGAGGCAGAGGCAGGAGGATCTCTGTGGGTTCAAGGCCAGTCTGTTTTACAAAGTGAAACCAAGACAGGTGTCTCAAAAAAAAATTGGAAGAAAGATCTATAAGATATGAAAACTGAAAGGGTCAATAGATTCTGTTGTTCTGGAAAGGACTGCAGAGTTGGCTGTACAACTAGAGAATTTGCATGTAGAGGTTGAAGCATTTGAAAAGCAAAAAATGCCCTTGGTAAAGGGAAAATAGCTGGTAACTGAGAGCCAGTGTTTCCCACGATGGCCACGCTGCCCTGCTCCACGCCCCAGGTGTCCGGGCACCAGCGTGCAGAAGGGGGCAGATAAAAACAGGAAGCCAGAGATTCCAGAAGAATGGAAAAGCAGACAGGCCAAAAGGGCTTTGGAGACAAGTGCTCTGATAGAGGAATTCTCTTGGGCTACACAGACACCATCAGCTTTTCCAGGCTTTGTGCAACATGTCCCTCCTTGCTAACGATGGTGGTGAGGCTTATGATGAGATGGCATGGCGTCCAGTAGATATGCTAGATTTAAAGCATTTTAAAGAAACTAGAGTACTGTATGAATTGCATTTATCTTTTGTTAGGGTTACACAGCATAGACATTATTTCCCAAGATGGGAAGGGATTGGTGTCAGGTGTATTAGAAGCTACTCAACAATTAGAATGGTTTTCTGTAGTGGAGAAAAGAAGCCACAAGAATAGAACAACAAAATATAGCAAGGGGGAACAAATGTTGTTAAAGATTAATTGGTGAAGGGTGTTATACTGACTTAGAACAAACCCGATCTGAAGATGTAGTAATTGAGCCATGTCAAATTGCAGCATTAAGAGCTTGGGACTGGCTGGAGAGATGGCTCAGAGGTTAAGAGCACTGTCTACTCTTCCAAAGGTCCTGAGTTCAAGTCCCAGCAACCACATGGTGGCTCACAGCCATCTAGAATGAGATCTTGTGCCCTCTTCTGGCACGCAGGTGTACACTGTATACATAATAAATAAATATAGATAAATCTTAAAAAAAAAAAAAAAAAAAGCCTGGGACATGGTGGAGGAGCCTGGTAAAACAACCACTTCATTGACTAAGGAATTTAAAGACCCTGGAGAAACCTTCACAGAGTTCTTACAGAGATTAGGTTCGGCTCTAGATAGAGCCACACCAGACCCTGAGACCAGACAGGCATTGACACTGTTCATGGCACATGAGGATGCAAACACTGAATGTAAGAGAGCAAGTAGACCATTAAAAGCATGAGGAGCCCTATTAGATGAATGGGTAAGAGAGACAGTTAACATTAGCTCTCAGGAGCATCAAAACATATCATAGGACAAGCTGTAGCTAGAGGTCTCAGATGTCAAACACCTAGTGCTTTAATTGTGGCAAATTTGGCCATTTACAAAGAAACTGTAAGGTTAAAAGTTCCAGGCCTCAAAATAACAGGTGCCCCCACTTTGGAGTAAATGGTACTAAGAGTACAAGGAGCCTCTGGCCATGATGGTGATGATGTGCCAAGACTTCCAGGGTACTGTAACTGCTATGTTTGGTTTGTTGTGGCTTTTCTAGACACGGTTTCTCTGTGTAGCCCTGACTGTCCTGGACTCACTTTGTAGATCAGGCTGGCCTCGAACTCACAGTGATCCACCTGCCTCTGCCTCCCAAGTGCTGGGATTAAAGGGGTGCTCAACCACCACCTGGTTCGATTTTCCTGAATCTCTTAATAGAGTTACTGACTCTCAATATGCCGAAAGAGTTGTTTTACATATTGAAGTTGCTGAATTACTCCTGATAACTCAGAATTGACTTTGTTATTTATGGAATTGCAACAGGCCATCAGAAGTAGAAACTATCCGTTGTACATTACTCATATTCGGCCTCATACAGGATGACCAGGTCCACTGGCACAAGGAAATGAGGACACTGAGCAATTACTAATAGGAAATGTGTTGGAAGCCTCAACATTTCATGAAAAGCTTCATGTTAACAGTAAGGCTTTAAAGGAAAAATTCTCTATCACTTGGCAACAAGCCAAAGACATAATTAAAATGTGTCCTACCTATTGCTTGTATAACCAAAGTCCATTGCCTGCCGAAGTAACCCTAGGGATACCAAAAGGAATGAAATCTGGCAGATGGATGTGTTCCTTTGGCAGATTTTGGAAAACAAAGGTTCATACAGCATACCATGGATACATATTTAGGGTTTCAATGGGCAACTGCTTTAAGTTTTGAAAAGGCTGATTGTGTAATTACATGCTTATTGGAAATAATGGCAATCATGGGAATACCTGCACAAAGTAAGACTGACAGTGCTCCTGCATATGTATCCAATAAGATGAAGAAATTTTTGCCTATTATAATATAAAGCATATCCTACAGGACAAGCAGTTGTAGAAAGAGCTAATCATACCTTAATAGCGATGCTTATTAAACACAAAGGAAAAGATCTTCCCCCAGGGACAGATTAAATAATGCTTTGTTGACTTTAAGGTTTTTTTAAAAGATTTATTTATTATTATGTACACAGTGCTCTGCCTCCCATGTTCACCTGCAGGCCAGAAGAGGGCATCAGACCACATTATAGATGGTTGTGAGCCACCATGTGGTTGCTGGGAATTGAACTCAGGACCTCTGGAAGAGCAGCCAGTGCTCTTAACCTCTGAGCCATCTCTCCAGCCCCAAGTTTTCTTAATATTGGTGAAAAAGGAACAATAGCAGCTGAGAGACACTGCATTATAGAAAAAAGTGAGGAACTAGGACAACCAATATAGTATAAAGCTCTGTTGACAATGGACTGGAAACCTGCAATAGTTTTGAGATGGGAACGATTATGTGTCTACAGGGAGTGAAAAAATACAGTTACCGACAAAACTTATAAAGATTAGATCTGACCAGGGAAGATCTCCTACCACCAGAAACATGAATGTGTTCATATAGCAAGGGAATCTCCAGGGCTGCCTGGTCCTCATGACATGCCACTCTTTCATACAGCATGGATAGTACAGCTCAGATGTATCAAGTTGATGCCTTACACCTGCTCAAAAATAGGGCAGATGTTTATCTGTAGATAATTGGAAAACCTGCATATTCCATATATATGTAGAAATGTACCTATGCTAATATTTTTAAAAGGTTGCTTATTTTCAGAGCAAAAACAAACAAACAAACAAAAAACAAAACAACAACAAAAACCCCAGATAATAATGAAGACAAAGCAGGTAACCCAGGTGATTCAGCCTCAAAGACTGCCTCAGCTACTGTTTCCTGAAATTACATGTGTATCAACTTTAAAAGGGCTAGCCCAAAGGATCAATCTCAAAAAGACTGGACAGAAAAATATACAGCTAGCTTTCCCAGCATTTGGCCAATATAGTATTTTTCTTTTTTGGTTTTTCAAGACAGGGTTTCTCTGTGTAGCCTTAGCTGTCCTGGACTCACTTTGTAGACCAGGCTGGCCTTGAACTCACAGCGATCCACCTGCCTCTGCCTCCCGAGTGCTGGGATTAAAGACATGTGCCACCACGCCCGGCTTAAAAGAAGTTTTTACCCCAGACAGCAAAAAGTGATTTTTCAAAACACAACACCCGTCCCTTCCCAATAGGTGAGGTGGGTGGTTTTGGTGGGCGACCAATGTCTGTTATTGTCTTAGGGGGCTGGCTGTAAGTTAGTAAAGGTCACATTTAGAGATTTCTTCCTTTCTCCCCTCTATCCTTCTTTCTCTTTTATCTTTCTATCCTATCTAGTGTTAGGGGAAAGGAGGGAAAAAGTGAAGGATAAAAGGGGGGATTATAGATCTATAGTATAAAAGGTAGATTATTGGGTCTACTAGCCTCAAATATTTTACACTGGTATTGTAGATCGATAGAAATTTAAGATTTTGTTCAACTTACTTTATGTACTGTACACGAGCAACTCATTTAAAAATGTGAAGTAAAGTTCTAGTCTTATGAGAGCTAACTATTACAAACTGTTCAGGATGGTTGGAGATACAAGTTAGTAGTCACCTATAAATCTTCTTTGTAGTCTTCTTAGATACTAGTTTAGTTAATTACAGAAGAAGCTTTTTTTCTCTTGAGGGTTTTTGTTTTGTTTTGTTTTGAGACAGGGTTTCTTGGCTGTCCTGAACTCACTTTGTAGACCAGGCTGGCCTTGAACTCAGAGATCCACCAGCCTCTGCCTCCCGAGTGCTGGGATTACAGGTGAGTGCCATCATGCCTGGCTCAGAAGAAGCTTTATTTAGTTTCTTGTATGTTTTCAAGGTTAAGCAGATAGTGCATAGCTAAAAACAAGCAATGCTTGTCTATTTAGATATCTGAGACAGATAAGTTTATCAATCAATCGATCGATAGATAGAGCTCTTAACCTCTGCGCCATCTCTCCAGCTCCAAGATGGATACTTTATAAATGTCCTGGGTCACTATCCATTCAGTTACCCCTACTTGTGGATCAGCCGCTGGGCATGTAATCCCAGTTCCCAGTTGCTGAGGCATCCTGAACCAGTGCGGTGTTGTCTAGAAGTACAAGGTGGATTATTCCAAGGAAGTGAAAGTCTGAGACCCTCATGAACTTTGGATGTTTATGATTGTGTAGTGGGTTTGAGTTGCTACAGTTAGCAAATATTAGTGAGCTATCCTATTTCAGAGAAGTCAATACCCACTTAAAAGTAAGCTGGCTGGAGAGCTCACCAAGTGGCAGAACACTTGTCAAGCACATCCACACTAGTTTTGTAAGACATGCAGAGGTTTGCCACAGTTCTAGTTACTGGCAAATTCTAACACCATATACTTTTTAGAATTACCATTTTAAAATCCACCGATTTAAGGGCTGCCTCTTGGATTCCCCTTCCTACTTGATGCCACTTCTGAAGATGGGTCACCGGTTAGGTGCCCACATTGATGTGCATACTTGAGGGCCTCACGTGAAGGTCAGAGGACAACTTGTGTAAGTTCTCTCCCATCATGTTGGTCCTGGGGATTGAACTCAGGCCACCAGGCTTGGTGACAAGCATCCTTACTGAGCCATCTTGCTGTGGTTTTTTGTTGTTTTGAGGTACAGAGGGTCTCACAAGCAACTTCCTGTTTAGACCAGGTCTTGATTGTAAGAGATCCACATACCCTTCTCAGGTGCAGGAATCAAAGACATACACACCTCACCTCACCTTAATTTTTTTTTTTTAAACTTCTTATGGTTCTGAGCCTTCATGTGTGCAGCTTCATGTATACCTGCATGCCAGAAGAGGGCACCAGATCCCATTATAGATGGTTGTGAACCACCATGTGGTTGCTGGGGATTGAACTCAGGACCTCTTAAGAGCAGACTGTGCTCTTAACCACTGAGCCATCTCTACAGCCTCTTAAGTGTAATATTTGTTTTTTGAGACAGGATTTCTGTTACACAGAACTCTGGCTGTCCTGGACTCTCTTGGTAGACCAGGCTGGCCTGAAACTTAAGAGTGTCTCCGCCTGCCTGCCAGTGCTGGGATGGGATCACAGGTGTGCATTGCCACCACATCCAGCTTAAGTGAAATTTTATTTTGTTTGTGTTTTGGTTTTGAGACAGGGTTTCTCTGTGTAACAGTTCTGGCTGTCCTGGAACTCCTGTGTAGACCAGGCTGGCCTTGAACTTTCAGAGATCTACCTGCCTCTGCCTCCCAAGTGCTGGTATTAAAGGTATGTGCCACCACTGCGTGGCTTTTTTAAAAAAAAGATTTATTTATTATGTATACAGTGCTTTGCCTGCATGTACACCTGCAAGCCAGAGGAGGGCACCAGATCACATTATAGATAGTTAGGAGCCACCATGTAGTTGCTGGGAATTGAACTCAGGACCTCTGGAAGAGCAGTCAGTGCTCTTAATCTCTGAACCATCTCTCCAGCCCCTTTCTCCCTCTTAAGACAGGGTTTCTCTGTAACAGCCCTGGCTGTTTTGGACTCACTCTGTAGACCAGGCTGGCCTCACGGAAATCCACCTGCCACTGCCCCTGGAGTGCTGGGATTAAAGGTGTGAGCCAGGAGGACTGGCTCCTCAAAGCACTTCAAGTTGGGCATTTTGTGTGTATGCACCTGTGTAGAACATTGACTTTCCAGGGCTGGAGAGATGGCTCAGAGGATAAGAACACTGGCTGTAATTCTGAAGGGTCTGAATTCAATTCCCAGTAACCACATGGTGGTTCATAATGACATAAATAATAAATCTTAAAAATATAACAAAAAACTCAAACCTTCCAGAGTTGGTTCTCTCCTTCCACTGTTTCCAGAGCTCAAACTCAGGTTGTCCAGCCTACTGGCAAATGTCTTTATGTACCAAGCCTGCTCAATTTTTATTTATTTTTTTGAGACAGGGTTTCTTTTGCCTCCCTTAGTGCTGGGATTAAAGGCTTGTGCCACCGCACCCCTCAGCAGTTCTCTTTACTACTGAACTTTCTCTTTTATCCAGTTTTGTGTTTTATGGGCTGGAGAGATGGCTCAGTGGTTAAGAGCACTGTCTGCTCATCCAAAGGTCCTGAGTTCAATTCCCAGCCACCACTTGGTGGCTCACAACCATCTTTAATGATATCTGGTGCCTTCTTCTGGTATGCAGGCAGAATACTGTATATAATAAATACATTTAAAAAAAAAAAAAGGTATTCACCACCAACTTTATGTTTTACCTAAGATTAAAACATGAGTATTCGGGGCTGGAGAGATGACTCAGAGGTTAAGAGCACTGGCTGCTCTTCCAGAGGTCCTGAGTTCAATTCTCAGGACCCACACGGTTCTCAACCATCTGTAATGAGATCTGATGCCTTCTTCTGGCCTGCAGGCTTATGTGCAGACAGAACACTACAAAAATTTTAAACAAACAACACGAAGAAAAAAAGGCGACTATTGGCCAGGGATGGTGGTGCACACTTTTTTTTTTTTTTTTTTTTTGGTTTTTTGAGACAGAGTCTGCGTAGCCTTGGCTGTCCTAAACTCACTTTGTAGACCAGGCTGGCCTCGAACTCACAGCGATCCGCCTGCCTCTGCCTCCCGAGTGCTGGGATTAAAGGTGTGGTGGTGGGGCTGGAGAGATGGCTCAGTGGTTAAGAGCACTGACTGCTCTTCCAGAGGTCCTGAGTTCAATTCCCAGCAACCACATGATGGCTCACAACCATCTATAATGTGATCTCATCATACTGTATACATAACAAATAAATCTTAAAAAAAAATAAATAAATAAAGGTGTGGTGGTGCACACTTTTAATCCCAGCATTTGGGAGGCAGAGTCAGGCCCATCATGAGTCTGGAGGCCAGCCTGGTCTACAAAACAAGTACAGGACAGCCGGGGTTACTACACAGAGTACTGGGCCATCCTTCTCTAACTTTGCATTAACCAATCTGTGTGGTGTCTGTATTCTGCTTGTTATTATCTTGTGTTCCTTCAAGCTATTCTTTGTCAGTCACACTTCTGAATCAAGGTTCCTGTAATGAGGCAGGGTTCTCTTGCTTTGTAGACCAGGCTGGCCTCAAACTCACTGAGATCCACCTGCTTCTGCCTCCTGAGTGCTAGGATTAAAGGCGTGCGCCACCATGTCCCATCCCACCCCCTTCTTCACTTAAAAACTGAGCAGGTTTGGGGCTAGAGATACGGCTCAGCAGTTTGGCTGCTTTTCCAGAGGAGCTGGGTTCAATTCCTAGCACCCACATGGCAGATCACAACTGTCTGTAACTCCAGTTCCAGGGGACCAGACATAACACACAGAAAATAATACCAGTGCACATAAATTAAAAAGAAGCTGGGCCTGGTGGCATACACCTGAGTCTAAGACAGCCAGGGCTGTTATATAGAGAACTGGCTCCTTTTGCAGAGGACCCAGGCTTGATTTCCAGCACCCACAAAGCATCCATTTAATCCTCACCACCAGTTTAGGGGACCCACTCTTTTCTGACCTGCATTCATGGGGTGTGGGCATATATGTAGGTGAAAACACCATTATACATAAAATAAGTTATTTCTAGAGTTTAAATTGTTTGCAGAATGACAGTACACCAAACTGTATAGACTTATAAATTCGTAAGTGCAAAGTTTAATCCAAATAAATCATTCTATAATTACAAGATACTTGTTATTTGGCTTGGCCATGTATTTAAATCATCTAAACAAACAACACAAAACGTAAGAAATGTACAAAGCTATACAAAATAACTTAATAGTTAAAAACTAGACTGATGCAGTCCAAGATCTCTTTCAGAGCACTATGTGTATTTATAAATCATGTATGTTTTTTAAGTGGGTAAAAGAAAGGATGCTTTAGAGCTTCTTTAAGAGTAATTCTTCTGGCTGGATCATACTCCAACATTTTCCCAATGAGGTCAAAAAGCAGCTCATGTTCGGCATCCTGAGATAGCATAAGCTCCTGAAATAGAGGAAAACACTCTATTACCTGCTGAACTTTCTCCACATAAAAACAGAAGGAACCTCTTCCAACCATAGGTTGCCAGAGTACTAGGCCTGCCTTTTAAATCACTACTAAAATGTTTCGAAGAAGAGGGAGGGAAAAGCCGCCAGACACAATAGTGTACACCTGTAAGCCCAGCACTGGAAGGCTAGTGGAAATTTCTGAAGCCACCCTAGACTACATATTAGTATGTCCATGTACAAGACCCTGTCTCAGAAAAGCAAACTTAAAACCAGAGACGCCAGAGGGTAAAGGTTTGCAGTAGACTACAATGGCCAGAGTTCATTACAGGCCAAAAGTATGAAAAGGACGTGAGAATACCATCCGAGGCTTACCTTCAGAGGCTTACAGCGCCGTTTAACGTATCTGCCAGCAGAACTGTGTTCATCCCAATCTAACTGATCACGATGGAAATATTTACGTTTCCTAAAACAGTTAAATGGCCACATTTACCATACTGACCTCCCCAAAGTTAAAATACCCAGAAAGGCGAATAGTTGCACCAATTACTACATTTTTCCAGATTTTATCTTTTTGTAGAGATTAAAGATATAACTGAGGGGCCGGGTGTGGTGGCGCACGCCTATAACCCAGCACTCGGGAGGCAGGGGCAGGTGGATCGCTGTGAGTTCGAGGCCAGCCTGGTCTACAAAGCGGGTCCAGGACAGCCAAGGCGACACAGAGAAACCCTGTCTCGAAAAACCAAAAAAAAAAAAAAAGAAAAAAAAAAAAAGATAGAACCGAGGAACAGAAATACTAAGTTATTCTCTGTCAACAACGCAACGTGCTATTTAACTGAAAAAGAATTAGTTTACTAATAATTTCATTCAGAATCTAATGGTACTAAGGAAGCGTACCTGGTTTTCTGTATCATGTGCTTTGGTAGTGGTCCAAGAATTCTTTCCATCATTGCTAAATGTTCCCTGCTATCATGAGTCTGAAACAAAAACATTTGTTAGCTAGTAACACTTACACCTCCATGTCCCATTTGACAAGCCAGTACTTCTTAATGCAAAGCGAAAAAAGCCACTACAGTACACCATGCATTGTCACTTACCGGGAAGACCGTGAACCCAAGATAATACTCAATAAGAATACATCCTATACTCCAGACATCGCACGGCTGCGCCCACCCTAGAGCTGCAAGGCAACAACAATGCACAATGTGAGGGAGAAAGTCTTGATATTTCTCAAAGGCATTTTACCATAAAAGCCAAAAATAACTTGAAAGGCTCTGGAAGTAGAGATTTAGTGACCTCTAATTAAAAAGGTCTTAGCCTAGCCTACCAAGGCATGTGGCCCAGCAATTTGAAGATTGATTCTTAACATAATTCTAATACGGCTTGTTTTGTTTTGGATAATCCTGGCTACTGGGCCACATTCCCTAACCCTGAGTATTATATAACGAGAAAATGCTCAACAAAAACAGTCAAACTACAAAATGTATGTCGGATTCAATAAAGCAACGTGGGCTGTTGAAGCATTTAAGGCACTAACCTAAGATAACTTCAGGTGCTCTGTAATGCCTTGTAGACACCAATGTACTGTGATGTTCATCATCGTACGTTGCACTTCCGAAGTCTACAACTTTAATATCGGGATGTATTAATGTGCGCTCATCACGTTTCTGAAATTGTAAGTGACAAGTCATGAAGGCCATCTGCTGAGCACAGCCATCACTAGGCACTGCGATGACCGTGCTGTCAGACTCACCGTTGTGGGGTTGTAAGCCTCTGTGTAGTCGGACCTCACAAGTAAGATGTTCTCAGGCTTCAAGTCTGTGTGTGTCAGCTTATGACTGTGCAGAACTGGAAAGCACAGCATGTAAGTATAGGCTCATACAACAAAACAAGACCATAAGCCAACATTCTAACACATGCCTACAGTCTTAGCACTTGGGAAGCTGAGGCAGGAAAGTCTAAGACCAGCCTAAGCAAGGTACTGAACAAGACTGTCATGTTTTGTTTATGACAGGGTCCCTCCCTCTCTATAGCCTTGTCTCCCAAAACTGACCATGTAGCCAGTCTGTCCTTGACCTCAGAGATTCCCCTGCCTCGCTCCTTGAGTGCTGTGATTAAAGATGTAAGCCACCCCACCTGGCTGGGATGTCATAAAAAAGACAGTCTGGTGAGACTGCGTAGTGGTTGGACTGCTCTTCAAGACCAGCACCTGTATTAAGGGGCTCACCACCACCTAAAACCTCAACCCAGGGGGACTTGACACCCTACAGTCAGTCAGTCATTAGGGATGCCTGATAATCAACTATTTCCATCCATACAATGTTCCATCTATCCACAGCACTCAGGTGGTTCATACTAGGGCAGGATGCTGAGAGCTCGGCCAAGCTTGGGGTTATATAATGAGACTATTTCAAATCACCATGGACTAAAACACCATGCCAGCCAACTCTAGTGATACTGAATGTGGTGGTAGCATATTCCTATAGCTTTAGCACAGAGCGCAAGGCTAGTTTTGACTGCACAGTGACACTGCGCCTCTCAGTGACAAGAGAAGGATGGCTCCCATCTATAATCCCAGCACTAAGAAAAAGACCAGCCTGGTCTCTAGGGCAAGTCCAGGACAGCCAGGACTATAAGAGAAACCCTGACTCTTTTGTTTTATTTTGAGACAGGGTTCCTCTGTGTATTCCTGGCTGGTCCTAGACTTGCTTTGTAGACCAGGCAGGCCTTGAACTCACAGTGATCTGCCTGCTGCTGCCTCCCAAATGCTGGGATTAAAGGAAAAACCCTGTCTTGAGAAACCAAAATAAAAAACAGGCAGTGTCTTATGAAGCTGAGATTTGTTCCATTTAAATTTTCTAGGACTCTACATATGGTAAATCAGTCTTCTGCGTTTAAGTTTTATTTTTTGTTTTGAGATAAGGTCTTATGTAGCCCAGGATGGCCTCAAACTTAGATAAAAAATCATTTTAAAATTCTGCCTCCTGGGCTGGAGAGACGGCTCAGAGGCTTAAAAGCACTGGCCTCTACTCCAAAGGTCTTTAGTTCAATTCCTGGAAAGCACATGGTGGCTCATAGCCATCTATAGTGAGATCTGATGCCCTCTCCTGGCGGGCAGGTATACACGCAGCAAAACACTATACATAATAAATAAATCTTTAAAAAAACAAACCAAAAAACCAAAAAACTTGAGTCCTGGGAGTAAGGGCATGCGCCACCACAGACTTTTAAAACCTTCTCCCCCCTCCAAGTCAGGGTTTCTCTGTATAGTACTGGCTGTCCTGGACTCTTTAAGCCATCCTTAACAAGCTTTCTATCTTTTAATCAACTTCATCCCAATCCCCCAACCTGTATCTACTCTTAGGCCAGGCTTTTAAATGTCACATTAAATCTCATCTTTTAGTCTTCTGTGATGACACGGACAGAACAAAAAGCTCTCATTTCTGCCACTGAACTAGATAGAGCCCCAGCATCTATTTCGCTCTCCTTTTTCAAGATCCAAATTAGTTTGACATTAGTATCAAACTCAAATGTGTCAAGAACTTACAGTTTACAGATTTGCATATTTGATATGCCATCTTCCTGATATGATCCATTCGAAATGGCAGAAAACTATTTTCTTTAATGAAGTCATAAGTACTAAGCCCCAGAAGTTCAAACACAATGCAAATGTGACCATGATGCTCAAACCACTCCAACATCTGGACACAGCGGCTATAATAAAAACACATGAGAAATAACTTAATACATCTTACATTTCAAATCTTTCTCAAACTATTTCCCAGTTTGAATCTAATACTTACAAAGTGCTGTGGGGGTCTGTCGTATTTAAGTGCTCCAAGACTTGTATTTCTGACCGAGCAGCTTCACAATATCTATCCACATTTTTAACTATTTTTACTGCTACATGTCTACCTCCCCTGTTAAAGAGAATAAATCTGTTAAAAAAAAAGATGGTAATCTGGCAGCGCACAACTGTCTGTAGGCTTCAGTTCCAGAGGACCTGAAGCCCTCACATAAACACATTATACAGGTAAAATACCAGTGCACATAAAGCTTTAAAAAAAAAAAAAAAAGATACTCTAGGTGTGGTGGCGCTCCCCTTTAATCCCAAGATCTCTGGAGGTTCTCTGAGTTCAAGGCCAGCCTGGTCTACATAGTGAGTTCCAGGACAGCCAAAGCTATTGAACCATATCACTACTTTTGAGCTAATCCTTTGTTCCTTCAACTAAAGAATACATACATGGCCAGGCATGGTGGCACACACCTTTAATCCCAGCACTCAGGAGGCAGGGGCAGGGGGATCTCTGTGAGTTTGAAGCCAGCCTGGTCTATAAGGTGAATCCAAGGCTACACAGAGAAACCCTGTCTCGAAAAAACAAAACAAAAAACCCAATAAAACAAACAAAAAAAACCAAAGAAAGAACAAACAAAAAACCAAACAAGAACAACAACCCCAAAACAAAACAAAAAAAGAAACGAACAGGCCAAGATAAGTTAATACTATGTTTGGATAAATAACACTACCTCACTCTGCCTTCTCACTAAGCCCCCAAACGCACTTGTTTCTTCTTGCACTGCCCACCACTGTCAAATACTACATCAAAGTGTTCTCTGTTCCAGGTTATCAGAAAAAGAACTGTACAGCCTCTTCTAGCTCATCAACTCATTTAAGGAAACACACTCCTAACCAATATAAGTGGCTGCTTTGCATTAACAGGGAGGGACGCATGTCCTACCCCCAGCACTACACACACATTTCATTGATTTAGAAGGGAAAGAGAAAGGTGGAGAAAAAAACAAAACAAAAAACTGTAACAGCCATGTATCATTCTCATTCCAGAATTCGATTACCAGTACCTACACTGAATAGCTCACAAACACCTGTGTCACCCTCTTCTGGCCTCTGCACTCATATGCATGAGTGGACACATACAATTAAAAACAAAATTTTAATTATTATTATTAGTATGTTGAATCCCTAGGTCTGATCGCCAACATGGGTTGAAGGGTATGAAAGGTTTGATGGACATAAATAATTACCCCTTCGACATCTATTTAGAAGAGTAAGGTTATCCCCAACTGTGCCTTTACAACTCTAAAGAAAAGAACCCATCTCTTTAGACTCAGCATTCTGTCCTCTCCCCAATCAGGCAGCTGCACACACTACCAGGTCTGCATAGTGAGACAAAACCAAAACCACCAAATTAAACAAAGGGAAAGTACCTTTACCTAGGAATTTCTTATATCCTAAGTCAAAAGACTCAAGCCAAAGGCTACATGGACATAAGCTAAGCTAATTTTCTGTACTGAAGAATTCAAGATGTAATTCTGAAACTTACACTTTATAGTCAGATAGTGGTGGCGCACACCTTTGATCCCAGCACTTGGAGGCAGTTGCAAGACAGACAGGACAACACAAAGAAACCTTGTCCCAAAACACAACAAAACAAAAAGGGAAAAAAGAGAAACTTACACTTTATGATCGATGCACTCCACTACTTTCCCAAAAGCACCTTCACCTAAAGTATCAACAATTTCATCTAAAAAAGAGAAATAAATTTTACTCACTAACAGGAAGTGGGAACGATGTACTTATAAGTGCTATCATTGCGATTATTCTAGGAGATACTGCAAATTTCCTCATCACTAATTACTTAGCAGTCAACATCATCCAAAAACATACAGCTATTCTTAGAGCTAATTTCATTCTTAGGCTAATCTCATTAACTTGATTTACTGTTCTGAAATTTCTATTTAACATTAAAACTCTAAAGAAAGCAAAGACACAATCCCCTCCCACCAAAAGAAATGAAAGCAAAACAAAAAAACAGAAAGAAAAAAGATTTCCAAATCCCTGAAATCTTAATCTATATACATATAGATAATGTTATCTGAAAAGTTAATAAGTTGTGAAAAATATTCTATACATCTTGCACTTAGTACGTCTCCACTCTGACAGATCAGGTGACCCTCCTCATCATCCTCTACACTCCTGGTTCTTTTCCTTCGGTGACTCTTCTGGAAACGTCAAGTGGGCGGCACCAAGATCATCCAGCCAATCAATATACCCGAGTGAATTCAGGGCAGAATACGAAATTCATTCAGCGGGGAGATATTCAGGCATTCAGATACACGCCAGGCCACAAACGGTTGGCAGGAGCAATTTCAAATTCAGTCCCCAGAAATTCACAGGGCACATAGTTTATGTTAACAGGAGAAAAACATGGCAAGGAACAGATTTTCAGATAAGACACTCACAGTGGTAAGGCAACAAAACATAAACACAATTGTTTTTCTTTTAAAAGAAAGAAACACTTATCTGTAGCATTCACTGAAACATAGTGTCCTAATTTAATGCTGTAGGATGTGGCATTTACTTTACTACACTGTGGCCAAAATAAGATTCGGTCTAACTAATAAAATAATATTAAAACAGTAACTACAACTATAGTTCTAATTTTGGGAGAAAAAAAAGATTTGGTATATAACATTATAGCATTTAAAATGTTATCTGATATGATTTCCAAATTAATACATGAAACCATTAAATTTAAATCTGTAGTTTGCTTAATGAGAAAAAGATTACAGAACATGTTAATAAATGACAACTAACCCTCACACAAAAATACCTAAATCTGTGATAAACTGAATTTATCAAAATAAGATTTCTTAAAATAGCATAAGAAAATCTTTCAAAATATACTACTTTTAAAGTTACCCCCTCCACTAATGTACTGGAACGGCACTCAGTAGCTAAGCAGTGATTAATCTATTATTACAGAACTAAATATGCATTGTTTTCATCAACTCCTTACACAATGCACAAATACTGAAAAAAAAAAATACTCCTGCAAAGTAGAGTTGTGATGACTTTTATCTCACATTGTTCTAAATACAAATCTGCTTTCTGTTCTCCATGGGAAATAAAAACTTCCAAAATGTTTAACAAGCGCTCGTACCCCATGTGAGTGATGGTGAGAGGTGATGCGGTGGCTCCTGTGTTTCCTTTTGTAGCTGCTTCTTCCACTTCTGCCAGAGGACTTGCTGCTATGGTTCTGGTACCTGCTTTCATGGTCTCCCCAGTGACAGCCTGGCTCATAGCCCATGTAGTCACTCCTGTACTCATCAACATAGCGTCGACTGTAATAATCCTTCTCATTTATGGCTCTGCTTTCCAGGTAATAGCTAGAGGAGAAAAAATTTTGTTTTATAGCAACATCAAAAAACCACCTAACACCAAACTCTCAAGTTCTCTTTGCAGTGTGGAAGATTAGACTCAAGGCCTTTGTCCAAGCTAGGCTTTCTACATTATGATTATGCAGTTAAGCAATACCATTTTGTCATCACACATGGCCCCTGGGCGTTATGCTTGCTAGGTAAACATTCTGTATCTGAGCTAATTCCCAGGTCAAAAATCTACCTTTATACTGCAATATGCTGTTTTATGTGCCTGGTATGTGTCCTTACGTGGGCAGGACTAATGAGTACCAGAACAGGGCATCAGGCCCCAGGGCTGACTAGAGGTTACAGGGGCGGTATGCCTAAGGTGCTGGGAGGTGCTCAGCCTGACCTGGCTGAGGCATCTTCCCGCCCACGACTGCCTCCTTACCTGTCAGTAGTTTTGGAGTGATCATATCTGCAGCGCTTATGCTCACGGGCACCGCTGTGTGATCGCTTTGCTCTTTTATGGCTGCCGCTGCTTCTCCATGTTCCATAATCCCAATCTCCTTCATCCCAGGCAGGACAGTAAGTTCTCTTTGAATGTCTCATCTACATAAAAGACAAAGTTTCCCAGTTAAATTGCATTTTTCTGTTCAGTAGTAAAAGCTTTCTTTGCAAATTCCCACTAGTTTTATCTGTTTTTCTTCCCAACATGGTCTCACCATGTAGATCTAGCTATGTAGACCAGACTGCCTCTTCTCTAGAGTACTAAGATTAAAGGCTTGTCATGCCCAGTGTTGACCTTTTGTTTTAAGAACAAGGTAGAAATATTGTTGTCAACTGTCTGAAATCAAAAAAGGTATTGACTGTCTCAGATTCTGGAATCTGAACTTCATTCACACACTCTTCTACTTTGTTCTTACCATGCCCGTATATATGTATTTTTCTATATAACTTAGGCAAGAGGAGGGCTGGAGAGATGGCTCAGAGGTTAAGAGCACTGGCTGCTCTTCCAATGGTCCTGAGTTCAATTCCCAGCAACCAGATGAGATCTGGTGCCCCCTTCTGGCCTGCAGGTGCCTGCAGGTGCACAGGCAGGCAGAACACCATATACATAACAAATAAATCCTAAGGCAAAAACTTAGAAAAAAGAAAAAGGGAAAAAAGAAAGACAGACTAATGATGGGCCCCTGAGAACCGGCTTGCCAGTAAAATTCAGGCAATCTACTTAACAGCGCAGGCCATGATAGGCAATAAAACGTTTACTAAGAGCAGAAGTGCTGTGATTTATAACTGTTGGCTTCTTCCCTTTCCTAAAGGTAAAGAAGAAGGCCCCTTAGGAGTACAGTTTACAATTTTGTTTACAAAGGATAATTTCTTTTGTTACAAATTACACTGAGCCTTGTTAGAACAAGGAGGATTTAACAATCTCTAGATACTAACTAGGGCCACCTAAATCCTAATCCCCTCTTTGGGGGGGGTATGGGGGCAGGGAGGGTTACAGGGTTTCTCTGTGTGGCCTTGGCTGTCCTGGAGTCACTTTGTAGCTCGGGCTGACCTCGAACTCCTGCCTCCGACTCCTTCAGCGCACCTACCGGCCTGAGCCACCACAACCTGCCTAATGCCCTCTTAAGCAATTGAGACTCTGACAGGTTTCTCTGTGTAGTCCTGGCTGTCCTGGACTCGCTTTGTAGAATAGGCTGGCTTTGAACTCACAGAAATCTGCCTGCCTGCCTCTGAATTTTTTTTTTTTCTTCGTAGAAGCCGAGTTTTGCCTTTGGTGGAGGTTCTCACTAAGAACTGGTTAATAAGACCTTTCGCAGACAGGCACGGTAACGCACGCCTTTAATCCCAGCACTCGGGGGGCAGAGGCAGGGGGATCGCTGTCCAAGGCCAGCCTGATCTACAAAGTGAGTTCCAGCACGGCTAGGGCTACACAGAGAAACCCTGCCTCGAAAAACAAAACGAAAACAAACAAACAATAAAAGACCTTTCGCTTCAAATTATTAAAAAACAAAAGAAAAAGAAAATCAGCACCAAAAAGCTGCATCGGGTTACTTCTTCCCTCGCGCTCCTAAATAAAATTTCTTCACCACCACCACCGATGAGTAAAAGCAATAATACCAGGAGGGCGCAAGCGGACGCCGCGCCCTGGCGGCGCCATTCCGGAGGACGAGCGCGGCCTCCCCACCCCCACCCCACCGCCATCTTAGGTCGAGCCGGGGCCGCCGAGGCCGCCAACGCCGTCCCCACCCGTCCTGAGAAGCCGGCGGCCACGGCTCCGCAGCTCGGGGCGCTCACCGCCGCTTCGTGGGAGCTCTGCCCTGAGGGGCCGCAGCGGGGTCCTCGCGCCACACCCAGGAAGTGCAAAGAGCGCGGATGGAGGGACCCGGGAGGAGCCCTGACAGGCACCGCATCTTACCGTTCCGCAGAGACGCCAACGCCGGGGACAAAGCTCGCAAGGCGACGGTGGGACGCGTGCAGGCGACAGCGACGAACTCCAAGCGCAAAATGGAGCTGACAGGCGAAGGGCCGGCGTCTTCTCGAAAACACTGGTGACGCACGGGGCGGGGCCTGAGTGCGCAGGCGCGGTCGGCTGGCCCGTGGGCGGGGAGGAGAAGGTGTGGCTTCCTGAGGATTCCTTAGACGCTGCAGGTTACAGTCATGGTCTCCTCTAGCCTGACAAAGAGCTGAATCCGAGCCCGTTTAGACGTTGTAAACTACACCAACAAAGTAGCTCTGGTTTAGTAACTGGCTTTGACGAAGGTTATGGGACCATGCTGTTGCGCAGCCCACCAAACTGTTTTCTGACTATGGACTCAATGTGAGCACCTGCCTCAGATTCCTGTTGCCTTGATAGACTGAACCCTTGAACAATAAACCAAAATAAACCCTTTTGTTGAACTTATCCTAGTAATTTATGGATACTGGGTTCACATCATCACCTTTATTACTGTAATCTGTTAGAGGATATTTGTTCCCATTGTGACCCCTAAATCCCTGTTTCTTGTGATTGAGCCCTAACACGAAAACGTTTAATCCAAGATTGCAAACAGGTGGTTCAGCCAGCCCTAGCACACATCTTTATTCCAAGAGCTTTTTGAGCATAGGATTTAATAAAGCTAAGCCTAGGTCAAGAGGCAGACCACGAAGTCAGCTGATAGGGATTAAAGAGTAGGCAGGACTCTGAGTCCTGTTTAAGACAGTCGCAGAGGTGGGAGCTCTTAGCTCTTTTGTT
This sequence comes from Acomys percivali, assembly GCA_907169655.1. NCBI lineage: Eukaryota > Metazoa > Chordata > Mammalia > Rodentia > Muridae > Acomys > Acomys percivali. Next base: position 47,292,974 of record OU015743.1, on the reverse strand, counting down.
TGAGATAAGGTTTCTCTGTGAAGTCCTGGTTGTCCTGGACTCACTTGGTAGACCAGGGTGGCCTGGAATTCACAGCAAACCACCTGCATCTGCTCCCCTGTGCCACCAGGGAGCTTTGAGCTCTTTAGCTCCTTGGCCTTTGAGCTTGCAAGCCTTTAGCTTTGGGGTTATTTTGGCCCCTTCCTCCTGGGCTGTTAGCTGAGCAAGTGAGCCTTTTGGGCCTTTTCTGTCACGATGTCAGGTTTTCACCCCAGCATCTGGCTCCTGAGTCTTGATTGGTAAGAGAACGGTTGGGGTTTTCATTTAAATCAACTGTAATCTGCACAATTTTATTTTGACACAAGGTCTCACTCTTGTAGCCCACAGTGACCTGAACTCCCTATATAGATCAGGTGACCCTCAAACTTAGGGAGATGCTCCTGCTTTATGTGTGTTAGATTACAGGTGTGTATCACCAAGAGCTCAACCCCAAAGAATAATGTTCTCTAGTGAAACAGTAACTAGTGTGTCACCTTTTGTTTGGTTTTTTGTTTTTTCGAGACAGGGTTTCTCTGTGTAGCCTTGGCTGTCCTGGACTTTGTAGACCAGGCTGGACTCAAACTCATAACGATCTGCCTGCCTCTGCCTCCAGAGTGCTGGGACTAGAGGTGTGAGCCACCACAGTCCAGCCGTGCTTTCCTTCTTCTGTCTACAGGGGGTGCATAGTGAAGGGATTTTCTAGGATTTAGACGAGAGCATGATCATAGTATGTAGTCTGGGTGCTCAAAATGCCTGCATCTGAGGATCAGCATTTAAAAATGGACACGTGTGGGCTGGAGAGATGGCTCAGAGGTTAAGCGCACTGACTGCTCTTCCAAAGGTCCTGAGTTCAATTCTCAGCAACCACATGGTGGCTGATGACCACCGACAATGTGATCTGATGTCTTCTACTGATGTGCAGGTGTACATGCAGGTAGAGCACAATATACACAACAGTAAATAAATAAATCTTTTTTTAAAAGAGTGGACACATGTAATAAAAACGAGGCATTGCTTTGTATGTAGACATAATGGACAACAGCAGTGTGCTGAGGACGGGGGTGGGGGTGGGGTGGGGAAGCCCTGGGGCTCCGGGGTGGATGTCATTCCTGTAAACACTAGAAGGATCAGTCTCTGACATAAGCAGAACTGGACAAGCCACCATGGGCGTGGTCCAGTGAAGCATTTGCCAAGTATCTGTCCAGGGCTATTACAGCTACTGAGCAAATGGGTTGGCATGAATAGTGATGTCCTTAATGTGTACGTCATTGAGAGGTCTGTACGTCTTCTCATTCACTGGTAGCTTCTCCAACTCATCCAAAGTCTCCAGACCATCTATTACCCTGAAAGGGAAACAGTGTAGCGTGTAAAAAAGGTCTCAGCTTGAAATATAAAGTACCTATAGCATTGATAGTCTGCAGAAGAAGGGCTCCACTTCAGTGGCGCCTTCTCTTCCCATCCTGTGGCCTGGTTGGACTGTGCCATCAACAAAAGTCACCAAGGAGAGTGACGTGGCCCTGAATTCAGGAGGCCCCTGACCCACCTTCCCCGGGTCTTTCTCATGACCACTGGGTGGCCTCAAGGACATGTATACCGACTGCTATGGAACTTCAGTGTCCCTCAGAGGTCCATATGCTAGAGGCTTGGTCCCCAGTTTGGGATTATTGGGAGGTTCGAAAGCCTTTTAAGAGATAGGGTCTAAGCCTAGGGAGATGGCTCCTGTGCAGGCTCGAGTATGTGGGCTCAACCCCAGCACACCTACAATCCCAGGGCTGGCTGGGTGGAGACAGGAGGGACCTAGGGCTGGGGCTAGCCGGTCAGTGAGAGTTAGGAAGCCACCTGACATCAGCCTCTGTCTTAGACTCAGGAACATCTGCATCTGCACACACACACATGGACAGTGAGAGGAGGAGGGTGGCAGCACTGGTGCTGGTCTTTGGGTCATAGGGATATGCTCTTAAAGGGAACTGTGGGACCTTCTGTCTTCCCCATTCTTTTTGCTTCTTGGCCACGAAGTAAGCAGTTTTGGTCCACCACATACTTCATGATGTGATGAACAGGGCAAAGAACTGGAGCAAATGATCATGACCTGAAACTTCTAAAACTGTGGGTTAAAAAAAGCCTTTTCTTAAAAACAAAATACACGGTTGGAGTCTGAGCCAATGTATTTGGTGAGGGAAAATGCTTTTTTATATTATACCTCAATGTAATGCAAAGCAAGCATCAGGGCTTATATATGTATGTAAAAAATTTCTTTTATGTGAATGGGTGTTTTTCCAGCATGTAAACCACATGCATTCAGTGCCAGTGCTTTTAACTTATGAGGCATCTTTCCAGCCCCATGAAGTATGTACTTAAAAAAAAAAAACTCAACATATTTTTATGTATTTTGCATTTCCACTAAGATATAAAAGAACATAGGAACAGCGAGGCTTAGTGGCAGATGGCTTTAATCCCAACACTTGGGAGGAGGCAGAGGCAGGCAGATATCTTTGAGTTTAAGGCCATCCTGGTCTACATAGTGAGTTCCAGGCTCAACAGTGAGACCTTGTCTTAAACAAACAAGCAAAAACAATAAACAAGAAAAGCACACCTTTTAAATTTAATCTGACATTAAGACAATTAAGTCCTAGCCTGGCTAGGTGCTGGTGGCAGCGCACACCTTGGGTGGCTGAGAGTTCTAGGACAGGCATCAAACTCAGGTTATCAAGTTTTCACACACGACAAATGCTTCTTTTCTATTGAACCACCTCTAAGGCTCAAAGTTGTGTAGAAAGGTTCTCGGCCAGCAGAACCATTGTTCCTTCTCCTCCTTTCTGCATGACACAAGCTGTGCTGCCTGGATCACGGAGCTGGGTTGACAATGAAAACAATGATGGCTAAAAACCAACAGGAGCCTGGAACACTGGTGACAAACAGTCACCCTGTCCATCTTCTACGTCACTATTTTCAGATATGCTGCTTGCTGTTAAGTGTTGTTCTTAATGAAAACATAGATATCACTATTAATGCATAGCATGCCTCAGCAATTCTTTGTTTCCTCTCAAACAAAATAAAGAAAAAGAGGCTCATTGGGTGGTAGAGACCCATGCCTGTAATCCAAGCACTCAAGGGGCAGAGGCAGGCAGATCTCTGAGTTGGAGGCCAGCCTGGTCTACAGAGCAAGTTCCAGGACAGAGAAACTCTGTCTCGGTTTTTTTGTTTGTTTTGTTTCTTTTCCGAGACTGGGCTTCTGTGTGTAGCCCTGGCTGTCCTGGACTCGCTTTGTAGGTCAGGCTGCCTCCCAAGTACTGGGATTAAAGGCATGCGCCACCACGCCCAGCTGAGAAACCCTGTCTAGAAAAGAAAAAAAGAAAAAAGAAAAGAAATAAAAATACCGAGGCTCAGATGGTGGATAACCTCAGGGTCAGAGAGCTGAGGACTGGTGTATAAAGTCCACATACTTGTGGCTGTCCAGCTGGCCTGCCCGGTACTGGCTATGCTCTGAGCAGAGCCATGCACACGCACCGATGTGCCAAAGGAAGAGATGACTAGAACACTCACTTCCCAAACACTGTGTACTTCATGTCCAGATGCGGCTGCTTGCCATAGGTGATGAAGAACTGAGATCCGTTGGTATTTGGGCCATTATTAGCCATAGATACAACACCTCTAACGCTGTGCTAAAAAACACAAAGCAAGGGATGAATTAACTGTGCTGTTAACTGCAAATTCCAAAGGCACACTCAAGCACTCTCTGCTTTCCCAATACTGAGGAGACCAGGAAATCGGTTTAGCTAGCTTCTATTAGTATTAATCCAAATGTGCAGGTTTGTATTCTATTTATCCCTTAAAGCCTTGCATGTAATTTGCTTGTATAATTATATCCTCCAATCAATTTCATTTTTACTTTGGAGAAGTAGTCACAAACACTTTTATTCTATCTACGTCTAACACAATACTCCTTACATTTGTATTAAGGAATAGTGTGCTCGAATGAAAAAGCAACCAGGCAACAAAAGCCCCAAACCTCAAATCTCTTCTGGAATTCTGGACTCTAGGTTCGTTTCTTGATCTGTAAAACAAGGGAGGTTGGACTTGCTCAGGGGTCTACTCAAGATGAAGATGCTCCCAAGGATCAAGCAGGTCACAAGCTGAAACTGGGCAGACAGAGATGGAGTTGCCCAAAGGTTTACTCTTCTTAATGCTCACAAAGACTGCATCTATGAACCTCCCTCCGTGGCCAGTCAGTTTATTACCACAGGCCTGGATGCTCTGAGGAAGGTCTCACCTGGCTCTAATATTAGCAATACTTCTGGGTTACAAGGCATGGCATATAAGAATTCAAAGGATCTTACCGAAACAAATGAAGGTAAAGTCTGAGCTGGAAAAGCCAGGGAGGTTGTAGCTACATCTGAATAATAAGTTGTCATCTCTGTGAAGGATAACTGGTACTTAGGTGTGGTGATGCATGCCTAGAGTCTTAGCATATGGGGGAGGGGGGCTGAGGTAGGAGGGTTTCTAGTTTGACACCAGCCTGAGCCACATAGTACAAAGACTGCAGTATGCTTGTCCGCTACTGAATATGCTAAAATGTTTTTATTTGCTAATTAATGGACATGTGTCTCTTGGAGTATATGGCACAAACAGCCTGAATACTCATCCTCAACTCTGGTGTGTAGGACAATGGTTTTTTGCTTGTTTTCTGACAGGATCCTAGGTAGCCCAGGCTAGCCTCAAATTCATTCTGTAGCTGAGACTAACCTTAGATTTCTGATCCTCCTGCCTCTCTAATGCTGAGATTATAGGTATGTACCACCATACCTTGTTCCTGTAGCTCTGGGGACTGAACTCAAGGCTTTCAGCTAGATTATAGGTGTGCACTACCATGCCCAGCTGGTGTTTTTTTTTTTTTAAATAAAAAATATTTACTTAGCCAGGCATAGTGGTACACATCTTTAATCCCAGCACTCAGGAGGCAGAGGCAAGTGGATCTCTTGTGAGTTTGAGGACAGCCTGGTCTACAAAGTAAATTCAGGACAGGCAAGGCTGCACAGAGAAACCCTGTCTCAAAAAACAAAACAAGAAAGTAAAGAAAGGGCACTGAGAAAGCCCGGCATGGTGGTGCACATCTTTAACTGTAGCACTTGGGAGTCAGAAGCAGGCAGACCACCAGAGTTTGAGGCCAGCCAAGGCTACAGAGACCTTCAAAAAGCAACAAAACAACAGAAACGAGAGCTGAAAGGCCAGTGACTCATGTCATTTAGCTCAAATGTGACACTAAGCCCCTTTTGTTTATTTCTTACTAAATACTTCGATTTGGTCCCAAGGACAAGCTCTTTTAATATCACAATGCAGGGGCTAGAGAGATGGCTGAAAGGTTACGAGCACTGGCTGTTCTTCCAAAGGTCTAAGTTCAATTCCCAGCAACCACATGGTGGTTCATCTATAATGAGATCTGGTGCCCTCTTCTGGCCTGCTGGCTCACATGCAGGCAGAATGCTGTATAAATAGTAAATAAATCTTAAAAAAAAAAAAAAAGATTCTGCCTGCATGTAACACCTGCAGGCCAGAAAAGGGCACCAGATCTCATTATAGATGAGACACCATGTGGCTGCTGGGAATTGAACTCAGACCTTTGGAAGAACAGCCAGTGCTCATAACCTCTATAAATAAATCTTTAAAAAAAAGAATAAGGCTGGGCATGGTGGCATACTCCTTTAATCTCAGGCAGAGGCAGGTAGGTTGCTGAATTCAAGGCCAGCCTGGTCTACAAAGCAAGTCCAGGACAGCCAAGGCTATACAGAGAAACCCTGTCTCGAAAAACCAAAATAAATAAATAAATAATAATAAAAAATTTTAAAAATTAAAAAAAGAATAAAGAATCACAATGCAGGTGAGAACCGCCTCTTACGTCCACTCTGACATCACTTACTGAGTGTGCATTAATTTCATGATGATTTGTTGGCTGAGACAGGGTCTCACCCGTAGCCTTGGCTGGCCTGGAACTCACTGTGAGGAGCACACTGACCTCGATCCACCTGCTGTTGCATTTGGCTCACAATGGTGACAATGTGTTACTATCACACGTAAAACTCGTCCCAGGGTCACTGGGAGCACAGGGACACACCTTCAGATATTCACTGTATTCATCCTCAAACTTCTTGCCCCAGATGCTGCTACCTCCTCTTCCAGTACCTGTAGAACAAGACAAGCAAATCAAAAGGTGCGTCTAGTGGACGTCAGTAGGGCTCCACTCTAAGCAGGAGGGCTGCTTACACCGAGACAGACTCATTTACATGGTGGTGAGGTCCAACCCAGGGCAGTGCACATGCTAGGCAAGAGCACTGCCATGCGGAGCCGATCTGCAGCCCTAGCAGAATTCTTTAGATACAAGTGTGTGTGTGTGTGTGTGTGTGTGTGTGTGTGTGTGTGTGTGTGTG
>OU015743.1:47250980-47274888 GCA_907169655.1 Acomys percivali | reverse complement strand
TAGCTCAGGCTGGCCTTGGACTCTATGTAGTGGATTGTCTTCATTTGCTATGATGAACACCACGCCCAAAAGCGCCCTGAGAAGGAAAGAGTTTGTCTTGTCTTCTGATTTACAGTCCATCATGAAGTCAGGGCAGGAACTGACGTTGAGGTCATAGAGGAACACTGTTTACTGGTTTGCCCCTCATGACTTGCTCAGCTTGCTTTCTTGTTTGGTGTTTTTTTTGTTTGTTTGTTTGTTTTGTTTTTTCTTTTTCCTCCCCCCCCCCCCCCCAGACAGAGTTTCTCTATGTAGCCCTGACTATCCTAGACTAACTTTGTAGACCAGGCTGGCCTCAAACTCACAGCGATCCACCTGCCTCTCCCTCCCGAGTGCTGGGATTAACGGCGTGTGCCACCATACCTGGCCCTCTATATAAGCCAGGACCACCTCTTCAGGGCCCTGGGTGCTCCACATCAATCCTTAATCAAGAAAGTGCCCCACAGACTTGCCTACATGTAATGTGATAGAGACACTTTTTTCAATTGAGATGTCCTTTTTCCCCTGGATGACCCTGGCCTGTGTCAAGCTGACAAAAGCCATCCAGCACAGGGAGGGCAGTGTGGTAACCTCGGTGAGTAAGCAGAGCATGGGTCTTGATTGCTGGACAGGCATCATGGTTGTTAAGTCAGGTGATAGCCCGCAGGCACCCACAGCTGCTTGAGTCATAGCTGAGGATCTTCAGGGTACGCTTGTTAGGTTAGTTACATAGACATCAAGCCTTTTGTCTGCTTTGTTGTTGTCTTGTTTTTATTTGTTTACCTTTGTTATTACTGTTTTGTGACTGTGGGAGCACACTTTTGTGGAGGTCAGAGGACAGCTTTTAGGAGTTGGTTCTCTCTTCCATTGTGGGTCTCTGCAGCTGAGCTCAGGTCCTTAGTCTTATGTGGGAAGTTGCTTTATGCAGTGGTAGAATTAGAGGCCTGTGGACCACAGGCAGCCTAGCATGGGGTCTCACAGAATGCTTCCATCACAGCATGAATGAATGGATCCGCCATGGGTGAGATTTATTTTGGCTCTCATTTGGGGCTAAAGCAATTTTGCTGTTCTTTTTTTTTTTTTTTTTTCAGTCTTACTATGTAGCCTTGCCCTGGAACTTACTCTGTAGACCAGGCTGGCCTCAAACTCAGAGAGATCCACCTGCCTCTGCCTCCCCAGTTCTAAGATTAAAGGTATCTACCACAATACCAGGCCTTAGAATAAAGCTTTTATAATAAAATGGTCATTATAAATATGTTCACTATATAAGTATTTGTGATCTATCTGTTGCTTTAAATGAGTAGATTGACCAAACAGTGGATAATTAAAAAAAAAAAAAAAAATTCAGCGATTCAGTCTTTTTGTCCAAGGTTTTCTGAAATATGAGTCTTCAGGAAGAGAAGTGTGAAAGTAGGTTTTTCCTTTGCATGTCCAGACCAGCTCTAGTTACTGGTGACTGGTAATGAGTACGCTCACGAATACGAACATTCCTGGGAATGAATTTTGAGACACTTCCCAGAGATTTTACCCATCGCTCCTCATCTCTGGTTCTCAAGCATTACAAAACCCTTGATTTCCCCACCATCTTCTCTTTAGGACCTTGCACCAGCAGGCCCATCCACCCTTCCAAAGCTCCCGACTGCCCCACTGAGGGGACTCACCGGCTGGAGTTCAGCGTGAAACACACCCAAGACGTGGAGAAAATAATGTCTGCAGTGAAAGGAATTGGAAATGTTGCTGTCACTTCTTTTCCTACTACGTACGTTATATATGTTATTTATTTAGTGTGTGTGTTTGTATGGATGCGTGCACACCATAGTGCACTTGTAGGTCAGAAGACAAATTGAGGGCATATTCACTGCAGTTCTCTCCTTCCGCTGCATGGGATCCAAAGGTTGAACTCATGCCCACTGAACCAGCTGGGTGTGCCTTCTCTGGTGTTTTGTTTGTTTGCTGTAGGTTTTGTGTTGCTTTTGTTGCTTGTTTTTGAGACAGGGTCTCATGATGTATCCAGGCTGGCTGCAGACTCCTGTCCTTGTGCCTCCGAGTGTTGGGGTAACAGGTGTGAGCTACTACTCCTGGCTCTTCTTTTTAAATTTTATTTGCTTATGTTTATGGGTGTTTTGCCTGCACTTATGTCTGTGTATCCCATGTGTGCCTGGGCCCCAAGTGTAGTATGAAATAGTATGTGCCTGGCCCTTTAAATGACCCTATGTCCTTAAGTGTCAGTTGGCTCTTGGACTTCTGGGAACAGGAGAGAATATAAAAAGCTAGCAGAGGCAGGGTGCAGTGGCACACGCCTATAATCCCAGCACTCGGGAGGGAGGAGCAGGTGGATCTCTGTGAGTTCGAGGCCAGCCTGGTCCAGGACAGCAAAGGCTACTCAGAGAAACTCTGTCTAGAAAAACAACAACAACAAAAACAAACAAACAAACGAAAAATTCAAACAGTAGCTTTCGAGATGGCTCAGTGTGTAAAAGACAATTAATTGCTGCCAAGCATTATGCCCAAGGTTTGGTCCCCGAACCCACATGGTGGCAGGAGAGGACCAAGTCCTAAAGTTGTCCTCTGGCTGGGTATGGTGGTACACGCCTTTAATCCCAACACTTGGGAGGCAGAAGCAGGTGGATCACTGTGAGTTCGAGGCCAGCCTTGTCCACAAAGTTGAGTCCAGGACAGCCAAGACTATCCAGAGAAACCCTGTCTCGAAAAACAAAAACAAAAAAAAGTTGTCCTCTGTCTTCTGTATGTGTACTCTGCATGCAAATAAACATACATGCTGACTAAATGAATAAAAATGAAGATTCACACTCCATATAACCCTTCCCCCTGTTTACAGAGACCTGGGTCCTTCTGTGCTGTGGGACAGTCTCACTCTGTAGCCCACACTGGCCTCCGCCTTCCAAGGGATATAGGCATGACCCGCCCACCCACTGGAGAAACTGGTACACTTACAAACATACATAGGAATATAAAGAAATACACTTTCGTTTTACACCTTGGTTTGCCTTCATTTTATTTGTTTACTTTTTGAGACAGGGTCTCACTATATATCACTGTACCAGGACTGTCCCTCAACTCTGTAGACCAGGCTGGCCTCAAACTCACAGAGACCCATCCCCCTCCTGGGATTAAGACGTACTCCACCACACCAGGCATATGTGTTGTTTTCTTAACTAAATGGCATGATGTGGGTGCTAGGCACTGAGCTCTTCTCCTTTACAAAGAGCACAGGTGCCCTTCACTGCTAAGCCATTTCTTCAGACCATTTGTTTGACTTTTATCTTTTGGGTTTATTGGTTTTGTTTTTGAGATGGGGGTCTTTTCTCTGTAGTCCTGTAGACCAAGCTGGCCTTGAACTCACAGAGAACCCTTGCTTCTGCTTCCCAAGAGTTAGAATCAAAGGCATGTGACGCTGCACCTGGCTTGTTTGTCTCTGATGGAGCCTGAGGCTTGTGTAGCCCAGGATGGCCTCTTAACTCCTGATCTTGCCTCTATTTCCCAAGGGCTGGGATTACAGGCCTGTGTTACCCGACTAGGTCAGACAGCCTTGAAAGAATCTTTTTAGAATTCTGCGATAACCAAACTGCAAGTGTTCTGTTTCTGTTTGGAGGTTTGTATGTGGCTGAGTCTGGCTCAAACTTGTTACAGTCCCTCCTGCCTCAGTCTTTTGGGTGGGGGAATCACAGGCACTTGCCTCTTGCCAAGCGATAAAAACATTTTTTTTCTTTCTTTTTTCTTTTTCGAGACAGGGTTTCTTTGTGTAGCCTTGGCTGTCCTGGACTCACTTTGTAGACCAGGCTAGCCTCGAACTCATATTGATCCGCCTGCCTCTGCCTCCTGAGTGCTAGGATTAAAGTGTGTACCACTATACCTGCCAACGATAAAACTCTTGATACCACTTGGTTTGAGAATCCCTACAGCACTGCTGCTCAAGGGCTGTCTGTCCTTTACGGATGCTTATTACAAATGCAGATCTGAGCCTTCATTTCCTATTCTGTGTAACTGGAGTCACTGATGAACAATTACTCTCCTAGGGTAAAGACACTGTCTGCTAACCCTGATGGGCCTTGGTTTCGATCTCTGGGACCCGCATGGTAGAGAGAGGAAATGGACTTCCCGAAGTTGTCCTCTGATCCACGGTGTCAGCACGTGTACACATGTGCATGCACACACATACATGGGCAAAAAGATAACATTTCCATCTTCTCTAGCGCTATTCAAAGATGTTCTATTTTAACGGACATTTTGAAGGATGTAGCCATTGTTATTTTAAGCTGCTAGGCTTAAGACATCAGGTCCTGAGCCGCTGTGGTTTGAGGACCTTGTATTGGTCTGGGATTAAGTTAAGTTCTGTTGATCACATCTTTGGTTTCATACAATACTTTTCGTTTTGTTTTTTGAGACAGGGTTTCTCTGCGTAGCCATGGCTGTCTTGGAACTTGCTCTGTCGATCAGGCTGGCCTTGAACTCACAAGAGATCTGCCTGCTTCTGCCTCCCGAGTGCTGGGATTAAAGGTGAGCGCCATCACTGCCTGGCATTTAAAATACTGTTATGCTAGTTGAGCAACTGATTTTATTTTTTAGGTGTGATGATGAGGAGCAAACACGGGTCAGTCTGAATTGTACTCAGAAGACTTTGATGCAGGTGCTAGCTTTTCTCTCCCAGGACAGAGAACTTTATCAGAAAACTGAAATTCTTTCACTGGAGAAGGTAAACAAAAATTCTCTCTGCCCTCATGTTGCTGTTGCTATGGATTTTAACAACTGTGTTGATGCGTAACTGGCATGCAGATACTGCGTGTGTTTTATGTGTGAATATTGGTGGGTTGCACTACAATTGTTCTTGTGCTGCCAAGTTCCCTTGTAAACTGTTAGTCAAACAAAGGTGACTGTGGTGTACGCCTGGCGACCGGAGTTTGATCCATAGAACTCACAAATAAAGGAGAGTGTGCTCCCTCTGACACCCTTTGAGCTGGGCTCCTCTGCCCACATTGCTCATGTCTTTTGGTTTAGAATGTTTCTCCATGTCCCCTCCTGCCCCTATCCTTTCATAATGCACTTGACACCACTCCTTTTTATCTCCTTCCTGGTGTTCTCTAAGGTCTAAATCCCAGTCAAACAAACAAACAAACAAACAAAAGTAGCTGTGTATATCCTTCCCAGTCCCAGCTCATTTAGTTATTCCCCCCCCCCCCCCCCCCCTGCCTTTTCTCCTTCTTCTTTTTCCTCCTCCCTTCTTCTCCTCCTCTTTCTCCTCCTCCTTTCCTTCTTCTTCTCCTTCTTCCTTCTTCGAGACAAGGTTTCTGTTATAGTCCTGCCTGTCCTGGACTCACTTTGTTGACTAGGCTGGCCTCAAACTCACAGAGATCCACCTGCCTCCACCTCCCACCGCCTAGCTACTGCCCCCTTTTTTAATGGTTTAGTTTTGTTTTATGCATATGAGTGTCTTGTGTGCATGTATGTGTGTGTACCCTGTATGGTTAGTGCCTATGGAGGCAGAAGAAAGTGTTGGATCCCTTGGTGGTTGTGAGATGCCATGTGGGTGCTGTGAACCAAACCTGGGGCTTCTGCAAGAGCAGCAAGTACTCTGCATTGTTGAGCCATCTCTCCTGCTCCCGGTTTGTCATTCTTTTACGTTCCCTGAACAGTAGCACCGACCTTGAACTGTAAAGCTTAGGTGTGATTATCTGTTAAATATCTAGGAGGCTGTGAGCTCCCGGAAGTTAAGATGCTTGTGTTCACTTGGCACCCCACACTTCAGCTGAAGCTTATGGACACATATCTCACTGATCCCAGCTTTATACATTTCTTAGGACTCAGGACTGAGTGTTTCTAACTTGTGTTTTTCTTCAGCCTCTGCTTCTGCATACTGGAATGGGACGGTTGTGCACATTGAAGGAATCTGTCTCCCTGGCAACAATGATAGAGCGAATCAAAAGCCACCTAAAGCTAGCTCATATTCGCTTAGCTCTCGGAGTAGGGAAGACCTTAGGTAAATATCTTTTTCATCACCTACAGATCTACTGTGACTTTGGATACATTTGGGGTTTATTTGTTTTTGACACTGGGTCTCATAGAGCATAGGATGGGCTCAAACTCCTGTTCCTTTTGCCTCTGTTTGCCAAGTGCTGGAATTACATGTGTGTGCTGCTCTTATTATATGTGGTAGAATGTGATAGCAGCTCAGGGTGCTGCTAGGCTTACAATGTGGAATATATCTCTCTAGCCTAAAGGATAAAATTTATTTCTTAATGTTGTGTGTTCTCTGTCAGCATTGGAGGTCTGCAGATGGAACAGAGGGTTTTAAATCACAAGGCAAAGAGTCTACACTGGGCTGGGTGTGGTGATGCACACCTTTACTTCTACCACCTGACAGCACAGCTGATCTCTGTGCATAGTGATCTGCACAGTGTGTTACAGGCGAGCCAAGGCTACACCGTAAGGAGGAGATGCCTAATATATTTGTAACAGCTTGCTTTATTTATTTTTTTTTTAAAGATTTATTTAACTTGGAAGTGTTTGTATGTTGTCAAACCCCCTGGAGATGAAATTACAGGTGGTGGTAGCTACCAGACATGGATGCTGGGAACCACACTTGGGCCCTCTGGGAGAGCAGCAGGTGCTTTTACCTGACGGCCATCTTTCCTGCTCTGTATTGCTCTAACTTGCCCTCTTAGGTCCTCAGCCCTCTGGCCACTGTCTGTGGACCCAGCTGAGGTTTGTTATATGCACTGAGGCAGAGCTGGGAGCTGCCACATTGCTAGTCCTCAGAGGCTCCTAGGTTTTTGCAGCTGTATTTGAAGGAACAGTGCTCTTATCTTGTGCTCCCTGTGGGGTGTCAAGGATGGAGCTAGGCATGCTAGTGCACACCTGTACGCTGGACACTGTGAGTGGAGGCAGAAGCTTCACTGGTTGTGTCCAAGTTCAAATTTCGGCTGGCTCTGCCAGGCTTGGGCCCCCCTCACAGAGCTGGGGTTATAGGTATCTGCCCTTACCTTTCCTTTTGGTTTTGCTGTTGCTTCGTGTTTTTGAGACAGGATCTCACAGTGTAGCCCTGGTTGTCCTGAAACTATGTAGACCAGGCTGGCCTTGATTTCAGAGATATACCTGCCTCTGACCTCCCAAATATTGGGCTGATAGGTGTGCCCCTAGCACACCCATTTTTAATTCATACAATGGTGAAGAGACTAGTCAGCCTGCATTGTAGTGTTGAACTGAAAGGGCTGTATCTCTATACTAACTCCACTCTTGCTGCTTTTGTCTTGAAGAGTCCCCAGTCACAGTTGTGGCTCTGTGTGCTGGCTCTGGGGGCAGCATTCTCCAAGGTGTGGAGGCTGATCTTTACCTCACAGGTACGGCAATTTCTTGAGCTCTTCCTCAACCTTACTTAATTTCTTAAACATTCAGAACTAGCTGTTGTTAATTTAAAAGTAATGCCTAATAAATGTTTACTATTTGGGTTATAATTATTACAGTGGTATTATTTACCCCAAAAGACACAGACACAGGGTATTTTTTAAGAGTAGCCTTATCTCCTGGGACATGGCAGATATTAACTCCTAAGCTACCTTCTATTGTATCTCAGCCTCCATCCCATGCCATCTGCTTCTAATAATTTCCATTTGGGCTGCCTCCCGTCCATGATCCCACAGTACTTGCTAAGGCTATTCATCTGGGCCATCTCTTCCATGTGGGACTTTAGAGTCCCTCCTCTTGGCCCACATGGCTCCTTTCTATCCCAAGACCATCCTCTTCCTTCTCCTCCTCTAGTACCTGACTACATCTCTTTCCCAAGATCCTCTCTGTCCCCAAGCCCTTGAGCCTTTGCTGTGCCTACCTTCCTCCAGCCCAGGCTTTTTTTTTATTAGTCAAACAGAGAGGCAAGGTTAAGCAGCAGTTCCTGGGTTGTCCAGTGTCCAGTAAGAATCTGGGGAGGCAAGCAATTAACAAATACAAAGCTCCAGATCACACTCCAACAACGAGCAGGTTTCAGGACTGTGGGGCAGCTGAGGTATAATCAACAGCGTCTCCCCTTTCCTTTCTGTTTTTGTTTTTGTTTTTGCAGTGCAGGGCCTTGAACCCAGAGCCTCCTGCATACCAACCAACACTCTGCTCCCGGGCCATGCCACCAGCCCCTCATAAATGTGTTCTGAACTTGAACTAAACAAGAATGCTATCAAGTTGACGGCATACGGTGTTGTCAATAGAGGGGAGAAATCACTTGACAATCTATTAGTTTGCCCCAAAGTTCATTTCAGCCATTATTTATTTAACTACTTTTCTTCTCAGATACCATGTTGGCTAGTGGGATGCTTTCTTCCTTGCTACCTGGGCTGGAAAGAGGTTCCTTTTGGCCCAAAATCCAGTTAATAGTTCCATCAAGCCGGGCGTGGTGGCATACGCCTTTAATCCCAGCACTTGGGAGGCAGAGGCAGGCGGATTGCTATGAGTTTGAGGCCAGCCTGGACTACAAAGTGAGTCCAGGACAGTCAAGGCTACACAGAGAAACCCTGTCTCAAAAAACAAACAAACAAACAAACAAACAAACAAAAACCCCATCAGGTCAAGCTCTGAAATCTTTCTGGAACCTTCCTTTATCTCTATAAAAGCTTATATCCTACCTGAAGTACTGCATTCCTCTAATGTTTTCCTGAACTGGTCCATATTGGTTTGCTCTGGGGCTTTACTTCTATTGTGTGTGCCACAGTGCCCATGTAGAGCTCAGCAACTGGTAGGGGTGGGCTCTCACCACACGGGGCCCTGGGATTGACCCCGGGTTGTCAGCCTGAGGGTAAGTGCCCTTAGTCACTGAGCCATCGCGCCACCACACCTTTGAGGCAGGGTCTCAGTGGCCTGGAACTCACCTTGTAGACGACGCTGACCTCAGGGATCCTCAGTCTCCTGCCTTGTGCATGCTGGGATTAAAGATGTGCACCATCTGGCTGTTTTTGGTTTGACATAGTCTGTGTTCCCTTGACTGGCTTAGACCTGGACATGTTAACCAGGCTGGCCTTGAACTTATAGCAATTCTTTTGCCTGTTTCCATTGGCTGAGATGACAGACTTGTGCCACCATGCCTATCCCAAATTTAAGTATTCCAAGTATTAATACTTGGAAACTAGGCATTGGTGAGCCCTCTCTTCCCAGGTGAGGCCTAACCTCTCATGCAGCCGTGCTTCAGAGCTCTCTCCGCTTATCGCCTCTCCAGTGTCCCCCTTTTTGTGCTTTCGGTGATGAGCTCACAAATGACCAACCAAAACCCCTAAGATTTTCTCTTTCTGACACTGTCCTTCCCCTAATTCTCTTCACCCCTTTTCTTGTACTGACTTGCACTGTGCACTTCCGGTGGGTAAACACTGTTTTCTGGCTCCTAGGATTTGCTTCCTTCTCTGCCCTGAGGACAGAAGACAGGAGGGCTCTAGGGCTCACTGTCAGCCAGTCTCAAGGAGTTGTTGTTGAACTTCATGCTCAATAAACGGCCTTGTCTGAAAACATAAGGTGGAGAGAAAAGTTAACAAACACATTAACTCTCCACGTTCACATAAGGGACTGAACGCCCTTGTTCTGAGGAGATTACACAAGGAACCATCAAGGGGTAAAGTGTGAGCATGCATGTCTGCCCTTCATACCTGTGTGAACACATAGCCCTTTACGTACATATAGAAGCTTGGAATTTGTCATGGCTGTATCCGTAAACCAAGCAGAGATAAAGGAAGCTTAACTCAAGGACTGTGGGGAGGCTGACAGCACAGCTGGGTTAGCGAGCATGAGGGCTGTCTTGGAGAGAATTGTGAACTACGGGGTCCTTGATGGACAGCGAAGCAGTAACATGTGAAATCCCTTAAGTGCACACACAGGGACAGACGGCATCATTTACCCTGGTTACTGTTCGAATATGGCCAAAAGATTTGGAGGCAGGCAGAGGTTAAGAGCACTGACTGCTCTTCCAGGGGTTCTGAGTTCAATTCCCAGAAACCATATGGTCGCTCATAACCATCTGTAATGAGATCTGGCGCCTTCTTTTGGCACACAGGCATCACATGCAGGCAGAACATTGTATACATAATAAAAAAACAATCTTTAAAAAATATCTGGAGGCATTTTCAGGTGCCTACCCCTTTGCACACCTGTGTGTACAGCACGTCCACCTCTGCTCCTCAGCCCTCCTAGCCACTTCCTTTGCTGTGTGTCCTGGATCATTTTCTAGCTCTGTCATCTCATTACGACCCTTCCATGCACGTTACTTTGAACATACTTATCGTGTCACATTCTCTTGTCCCCTCTACCCCTGCTCTCCTCTTCCTGTTTTCCTAATGGTCTGGTGGGTTTCACTAGAGTTGCTAACACTCTTGTCCTTCCTGGGCACCCATACACACATGGCATGTACTTGCAAACACCCATACACATACAGCTGTTAAAAAAACAAAAACAATTCTAGTTCTTAAACAGTTCCAAAAGTTAAGATATTTTAATGGGTACTCAGATACAAACTGTTCCCAATAGTGAACTAACGCTATTGTGTAGAGTTGAAAATAGCTCACTTTTCCAAATAAGAACACATTTTTTCTTATTTTCATAATTAAAAAATTTTTTCTTGGCCTAATGGTCCATGTCTTAAATCCTATGACATGGGAGGCAGAAGCAGGTGGAGATCTGTGACTCTGAGGCCAGCCTGGTCTACAGAGTGATTTGCAGGACAGCAAGAGCTACACAGAGAAACCCTGTCTTGACAAAACAACAATTAAAAAATATTTTAATGGCTTTATGTCTGTAACACTGGCCAAAGCTTAACTTTTTATGAACAAACCAAATTGTACATAGCACACAGGCGCACACACGTGCTCTTCAAGAGTTCTGTATGCTTTGATCCTGTTCATCACCCCTCCCCCATGGTTTTTGTCCACAATTTTAGTCATCAGATTCACAAGGGGTGCTTTTAAAAATCCAAAACATATTTGAGTTTTCCCTTTTTTTTTTTTTTTTTTTTTGCAACTTTCTCTCTCTCTTTTGTTTTTGTTTTGTTGTTTTTTTGAGAGAGTTTCTCTTGGTAGCCTTGGCTGTCCTCAAACTCAGAGATCCACCTGCCTCTGCTTCCCAAGTGCTGGGATTACAGGTATGCACCATTGCACCCAGCCATACCTTTTTTTTCCCCCTTGTTTTTTTGAGACAGGGTTTCTCTATGTAGCCTTGGCTATGCTAGAACTAGACCTGTTGACCAGGCTGGCCTCAAACTCAAGGGATCTGCCTGCCTCTACCTATTGAGTACTGAGATTAAAGGTGTGTGCTGTCACTGCCCAGCTACAATAACTTTCTTTCTTTTGTTTTGTTTTGTTTTTTTTTAGCACAGGGTTTCTCTGTGTAGCCTTGGCTAGCCTGGACTCACTTTCTAACAAGGCCTTTTTTGCTGTTGTTCAGTTGATTATTTGTTAATTCTAGAATTACAGCTATACAATGCCATCCTTGGCAGCATTTTGCATCAAAGAAAAATATTTATGTCTAAAATGCTACAAAACTAATTTGAGAAATAGAAGTGTAAAAGGAAAATTCCACACCTGGACTCACTTAACAGGTTATAGTAAGAATTCTGCCACATTCAAAATACTGTTGGATACAATCTTCAGGTCATGAGACTAAAGTATAGGTAAAATAAAGCAAAATGCATGTTTTGGGCTCACTGGGTAAACACATTTGCCTTGGAAGACTGAAGAGTGGACTTCAATTCTAGATTGCAGAGAGACCTGCCTTTTGACCTCTGCGTATACACCATGACACATCATGCCCACACTTACCCCCACCACCCCAGTGCTGTCTGTCTTCCGTCTCCTTCCCATAGCCTCCTCCGGAGCACAGGCACGGCTTGACACATGAAGGGATGTGTATAGTTTGAGTGTTTCCTTTTTCTGTGCTGGGCCTTGTGCATGAGTTGAGCAGGTGACACCTGACCACAGTGTAAGCCCTGCGTTTCTGTGTCCAGGAATACGGAACTTGGTTCACTGCCCTGGGATACAAGCGTGGACTTGTGCTGTGAGGATTTAGCATGCACGGAGTCTATGTCTAGGATTTAAGTGCTCGCTCTTTCCTCTTCCGGCAGGTGAAATGTCCCACCATGATGTTCTGGATGCTGCTGCCAAAGGGATAAATGTCATCCTGTGTGAACACAGCAACACTGAACGAGGCTTCCTTTCTGAGCTTCAAGGAATGCTGGGTATTCACTTGGAGAATAAGATTAATATTATCCTGTCTGAGACAGACAGGGACCCTCTCTGTGTGGTTTAAAATGCACAGGGATATCTTGATGACACAACCTACACATCTGGATCAAGTGGGATGGGCAGGAGGAGCAGTGGTGCTGCCCCTCTTCTGCAAACGTCTAACAAGGGACATCATTTCAGCTCCTCCATCTTGCTCACCAAATGTAAAAATTAAAGAGTACATTAAAGACAGATACTCTTTATAAACTCTAGGAAAAGGTGACTGAAGCCTGTAGGTATTTTTGTTTATTTTTGACAGTCTCCTGTAACCCAGGATAGCCTCCAGCTCTTGGTCTTCCTGCCTGCTAGGTGCTGGGATTAAAAGCATGTACTTAACGTTCGTGGGAGGTAGCTTTCTAGATGGTGCATCAGTTGCAATGATCTCTGCCCTTCAGTTAATCATTATTTGTACTTATATGTGCTGACCTAAAAATTAAACACAAGATAACAACAAAAGAGACCCCCCCACCCCCACCCTGGTGAATCACATCTCCAGACCAGAAACAAGTCAGCCAGGGACTGCAGTTTCAAGGCATTCACAGCTGCTGGACATGAAGGAGCAGCGCTGCGCAGAGCAGTGAGTCAGTGGACAGTACTCTGCCATGGTACCATGAGATTTGTAAGATGCACTCAAAATGCTTTTCAAACACTTCAAAACCAGCACCACAAAATGACTGGGCTTTGCTTATGAACAGTAAACATATTAAAAACTAAAGGCAAACGCAAAAATGTGCATGTTCCATAATTACAAATTTTGTTTATATCTAGATGTTATAATAAACTAGATAAGTTAAGCAAAAATGCAAGGTCTGTGGAGTTAGGGAGGTGGCTCAGCGGGTGCGAGGGCCTGCTCTGAGAGCATGCGGACTGAGTCTGAATCCAGCACTCATGTAAAAGGACAGCCATGCTGTGTGCCTGGAAGGCCAGCGCTGGTGGGATGAGGCTGACTGACAGCTCACTAGCAGCCTAGCCTAGCCTATCAGGAGCTTTGGTTGAGTGAGAGGCCTTGCCTCAAGGAAGTAAGGCAGAAAGTGGTAGAACATACTTAGCATCTCTGGCCTTTGCATAGCAGCACACACTCACACACTACACAGCACAAAAGCAAAGTGCAAACCAGCAGGTTTCATGTTACCAATGTGCATTTATTTATTAATGTTTGTTGTTTTCTGAAATGGCATCACTGCAGCTTAGACCAGTCTAGAACTCACTAACTAGTCTAGGCACTGAACTCAGGTTCTCCTCTGGCCTCAGCCTTCTTGGTGTTAGGATTACAAATGTGAGTTCATGTCCTGCTACTATTGCTTTGGAAGGAGAGAAGCGACCTGCCTGCCTCTGACTCCTGAATGCTGGGATTAAAGGGGTGTGCCCACTATACCTGTGTGCTATTTAAGAAAATAAAAAAGTGTCAATGTACAAGAATAATGAAATTTTTTCTTTTCTATTGTTCTGAAAACAATTACTAACATTAAATTGGGATTTTATTTCTTAGCCTGTCTTCTCAATTGTATCATAAAAATCAAGGTCATGGTTCAGATATTCAACATTTTGAGCACGCTTTCTAGACTGGACACATGCCCGCACGCCTTCATACTTCTTTCTAGACTGGACACATGCCCTGCACGCCTTCATACTTCTTTCACCCCCTCAGGTGAGCAGTATCACCTGTCTTAAGTATGTGGAGCCCAAGTCCACTAATACCTTTTGTCGTTTCAGAAAAAGCAGGTGGACTACCTCCTTCCCTTCCGCTCTGTGCGACCCCATCTCTGTACTCTGACAATCTGAAACAAGTGCACTTGTAGTAATTCAGCTCTGGAGTGTTAGATTGCCCTAAAAGTTAGGGACAGCATTCATATAAAATAACCCCAAAACATCCAGTTCCACAAAATCCCTGAGCACACTGTTCATCCACCACCAACTCTCCAGAGGTAATAAATTAAAGGCACATTTTTCTCCCACTCAATGACCACTGCATAGTATTAGAGACAGTACACCAGCCAGGCTAATCAAGTTCAAATTGATGACTGCCCTTCAATAGAACATCTGGTATGCTGGGCAGAATGACCTACTGTTGGATGTAAACTTGCATTTGTACTGGAGCTGGGTACAATGGCCTTCCACATAAAGTTCAAGGGTAGGAGAGTCTAAACCTCCTCCTCTTCCTTCTCCAAGAAATCAGCCAATGTTCCGCTGTCAACAGGTATTAATAAATACTCTACACCATCAGTTCCCTACAAGATAAAAGAATATTTTATGTTAATCCTTTGTAAGGGAGCTATCTAGACCTTTTTATTGCAGGTTAAACAAAACCAAATCAACAAACAAAAACCCTTGTTTTGCCCCCCCACCAAGACAGGGTTTCTCTGTGTAGCCTTGGCTGTCCTGGACTCACTTTGTAGATCAGGCTGGCCTCGAACTCACAATGAACCGCCTGCCTCTGCCTCCTGAGTGCTGGGATTAAAGGTGTGCGCCACCACGGTTGGTAAAAGCCTGGATTTTTAATTTATTATTTTTGGTTTTTGAGATGGTTTCATCTGTGTAGCTCTGGCTGTTCTGGAACTCACTCTGTAGACCAGCCTGGCCTTGAACTTTGAGATCTGCCTGCCCTTGCCTCCTGAGTACTGGGATCAAAAGCATGCACCACTGCCGCCCAGTGGTGGCATTCTATTTTTTTTTTAGACTATTTTAAACATATAAATAAGCATTTATATACCTAAGTAGAAAAATTAAGGCAGAGGGAGCATGACCATGTGTGTGCTTTACGCCTGAGACAGGGTCGAGCACTTAAACAAGAGAGACTGCAGGGCAGGGAGATGGCTGCTTTCCTCACGTGCTTTCCTCACGTCTAACCTTCTGGCACTGCCAGTTATAAAGTTTATACTTGCGAACCGTGCACAGTAAAAAATCATAAACTTCCTGTTTTCAGTAACTTTACAGTTTAGACCACATCCACAGGACATGCTTCATCTCTTTTCCCTCACCAATCTGACAATATTGATTTTTCTGTTCTACTTCCCTCATCATTTCAACACGTGTCATCTTACTGACGCTTGTGTTTTGAGACAGGGTCTCACTAGGTAGCCTTGGCTGGCCTGCAGCTTGGAGAGCTGCCTGCCTCTTCCTCCGCAGTGCAGGAATTAAAGGTGACAACACACCCAGCTCTCACTTGCTTTTGAAGACATTTAAGTAGCTTTCAGCTAAATATCTTTTGGGGTTGGAAAGATGGCTCCACAGTAAAAGCATTAACTGCTCTCCCAGAGGATCTGGGTTTGATTTCCAGCACCCATATGGCAGCAAAGAGCCATCTGTAACTTCAGTTTCTGGGGATCCAGCTGCCTCTCCTAATTTCCTCAGGCACCAGGCTTGCACACCATGCAGACACATATAAAACATGCATGCCCCTAAACTAATTAGAAACACCTTGTCAGAGTCATTCCTCTTTAGTACTGGCCTACAGCTTTCTAGAGCTGTCCACAGTGTGTCTCCTCTTTTCTCCATGTAGTCCAGTTACTGCACGACAGGCAAGTGCTCACGATCACATCATCCAAACCCCAGATGTCCCCGGCCTGTGGCTTCCTGGCCTCACAGAAGCTCTGACACCACAAAGCATTACTCACTCTCTTGTCCCTCGGTTTCTGTAACATCATTTCTTTTTCTTTTTTTTTCCTTTCTGGCTGTTTTGGCTGCCCTCGCCCTTAGTAAACACTGTGCACTACCATTGTGCCCAGTGTGACAAGAGCAGTCTTACCTTCTTCGTTCTTATAAGTTTGTGGTCCCTAAATTCAGTTAGCTGGGCTCGGAGTGTGAGAGCACTGTTAACAAGGAAGGCTTCCCGACACTGCTGGTAAAAGTCTTGGAAAGAAAGTCCTGGGAGATGAAAAGACATAAGTTAATCAGTATTTTGTTTGCTAGTTCTGCTTGTTTGTTTTTTCTTGTTTTGTATTTTTCTAGACAGGGTCTCACTGTGTAGCTCTTGTCAGCCTGGAACTCATCAAGTAGACCAGGCTGGCCTTGAACTCACAGAGATCCACCTGCCTCTGCCTCCTAAGTACTGGGATTACACATGTGCACCACCATGCCAGGCTAATTCACTTTGAGCGCATGACTCATGTGCAGGGGCCAGAAGAGGGTGCTGCATCCCTTTCTACTGGAGTTACATGAGGCTGTGAGCTGCCCAACTAGGTGCTGGGAACAAAACTTGGGTGCTCTGCAAGGGCAACAAGTCTCTTGACTGCTAAGCCACCTCTCCAGCCTCATTATCATCAGTTAAGACATGCCCCAAACATAAATACTGTATAAATAACCCTTACATGTCACACAAGTGGTCGCTTGTGATTAATACCACACAACCTTGTGGGCAGTTTTAAGTAGTACAAATAAAGTTGATTTTTTTTTTTTAAAGATTTGTTTATTTAGTATTTACACAGTATTCTACCTGCACGTGAGCCAGTGTGCCAGAAGAGGGCACCAGATCTCATTATAGGCAGTTGTGAGCCACCATGTGGGTGCTGGGAATTGAACTCAGGGCCTTTAAACAGACAGTGCTCTAACCCTCTGAGCCATATCTCCAGCCTGTAAAATTGACTTTTAAGGAAGGTAGTAACTTAACAAATGTAATCATTAAAATTTCTGTACACATTAACCCATTTCTGCCAAGGAGGTGACAAATAAGATGCCCACATACAAAAACTATAAAACCCCTAGATGCACATCCATAGTTACAATATCACATGGAATTCTAGAAGTAGGTGGGTCTGACAGACATGCCTGCCACAGAGCAGTCACTCATCTCTGCTGTGAGAGACGGAAGGCTCCCAGGGGTCTCCAGAACAGGGAACATGGGGGACAGAAAGTCATATTAAATAATCACAAACATTGGGTACCGATGTAGGAAGGGCTGTCCTGGTTATCCAGCTGGAACTTTATAAGTAGCCTGAAAATCCCCCTGCACACAAAAACAGAAAGTCAGACTCCACAGAGAAGTCATCTGTAGTAGGAAATGTAAGTGACAACGTCAAACATTCAGCTCAGCCTTCTGCCCTTTCTCCAAGAAAATCACGCGCGCGCGCACACACACACACGCACTCGAATCTGGCTGCAGGGGTACAGTTACACAGCTGCACAGCTCTTCCTTTCGCTGGGGGTGGAGGCAGAGGCCTTTCACCTCAGAACTCAGCAAGCATAAGCAGGCACGTCTCTGGGTTTGTTCCAGGAAAGCCTGGTCTGCAGTGTGGGTTCCAGGGCGGCCAAGACTACGCAGCTTGAGACTTTGTCTCAAAAGCAACCAAACAAACCAACATCAAAATCAAAAATCTCTAGCCAAGTAACCCCGCAAGCACCTATCTCACACTCACAGAGGAAAATGCAGCAAAAGCTTGAGTCCTGTCTACACTCACAACTCAGACATTTTTGTTCAAAAACATAAAAGTTGTGTGTATGCATGTATGGGCATCATCTGTGTGCCTGCTGGATTCCCTGGAAGTGAGGCTACTAATGGCTGTGAGCCACCATGTGGGTGTTGGGAATTGAAGACCAACAACAGCTTTACTTAAGTTCTGAGACATCTCCCCAGCCTCTAACAGTTTGTTAAGAGAAAAACTATTCTACTTTATTGGTCAATTTCATAGGCTAATACTGAATAGTTTGCCTATTGTGATCCTTTACAGCAAGTAGGTAGTCTTGTTTCAGTTTCTGGTTTGTTTTTTTAAATATTTATTTATTATGTATACAGTGCTCTGCCTGCATGTACACCTCCACACCAGAAGAGGCCACCAGATCTCATTATAGGTGGTTGTGAGCTGTCATGTGGTTGCTGGGAATTGAACTCAAGACCTCTGGAAGAGCAGCCAGTGCTCTTAACCTCTGAGCCATCTCTCTAGCCCCTGTCCAGTTATTATTAACTAACAACGAGACACAGCCTAGAGTTACTTGAGAAGGGTCTCCCTAACTGTGGAAATTCTCGGGTCAGACTGGCCTTTCGGCATGTCTGTGGGCGGTACCAACCTTTAGCAGGTGGAGCTGGGCTGTAAGATCTGAGCATGAGCCTGGGAGCACGTCAGCAAGCAGCATTCTCCATGGTTCCTGCCTTGAGCTCCTGCCTGTGTTCTCTCCCTGATGTCCCCAGTGATGGCCTGTGGCCTCAAGCGTGAGCCAAATCAAACCCTTTCTCCCGAAAGTTGCTTTGATCATGCTGTTCGCCGCAACAGCAGAGTGAAGCTGCAGCGGGACCACTGGTACCCTAGTCTACAAAGCTTGCTTTGGTTTACGAGCTAATCGTGAATGGAGGCACATGCTCTACCACTGATCGCAAACTCCTGGTTCTTAAATGTACGGATGTTTCTTTTCTTAGTGGTGCTGGGGTTGAATTCAGGGGACTTAAAATGCTAGGCAGGCACCTGACCACTAAGCTACATCTCTAGCCCTAAATGTGTGTGTATGTATATGTGTGTGTCTGTGTGTGTGTGTGTGTGTGTGTGTATGTGTGTGTGTGTGTCTGTGCATGTGTGTGTGTGTATATGTATATGTGTGTCTGTGTATGTGTGTGTGTGTATCTATTTATTTATAGTTTCCATTCTTACCTTGCATTGGGCGTAAGGCTTCGTAAGACATGAATCAGAGAACTGAGCAGCAGAGAGCCAGACTTTTTAACCAGAAGGGAATTCTCATAGGAGGTCTCTTCAGTGTAAGGGCTGTACGTAGTAGTTTCATACCAAAGCCAATTGTAAAGACTCAGCTTTGCGTGGTCCCACACTACAGAGCAGGATCAAAACAAAGAATTAGAAATGACTGCCATATAGTCATGTTACATGAGATTTCACTGCAGTAAAGAACCAGACATTAAAGTGCCCGAAGGCTGGAATGCAGTTCAGTGGTAAAGTACTTGTTTCAAGTACACTAGGTTCTGGTTTTACACTTTAGTACTGCATTTAAAAAATCATAAAACATTTCATTTTTGTTACTTCTTTTTTTGTTTGTTTGTTTTTCTTTCTCTTTTCTTTTCTTTTTCTTTTTTTCCAAGACAGGATTTCTCTGTGTAGCCTTGGCTGTTCTGTAGCCCAGGCTGGCGTCAGATCCGCTCTTCTTGCCTTTGCCATCAAGTGCTAGGGTTTACAAGTAGGAGCTACTTCACTGAGGTAACATCTGGATCATCATTTGTACATTAAATACAGATGAACATATCTTAGTACCATCATCAATTCTTTTAAAAACTAAATAAGGCAGCTGGGTGTAGTAGCACACATCTTTAATCTTACTACTCGGGAGGCAGAGGCAGGCAGATCTCTATGAGTTCAAGGCCAGCCTGGTCTACAGAGTGAATTCCAGATCAGAGCTACATAGTGAGAACCTGCCTCAACAAACAAACAAACAAACAAAAACGATAAATAAAATAAATAAAGTGAAACTTAATAAGGAGGCTGAAGAGATAGCTCAGCAGTTAAAAACACTCACTCTTCAGAGGACCCAGGTTCAATTCCCAGCACCCATGTGATGGCTCACAATCACCTACAATCTTAGTTCTAGGAGATCTCATGCCCACGGGCCTCTGGTGTATACACAAATAAGATAAAAAAAATACTAAAAACTTTAACCTTCTGTTTTCTCATTATCACAAACTCTTTGAATTTATAAAATAAACATTGTGGCACACGAAGAGCAGGATGGAAGCAGAACAGTGGTCTACTCTCCTCATGTAACTGCAGATGCAAACACACTTCTTGTTTCTGTTTCTGTTTTGTTTTTTTGAGCCAAGGTTTCTGTGTAACAGCCCTGGCTGTTCTGGAACTCGCTCTGTAGACCAGGCCATCCTGGACTTGCTCAGTGGAGCACAGAGATCCACCTGCCTCTACCTCCCGAGTGCTGGGATTACAGGCGTGTGCCATTGTGCCCAGCCACAAACATACTTCTTTAGTGTGGATTTTTATTTCCAGCAATTACTTTTTGAATCAAATAGAGAGCACCTTTTTGACAAGCGGAAAGTTTACTGAAAAACAGTGATAAAGTTTTGCAAGAGTAATCTCTCAAGGGAGAGAGACAGTAATACGTAACTTACTGAGAGGGGCGTTGAGGTGATCGATAGATGCTATAAGGTACACATTAGGTAAAGATGACAACTGTGCAAGGATCTGCTGGCTATTGTTTCCCCTTAACATGTGGCTATCCAAATTGTGAATAAGAAGGAAGAGCTCCAAAGAAGAATCTAAAAGGAAAAGGAATCCAATTATTACTTCCAGTGAGGACTGTAAAGTCTTTAGCACATACAATGCCTAGATATTAAAAGATATGTCAAAGTAAGGTGCTATGCAAGCCTCTAGAAATGAACAACAAAACCTAGCAACAAGTATAACAAGTATAGAAATGTTTTACAGAAATAACAATATCTGGAGCTGGGAAGATGACTGAGTTGTACAAACATGAGGACTTGAGTTCAACCCTCAGCACCCATTAAAAGACACAAAGAATAAACACAAAAACTTGGGTGTAGCAGTTTAAATTTGCCATGCCAAGAGTTGAGAAGCCGAGGATGAGATAGGAGGATCATTGGGGCTTGCTGGTCAACTAGCCTAGCCAAATTCTTAGCTCAACGTTAGAGTGTGTGTCCCATTCCCCCCCCCCCCCCCCCCTCGCTCTCTCGCTCTCTCTCTCTCTCTCTCTCTCTCTCTCTCTCTCTCTCTCTCTCACATACACACACACACACACACAAAAGGGAGAAGGGAGGAAGATGGATTAAGGAAGACAGCCATGTCAACCTCTGGCCCCCATATGCACAAGTACAGACACGCATGCTCATTCCTTCTCCCATGTACACACTTACAAACATGTACACACATACACAATATTAAACAACATAAAAATGACAGACAAAGATGTAGAAATTTGTTATAGGCACTTCACACTGACAAAACAAAAGTGAAATTATTCTAAAGTAAAAAAGGCCAGACAGAGTTAGGACAGTAGGAATAACTCCTTTCAGTTAGGCGAAGTCACAGGACAAATCAGTATAACAGGAAGACAACTCCCACCACCGCCCACCCCTGAAAAAGGGTTTCTCTGTGTAATAGTCCTAGCTGACCTAGAACTCACTTTGTAGACCAGGCTGGCCTTGAACTCACAAAGATCTGCCTGCCTCTGCTTCCAGAGTGCTGGGATTAAAGGTGTGCACCACCATGCCTGGCTAAGACAAATTATTTTAAAGAAATCTAAATTGGTATTGACTAGCGTATCCATATTAAAATAATCTTCTAAAATGATATAAATTATATATATATATAATCTAAAATTATATAAATACAGAGATGCAGTATATAACTTCACACTAAATTCTACAGGTGATTTACTTTATTACCTTCTTTAAGTTTGTTTATTATCCAGTCTCGCTGATCCAGAACACTTTGGAAAGTACCCATATGACCAAGGACATCTTCGGTTATAGAATTCAGGATCTACATCATAGAAGTGCAAGAGGTACGATATCAACTGCAATTTTATTCTGTCACATATGATAAATACAATTAGCAAATTGTTTTTCATAAATTAAAAATTATTTTGAGTTTCTCACAAAGTTTAAAAAGCACTTAAAATTCTTAATTTTTAAAATTTTCTTAAAAAAAAATATATATATATAAGGCTTAAAGAAAAGGGAATAACAACAACATGAAAAGAAAATTTGGAGGCAGGAAACACCTACAACCAGAGCCCAGCGGTGGTATACACCTTTAATCCTAGTATATTGGAGGCAGAGAGAGGGGCAGGCAGATCTCTGTAAATTGAAGGCTAGCCTGGTCCACATGGGAGTTCCAGAACAGCCCAGTCTACACAGAAAGACCCTGTCTCAAAATAACCAAATGTGTGTTGGGATGAGGGAGTGGGGAGGGGACGATAAGGACCTGACAACCAACTATGAATGTGTCAAAGAAATAATAACAACACTAAGGATAGTAAAAAAGGGATACTACATTGGCTACCGTCCAATAATCAAAACCTTGATGTAGTTTTCAAATTAAATGTATTGTAAAACTATACACTATTATTTGTGTACTACAATGATACAGAACCATAATAAAATCACAGATCCTATAAACCTGTTCTCAGCCGTCCCACTAATTCCCTCAGGTTTCACACACAACGGTTTCTTTTTGAGTGTGTTGGCCAGTTTATGCCAACTTGACACAGCTAAGGTCGTCTAAGCGAAGGGAAACCTTAATTAAGAAAATCCTCCTTAAGACCTAGCTGTAGGCAGACCTGGAAGGCATTTCCTTAATTAGTGGTTGATGGGGGAGGTCCAGCCCATTGTGGGTGGTGCCATGCCTGGGCTGACGGTCCTGGGTTCTGTAAGAAAGCATGCTGAGCAAGCCAGTAAGCAGCACCCTCCACAGTCTCTGCCTCACGTCTTCAGCTCTTGACTTCCTTTAGTGATGGACTATGATATGAAGCTTTGCCAGGTAATGCTTTTCCTTTCCAGCTTGCTTTTGGTCATGGTGTTTCATCGCAGCAGTAGTAACCCCGACTAGGACAGTGATTATGTATGTGTGTGGGACAAGCTTGGGAGGTATCCTTTAGGTACTGACTATGCTTATTTTTATTTATTAACTATCCCTAAAAGGCTTTTTTTTTTCTCCCATTTTGTGTAAATGAGTGTTTTACCTGCATGTATGTATGTGCAACATGTACATGCAGTGCCCTAGGAAACCAGAAGGGGGCATCAAATCCCCAGGACTGGAATTACAGTTGCTATGCTGGTCCTAAAAATAGAATGTGAATACTGTGCAAGAGCAGCAAGTGCTCTCAACCACTAAGCCACTCTCCAGCCCTCTTATTTATTTTGAGACAGGGTCTCTCACTGGCATGGAACTCATCAAGTAGGTTGGGGGGACGGCCAGTGAGCCCTAAGGTCAGCACTCTCTCCCCAGTCTCCCCAGGACTGGGATCACAAGCCCACCACACCAGGTTCTGTAAAAACCAACCAAACAAAAGAGTTTGTGAGGATGAACTCATATCTTCTTTACAGAATGAGCCACTGCCCCAGCCCCATGTCAGTTTCACAGTAAGAAATTCAAAGATGAAAATTTAAAGACAAATTGCTCTGAATTCAAAACATGATCTAACTGGTATGAAGCCCAAAACAAACTCAGTTATATTTAGTGTTCAGAAACAGAAGTCCCATCTGCTACTGTGGGACCATGACTTGGTAGAGGACACAATGTTACTCCTTTTAATAGTTTTGAAACTTACTGATTTCACACTGATCCCAGGAAAGAAGCCATTGATGACAACATGAATGGAACCTTGAAGCATGGTGGCTCTAAACTTCTCAAGTAAATCTCTCTTAGACCCCAGGCCATAAAGCACAATGTTGAAGCCAAGGCTGTAAGGAAAGACAACGCCCATGAAATTAAAGCTGAAGACTCCTGACCACCAGCTTTACTACCAACCAGTTTCTTTCAGCTTATAAGGATCACAGAAAGAAAAACATAAAAGGGAGCTGTCCTCCCAAAGCTGCTTTTGGTGTTTGATCAGAGCAACAGAAAAGCAAACTAGCACCACTACAGAGTGTGTGTGTGTGTGTGTGTGTGTGTATGTGTGTGTGTGTGTGTGTGTCTGTCTGTCTGTCTGTCTGTCTACGTGTGTAAAGTTCACTATAA
>OU015743.1:47199769-47250970 GCA_907169655.1 Acomys percivali | reverse complement strand
GTCTACGTGTGTAAAGTTCACTATAAAAAAACAACCAAAGGGATGTCAGATGTATCGGTGGGTAAAAGCACTTACCATGCATGCCTGACAATCTAGGTTTTATCCTTGGAACTTACTTCTAAAAGTTGTCTTCTGACCTCCCACATGCACCGCAGTACACACATGTTCACACTCACACATGAAAACAATAAAACAACAACACCACGGAGATAAAATATACTTTTGGGGGTAGTATTGGGAATTAGACCTAAGGTCTCGCATATGCTATGCAAGTACTCTAACATGGAACCATATTCCCACTCTGAAAGTCAAATACAGCAGATTACAGGTTTGGGGTTGTCTCTCAGACAGGTCTCTTTATGTAGTCCTGGCTGTCCTGGAACTCATTATGAAGACCAGGCTGGCCTAGAACTCACAGAGTATCACCTGCTTCTGCTTCCCAAGTGCTGGGATTAAGATAAAGATACAGCCACCACACCTGGCTGCAAATTACGTTTTAGCATAGACATGTACGCATTATCCTTTGTCATGCCAGGGTTCACCAGGAGAATACTTACTGTAGCTGTAGCATCCATTTATGAAACAGTTTCTCGTGCTGTTGACTTAACTGTTCAATTTCAGCAGAGAAGGAAGGTGAGGCTTTGCTGAGTAAGCTACGCAACGTTTTCTGTAAAGAAAGAGAAGTTGTCCTTTGTGGAGACAGCACTGAACTCAGGTATGGAAATAAACACACCAATTAAATATAAAAAAATACATGAAGCATGACTTAAATACTCATTTAATTAAAAGCTATTTTTAAAGATTTGTTATATTTATGTATTTGAGTATTTTGTGCATACCCGGTGCCTGGAGAGGTCAGCAGAGATCATCCGATCCCCTGGACCTGCAGTTATAAACGGTGTGAGCCACTATGTCTCCAGCTCCTTTTAAAATTCTCTTTACTTCACGTGTAAAAGAACAATATAAAATTTTGCTAAGTTTGCCTAGAACCATTTAAATGGTTATAATAAACTCCTAATATAAAGCTTTAATTTCTAAAAATATAGTTACTATAAGATGGTCGAATCTCTGTCCCAGTTTTCACAACAAATTCAGACAAACAAAAACCAAATAAAGGCCGGGTATGGTGGTGCACACCTCTAATCCCAGCCCTCGGGAGGCAGAGGCAGGTGGATCTCTGAGTTCGAGGCCAGCCTGGTCTATAAAGCAAGTCCAGAACAGCCAAGACTACACAGAGAAATTTGTCTCAAAAAACCAGAAACCAAACCAAACCAAACCAAGCCAAACCAAAAAAAGCTCAATAATACCCACAAGCCTATGGGCTCGGGCTGTGCAGCTCAGTGCTGGAGTGCCTGTCTAGAAAGTATGAAGCCCTGAGTTGAACTCTCAGCACAGCAATGGCAACAACATAAAAACCAAATCAAAACCAAACAAAAAACTAATTGAAAAACTGCAAAAAGCTTCAATTTTTAAAAACATTTAAAAATTTCAATATTAATTTTAAAATTATGTTATTATGAATACAGTGTTCTGTGTACACACAGACCTACCCACCAGAAGAGGGCACCAGATCACATTATAGATGGTTGTGAGCCACCATGTGGTTGCTGGGAATTGAACTCTGAACCTTTGAAAAAACACCCAGTGCTCTTAACATCTAAACCATCTTTCCAGCCACCTCAATATTAACTTTTAGAAAATATTAAAGTTTCTTTATAATTTATCATCAAAAATAAACTTGTATTTGCGCATTTTCAGAAGCTATTTTTAATAAATACTGTATCTTTGGTGCTGTGTTGTGACACTATGACATGAATATAAAAGGCTCCTGTGTTGAAGGCTTGGTCCCTGGTACTGAGTGAAAATTCCCCAATTGGGAGCTAGCAAGTGTGGGAGAAGGAGGATTCTTTCTGGGATGTTGCCTGAGGTCGGCCAGGTGCTTTCTCTGCCACTGAGTTAGCAGGCGTTCACCGTAGCATCTGGGCCCCTAGTCTTTATTGGTAAAATTGGACAATTGAGATTTTATTAAAAACAACCAAAGTAAAATTAATGTCAAATATAACTCTAGTCAGTGAATTATTTACAATTCATGCAACAAATATTTAATGACCACAACTTTATCAGCGAAATAATTCTGCTCCTGCTCACTACTTCTCCAAATGTGCTGCTCATGTGTTTTTAGGTCACAATAGACAAATGCTGATAATCCCTTACAGCATACCTGATCCAGCTTAGCTCTCTTCAGCTTCTGCAGGGTTCTATCTGATGTTACGACTTTTGTGCTACTGTGGGCTTCAAAGTATTCTTCTACCAAGTCACTCTGAAATGGAGAAAGATGTCAGGTCTAAGTAATTTCAGATATTTGTGCTACATAAAATCTAATTAGTAACACTAGTTAAAACTGGGCTCAAGAAATCTTCCTGCCTCAGCTTTTCAAACAGCTGGGAAATGCAGGTATGTGTTAACATGCCTAATTTTATCTTACTGATAGTATTTTTTAAAAAGTAGTATACAAGTCAAGGATAGAAGATATTTAATTCCAGTAATAAATTCAAGTAACTGTTATGAAAATACAACTCAAAGAATACACTAATTAGCAGGGAGCCAGAGGCAGGTGGATCTCTGAGTTCAAGGCCAGCCTGGTCTACATAGAGACCCTATGTGTATTATAGTATTGATTATGATTATGCATCAAGAACTTAAAAGACAAAAAATAAGTATGTGTGGGAATTCATGTGTAGAGCTAAGAACAAAAAGAATTATGCGGTTCCTACAAAATTATTTTTAAGTTACAATATGTAATTTTACTTTTATGTTAAAAGCGAAATTATTATTTATCAGGATCTTTGTTTCTCCTCAGATAATCTTAGTTATTCTGTATTTTGTACTGATAAAATATGGAAAAAAAAGGAAGCGATTGCCAAGAGCCACCCTGTTAAGGGAGCTCACTAGGCGTGTGGGCTGTCTAAGAGATGATCTGGTGTTTTGCAGGGTCTTGCACCACGATGCACCCCCAAACTGCTTCCAGCCTTTGATATGCTGTCAGGAGCCATTGATTTGGGGAAGTCCAGTAGGCATGAGAGATCTCTGGAGGTGATCTGGTATTTGCAAGGTCAGTATCGTGATGTATCCCAGAATTGCTTCCAACTTCTAACTACCCTGTCAATTGTGCTTTGCTGCCTCTCTCTAAAATCTGGCATTAGAGCCGGGCATGGTGGCACATGCCTTTAATCTCAGCACCCAGGGAGGCAGAGGCAGGTGGATCACTGTGAGTCTAAGGACAACTTGGTCTACAAAGTGAGTGCAGGACAGTCAGGACTACATTCATGGCCAGCCCAGACTACAAAGCGAGTCCAGGATAGCCAAGATTACACAGAGAAACCCTGTCTCGAAAAACCAAAAGTAAATATATCTGGCATCGGTGTGAACTGTTATTTTCTGGGTCCTGACCAGCTCTGATTGAGCAAACTTTCTACAAGATCTTGTTGAAGATGCACTGTTTGTTATTTAGATGAATTTATCCCTGATTATGGAATTTCTGATTTGATTCAAATAGTTTTAAAAGTTAAAGTTAGTTTATAGCTGTAATAAATACCTTTGTGGATCTCCAGATGCATCACTAAGGATAGCCTTGTAGCAGATTTGTGGCTTCAGATAAGCCTCCACTCCAGATGGCACCACGAATATAGGCATGAATGAATGATGTTACCTAGAGATGTCTGAATTTACTCTGTTTCTTAGAATGTAAGACAGATAAACCTATTGTCCTGAGCTCATAATGAACTAAGAGATAGCTGGATAATGTATAGTCAGGTCCGTCCTAATTGATAAGTTGTATACTCTTGTAAGTTTCAGACCCTATTAACCTAAGACCCTGCCAACCTTCGTCGTTCTGAACTCACCATGAACTTATGTAGTGGATATATAGATAAGAAATGTTTAGATTTAAAACATGTAACCTGTTATATTTTAGAATTCATCTGTTTCTGTGATTAATTGTACTCTTTTGACTATGAGGTAATTTCCTTTTCTCCGAAGTATAAGTACGGTCTTCTAGAATAAACGTTGTGGGAAAGATTAAGCTTTGTCACAGGTGGAAACAATCTTGGCGGGCTTTACCCTTGGGGCACCCCATGAATACCTTGTGATAGACTGAGTGGAGCCATCCTGGGCCTGGAATTCAGGAAGCAGACCTGGGAACCCCACCTGGGCTATTGTTTTCCTAATGGACCCTCAATGGGAGAAGGAGACCGCCCTTCCCATGTGACTCAGGCAGGTGGGGAAGAGAAAAACAACAAATTCAGCCAGGGGTTTGGGAGAGCGTGTGGAGAAAGCGAACGGGCTGGACTATCACGCGGGCCAGAGAGACACCTAAGGACTCATCCCGTGGAACGGTTACCTGAAGGTTCACTCTTTTGTCCCTTTAACCTTTTTCCTTCTTGTGTAAGCTAGTTGGGTTGTATAATAAAGTTTAATTGTTAAGAAACAGAGCTAACAAAACGTGGCTGGGAAAATTGAGAAACTTAACTTGAGTCGAAGTTAAGATGCCTGACTGCATCCACCTCTTCTCTTGACCCTTTTCTCTTGAATGTATGTGCTGAAAATTGGGAAACCTGACTTCAATCTAAGTCAAGATGCCTAATTCCATCTGCCTTTTCTCTTGAAGGTATGTGTGTGAGTGGTTTATTTTCTCTCTCTTACTTCTTCTTTCTTTGTAGATTCACAAACAAGTTAGCAGACTTAGGGCCATCAGCCTTCTACGGCTAATAAGCCTAAGTTTACACCAACTTATTGGAGATCTCCGCAAAGAGGTCTATCTACACATCAAAGAGCCTTCTTTTATGACCCCTGTGCAGTTTCTAGCCAGAAGCCGCTCTTACAGCCTCAGCATAGGAAAAGTGTGGTCAGTTTAAGCTCTCCTCCTCGGCCACAGTACAGACAGTCCCTAGGGAAGAAACCTGGGGCTCTTTTCCCCCTTTCCTGCTTTCTCTTTCAATCCTGATCAGTTGCTTGAGCCATCAGCTCTGGCCACCCAAGACATGAAGCAAACTGGAAGGGCATCTGCATCCAGCACCAGGGACCCCACCCTGGGCCCCTCCAGAGCTACAGCTGGGCACTAACAAACAAATTAAGTTTAAAAAAAACAAACACACACTGTCACCTATTTAGAAGATGGAGCACTACGTACTCTGACGTGAGGGAGAATCAGCTCTCTCTGGGTTGGCAACCACTGAGCAGTGTGGCACCTGGACTGTCCTGAATGTTAGAGAACAGCAGGACAAGGAGCACTGTAGAAACAGCATCAGGTTGAGAGTGGTGGAGCATGGACTGGGAAACTGAGGCAAGAAGACTGCTCTGCATGCAAGGGCAGCCTGTGCCCACAATACTCTTGCAAACAATTCAACACAGATCAGGAGTTGGACACCCATCTCTAAGCACACAAGCAAAGCCTTCTGAAAGGGAAGTACTGATGAGCTCATCACCAGTGATCCGATCAGTATCCATCAAGTCAGCTGTCACACAACTGAGCTGGGGTAGTACTCTCGGTGCATGTTACTCACCATAGATGTGCACCCAGAACTGAAAAGAAAGTTCAAGGACAGAGACAAGTATGTGTGGGAATCCATGTGTAAAGCTAAGAAAATATTTAAAAAAGAAGAAATAGTGGCTGGTGTGTGTTGATGTTTCAGGCGGCCCACCAGGAAGGCAGTATACACAGCCCTCCTCCAGAGCCTGAGGCCCCCTCTTCACTTACAGCCTTCTCTCTCTTCATTTTCTTAGCTGGAGTCCTTTTGGAAGTGGGAGCTGGAGGGAATCTATTCTGAGCAGCGTCCTCTTCATTGTCTCTTGCAGCTTCTTCCTCATCCTCTGAGTTGGACGCAGAGTACTCACTTTCACTGTCACAGTGAAACTTCGGCACTGTAGGACAGAAGCAATCAGGAAAATTGGCAGGTTGAAAGAAAAGCTATTTGGGGGAATCAAGAATGTAGTCTTTGGGCTGGCAAGATGGCTCAGAGGTTAAGAGCACTGACTGCTCTTCCAAAGGTCCTGAGTTCAATTCCCAGCAACCAAATGGTGGCTCACAACCATCTATTCTGAGATCTGGTGCCCTCTTCTGGTCTGTAGGCAGAATACTGTATACATAATAATTAATGTTTTAAAAATGTGAGCTTTGAAGTAAGAGATCTTAATTACAATTTTACATTAATTCTTATGCTTTCACGGCTATATACACTCTCTAAGCATTTCCCCCCCAGTTATCAGATGTAGGTAAGCATACCTAACTACCCTACTGGAAAACTACTGGAATGAATTGTTTAAATGTAGTGAACACTCCTGTGTGTAGATTTGTGTAGGTGTCCTTCTGTGCACGGAGGCCCAAGGTTGTAGAGTGTCCTGATCACTTCCCTCCGTGTGTATTGGGGCAGGGTCTCCTGTTGAGCCTGGAGATTGGCAGCTGGCCCAGGGGACCCTGTCTCAGCCACATGCATGCTGGGATAACAGATGGGTTCCACGCCCACCTATTTTTTCATGGGGTCTGGTGGTTAGAATTCTGATTCTCATGCTCACATCGAACTCACAGAGATCCACCTGCCCTTGCCTCCCGAGAGCTGGGATTAAAGGTGTGTGCCACCACCGCCTGGCAGAAGAATAAATCTTAAAGATGGAAAAATGCTAGACGGGTGTGGTGGCTCACACCGCTAATCCCAGCACTCGGGAGGCAGAGGCAGGTGGATCTCTCTGAGTTTGAGGCCAGCCTGGACTACATAATGAGTTCCAGGATAGCCAAGGCTACACAGAGAAACCCTGTCTTGAAAAAACAAACAAAATCAGATGAAAAAACGCTGGTGGCAA
Organism: Acomys percivali; assembly: GCA_907169655.1. Taxonomy (NCBI): domain Eukaryota; kingdom Metazoa; phylum Chordata; class Mammalia; order Rodentia; family Muridae; genus Acomys; species Acomys percivali. The sequence goes on along the minus strand of OU015743.1, from coordinate 47,244,115 downwards.
CGTAAAGATCGGAAGAGGCAAGGCCTTGGTGATACTGCTGAGCTGCTCTGTCCATCAAGGACATCTACGCTGTGAGCTACCTGTTACCTTAAGTTATTAGTGGAGAAATGTCTGTAACATACACTTAGCTCAAAACAACAACAACAACAACAACCAAACAAAACAGCAGCACCCATCAACCTGATGGTTCCTTACCCTTGCTTTTTTGAGCAACATTTTTTGTAATTTCAGGATCATTCTTTGAGTCAGGTGGAACAATTTTTCTTGGCACCTTTGCTAGTTCTAAAGCTGTAATCAGAATAAAAAAGCATCTTTGTTGAACAGCAGATACAGAGCAAAGTAGCTTTCACTTATATTACCTCCTTAAAACAAAAACGTGCATTACTTTTATCAGAAAGATAATAAATCTACCCATATTAAAGTACTGCTTTGGGAGGCAGAGACAGGTGGATTTCTGTGAGTTTGAGGCCAGCCTGGTCTACAAAGTCTAGGACAGCCAAGGCTACACAGAGAAACCCTGTCTTGAAAAATAAAACAAACAAACAAACAAAAAAAAGAGTACTGCTTTTAGGGATGGAGTGATGGCTGAGAGGTTAAGAGCACTGACTGCTCTTCCAAAGGTCCTGAGTTCAATTCCCAGCAGCCACATGGTGGCTCACAACCATCTAGGATGGGATCTGGTGTAAAATCTTTTACCAGGCTGGGTGTGGTAGCACACACCTTTAATCCCAGAACTCAGGAGGCAAAGGCAAGCGCATCCGAGCTGGAGGCCAGCCTGGTCTAGAGAGTGAGTTCCAGGACAGCCAGGGCAAACAGAGAAAAGAGCCCTTCCCAAGCAAAATGGCCAGCACAAACATCTGCGCTCTCTTCCTCTGTAGTCCCCATTCTCATCTATAATACGTCAGCTTATCAAGATGTTAATCCCAGACACTACAGGATTGTTCTGGAACCCAACTTCCCCACCATGACCCATTCTTTGCTGACTCTACTTCACCAGTGCTCTCACCTTCACTCTGGCTCTATCACACCTCTCTGTTCACACTACAACAAGTACTTTCTCAGTCACATGTCTGCTCAGGTAACATCTTTTCTTAAAAGATTCCAATAACTGCACCTACAAGATGGCTCAGTGGGTAGACACTTGCCCCCAAGCCTGAGGTGATTTGTAGGACCTATGCTGCAAGAAAGAACCAATTCCAAAGGTTGTTCTCTAACCTACACACGTCATAGTACTCATGTGCACAGACATGTCTAGCCATAAACACATGAATGAAGCTATTAAAAAGAAAAGCTATCCAGTGATTTTTCAAATCCAAAGATGAAATACACACACCCTTGCTTGATGTATAGGCCTGCCCTTATCTCTCCACTAAAACATCTTCATAGATTCTGTTCTCCAATTCATGCACCTGGTAACTTACAGGAATCATCTTTTCAATTCAGTGTCCCTTTTGTCCTGAATTCTTCACAAATTTCTATCGACTCTTCAAGGACTTGCATCACCACCTTCCATGATTCAACCCCAAAGAATGCCTTTCTACTTTGAGCAACCATTGTAGCTCACACACAACACTGTGGAGGCTTGGTAGGAAGAGAACAGTATAAGCTTTGACATCTAAACCTGACTCAGGATATCTTTGAACTTGCGTACTCCTGTCTCTACGTCCAGGGTGCTGGAATTATAGATGTACGACATCATACCAGCTAACTGCATCATTCTTTAAGGAAATGTCTCATTCTTTAAATTCTAAAGACCATTTATTTCATTATAACTTTAGGGAAGAAAGTAAAATAATAACCATGAGACTTTGGTGTTAGTCTACAATGACTAGACAAAACAGAAAAGTAACATACCTAATTTAGTCATCTCTTCAGGGTGTTTTCTATGTTGAAAAGAATAAACCTTTTCCCCACCATCTACAGCTGAGCCATTTTTCAAGGATTCTGAAAAAGAAAATTAACATGCATTGAGGAAAAAGCAAGAAGGTTAAGGAAAAAGATCAAACCTTAAATAGCTAAAGTCTAAAAGCTATACCCCTTACTAACTTTCCAAGGTTACCAACAGGTATTTATATACAAAACACTTTCATATACACAATGAAAACTGACTGGTTTTATTTAAATGTTAACACAAGAAACATGTTATTTATAGATACACTGATTTTTCTCCAGACTGAAGAGACTGACAGACTATGAGAATTAAACCAAATGTATAAAGCCATGGGTTGTAAAAGGGCTAATAGTGTATGTAAAGGTTAGCTTCACTAGTTTTCTGTTACATAGAAAAACAAGACCCCTAGAAGTTGGAGGGGTGGGTCAGTGGTTCAGAATGCTGGGTGCAGTGAAACATGACTTTAATCCCAGCACTCAGGAGGCAGAGGCAGGCAGATCTCTAAGTTTGAAGCCAGCCTGGTCTAGAAAGCGAGCGCCTGAACAGCCAGGGCTATACAGAGAAACCCTATTTCTCAAACAACAACAACAACAAAATCAAAAAGGCATACCTACTTCTCTTCTAGAGGACCTGAGTTCAGTTCCCAGTACCTACCTCAGGCAACTACAGCAGATCCAATGTTCATGGACACACACAGACACACACACACACACATTAAATTCTTTAAAAAAAGAAAACAATCACCAGGACGAGGAACTTTATAAATAAAAGTTGTCCATTTTCCTGGAAATGGAACTAGCATGAGCTTGTTGATGACAGTTCCCTTGGTTGTGCCACAGGAAAGTCAGGGAGTTTGAGAGCAATCCAGGGGCAGCTTACTTTTCTTTTTAACCAGCTTTTGCAGGAAGTACCTTAGTTCATTCTAATGGTAGCACAGCGCTGTCCAATCTGCTAAGAGCCACTTCGAGGCTGCATCTCTTGAGATAGCACACCTCAAGTGACATAACTGTTGGACTTTGTCAGCTCTCAACATCACCACACTGGGCACCATACTTCTAATGCATGGCCCCTGGGAACACAGCACAGCAGATGTTCTTAGTGAACAGGGTTTTTTTTTTTTTTCCCTAACTCTTCCTAAAGATTCTGTTAGGAGCTAGATATGGCGATGCACACTTGCAATTCTAGCACTTAGAAGAGACAGGATGACCAATAGTTCAAACCCAGCCCAGGCTACAAGATACCAAGTCTCAAAATGCTAATGAAGGAAAAGATCCTGTGTCCCTCTGTGTTTCAAAATTTAGGCCGGTGAGATGGTTCAGTGGGCAAAGGTACCTGCCTGGCCCTGACTCTGACAACGTGATGTGATGATCACTGGGACCCACATACCGGAAAGAGAATCAGCTCCCCTAGGTTGATCTCTAACCTCCACATTTGAACACACGCAAAATAAACACTTGAAATATAACTTTTGAAAAAACAGATAATAAAATATGTTTCAGCTGCGGTGGTGCACACCTTTAACCCCAGCACTTGGGAGGCAGAGGCAGGAGGATCTTCATGGTTTGAGGCCAGCCTGATCTACAAAATGAGTCCAGGGCTATTACACAAAGAAATCCTGTCTTGGAAAAAACATACAAACAAAACTCAAATCTGGCTAAAACAAAAAACAAAACAAAAATAAAACTAAGATAAATGTAGAAAATGTTACCTTGAACACCACTCCCTACCTCTACATACGTGATGGCAAATAAGAAAAAAAATTCATGCGTGGCATGGTTGTACAATTCTAGACCTTGGGATCCAGAAGCAGTTGGATCTTTCTGAGTTCCAGGACAGCGGGGTTACATAGTGGACTGATTGGCAGGGGGTGGAGGGCTGGGGTCTAGATCAGTGGAAAAGCACCTGCCCAGCCTGTACAAGACCTCGTGTTCTATCCCAGCACAGCAAAGACTATGTTAAAATATTTTAAAATGTTGTTGTTTTTTGAGACAGGGTTTCTCTGTGTAGCCTTGGCTGTCCTGGACTCACTTGTAGACCAGGCTGGCCTCGAACTCACAGTGATCTGCCTGCCTCTGCCTCCCAAGTGCCAGGATTACAGGTGTGGGCCACTGCACTTGGCTTTTAAAGTGATTTTCAAAAAAAGAGTAACTCTCCTCTGCTTCCTATGTCCATGAGGGAAGAGCTCTCCTCTGCACATGCTACTAACCCCAGGATGTTCTGCCCAAGCGCACCGGACCACCCGACCATGGAATGAACCCTGCCCAATAGCCCGGCCTCAAGAAACCATGGGTTGAATCCTCCAAATCACTAAACTACAATAATTCTTTTCTCCTCTAAAAACAATAATATGCTTGTACATGGCTTGATGATACTTGCTTATAATCCCAACTACTGAGCGGCTGCGTTGTAGAGGGCACAGACCAAGGACTGGTTACTTCTTTTTTTATTTCAAAACAAAAACACAAACACACAAAAAACTTGCTGGGGGCAGGAGAGATGATTCAGTGGTTAAGAGTGCAAACTGTTCTTGTAGAAGAGCTGAGTTCAGTTCCCAGCACCACTTTGGGAGGTTCACAACCACCAACTGATACCGTCTTCTAGCCTCCGAGGGAACTTGCACTCATGTGCACAATCACACACACACAACTCTAAAATTCCACCTTAAAAATGTAGCAAAGCAAACAACTAAAAGGAATTATTTTTAGATTTGACACACAACTATAGTATACCTTTTATACGTATACCTTAGTACATACACACACATGCACACACATGCGTGCCCCTATACAGTACACCTATATATACCATACCAACCACAGCATACCACTTTGTAGCCTACTGAGTTATCTTTGTGCACCCTGAAAGCATTCATGATACCAGCCGAAAGTTGGGTGTATGTTACCCTGAATGAATACCTTGAATATTTCTTCCCAAAACTTCCACGTAGTTCTGATCCTTTAAGACTTCCTGGTCACTTTTTTCCAATTCACATTCTGATTTCTTTAATATCTTCTGGGGATTGACCAAAAGCTGAGCTTTCTCCTTCTTTAATTTACTCCCTATAAAAACATACAAAAATATTAGAATGTAAGGGGTGTGAATTCTTTCTAAATATTATATTAGAGCCATCCTGATGGCTCAGCAGGTAGAATTGCACCACGCCAGCCTAACGGAATGCAGGGGAAGGAGACAACCAATTGCAGAGAGCTGTCCTCTGACCACACGTGCACGATGCATTATGTCAGAAGGCAAACGACACTACATGCACTGTCAGTACATAAAGCTGGGGGAGTCAATGTCTTCTCTTTCATTAAACGTACTAAGTCAGAGGCTGAAGAGATGGCTCAGAGGTTAAGAGCACTGGCTGCTCATCCAGAGCTCCTGAGTTCAATTCCCAGCAACCACATGGTGGCTCACAACCATCTATAATGTGATCTAATGTCCTCTTCTGGCATGCAAGTATACATGCAGGCAGAGCACTGCATATATAATAAATAAATACATCTTAAAAAAGCAAAAAGCAAAAAAGAAGGCTCAGCAGCTAACAACACTTGCTGCCTAGAGGATCTGGGTTCAGTTCCTAGCACCCACTTGGCGGCTCACAATTGCCTGTAATTCTAGCCCTAGAGTTGTGGTATACAGGCATACAGCAGGCAAAAGCTCCATAAACATTAAGAAAAAAAAGTGTCTGTAACTAAGTTAAACACACACATACCGCCAGGTGAGGTGGCGTACTCCATTAGTCCCTAGCACTTGGGAGGCAGAGGCAGGTGGATCTCTGTGAGTTCGAGACCAGCCTGGTCTATAAAGCAAGTCTAGGACAGCCAGGGCAACACAGAGAAACTCTGTCTTGAGGAAAAAAAAAAAAAAAGAAAAAGAAAAGAAAAAGAAAAAGAAAAAGAATAAGAAAACACACACACACACCTTGAAAGTGTTTCTTCAGGGTTAATGGGAAGTTATTATTTCCCACCACTACTAAGCATTTTATTTTGGATAAGGCTTTATACTGGTTTTCAATTAAACTTCAAAAGAAGTAACCTAAAAACCAGAGCAGTCTTGATTTAGTCTTACTGGGGTGAATACTGTATATTACATCTTTAAGAATGATGTGATCCAGAAGCATCTCTTCACTGCACAAACACGTACCTGCTTCTCTATCTAAAATGTGATTGAGAACATCATCATCTCCCACAAACTGAACAACCAGCGCCTTAGCGTCCTTTGACTGCAGGGTGCTCATCATGGCCAACCTGAACAAAAGCAGTAAGTCAGTGAGATAAAGAACTCATACTGATGGTCACGTTAACTAAACATTTGTGAAATGAATACAGATACTTATCTAGTATTTGTAACGGTAGAAGCATATTACACATTATTCTATTAGTATGTCCCTAAATGACGCCCTGTGACAGGGACATGTAAGCCAAGCCCTTACCTCCTCAGCTTGCTTTTGGTCAGTCTTTACCATAGCAACAGGAAACCAAACTAGGATGTGCTCTCATAAACCCCATTTTTACCTTTCCTTCTGGCAAAAAGAACAAACCAAAACCCAAAACCAACCAACAAAAAAGCCTAATGACTATCTCTCAACTTACTGCTTACAGATAGCTAAATTTTTGTTTCAAACCCAGCACAATGAAACGGCTGTTGCTTTTTCATTTACCTTGTAAGGTGCTGTGCATTCTGGAGCTGGAAAATGCAGTCCACCTGGAACTAGAAGTCAGTCAAGGTCAGTGAGTAGGTAAAAGAAATCAACCAGGGGAACTGCCCCACCCCAAAGAGAAGAGTTTAACCAACAACATGACGTGCAGAGAATTGTTCTCAAGGAGCTAAAGTGGATATGGGGGCATGAAGAGGACAAACGAGTAACAGGCTAAAGAAGCCGAGACTGAGACAAACATCCAGACTGGTGAGAAGCAGGGCAGGGGGAGAGGTACGCACTCACTGTGGGCTCTGTTTTTTGGTGCAGTGAGTAGCCAAGGCTAGCTCTGAACTCAAATTTCTCCTGCTTCCGCCACTGAGTCAGAAGCACATCTGGTACAGCTGTCCTCCTTCTTGGGTCATTTTACAATCAAAATGCCGTTTCCTATTCTAGAGACTCCCCACTTATGAGATAAAATACACCTATACAATCTCTGTATGGAGAAACTAACAGTTTCCACTCAAATAAAAAGGGCTCTTGTTTTTGTTTCTCTGCAGGGACTATAGGTGAGATACTGTATCATGTGCCTCTAAATACACTAAGAGTCAAGTACATATTTGTGTATATGTGCAGTTACTCTACTTTATAAATATGTAAACTGTCAAATATTGAATGGTTCACCAAAATTCAAACAATTAGAAGAAACCCAGTTTTGACTGATTCCTAAATCCCTGATCACTGGATCACTTGTTCCTTTCTCATTTACCTTGTAAAGCACTTGCAGCCACTGAGTAAAAATCTTACCCTAACTGCTTGTTCTGCTCTCTGAAAACTATTCATATCACACCATCATAAAACAAAACATTTGGCTCTGAACTTGAAGGCAATAAGAGAGAAAGTGTGTGTGTTGGGGGTGTGTGTGTGTGGGGGATGGACGGATGATAGAGAAGAATGTTATGTAATTTTTCATTGGCAAAAGCTAAACAATTCAGCCGGGTGGTGGCAGCGCATGCCTTTAATCCCAGCACTCGGTAGGCAGAGGCAGGTGGATCACTGTGAGTTCGAGGCCAGCCTGGTCTACAAAGTGAGTCCAGGACAGCCAATGATACACAGAGAAACCCTGCCTCAAAAGCCCCTCCCCCAAAATAATCCCAGCACTTGGGAGGCAGAGGCAGGTGGATCACTGTGAGTTCGAGGCCAGTCTGGTCTACAAAGCGAGTCCAGAGTAGTCAAGGCTACACAGAGAAACCCTGTCTCGAAAAACCAAAAACCAAAAACCAAACAAACAAAAAACCCTAAATAATTCTTTGGAGTGAATTTTCAGGGACTCTTATAAAAATATTCTAGGTAACTAAATATTATCACCGGCAATTTCCCTATGGCAGTTGGGTGTGTATGTGTAAGTGTAGATGACAAAGGACTGCCTCTGATGTCTTTATTCCTCGTTCATCCTGCTCTTTTGAGACAGGGTCTCTCACTAGCCTAGAGCTAGTAAACTAGGCTGGCTGACCAGCAAGCCCCAGGAATCCATCTGTCACTGCCTCCCCAAAAGCTAGGATTGCAAACTCCTAGGCCACCTTTTTTTTTTTTTTTTTAAACATGAGTTCTAGGGATTTGAACTCAGGTGCTCATGCTTGCAAGGCACTTAGCAACTGAGCCATCTCTCTAACACACACTGTATTTTATTTTATTTTTGTTTTGTATAAAAAAACAAGTGCTCTCATGAATCCCAGACTGGCCTCCAACCATGTATCCTTGATTCTGCTTCTACCCCCCCCCCCAAATGCTATCACAGGCTATGCCACCATGCCTAGCTTATGCAGTGCTGGGAATGGAGCGGAGGGCTTCCAGCACCATAAGCCAAGCTCTTCATCAAAGGAGCCACACCCCTAGCCCCTTAATTTACTTTTTGTGGTGGTCTTACTTCATAATACAAGGCAGCTTTGACCTCATGATTTGATGGTTTGTGCTTCAAGGGGATTGGGCTCACTTGCTATGCCCCACACCCAGCTCTAGAATTTCAATCACCAACTAGGTGACCTACCCCATGTGGTCAAGGATAACCATGAATGCAGCCCAATGCAAAACTGTAAGCTTATTTAAACATTATGAGGTTTTTGTTTTGTTTTGTTGGTTTTTCGAGACAGGGTTTCTCTGTGTAGCACTGGCTGTCCTAAACTCACTTTGTAGACCAGGCTGGCCTTGTGGTGGGTTCTCTTTGCAGTTAAAACAAAAAACAAAAACAAAAACTGGACTGTGATGTTCTCAGCCATGAACTTTATAGATAACAGCAACATGTATCGAAATGTCAAAAAGGCTGGATATGCCTACCATAAATAGACTGAGTCGGCCTTGTTTGTATCAAAATGCATTTATACAACTTATCTGCTTTTACGTACAAGCAAAATCACCCCAACTGAAATTTCTAACAAGATCTCATGAGAGACTTTTCCTTTCTTTCCAACAATTCGTGAGAAAACCACTACCTAACAAAACCACATAAAATAAGAATATGGCGGAATGACTAGACGGCTCACTAGATAAAAGCACTCAAACTGCAAGAAGTCAGAATGGGAGCGGAGATCCTTGTAACTATTTAACAGTTGAGCGCTCAGAGCTGGGAAGGCGGAGAATGGGGATCCCTGAGGCAAGCTGGCTAGCTGGTCGAGCCAAACAAGCATGGCCCAGATTTCAGTGAGACCCAACTTCAGTAAACAACGTTAAGAGCAATCGAAAAAGCTATCTGACTTTAACCTCTGCCCTCCACGCACTACCCGCACAAATGCACCAACATCCACATACACACGAACGAACACACCACACACCCGCAATCAACAATGAAATACAGATATTCATAGTGAGCATCTGTGGGGTTAAAGGGTCGTCTCCCCATTGTCAACTACAAGGTGATACAGCAGCGCCAAGCGCTGGGAACCACAAGCGTTCCTTTAGAGGTGAACACATTTTACAACCAAGCCGCCGTGTCCCAAGGCGACTGTTGGGGGCACCCGGCAGGGACGACAGAACAGACTTCAGCAGTCCTTCCATCCTGAGACCCCTCGGGCCACACCCCCTCAGAGTTCCTTCTCCCCTGGCAGGGCACAGTGCTCTTTTCCTTACAGGACCTTACAATTCTCTTTCCAAACAGAGGGTCGGGTTAGCGGGGAAGCAGGGATGGTGCTTGCAGGAGACCTCTCGCCACAGGGCAGACTGACCCGTGGCTTTCGCAGATAACGTGCCTCCCGGGTGAGGCTCCCGAGGGGCTGCTCCCCAGCGTCCTCCCCCAGCCTGCGCTCCGCGGCCTCGCGTTCTCCCGCAGCGGTGAGCGACGAGCGAGGCCGCCGGGGCCGCGGCTGCAGCACGGGCGCACCGGGACTCACCTTTCCAGCCAGAGCCGGCGGGAAGAACGGCCGCGAAGCCCACACGCACCGCCAGCCAGGACTCCGCCGCTGCAGACAACCCCGCGGAACCGCCGAGGGAGATCGCCTTCCCTCGGCAGCTCGGACCTGCGCAACCGAGACGCGCGCAGCACGCCGACTCTCCAGCTCCGCCAGTGGGCGATGCTCTAAGAGACCCAATGAAGAGCCGAGCCGGCGAGAGTGACGGCGCGGTGAGCCCGTTGATGCGGGCCAGAGGGCCTCCGTCGGCTGGAAAACAGAGCTCCCAAATACTGGGTTCCGGGGCTTTTCTCTTCTCTTCCGTTTCCGGGAGGGAGGGGGGAAGACTAAGTGGCGCTCGCGGACTCTCTCCCCCAGCTAGTGTGAGCTAGCTCTATGGGAACGTTCCCAGTTGTACGATTGATTGGTGTTTTGTGGCAATTTTAATGTCGTAAGCCCTGCTATCCTGAGGAAAAAGAGAAAGTGGATTCGCTCAACGAACAACACACCTTTTCTCATTTGATGCAAAGTTATCTCGAAGGTTTGAGGGAGGGAGGGAGGGAGGGAGGGGACAGAGCACGAATGGGAAAATAGGACCGTACAACGAAAGAAATGAAGAGACGAAACGGGGGTTTATACAGAGAAAATGAGGAGGAAAAAGAATGAACCTGGCTGGGATACATGACAGTATTTGTTCACTAACAGGATTACGTCATTTGGAGTCGCTTATTACAATCAAAGCAACACTTAGTGCCAGCAGTAAGGATACAATACAGAGGTAGACAAAAGCCACCTCTGGATAAATGAACGAGAAAGTACTGATCAGGCAGTGTTAAGAAAAGTGCTTCAATAAGGCAGCTGAGTTCTTACGAGTTCTCGCCGATGGGTATCAGCACAGAGGCTAGAAATGTCCTGTCTAGGCAGCATGGTAGTGTCATCCTAGAGAAAGTCTTTTTCCCCAAAGTTCCAGCTTTTGTATTATTTCATAAGAGCTCACAGCTTGGGTTTGGATCGCTAGTATATCAATACATCCGGGGTGCTAGGTTGGTTGGTTATTTATTTATTTATTTATTTATTTATTTATTTATTTATTTATTGCATGTATCAAGGCCTGTGGGACACTAGAATGGCTTCAAACTCACAGAGATCCTCCTGCCTCTGCCTCCCGAGTGCTGGGATTAAAGGCGTGCACCAGCCCACTTGTCTGGGAAACTCAATTTTTTTCCTTGCAAATATCATGAAAAGCTTCATACCAATCTGCTGGTCTTTGAAAAACTGGTTGTGTGTTTTTTTAAATTTCTGAGGCCCCCAAAACAACATAGACAATTGTCACTGATTTGACACAAGAACTCAAGAGCAAGACCTTGTTGCTGGAAAAACTGTATACTTTGGTTGTAGGACATAGAGAAAAAAATCTAGAAATGAGTTGGAAGCTTCTTTTCTGCCCCCTAGCTTTAATAGGCCTGGAAAGTGCTAAGCAGGTTGTTGGGGTGAGTTGTCACCACAGCCTTACTTAGCGATGAACCTTAGCATGCTGTACTCCCAACCTGGCACACAAGATGTGGCTACTTGTGCAATGGTGGAATGAGTTATGGAGGTAACCAACTACTTTCTGATTTTATCTGATGCCAGTTCCATGGGAGGGAACTCACATCCTGACGGTCAATGAACCTGGTTAAAAGCTTGCGGCTGAAGAGGTTACAGGGCTTTGTGGGGGAAGATCTTGTTACTCTGCTAAATAGATATGACCTGTCAAATTGCCTTCTAAATATTTATGCTCAGAGATTAGTACTGTCATAAGCGTTAGTCAGAGAAGCTTCTCTTTGCAGAGGACAGTAGTTATTACAGACTTATAACTGGTCAAACTGCTAAGTACAAATGACTGTTGAATCATCAACCATATTATCATCAGCATAACACCTTCCTGGCCTATGAGAGCTAGACAGCAGGTTACACGTCCCCAACCTTCCCTCCGCATCTTTATAGGCAGGTAATGGTTGCTGAGGAGTCATATATTTGTTGTCCATTTATGAAGACTCCAGAGCTAACATAAAAATGCTCAAGTATAGCCTTATTCTTTGTAGCTCAGGCTAGCCTACAGCTCACAAGCACCACTATCTTTCTGCAGGCACGTCATTTCTGTGTTGTGGAGGCAGAGATCCCTGAGACTTCCTGGCCAGCCAGTCTAGTTGAGCACCAGGCCATTGACACTGTCTCAAAGAGGCTGTCATTCTTAAGGATAGCACTCCAGGTTTTCCTCAGGCCTCTGCACACTTATGTGAACCTTGCCCCCCACAGATGCATCAAACACACACACACACACACACACACACACACACACAGCAGGGTTGGGGTACAGAAGAGAGGCAAGGTAAATGCTGAGGCTTTCCATTAATAAAGCTGGCTCCTCTATAAACAAGAAACTGGCCTGTTTAATCTTAAAGCTCTGCTCTTATATTTGGCTGTTTTAGTGTTAAATTCCTGTCCCTACAATTAGCATACAGAAATGTCTAACTACTCTATATCTTTTTTTTTTTTTTTTTTTTTTTTTTTTGGTTTTTCGAGACAGGGTTTCTCTGTGTAGCCTTGGTTGTCCTGGACTCGCTTTGTAGACCAGGCTGGTCTCAACTCAGAGATCTACCTGCCTCTGCCTCCCAAGTGCTGGGATTAAAGGCATGCGCCACCACTCCCGGCTTATTCTATATATTTTATGACTTAATTTCACCTCTTTTACAATTAAACACAATTATTTATTGTGTAAGTGTGTAGAGGTCATATGAAAAGGTGCTGGAGTTGTTTCTCCTTCCACCATGCAAGTCCCCGTGTTATCAGGCTTGGAGGCAAACATCTTTACCAGATAATGCTTCTTGTTGGCCCTAATCTTGTTTTAAAACAAACTTTCTCATTCTGTATCCCAGGATAACCTCAGAGCAGTGCTACTGCCTTTGCCTCTGACTGCTGGGGTTAGGATGGGTGCCAGCACACCAGAATTCTTATCTTTGTGGTATTTCCTGGTGTCATATAATTTTAACACACCATCTTACTTTAATAAGATATATATTAAAAACTCAGATATACTAGGAGGTGTGATGTTTCACATCTTTAATCCCAGCACTTGAGAGGCAGACACAGGCATATCTCTGAATTACATGCCAGCCTGGTCTACATGGCGAGTTCTAGGTTAACCAGGGCTACACAGTGAGACTTTGACTCAAATAAAATAAAATACAATAAAATCTGACACTCATAAGTAAAATCACATTTAAAAACACAATGAAAGGACTGTGGTAAAGTACAAAACTAAGGTAAGATAAAAATCAACTCAGGGAAATCCAAGTAAAAGCCAAATAAAGCTGTATTTTTATACTGTACAAAAGAAAATTTACATTCTTATTGTAGCTAGATACATCAAGGGAGAAATACACACCCCTCAAGAGACACAATATTTAACATCTGAGATGTTGTTTCTGCATTGCAGACTGATACTAAATTTTACACATCTTTATTTACAATGACTTAAAATATGTTTGCATCTCTGGCAGATATTTACAAGTTCAACAGTGACACATTTCAACAACCAACAATCAGCATGAGTCCATTCAGTAAGACAAGAAAATGGCTCACATGCACCGGTACACATGGGCTTAAGTGTGCATTTTTTTCTTCAGCTCTGGAAAAAAAAAAAAGGATTTTGCACTAGCCCTAAATTGAAAGGGCATCTGTCAATAAAGACATACTTTTTACATGCCTGCCAGAATTTTCACCAACAGAATCCTCTCAATTCTTAGGAAGTTTATACCAAGCTAGAAATTGATGTTTGTTAAAAATAACAATAGGCTGATCTAATATATCTTTTATGAAACAAATAATCAGAGTGGAGTATTCTGTTTCCCTGTTACAGAAATCACATTACACAAAGCCAAGACAGTAAAATCTTTGTACTGATCAAACAGTTCCTTTAACCAACTTTAAACTGAATGTAAAGCCAGCCTAGATCTTAGAAGAACCAAAAAGATCCAATGTAAGACACAAGATGAACTTCATACTAGTAATTTTTTTTTTTTTTTTTTTTTTTGGTTTTTTGAGACAGGATTTCTCTGTGTAGCCTTGGCTGTCCTAGACTCGCTTTGTAGACCAGGCTGGCCTTGAACTCACAGCAATCCGCCTGCTTCCCAAGTGCTGGGATTAAAGGTGTGCGCCACCACCGCCCGGCCATACTAGTATTTTTAACATCACATGGAACATCTTTGCATTCTATTTTGATAATAAAAACTTTAAAGAATACAAACCATTATCAATCATTATTTGAAAGCCAATCGTCTCTTCCCAAGAGCAACACATTTTTGTTTGTTGTTCTGAGACAGGTCTCACTGTATAGCCCTGGCTTTCCAGGTACTCAAGAGATCTGCCTGTCTCTGCTGGAATTAAAAGGCACGTGCCGCCATGCCAGGCCAATATTTATTAACTATAATGTGGTACTAAAAAAAAAAAATTATAGAACTTGTTTGGAGTTGTGGTTTAAAAAAAAAAAACCAATTGTGTTCCATGATTTAAGAAGTCATTATACAGCTTAAACCCTTTAGATCTTTTTGGCCTACGTATTATAGACGCAGGTATTAGGAGCCAATGGTGTCTTACATGCAAAGACAAAAAGCAGTCAAGAGTGACCATATACACAGTCAATTGTAAACTAGCCATACCAGCTTAGCTAATGTTATACTAGAAATAAATGCCACTGCCCATTGAAGGGGGCCTTTCAATAATTTTTCCTATAATTTAATCTAGACAATCCACAATATACAATATACCAATTTCAGAGTTCCCCCCTTTATATTCAATACTGATAAACAAATTCCTTAATTTTAATAAACATGTCATAAGGAATAAAAATGATTTATTCTTTAATTGGAGTACTTTTATTGGAGTATTGACATCTTTTTGACTGTATATGTGTTTTCAAGTTCAAATAATGTATCAGTATTTGTTTCGGGGTTAGAAAGCAATCATTACACTAAATGGGGTGCATTCCTTAATAGGTGCTTTAAAAACCATTTTGGTCAGTAACATTTTCTTTGGTAAATTTTGTAAATTGATGAAGATGTAAAACTATCTTATGATTAACACTGAACTGTTTACACCCCAATACAGTAAGCCACACAGCAATCCTGTCAATGGGGATAGATTATCCAATTAGGTTCGTTTCTCCTTGTAAATAAAAAGACCTGTTAGATCTACCTCCAGATACACAATTAAAAAAAAAAAAAAAACTCATTTACACCTTAAAATACACTTAATTCTACTTTTTTGGTAAAACAATATTAATGTAGTAGTATAGTATCAGACATGAATATGCCTTAATTTGTAAACATTATGAACCCATCTTCTTAAAGTTGAAAACAAGACATAGAAACTCCATTTCTGTGCTATGCTGCCAGTTTTCCTCATCGTTCCTAGATGTCTGTGAAACTGTATGTTGAATTATTTGGTCTTGTATATGTTTCTCATAGGACAAATGGATAGCATTACAAAAATACTGGAGGGAAAAGAAGAGCAACATGTTGTGTTTTTTTGTGGTCAGGGTTAGACAAAATGCACTTACAATGACATAAATAGAAGTTCCTATGTAGTTCAGTACCAGGGTGATGATAGATCCATTAGATTAACACAATATAAACAATACTGAAATTTATTCCACCTTTGCATGGAAAAATTGTACCAATCTAATGACTCATGATTTTATGAGCATTATTATACACTGTATTCCATGTTTATATGATCTGGCAAATATTCTATTTTTAAGAGGTTAAGTTGTCAATAGCTAGTTTTCACTCCCTTATTTTTTGAAAACCACTTTAAGAAAATTAAAAGTATTATATTGTCTCACCCAATTTGGTATTGAAACAGTAGTCATTCTGCTTGAAAGAGAGAAGCCTCCCGTTCCGACTGCTTAATATAACCACAGTGCAGGAGAGTCTAAGATTCCTGTAGAATTTCTGATCACTGGCATGACGTATTAATCTTTGTAAATTGAAAAACAATAATCTATAATTGAAATACAAAGCTTTTTTTTTTGGTTAAAAATCATTTATTTTATAATGTATCCAAGTTCAAAAATGGAGTGGCCTTCCTTGCCAGTGTTTGTACAGTGTGTTACACTACCCATGAAGACAGACACTCGTATTCTCACTTATAAATGAATGTGTGGTGAATTAAATGAGACAGCTGATTGTCAACAACTGAAGTACTCAAAAACAGACCCAAATAAGCCTCCCAAAGCGAGGTAGGAAAAACATACTACTGCATTAAAGTCTTCACAAAAGTAGTGCAAACAAAAGCAATGTGAAGTTCTTCTCAGGACTGTGATGTCTAATAAATAATTCCAACAAAATTAAAAGCTACTAAGTAGAGTCAAGACTACTGGTTAGAGATGCTGAGCTTATATAGCTGAGACCACCAGAGGCCACTGTTCATGGATGCATTAAGCATCACACTCACTATAAATCTTTTCTAATCACATATAGAAATATTGCTTTATCTGCTGTAAGCACAGTAAGGAACAGACTCTCTATAGATTAAAAATTAATGGAATTAAATTTATTTTATCTTTACTTTGCAATCCTCCACAGTGTACCTCTGGTGACTGAAAACCGGCTGATTCAAAAAATCATTTCTAAATAGCTAGAAACACTGATCAAAGTAATTTCATTGGGTTTATTTTACATTTAAACAAATCCCCACAAATACAAATAACATGGCAGCATGTAAATGAAAATTAATAAGGCATAAATTAGAGAAGAATAATGTGCTATACATATACCTACATCTTGGACACATCCTCATCTGTATTTATTATTTTATCTTTTATTCTGGAAATAATACATTTCTTAATGTGTTCACCAACGACTGGAAAAGTGTTACATACCATATTTACCAAAGTATGGGTAACAAGAGGCAATGGAGCATTACTATGCATTTGACTGGAGATGAGGTTTGATTATGGCTTGCTTCTTAGTTATGGACTTTATTTTACAACCTCTCTGAGCCTCAGTGTCCTGAGGATGAGTGTGTGTGGTGTGTGGCAGAGAGAGAGAGAGAGAGAGAGAGAGAGAGAGAGAGAGAGAGAGAGAGCTAAATTATCTTCTAGCACAGACACCAGATCTGCAGTAAACAGGCACAGAGCAGTGGACTGGAAAGGAAAAGGTGTTAGTAAAGGACCAAGATTTTAAATGACAACTCTTCCTTTCCTGGCTTCTTGATATGTTTTCATATTTGAAAACCTCACTTCTAAGTTAACATTTTACTTTGTAGTATAGTTTTCTTACTAGTAAGATTAATGTAAAGTCACATAGAAGAGCTAGATCCCTCAGATGCTGAATTCTGACCTAGTGCAGATGGCATCAATCATTTTAAAAATTATATAAATTAAATATTGACTCCTAAATGTCTTTTCTATTAGTGGGATGAAGCTTCATGAAAACTGAGACGCATTAAAAGGAAGTTGTTAAAGGATAAAGTATGGACACTCTGGCTTACATTCAGAACAGCTGCTGTATAATTGAACAAAAACTTTTTAAATTGGATGCTGGTTAACACAAAGTTGCTAAAATGATTCTTAGAAAAGTGGACAGTTTGTTTAATTCATTTCATTTTAACTATTATCTTATATGGAACATTTATTCTAAGACTCTGGCTATAATGTGTACATGAAGGATTTTTTCACTGAAACTGAATCAGAACCCAAAGAACAGGAAGCAAACGTTACAGGTTGCTAAATATTAATTGGAATGTACATACAAGATCTACACATGCCAAAAAAGATATCCTCTAAAATGGAAACTTTTTTTCTTTTGGTTTTTCAAGACAAGGCTTCTCTCTATAACCCTGACTGTCCTGGAACTCACTCTGTAGACCAGGATGGTCTTGAACTCAGAGATCTGCCTGTGTCTGCCTCTCATGTGCAGGGATTAAAGGTGTGCACCATCATGACTGGCTCTGAAAAATATCTTAAAACCAACTTTACAGTTATAACATTTCTAATCAAAGGACATTTTCTTGTATTTACAACAGTTTATGCTATAATTTCAAATTATTTGGTCTTCTTTTGTGCTTTAACTAAAATACTTGATTTAGATGGCAATGTATGTGCAGTTGAGCCTATTGGCCTCCTACATGGCGCAGGCATGGTCTTGCTGTATGCCAGCCGACACCTTCCTTTGTGCACTAGAGACCTTTTCTGTTTAGTGTATTAGAAAATTGTTTTATTTCACTTGTTTTCACTGTTTTGCAATTTTTTTAGTTTAATTGATATCTCTTAAATTAGTAGAAACAGGGCTAAAATGTATCTGTGATAAATGCATATACATACTGTTCACATATTATAAAAATCAATAAATCACATATCAGCTTTTAGCTTTACTCAAAATTTTGGCAATGATGTGGATAATAGCTGAGGTTCTAGTTTTCCATTTTGCTGGGAGCTGAAAAATGTTACAGACTATCAAATCTAATTGAAGATTATTCTAACACAAAGCCCCCTAAACAGACAGACAGAGAGACAGACAGACAACTCTTCCAAAAGTGGTGGTTTATATGTGGAAAAAATGAGAGGCATTTTCCTGGCTATTTATCAAATTCTACTGTAAATAGAGTTAAAACAACTTTGTCAATTATGACTTTCTATGCTTTCTATAACGGCAGTGCAATTTTCTTTCACAATAACACATAAATGTCTACATGTATGAGGGCATGTGTAACTCATGTTTTTGAGATGGATAATTCATAGCAGTTGAAATCACAATACTGATTTTCAAATCCCAATATATTCCCTTCTTTTTCAAACGAAGCCTGAGACCCAGAAGAGATTATAAAAAGTCTTTCCAACCAGATCATAACACAAAAGGTTAAACTAATAATGTATTTTTGGAACCACTTAAGGGTCACCAATTGCTGCTTACATTCAACATCTAGCTTACTGGCAGGATTTCAAAGTTTTATAAAAACGAGAAGCTTTGCAGATAATCAGAAGATACACAAATTGCATTAAACACAAAGGCAGTGTGGTCCTTGTGGAGAAATCAAGTCAGTACCCTCTGGTAGAAATGTTCTATAAAAAAATGTGTCACATTGAAGCATCAGTGTTTTCAACCAATTATCTATCCCTGATGTGTTTCCTTGGAGTACATGGTCTCAGGACTTTAGGTTTCTTTATCCAATATGTGACTGAATTTAGGTACATCTAAGAAGCAGCTGAAAGGGTTTCTCCAATAGTCTGACATCACAGAAAGTGGATTGAGAAATCCCTCTCTTTACCTGAAGATGTACAGTTTTTACTTCAGTCATCATCAACTCACAAAGGAAAGGAAAAAAGAAAACAATTATAACTTCACCTCATATACAATCTCACACAAACTAAACAAAGAACATCCTTCCCCCCACAAAACCCCAGCACCATAGCGTCAATCATTCCTAGGAAATAGAACATGCCCCTTGGAGTCTTGGATTCGTTAGTTCAAACTTTAAGGGCAGAAATGTCCTCAAGTCCTTGTGGGAAGAGGGAAGACATGTTGTTAATGACTAAAGAGCCATTGAGAAAGTGCATTATCAATTATACAATCAACTCAGAGCCTCACCCTCCAATGGAGGTGGTCACAAGCTGATTTAAATGCCTCAATAATTACACATTTATGTCCTTGGGATGGGGGGGGGCAGTTAGCCTCGCTTTAATGAAAAATTGCAGTAGTCTACCACCTTCCCCCATGCGTCTCAAGAATATAAAATTGCACAGACTCAGAGAAGTCCAAAGTCATAGCAGAATCTCTGAGGCACTCCTGGTTCAGAGAGAAAAAAAAATACGATCCAGTTATCTTCATAGTTCCATAGATTATGTGAACAAACCCGTTTTGTCTTTAAACAAAAGCCAAAGAATCACTTCATAGGGATCACATACACCATTTCCTCTAACATACCCTCAGTCTCACAGTGTTGAAATGGGACCGATCAGCCTACGATGGATTGCACATCACCCAAGGAGAAAGGAAGGCATGGGAAAGGCAAACATTTTACACTGCTTCACAAACACATTTACAAGGAGTAGGTGAGAGGTTAAAGAAGGGAAAAGAAAACCTTATTGCTGTTTCCATACAAAATACAGTATGAAGATATCTAAGCTAAGTCAGATCTGATTACAATGACATTTTTTTTCACAATGTGGGATGAGTGTCTTGCACAATGAAATGTTCACTTTAAAATGTAAGCAGAATGAGGGGACATCAAAACTACACCTGGGATATTAGCTGCATATTGAAACTTGGGGATCGAGACTGCTTGGTTAAGGGGGCTCCCGGGCTGAGGAGCTCTTTACCTTCACCAGTGTGACCTAGCCGGTCTTCTTGTAGACTGATGGTTGAATATCGATTAGCATTTGTAGCTGCTAGATTAGTAACTCCCTCAGTGCCAACCCCAATGCTGGTACTTGCTTGACTGCCATTTACATAGTCAAACGATTTACTTGAGGAAGCACTGGCTGTCCGAATTAGACTTAAACTATTGGTTTTTGGCACCACCTGGCCAGCAGGCAGGCTCAGGTGTTTCTTCATCGGTGTCAGCTCCACTGAATCTATGCTGAGATCGGCTGGTTGTTGCACACACTGCTTGCGAACTACTGAGTCACGAGGGCTCTCATTGGATTTGATGGCAGATGCTGTTTCTTTATCTTTAGCGGAACGCCCAGTTGCTACTTTCCGCAAGCTTCCCCTCTGAGAAGAGGAGGATGGTTTGGTCCCATGTGGTTGGCTGCTGAGCGAAGCCCCTGATGAAAATCCTTCATCTGCATCGTTCATATTTAAAGACTCCTCTCCTCCATTTAGACCCTCAGCACCTAAAAAGTAAACCAGACAGACTTAGCAATAGCTAAATTAAGTAAAAAGCAGCTGTGACCTAATCTTATGAACGTTTGCTATAGGTTTGTAATGACTTCAGTACTTTAATTTAGGAGAATAAACCTCTATACAGAATTCTATCATACTATTCATTGTTTTCATCTGGCTTTATTTGTCCTGATTTTGTAAAACTGTCCACAAACATTAACTAGTAACTACCAACATCTAAGGCATAGAAAACTAAAATATAACACTTTCAAACCACATTGCCACCCATTCAAAGTCACTATATCTACATATTTTAAAACAAAACTCTTTCCTCATTTCTCCTTAACCTACCACACAACTTACTGAACAAAAAGGAGTCTCTTTTTAATTTCAGTTACTCAGAATTGCACCAAGTCATTCAGGCTATAGGCAGACCCCCTTCCCAGTGATCTATTTGGCAGCTAACTGCTTATGTAGCTTTTAAATATATTTGTTTGTTTTTAAAGACAGGGTTTCTCTGCGTAGCCTTGGCTGTCCTGGACTAACTTTGTAGACCAGGCTGGCCTCGAACTCACAGTGATCCGCCTGCCTCTGCCTCCTGAGCTGGGATTATAAGCGTGCACCACCACGCCTGCAATATATTTCTTTTTAATATCTACAAAATTTGCCATCTCATTGCTGTAGTAACTTCACAATCACATTCTGTCTTATGGACACGCCCTATACACTGATTTCCATATTCTTGTGGTCAATCAGTATGATGACTATACTGCTTGTGAGGCGGCAGAGACATTCCTCCTGTCTATATCAGGTATTTCTAACAGATCACCTTCCTGGCCAGAGCCTAAGTGCTGCCACATTCACTGAGCACTGCAATCTGCATTACATCTCACACAGTAACTGCACTTAGTCAAAGAGTCTTCATCTTGAGAATACAATGAGCTTATAGTTTCCAGACAGCCCAATTCTCTTATTGAAAAGTATGATCAAATAGTCTCAAAATAAATGTTTTCTTCTTTCAAAAACTGAAAATATTTTTCTCAGACTGAAAGAAAGCATGAATCTATAAAACAGATATTAACATAATAGTTAAGGTAAAGTATTAGGGACAATTTAAATGCTAACTTGAGATACAGATTACCTAAGCAAAATGTACACATTCAAACACCAACGTTTACTTAACATGGTACCTGGAGAGAGAAAGCATTTTCTTAGCTATGTTTCTTCACATGGGTTAGTTATTTTGCTTCTAAAAAAGAATCAAATTAGTCTATCCTTAAAGCAAAAGGCAACTTGTTACATATATGTAAAGTTAAGTATCTGCAGCAATTTAGTGTTTAATCATCATGCAAAGCCATGTGGAAACACATTTACTAAGAATAAAAGCAACTGACACCACTTCTCTCAATCCCTTCAAAATAACTGAGCATTGTGTATCTTGAAAATGAAAACTTTAGATCATATTCACATCACCTCTTAATAATTGACTTATAATGAGTACAAAGATTCCAAATATTCAGAAATATTAATATAAAACCGGATTGAGTTTATCTAAGTAGTTAGGGCAGGAGACTGAGAGACTTAGTGCTGGCTCTGAATCTGGCTAGCTACATGCAGATCTGATGCCCAAGCAGTATGGCTACAGAGGGATGATAACATAGAAAGCCACCATGCAAGAGAACCCAGCACTATTTTATACGCTAGAAATGCTGTTCCGATTTGATGGAACATTGACGACACATAACTCTCAAGCACTATCTTAGAAGCGTAGCCTCCTCCTTCTGTGTGCACTGCTGTCACTGTGTACGCGTGTGGAGGGCAGAGGACAATACTGTAGAGTTGGCTTTCTCCACCCACCTTTACATGAGTTCTGCAGATCAAACTCAGATCTTCAGGCTTGCAGGGCAAGCACCTTTAACAACCCAACAATTTTGCCTGCCCTAATGAATACATTTTTATTATGAAATTATTTTAAAACATCATTACTACAAACATGTTTTATTTTGAAATATTATATATATAATATAAAACCTCCAGCATTCTAGAGAATTACCAAAATTCTTGTATATTTTAATCAATTTCCTTTTCTCTGTCTTAAAAGCTCTCAAAGAAAGCCGGGTGTGCTGGTGCACACCTTCAATCCCGGCACTTGGGCGGTAGAGGCAGGTGGATCTCTGAGTTCCAGGCCAACTTGGTCTACAGAGTCAGTCCAGGGCAGCCAAGGCTACACAGAGAAACTCTGCCTCACAAAAACAAGAACAAAACCCCACCACCACCAAAACCAAAAAGGAAGTGAAATGCAATTGAGTCTCAAAAACATGTTTCCCTTTGTATTTTTTCTATAGGTGACAACATCCATGACTCTAAGAAGACAAGACTGAGCAGAGATTGCACTGACCTTTTTGTTCATAGCTGACTTTCCCATAAAGCTTGCATCTACTAATACTCATTGAAAACCACAATTAATCTAGCTTAACTCCTTTTTTTTATTGAGACACAGTCTCACTATGTAGCTCTGGCTGGTCTGGAACTCACTATGTAGACCAGGCTAGCCCTAAACTTACAGAGACTGACTGCCTCTGTCTCCTTAGTGTTAGGATTTAAGGCTACCACATCCAGCTTCAAACACATTAAAGAAATGTATTCACTTTCCTTGTGCCAATCAACCCTGCAAACTACCCAAGACTAAGGGGACTCAATAGAGTTAAAACAGATATTAAAAAGGAATTACTATTTTGGTTCCTTTTTCAAAGTATATGACTGATGACTTAGAAGTGATGCCTAATTCTAGTGTCATTCTTGAAACTGTTAATAAGGCATTACTATTAATGCAAATACTCTCAACACCCTAACAACAGCTGTACATAATCAAATGGTTTATTCAGTCATCAGTTTGGGTCCATTCTGGGTTCCAAATCTACTCATTTTCTCAAATTGCTTCCTTTCTTTTTTGCATTTAAATAAGATACAACTAATTGCTAGGGGTAAGAAGAAGAGATACAAGAGACAAAAAGGGAAGGCCACATCTTCTACAGCCATGTTAAGAAGGATCTCTGAAACAGTACCAAATTTGGGGTCATTAGGTCATGCACATGCAAAACTAAAACTGTTAAATGAAGTAAAGTCAATTTTGGGCAAATGGGTGAGTATCTGAGGGCACATTTAGATTCTTACTGAGCATGCTCAAAGTTCTAATATACCAAAGAGATACTTCCTTTAAAAGTAGAAGGTAAATCTTTTATGTGTGCTTGGTCTTTAAAATAAATAGAAATAGTTGATTTCTTTTAAAGCTACTTATAGGTTCATTAGTATAAGTTTTTTATAAAGTTTTTAAAAACTTGTTTATTATTTATATAATATTCTGACCGCATGTGTGCCTACACTCCGGAAGAGGGCACCAGATCTCATTAAAGATGGTTGTGAGCCACCACATGGTTGCTGGGAATTGAACTCAGGACCTTTGGAAGAGCAGCCAGTGCTCTTAACCTCTGAGCCATCTCTCCAGCCCCTAGTATAAGGCTTTACAGTGGTACACCAGGGGCAATAAATAAATACTAAGGCCATCTGGCTGCCGTTCTCTTTTCCACAAAGCTAACTCATATGGCACTTCATATAAGGCAGCAGGCAAGTACTTTCTCATCAGAGAGAAGTGTTCTTTTATAGGTAGTTATGGGGCACTTGGTTCTTATTTGCAAATATCCACCTTGTAGAAACAAGGGATCCCCTCTGTACCTGGTCTGTCAATAACACATTTCACTTCCATCCAGGAGCTATAACCAGTGTCTATAAGAAAAACTGTGAAGTGTAGTATGCTCCAGGCTAGCATATTTACAGAGAAATGATGTTAGTAATTTACTGCACAGCGTAATCCAGCTGATGAGAAGCCAATCAGTACCAGCATTCTCTGTAAGAGACTGGAAATACTTATTAACTTGACACCCACAGAAAACAGATAAATGCTAGCTCCACTTCAATCTCTTCAATGTGCTTATATTTTAAGGAATGATGATTTCATCATGTGTACACATTACTATTGACTAGTAAGGCTTGGGACCATTGGGTGCATTTTCCCTAACGTCAGAATAAACATGCTCAGTAATGAAAACTTCAAGCATTTGCACACCTTTTCATCCAGGCCCCTGCCTTGTTAGTAGCCATGCCAAGCTGTTGTTTGACACAGGGATGCAGACTCCAGGCCAGCACAAATGGCAACTGAAGATCGTACCTAACCTGGTGCTAGGCATATAGGGAGGAGGGTTGCTTTGCAAAGAGGAGCTAGTCCACCCAGGGGTAGTGGAGACACACTAGAATGGAAAAGGTGCTCTGCGTGGGGACAGAGCCAGGATCCTTCTCCAGCAACTGCCTCACTGACTTCTGCCTCCTCATCTCTGTCCTACCCTCTGTTGTGGCTGCTGCTGAGTTGGGCTCCGGCGAGCCGTGCTCAGGGGTCCTGCGAACCAGCACCTCCCCCTCTTGCACACGTTTGATCCCTACGTCAGTGGAGCCGTGTTGGGTCGGGGAGCCAGGAATACTCGAGTCAGCCTCGTTTGAGAAGTCAAAGCCATCTGGGATTCAACATATAAAATTTTAGTACTTTTGTGCTGCTCTATTCTTTTCTGAGCATTCTGACCCAGGCAGATAAGAGAATGTATATATGGATATGATATTAACACAAACACTATCTATATAGTTACATGTGTGTGCATGGCTTGCACACACATAAGGCAGCAAATGAACAATGTGAGGTTTGCAAATGAATAGGACAGAAAAATAGGGATCATTAAAATGACAATGTCTTTTAGGCAAGACAGTTGACTATTAAGTACCACATGTCTACAAAGTATTGCTGGGTTCAGCTCTTAGGAAAAAAGAAAAAGCAAATATAAAAATTCAAAAATAAGAACTAATGTTTTAATGTAAAGCTTGTATAACACTGTAGTTTGACCAGTCATATTGTTTTCTCCCACAGTGCTCATACATGTACCTTTTTTCGAGTTAATAGATTAACGCAACTTGCTCCCCTATTTTTTTTTACTAGCCTTTTAAAAAGACAAATTTTTAGCTAGGCTTTATTTTACGTTTTAACATTAATAGAATAGTCTAACATCTTCCTACTTTATAAACAGATATAGTTACATAAAATAACTAAGCATTATCACATTTCTCATACCATCTTTTAAATGAAAATGTTTTACTTTAATACATGGAGCATTAGTTACTATCAAACTTCAGGACATTCTGTATAAACAGTGATAAGTTGAATCCATGAGTAAACTATAGGAATTTTATACTTACCTTCTCTTCTCCATCTGTGACGACGGATTGAAGCTGTTGTAATTGCAGTCCGAGAAATCCTCGGCACTGTTGGAGTGACTTCCACTTTAAGTACTTTCTGGCCTTCTTGTGATGAATCAGGTGCATCAAATGGTAATGAGTTTTTCATGGCATTGGCCACCTAAAATGATAATATAAGTCTTTACAAATTTAGAATAAACATACAATTTTTACCTACTTTTATAATGCATGTTTTCATTTTTTATTTGTTTGTTTTTGTTTTATTTTTATTTTTATTTTTATTTTTTTGAGACAGGTTTCTCTGTGTAGCCCTGGATGTCCTGGAACTCTCTTTGTAAACCAGGCTGGCTTGAACTCACAGCAATCCACCTGCTTCTGCCTCCTGAGTCCTGGGATTAAAGTGTACGCCATCATGCCGAGCCAGATGTTTCCATTATGTTTGAACATGTACAGCTTGTGTAACATATAAAGTTGTATAATATAATATTAAAAAATGTGTCAAAATATTTACTTTTAACGTTATGTATTCTTTCAGCAGAATTTTCAAATAGAAATTTATTATTAAAATATGACTAATATGCCCTACTGCATTTTAAAAAAGATTTATTTATTATTTATACAGTATTCTGCCCATATGTGTGCCTGCACACCCAGAAAAGAGCACCAGATCTCATTGTAGATGGTTGTGAGCCACTATGTGGTTGCTGGGAAATTGAACTCAGAATCTTTGGAAGAATAAACAGTGCCTTTAACCTCTGAGCCATTTCTCCAGCACCCCCTACTGGATTCTTGATGTTGCTGAGTTTCAAAAGGAAAGACTATTCCAAAGAAAAATGTTTAATATTTGTAACCAAGATGTGAGTTTTTAAAAGTTCTTGCTTTTTCATATGAAAAATAGCAAAAAACTTGATCTGAGCTAAAACAGTACACTTTTTTGCACGCCTGTGTCTCCATGAGGAAAAAGTTTTCCCTAAATGCATGCTGATACTGTGTCCTATGCTTCTAAGGAGGAGACTGGGAAACCTGACTGGTAAACAATTGCTATCTGGCTGGTGTGTCTCTTAACCAGTACATAGTATTACAGCGAAGACTTTGAGCTAGAGGAATGGCCGTCCTTCCTTCTGCACATTGACAAGCACATGGAGGACGCAGCAACCTGGACCATCTGGTCTACCCACACAGACCTACAGAGACAGAAGCTGTCTCAAAGCTTGATGGATCTAAGTATAGCTCTCTCTAAACTAAGCCCTTGTCAGCAATATAGAGGATGCTTGTTTCTCCATTTTGTTTTGCATATAGCTCTAGATATAAGAAAAATGCTACACATTAGTAAATTTATTTAGAGCTTAAAATTAAATTATATAAATAAATAAAATAGCTTTAAAAACTACCCCAAGTAGAAAATATGTAAGCATGTTAAGCATCACAAACCCACTACAGAAAGCTTGCAAACGCAAGCCAAGTATGGTGGCACCTGTAATCACAGCACTGGGAGACCAAGACAGAATTAGAAGCTCCAAGCCAGACTGGGATACATTAGAAGGGGAGGAAAGAGGAGAGAGGCCATATAGAGTCAAGTTACCTAGAACTAGCACCTTGTTTTCTCTTTCACATGTAGACTTAAAATGCATATACACTTTCCTACCTAACATAAGTTACTATTTTTTTCTTTAAGCTCTCAAATATACAATTTCATTAAGGAAATATAGCACTTCAATTGTTCTCTGTTATGGGAACATTTAGACTACTTTTATTTCTTTGTAATTAAAGTAACACTGTAGGCCAGGTGTTGGCAGTGGCAAATGTCTTTACTCCCAGCACGCAGAAGGCAGAGGCAGGTGGATTTCTGAGTTCAAGGCCAGTCTAGTCTATAAGGTGAGTTCCAGGACAGTCAGTGCTACATAGAGAAAAACCATCTCAAAAATCCAAACACCAAAAAATAAAAGTAACTATAATGTTATACTTCTAGAATTTTTAATTTTATTTGTATGGGTGTTTTGTCTGCATGTACATTCAATGCACCATGCGCATTCCTGGAGGTCATAGAGGCCAGAAGAGGGCATCACATCTCCTGGAACAGGACTTACAGATGGCTGTGAGCCCCTGTGTGGGGCTGGGAACCAAACCCAGGTCCTCTGCAAGAGCAGCCAGTGCTTTTAGTGACAGAGCCACTTCTCCAGCCCTTTCTAATATTCTTTTAAGGTATTAGTTTCCATAGATATAAAGCTGGAAATGGGGTAAAGAGACTAAGAAAATAAGCACTCATTGCTAAGCTGCTTCTGCAAAGAGATGATTAGAGTCATATTATCAAAAAGCATAAAGAATGCTTCATCTTCCCCTATTGCATCTTACATTTGTCCTTTACACTTTATTACTGTGTATGTGCATGCATGAATAACATGTGTGTGGAGGGTTGCTGCAACGCTCGTGTGCAGTCAGGAGAAAGTTCTATAGAGTCCGTCCTCTCCTTCCACCTTTATGTGGATTCTGGGCATAGAATTCAAGGTGACATGTTTGAACAGGAAGTGCCTTTACCTGCTGGGTCATAACGCTGGCCCAACATTGTATTTGATTTTTTTTACACTTATTTTTTGTTTGTGTGTGTGAATATAGCACGGTGTGAGTATGGAGATCATTGGACAACTTGTAGGGGTCAGTTTTCTCCTTCTACCATGTGGGTTCTGGGACTGAACCCCAGTTGTCAGGCTTGGCGGCAAGTGCCTCTATCTTGAGTCATCTCACAGGGCCTACACACAGGGAAGCATGAAATCTTTAAAACAGTAAGAGTATAATTGGGGTTGTCTTATGCATACAGAAAATATTTTTCTTTCTGTGTAGTACATATTCATTTTACATTTTTTGTTTGTTTTTTGGGACAGGATTTCTCTGTGCAACCCCAGATGTCCTGAAACTCATTCTATAGACCACGTTGGTCTCCAATCAAGATTCTCCTGCCTCTTCCTCCTGAGTGCCACCACTGTCTGGCCCTAACTTTACTTTTTAATATAAAGGTAATGATTTAGAATTTACATGTTTATGTAAATAAAATCCTTTCGTGACTGCTCCATTTCTAAACTGTCCTAGATTTGATTATAATAACAACATGGAGATTTCATTTAAACTTGACAGCCTTTCTTTTTCTATACATCTGAATAAAACCTTTGTGGTTGTCCTCTCTTTAACAGCCTCGTTAAAGAGTCTAGGATATCCAGGTACTTACTACATCATTGAGGACCACTTCCTCTTTCCTTCCTCGATTGCTTCCATGTGCTGGTACTACCAGTGTAAACTACTATGTTCAACTATGTTCAATCTTTTGTTAAAGATTTTTTTTTTTTTTGAGACAAGGTTTCTCTGTGTAACCTTGGCTGTCCTGAACTCACTCTGTAGACCAGGCTAGCCTCAAACTCAGAGACTGTCCCCCTAACTAAAACATTTCATTTTTCAATTCATCAATACCTTCCCTACCCTCTGCTCCATAGCAACATTTTGATCTTTAAGAAGAGACAGCATATCCTCAGAACTAGGACCTCAGTAAAACTCTATTCTTCATGGAAAAAAGTACATAAATATATATATATATAACTTACCAAGAGTGGCTGGGAAAAGAGTTCTAGCTGAGCTCTATAAATGATGTCATCAAGTACTTCCTGGCCAAGGTCCCACTGTCCATTATACCTATGGGATGGATCATTTAGTACTTTTAACAGATTATCTCTCATCTTTAGCACTTGCAAATTGCTTTTTTACTACGTGTTGTTATTCAGAGTAATCTATTTAAAGTATTCATGAAAATCATGATAATGAACTATATAGAAACAAAATAGTTTTCCATATAGAAAACCTAAAATTTGAGGGCTAGAGAGATGGCTCAGAGGCTAAGAGCACTGGCTGCTTTTCTGAAGGTCCTGAGTTCAATTCCCAGCAACCACATGGTGGCTCACGACCATCTATAATGAGATCTGGTGCCCTCTTCTGCCATGCAGGCCAACATGTAGGCAAAACACTGAATACATAATAAATACATCTTTCTAAAAAGAAAAGAAAAGAAAACCTAAAAATTACTAAGATGGCTCTA
The DNA here is from genome assembly GCA_907169655.1 of Acomys percivali. NCBI lineage: Eukaryota > Metazoa > Chordata > Mammalia > Rodentia > Muridae > Acomys > Acomys percivali. Next base: position 47,213,967 of record OU015743.1, on the reverse strand, counting down.
ATTTTATTACTATTCATATTATTAATTGGCTATTTTTAAAGTACTGAATAGAAATTATATTTGAAAAAATAACATGTCTATCATGAAACAAAAGATTCTATGATAAGGAAAAATAAATATAAATTGTTCCTGTTTGCAGAAGAATCCATCTTCTTTTTACTTACATAGCATAGTAAACTCCTGTGAGAAGTTGCACCATAAATTCAGGGTCTAATACTATTCGACCACAGAGTTCCTTCCACTGTTTCTCATGTTGCCGTGGGAACCCACTCACACAAACCCTAGGAAAATACAATAGTTAACGTGTGATTTCTTGATTGGCTAAATTTATAAATTTAACGATTCATTCCCCAAGCTATTGATGCCTGCTAAATGCCAGAGTCATGAACAGGTAGAAGGTGTTGGTTTTTAATTTGTTTAAAGCATGCCTTTATTCATAGAGTATGTAGTCTAGTGGACTACACAAAAGTAGTAAGCTTCCCCAAATAGCTAACAGCCTCTTTCACAGACATCCTTTTTCCCTTCTCTCTCTCTCAAACACATGAATACACAGCTTTTATCCATCCTAGATTGTACTGGGTAATTACTAGATAGTACATGAATCTTAAAAACAACATTTCAAAATACTGTTGTTCATGAGGCCACTATTATTTATTTGGTTTTTATTTAAGCAAAATTAAATGTGCACAATTATCTATTCATTTTCTGTTATGTAGCTGAATACTGAGATTGGTGACTCTCACGGCCAGTGGGGCTGTCATTCCACACTGGAAACAGCATGAGCAATCTCCAACAGCAAGATGTGTTGCCCCACATCAGCAGCACCTCTGCTCCCTGATACTGTAGACCAAAGACTTCCAGGAGCTACCGGGCAGCATGAACGTTATTTTTTTTCTTTCTTTCCTTTTGAGACAGGGTCTTACTATGCAATCCTGGTTAGCCTAGAACTCTCTATGTAGCACAGGCTAGCCCTAAACTCATAGAGATCCACATACTTCTGTCACTTGAGTGCTAGGATTAAAGAGTGAGATTATTTTTCCTATAACCAACCTTGCCCTCAAATCTTTTCTGCACTCTGTTGTATATGTCAGTGTGTTCTCAATTTTACTCAATTTTATCATATTAGCTGGATGCCAAATGAACTTCTTGGCCCTCTTTTGAGGATCTTATGGTTTACAAGGGGTATAAGAATGGTCATGATGCCACACAGGAGATGCTATCATCTCTGCAGACAGTGACAACAAAGACCATTAAAGCCACTATTACTCAAAATATCATAAACAAATGCCTTTCATTTCACTGAGATGCTTCCAAAAGTTATATTTCAATATACAGTTATAGTGCTATAACATTATATCAAGTTATAGTGTGTTTATATTAATAAATTTATCAGGTTAATTATAATAGTAAATTCAGAAGAAAAATTGTAGTGCCTTGTATTAATCATTAAAAATTATATGTAGAATATAATGTAATAATAATATAACAAGTTGAAAATAGTATTATATCAATAGAATTGTTGGCACATGCCTATAACCCCAGCACTCAAGAGATGGAATGGAAGCCACACAATCAATGTTAGTCCAGTCTCACCTATGAAGAAGTGTACCACTAGAACAAACCAGACTAGTAAAGACAAGCGCTTGCTCATTTATTCTCTAATGGACAATAGTAGATATCAAATTACTGTGGTATTTATACTTTTTTGTTTGTTTCGTTTTTTGTTTTTCAACACAGGGTTTCTCTGTGCAGCCTTGGCTGTCCTGGAATTCACTCAGTAGACCAGGCTGGCCTCGAACTGAGAGATCCGTCTGCCTCTGCCTCCCAAGTGCTGAGATCAAAAGATGTGCCCAGCTTGGTTGTCATACTTTTGTATGTTTAAGATAACCCAATGATTTTATCTCACACACTAAAAATAGTCATTTGCTAAGGAAGGATGAAAAACTTCAATTAAAACAAAAACAAAAACAACCAAGTTCAAGGTTCAGCAAAAAGTTTTTAAAAGTTCTCAGAGGGCACAGAATCTACATTACAGAAAAGAAGGTTTCTTCGCATTAACATTATAAGTGGGATAAAATTATAGACTACATTTTAAGATATTTTATAAACTCAAAGTTATGGATAATTTAGGTTAGATTAATGGATAATTTAGATTATCCAAACTAATGAGCTTGTGACAATCAAGGCTGTGCTCCTCTCAGTACCAGAGCAGCACTGTGAACCTGGGCGCCCCTCACTTTCTCCATCCCTGTGAGCCTTCTTTTCTGGCATTTATGTGTGTCTACTCTACCCACAAAGGGTGGGAACTGTGACTTGATCTACCCAACATGAGGAGGCAAAGGTGAAAGGACTCTACGCACACTATGTGTACTATTTGTACGTCATGTGCATAACTGTCCTAAAAGCAACAGATCATGCTGGATACTCAGTTTGTTCTGGCTTTGAAGAAGCAAGCTGTGATGTCATGAGCTGCCCACGTTATGAGGCCCATGTGTCATGAGAGTGAGGATGGACTCCAGCAACAGCCAACGAGATGAGTAAACCTAGAACCCTACAGCTACAGGGACAGAGTTCTGCCAAAAGTGCTAAACCTTGGAAGACTTACACTTCCTTATCACTTCCTTATGTCTTTCTATAGCTTAAAAAAAACTGCCAGGTGTGGTAGCACATGCCTTTAATTCCAGCACTCAGGAGGTGGATGTAGGCAGATCTTTGTGAGTTGGAGGCTAGTCTGACCTACATAGGGAGTTCCAGGCCAGGCCGACCCACAGAGTGAATGAGAATCAGGAAGGAAAAAAAAAACACTCTAAGTAGAGGCAAGCCATGCCTACATTCCTGTCTCATAAAAACTATGAAATAATAAATGTGTGATGTTATAAGCTGCTAAAATAGTTTTTTTTCTCTTTAAAAATTGCTTAGTGTGCATGTGTTCATGGAGGCCAAAAGACAACTTCTGGGGACTCAGTTCTTCTCTCCCAATGTGCTGTTATTTCTGCCACTCTACTTTATCCAACAACAAGAGCTTCCTGAATCCAACTGCAGTAGTGCTGGAATTATGAATGCAAGCAACTGCATTCAAGTTTGTTGTTTGTTTGGCTGGCTGGTTGGGTTTTTTGAGACAGGGTTTCGCTGTGTAGACTTGGCTGTCCTAGACTTACTTTGTACACAGGCTGGCCTTGAACTCACAGCAATCTGCCTGCCTCTGCCTCCCAAGTACTGGGATTACAAGCATGTGCCACTGCACATCCAAGTTTGTAATTAGAATTTTGGAGATTGAATTCACATTTTTAAGGGTTTCTCAACAAGACCTTTGTTTATGGAGGCTTCTTGCTGGGCCAAGAATTTATTGTGTAGCAAAAGAAAGAGACTTTATGATTTGTTTTTCTTCTCCAGAGACAGGGTCTCTCTGTTCATTCCTGGCTGCTCTGGAACTCACTCTGTAGTCCAGGCTGGCCTTGAACTCAGAGATCACCCTGCCCCTGCCTCCTGAGTGCTGCGATTAAAGGTGAGTAATACCACTGCCCAGTTAGGACTGTGTATGATTTAACTCTGGGCAGTGAGAGTGGGAAGTGGGGAGACTCAGCTTCTGAACTGAAAGGTTACTTGGAATACATAAGCTCAGAACTGAAATTCTGTGACCCTAACCCAATTTATACTACTTAAATATTTTTTCTAGGTAGATATTTAAATTTCAGCCAAGCCTAACTTCTTAGAAATTGTGAAGTAATATAGTAATATATTCTAAATTAATATACACTTGAACTAACTTGTTGAGCTAAGAAATATTCTGTTTGGGCTGGAGAGATGGCTCAGAGGTTAAGAGCACTGTCTGTTCTTTCAAAGGTCCTGAGTTCAGTTCCCAGCAACTATATGGTGGCTCACAGTCATCTATAGTGAGATCTGGTCCCCTTCTCTGGCATGCAGGCACACATGAGCACAGAATACTATTCAAATAATAAATAAATCCTTTTTTAAAAAGAAAGAAATATTCTGTTGAGTGTTTGTAGGCTCTGTTTTTATTATTTATTTTTATATGTACAAGTGTTTTGCCTGCATGTATGTATGTATGTATGTACAATTATGTGAGGGCAGTACCCATAGAAGCCCAAAGAGGACACTGGAATATCTGGACCTGGAGTTGAGGATAGTTGCAGGCTACTAGGTAGGTGTTGGGAAGTGAACCCCAGTCAAGTGCACGAGTAGTAAGTGTTCTTAACTGCTGAGCCGTTTCTCCAGCCTCTTAAAATAATGTTCATTCCTGTAGAAGCTTAACTGACTACTGCCTCAGAAGGTACCATAGCCTGGCAAACACCTGTGTACATGGGCGGTAATAGTTACTCTCCTCACCTGGAGCCCAGTCGACAAAGAGATTGGTAGGACGAAGCAGGCATATACACAATTGCTGAATTATAGCACAGCATGAGAAAACTCAGGACTTCGAACCTACAAAGATAACACAGATGGCCACAGTCATTCCTTCCAGCAGAGACAACAGTAAGTTATTTACTTATGAACTGATTATATATTGCCTTAATGTAAATCATCATGATTTCTTAATCAGGTGTCTACAGTATCCTCCTCAATAGTCTGTTTCCGTTCTTCTTCTTATGAGCCACAGCCCTTTCTATCATCAATAAACATATTAAGGCTGTGCGTGGGTAGCATATGCTTTTAATCCCAACACTCAGGAGGCAGAGGCCAATGGATCTCTGTGAGTTCAAGGCCAGCCTTGTCAACAGAGTAAGCTCCAGGACAGCCAGGGCTATGTAGAGAGAGCCTGTCTCAAAAACCAAAAAAGAAAAATTAATTTAAGGCTGGGTGTAGTGGAGCTCACCTTAAATCTCAGCATTCAGGAGGCAGCGGCAGGCCCATGTCTGTGAGTTTGAGGCCTGCCTGGTCTGTCATAAGTTCCAGGCCAGTCATGGCTACACAGTGAGACTGTCTCAAAAACAAAGCAAAACAAAACACCCATCCACCCACCAACCAACTCAAAACTGAAAACCCAATTAGATCAAGGGTCTGGAGAGATGGCTCGGTAAACACAAGCATTTGCTAGTCTTGTAGATTTGGTTCTCATGCCCACATGGCAGCTCGCAAGCACCCACAACCCCAGTTCCAGGGCATATGATGTCCTGCAGGAACTTCTGGGTGCTGAACAGCATTCCTAGCCTCTGTCCACCAGATGCACCGCCCTCTCTCCACCCAGCTCTATTAATCAAATCAATCTTCCATATTGATTGCTAAATGGTATATGGAGGAAGTGATGAACACCCTGGTTGAGAACCACTGGCAAAAGTCATTCCGTCTTGAAAAGGGAAAATGAAGTGAGGAGGAACAGATAACAGCAGTTTTTATTAATGAACTGTGTGGAAGTAAAGCATATTTAATTTTGGGGTATAACTATGTCTATTTGTAAGATATTTCACAGTATATATTATACTGCAGCTGGGCATGGTGGCACACAGCTTTAATCCCAGCAGAGGCAGGTGGGATCTCTGTGAGTTCAAGGCCAGCCTGGTCTACAAAGTGAGCCCAGGACAGGCAAGGCTACACAGAGAGACCTTGTCCCAAACCCCACCCCCCAAAAAAGTATACATAATATATTTAGCAAAAATCTTCCACAACACTCCAATGAAATCTCTCTCATAATCACTAGGATCAGAAAATAGACATCAGGGGCTGGTGAGCATGAGGAGTTTTTACTACTTACTATCTTGTGCTATTGGTATTTTGCTTGTATGTGTGTCTGTGTACCACATGCATCCTTGGTGCCTACAGAGGTCAGAAGAGGGCATTAATGCCCTGAGACTGGAGGCACAGGTGGTTGTGAGCTGTAGTGTGGGTGCTGGGAACTGAACCCCAAGCCTCTGCAAGAGCAGTAAGGGCTCTTAACTATGGAGCAGGTACCCTTTCCAGCCCTGTGACATGTATTCGATTAGGTATATTAACCTTGTTTAATAGAATTAGCTCAACTGTTCTGTAAGCAGTAAATTTCCCCAAGCAGCAGAAGTGATTTATAGTACAGTGGGGGCAGGGGAGGAGTCTGATTATGGACAAGACACAGTGATACAACAAGGTGCTGACCAGCCTGAGGTACCACCCTAGATTTACAGCCTCAAGCAGGCAATGGCTGCTGAGTGAGGGTAAATCAGTTTTCTCCATGGACAAGCCCCAAAATAGACTGTCCAATCCCAAGTGGTCAGCCCTGGGCACATGTATAAGCAAGCAAATGAATTCAGTAGATTATACATACACATGTGTACATATGTATATATGTATATACATATGCACATACCTGTAACAATAATTAAAGACATTATTAATGTGGGAGGCGGGACATTGGAAGAGTTAAGAGAGGGGAGGAGTGCTGTAGATGCAATGTTCATGTATTAAGTTCATAAAAATGTTTGAATAGTTCTCATCCAAAATGCCAAGGACCAGAAATGTTTCAGATTTTGTAATGTGTGTCTTCTTTGGAGATAAGACCCAAGTATATATTAGAAATATACCCTTATATTTCATATGTACTGTGCACACACAGCTGGAATGTAATTTTACATAGTATTTTAGTGCACTTGCATTTCACCTGTGTCCCAGTCACACAAGCTATATGTAGATTGTCTTCTTGTGTGCTACCATGATGGTGCCCACCAGATTTCAGACTTTGAAATGTTTCAGATTTGTGATTTTTTTTTCAGACAAAGATGCTTAATCTATACTATAATATATTTTAATTTTTGGACTGTAGTCATATCAAGCTTGAAATGAAGTAATTATATTTAGCCATTATCCATAAATTTACCATTGTTGTTATGTAGTTTATATATTTTTTTCAAAATTTATTTTATATATTTGAGTATTTTGCTAGAATGTATGTATGTGAACCACATGCATGCCTGGTGCCCTTGGAAACAAGAAGAGAGAGTTAGATGCCCTGGAGCCAGAGTTATAGGTGGTTGTGAGTCACCATGGGTGCTGAGAATTGAACCCAGGTCCTCTGGAACACCAGCCAGTGGTTATCCGCTTAGTCATCTCTCCAGCCCCTACTGTATATTGAGACCATTACCGGTTCTGTGCAGTGAATGTTTCTCTCTGAGGATGAAGGTCACTATAAACAACTTTGATGAGATCATGCTGACATAATGCCCCTTCCGTCAAAGCCATGGATCCAATTGTTGAGGGCTATAGAAGAAAAGATATAGCATGAGGTAATGTCTCCACAATCAAGTAAAAATCTGTATCATGTAATCATATTTAATCTTGTTTAAATAAGATGTAGTCCAAAGTAAGCTTTCTCTGTTCTTCAATGACATTTTATGCCTTCTTGTGGAGACTTTGTGTAGAAGACACATAAAATTTGAAATATACAACTTCATTTTTTAAGATGTTGAATTACTCTGTATTAGAAAATAGAAAAGCTGCTGAAAACACTAAGGTTTAAAAGAAATCCATTTATTTTCATTTGTATTCTAGAATACAGAATATAAATATAGTTATATTTATTTTATAAAATAAACAGTATTGAAGACTATGATCAAAATCTCCTTAATATTTACACAATTGATTTTATGTTTTTCAAGTTTATTTTCAAGTGACATTTATTAATGTCACTACTTCCCATTTTATTTCATAACACAATACAAATAACAATTAAAATTCATTATTTAAAGATATTCTATATTAAAATTAATCCTGGTTAAATAGGAAACATACTATTCCAATGCAAAACAAAGTCTCAGGGGAATTAATTTAAAAATGAATAGCTATATTGAGCTACAAGACAAACAGGATAATGGATGTTGAAATGGAATATAATTTTTAGGATAAACTTTTTAAATGTTCACAATTCGATGCATCAAAGGCCAATAACAACCATAAATTTTATTCTTATTTTTTTAAAGATTTATTTATTACATATACAGTGTTCTGTCTGCATGTGTGCCCACACACCAGAAGAAGGCATCAGATCTCAGTATAGGTGGTTGTGAGCCACCATGTGGGTGCTGGGAATTGAACTCAGGACCTCTGGAAGAGCAGAAGGTGCTCTTATCCACGAAGCCATCTCTCCAGCCCCATAAATTTGATTCTTAACACAGTTTCTTACTATTACTAAAGAGAGCTCAGATCAACAGCAACTTTTACCTATATAATAATGAGTGCTCTCATATTCTTCAGTGGAATAAATATAAGCAAAACAAATGCATTATTGAACATCTAGAGTGTGCAATCGCACTCCTTTATACTGAAACACAATGGAGTATTAGCTCCCTTCTGAGTAATTACTTTCCTAAAGAATAATACAAATGAACCAGTCTAACAAAGATATTCACTGAAAAATATGGAAAAATAATTTTTTGAAAATTCATTTTAAAAACTGAAAATGATACTGGTGAGGGAAAATAAATGAACAGGCGAGAATTAAAGGAAATTCTTCCATTAAATACTAACTCCCCTGACATCACACACAATATCGACTCTTAGTTAATTTATTTAATGTGAGTGTATGCACATACTTAAGTCAGAAGGTTAATTTGTGGGCGTCAGTTCTCTCCTCCACTATGTGGGTCCCAGGGATTAAACTCAGGTTTGTCACATTTGGTGACTGGCCTGGCCCAATACCTACCTACCTTTTTTTCCCTTCCCTCCTTCTCTCTCTCCCTCTCTCTCTCCCTCTCTCTCTCTCTCTCTGAATATGTGTGAGTGTTTCACCTGTATATAGGTGGGCCAGGTGCATGCCTGGTGTCCATGAGGCCAGGAGTGGGTGTCAGATATCCTGGCACTGGACTCACAGGTGTTGTGATCCACCATTGGGTGCTGCCAATTGAACTTGCATGTCTGGAGGACAGTTAGTGCTCTTAGCCACGGAGCCACCTCAGCTCACAACAGAAGGAGAAGACTGCATATTAGAACCCTTGCCTGATGGAGCGACCCTTTCGCTGGGCAGGTAGGAGCAAGCAGGCTCACAAGTGCAAGGTCACCCTTGACTACCTGGTGAGTTTGAGACCTGCCTGGGCTACAAAAGACCATGTTTCAAAAACAGAAACAAAATGAAGTATTTACAGCATTTGCCTCTGGCAAAATTTTTTGTCTCTTTCTCAACATAATTTGAAATAAACATTCCATGTTCCCAATGTTACTTACTTCATGGTATATTGAAGGCTTGGATAAGGAAGGGATAGTGAAAGATAGCACTTTATTGTTTCCATCTTTATCAGCAATTTCCTGTAGTGAAAAATGTACAAAACAATGTAATAGTAAGTCTTCAGCAAAATAAATAATAACTTCCTTAATTTACAGAATATACCATTGGTAACTGAGGGAGAGTTTTAGAAACAAGAGTACATAAAAATACTATTACCCTAGCATACCCTTTCAATTTATTAGCAAATTGGTATACATTTATGGCACAGCTGTTACCCACAGAGATGCTGAGCACAAATTACACTACACCAGCTCTAACATGACAGCCAAGCAAGAAGCAGGTGCACACACAACAGGAAGATTAAAAGTGATTAGACCTTAGATGGAAAAAAAAGTTGATCAGATCTTTTGGTAGAAACATGGCTGAATAAAATGTAACTATAGCAAGAGACCCACACTTACTAAAATAAGAAAAACACATTATTATAACACAAATGAAGCATTCCCCAACTCTACCGAGCCATAACTGGCAGAGTTTATATAAGTTTCTAGTCTATGAAGTGAAGTTTTGATACACTGTCTTTACGAAATAATTACCATAAACAAACTTATTCAAATATCCAGTACTATATTACCATTTTCATAATGAGAGTATTTTAAGAATGAATCTTGATTAAAATATATTTATTTATTTTTAAAGATTTTATTTACTTATTACATATACACGACAGAAGAGGACATCAGATCACATTATAGATGGCTGTGAGCCACCATGTGGTTGCTGGGAATTGAACTCAGGACCTCTGGAAGAACAAGACAGTGCTCTTAACCTCTGAGCCATCTCTCCAGCCCCGATGAAAAGATATTTATAATCCCTTAGTAATAAACTACTGAACTGTAGTAAGTTATGTGTTGGCAATATTAGTGTAAGTAGTCAAGAGATGGACATATTTTAGTAATTGCTACTGAACTGTAAGAGACTCCTTTTGTGTTCATGTTTGCCTGAGACACGGTTTCCCTCATTAGCCAGGGTGGGTGGGCATGCACTATGCAGTCCTGGCTGGCTTCAGTTTACTGAGTACTAAGATTAGAAATGTGTGTCACCAGGCCTGCCTCCTCCTCCTCCTCTTCTTTTTTTTCTTTTGAGACAGGGAGGGTCTCAGGTAGTACTGCAGCCTGACTTGTTACCTAGTTCAGACTGACCTGGAACTCAAAATCCTGCCTCAGACTCCTGAATGAGTCACCACATCCAGTTCTTTGTAATTTCAAGTTTTCTGAAATAGGGTCTCCCTATGAGCTCTGGCTGTTCTGACCAGTCTGGTGTTGACCTCACAGAGGTCTGCCTCCCAAGTGCTGGGGTACAAAGTGTGTGCCACCACACCTGGCTACATGTTTTACAGTGTTTGTTCTCTTGGAGAAAAAAAAAAAAAAAAAGAAAGAAAGAAAGAAAGGAATGCTGATGTCCTTTGTTCCTCCTGTGTGCCACCTCTGCTCAGTAGGTGGCAGTAGCTCTTGCATGAGGAATGAGCGCTGCTGCATCTCACTGCCCCATTGCTTTCTGTTTTTCTTAGTAATATGTAATTGGCATGAAACCCATATACAGAAAACTGCTCTTACAGACCCTATAGTAGAGAGTCAGAGATTAAGGACCCACAAAGAATTAAAAAACAAAACAAAACAAAACAAAACAGAGCCAGATATGCTGCTGCAAACTTGTGCATGCGTGGTAGAAGAAGAAAGATCCAAAGTAAAGGGCCAGACTCAGCTGTACAGAGTTTGAAGCCAGACTACAATATTTGAGATCCTGTCTCATAAACAATCAGGTAAAATCAGATTAGCTTTTTATTTAAAAAGCTACTTTAAAAAAAAAGATTTATTTATTTGTACAGCATTCTGCTCCCATGTGTGCCTCCATGCCAGACGAGGGCACCAGCTCTCAAAACCATTATGGATGGCTGTGAGCCACCATGAGGTTGCTGGGAATTGAACTCAGGACCTTTGAAAGAACAGATAGTGCTCTTAACCTCTGAGCCACCTCTCCAGCCCCTAAAAAGCCACTTTTAAGTTTTATGAGGTCCCATTTAAAAGCAGATCTACAACAAGATCCAGCCACACCACTCTTGGGCATACATAGCAAAGATCCTACTACAGAGACACTGGCTCATCCGTATTCACTGCTGCTCTGTTTATAACAGCCAGAACTGGAACCAGTCTAGATGTCAACCAACTGAGGGACGGACACTGAAAATGGGATACATAAACCCAAAGAAATGTTATTCAACTGTTATGAATGATGAAATTGTGAAATTTGCTGCACCACTCTATCCCTCCTCTTAGGATATAACACAATTCTCAAAACTCTCCCACCTGCTTTCCCCAGGAACGCCGTAAAGAGAGCCTGAACTCTTCCCATCACAAAGGCTTCCCTGCTGGCTGTGGTGGTACACACCTTTAATCCCAGCACTCAGGAGGCAGAAGCAAAGGACCAACTTTGTAGGTTAAAGGCTAGTCTCCTCTATGTACTGAGTTCCAGGCTAGCCAAAGCTACATAATGAGACCCCATCTTCCAAAACAGAAAAGGTTTTCTAGCTGGCACAGTGGTGCTTGTCTACAATCTTAGCCTTTTGAGGCTAAGGCAAGAAGGTGAAGAATGAGGCCTTTTGACCTAGGATCAAGTGAAGAGGTCACGAGCAGCCTGAACCACATACTGTCTGAGGCCCACCTAAGCTACACAGGGAGAAACAAAAACAAAACAAAAATGGTAACAACAAAAACAAAAGCAAAAACAAAAGTGTGTGTGTGTGTGTATATTATATATATATATATATATATATATATATATATATATATCCTGTGCTTTTCATCTGCATTGACACAGTGAGCTTTCCTTTTGTTTTGCTTACTTGATTCCTGTGCTTTGAGGCCTTATGTCAATTGACACAAGCTAGAGTCATTGTGAAGAAGGAACTTTAATTGAGGAAATGTCTCCTTCAGGATGCGTGGGAGCAAACCTGTGTGGCATTTTCTTGGCCAATGATTGATGTGGGAGGGCCAGCCCAGCCCATCCTAGGTGGTGCCACCCTTGGAAAGCAGCTGGAGCAAGCCTTGAGGAGCAAGCCAGGACACAGCACTCCTCCATGGCTTCTGCTTCGGTGCCTGCCTCCAGGTTCTAGACTTGAGTTCCTGCCGACTTCCATAGATGATACGACTACAAAAATACTGTAAGGTGAATTAAACCATTTCCTCCCCAAGTTGCTTTTAGTTTTATCAGAGCAATAGACACCCTAAGACAAGTACTTCTTCCTAAAATCTGACCTATTCCTAATCGCAGAAGCCATTTCCTCCGGAAAGCTGTAGTAACTTTGGCTAATATTTCAATTTCTCATGCCCTTTCTATACACACTCTGCATTATTAGTCATCTATGAATATGCCTTCTGAGGTAGGAGCTCCCCTAAAGCAGGTAGCTCGTCTCAGTATCCAATTTGTTTCTCCCGAACCCGAAAGGGTTTCTCTGTTGTAGCCTTGGACTTTTTTATAGACCAGACTGGCCTTGAATTCACAGAATCCAACTTGTTTCTTATATAAAGGCATTCATAGACACTGGTGAAATGAAATAAAAGTAAGTCATCTGATCTAACAATGATACCAATTGTATCTTCAACAACTTTATAAAAAAAAACTTATGTTTGCATTATTTTGTATTTAGCTCAAATGTTTGTATTTGTCTCAAAAATCATTTAATAGATATTTCAATTTGTTTCTCTCTAAACAACCTTCAGATATTTTAGAGGATTTAAAAATATTAAATTCCCTAACCTATCACTTTCAACTCACCAAATTATAAATTCCTAGGAGAAGTGCTTCAATGCAGCCATTACTCTGTCTGTCTCGACTAACTGTAAGTCGCAAGTAAACCCATATCAGTTCAGGCAGGAACTGCAGTGTGAATCTCTTAAGCCGGACTTCAGAGCTACGATAGAGCTCAAACAGTTGGTGGCAGACAGGCTCCAGGAGCTAAAAGAAAAACAGCAATATGATTTCCATTGCTTGATCTGTAACTGCATTTCTTAAAAGGCAAATGCATCTTTATAATATTAAAAAAATAAATTCTCACTATTAATTCCTCCATATATGAGTTAATTCAACAAAGCCTTTAATAGACTACATATTAACCTGGCCAAACCACTAACTGTAAGCACTTTGGTACCATATACTATCACTATACTTTTTGGTGTGCTATGCTACTAGATTTTTTAGATAATAAGTCTGTTTGCCAATGCACTCACTGTATTTATAGTTGGTGGGTTTTCTTTCTGTTCTTATCAAAACCTTCTGGTCTCTATTTTAATTTTTTTTACATCTGTGTATGTATGCATGTATGTGCAGTCACTTTAATACCGTGGTACACATATGTAAGTCAATGAACAACTTTGTGGGATCTGGTGCTCTCCGTCCATTGTATGAGTTCTAGAGATTCAACTCAGGTTGTACCGACTCCCTTTATCCACTGAATAGTCTCACTGGCCCATCTTCCATTTTATGAAATGTCTTCTTAATTAAAATAACTTCAAATTTCAAGTAAAGCCATGACTTAAATTATATACCATTCATTAGATTAAGAGATTTTACAAAACATTTGATGTAGGTATCCAAAATTCTAGCTAATATATTTTAAATACATACAAGGGAAATAAAAACATTAAGATGTCACTAATTATATTTACTTAAAAGACTTGGGGGCTAGGAGGATGGCTCAGTGGGTAAAGTTCCTGCTGAACAAGTATGATGACCTGAGTTCAGATGCCCAACCCCTACATAAAAGCTGAGCACAGCAGGGCATAGGGGAGGGGGAGAGAAACAGATTCCCTAGGGCTTGCTGGCCAACCAGCTGGGCTGTATGTAACAGCAAGCTCCAGGTTCAGTGAGAGGCTCTACCTCAGGAACCCAGTGGAGAGTGCTGGACAGCAGTGCTCAAGATCTACTGCTGGCTGGTGCGCGCGCACGCGCATACACACACACACACACACACACACACACACACACACACACACACACA
>OU015743.1:47188430-47199759 GCA_907169655.1 Acomys percivali | reverse complement strand
ACACACACACACACACACACACACACACACACACACACACACACACACAATTTTGAAAGGGAAAAAAGAATATACCAATTGAGCTTTTCAGTGTTTAATTGACTAATCATTCTTGCATCACCACATGAAATGATGTTGAAAACTGAAGAAAATGAGCGGTTCTACATACTGATGATTTAAAATGGTTTCACTCCTATTAACTATAGACTTTACATGCCTGGTTGACTTTTAACTGCATATAAAGACTGGTGAGAAGCTAAATTTTTCATATTAAAATTTAATTGCTAAAAAAGGAGCAATAGTTTAGTAACTTCATATGCTTACCTCTACTTAAGTGAAATATTTATATTCAGATGTATTTAGAAGGTTGTGGTTTTAATATTTCAGTTTTCTTGAATGAAGTCAGTACGTTTACAGTTGTAAAACTGCCAACAATTCTATGCCAATTGTACAGTTAATATTTAGAGAAGCTGACCTTTATTCTTGAAGAACAACTTTAAAGCTTAAAAAATTCACAAACATATACTTGCCCTAGTCTAGTAAGTATTCAACTCTCTAAGAGAAATAAAAATCAGGGCAAAATTTAAAAGTATTTTTTCTAATGGCAGTCTTTATGTATTTATTTTATATATATGAATGAGTGCTCTATCTGCATGCATCAGAGGGTGTAGATGGTTGTGATCCACCATGCGGTGCTGGGAATTGAACTCAGGACCTCTGGAAGAGCAACCAGTGCTCTTAATCCCTGAGCTATCTCTCCAGCCCTTAAAAGTATTTTTAAAAGTTAAAAAAAAATTATCTTCTGATACTGATGTTTAGAATAATCATAAAGTGTGTCAAGAAATTAGTGGCAGAGGAAGATTTTAAATGAAGATTTTCTAACATCAAATTGTTTTTCTAAACTAACATCTTTCTTCCCTTTCTTTCTTTCTTCCTTCCTTTCTTCCTTTCTTGTTTTTTCGAGACAGGGTTTCTCTGTGTAGCCTTGACTGTCCTAGACTTGCTTTGTAGACCAGGCTGGCCTCGAACTCAGAGATCTGTCTGCCTCTGCCTCCTGAGTGCTGGGATTAAAGGCATGCGCCACCATGTAGGGCTCTAACATGTTTCTTATGCTAAAATATTGGTAAAGACTGATAAATTACCAGTACTATACTGGACATAGTGCCATTTTTTTTTTAAAGTTTGTTGAGACAGGATTTCTTTTGTGTTATCTTGGCTATCCTGGACTTGCTTTGTAGACCAGGCTGGCTTCAAACTCATAGTGATCCTCCTGCCTCTGCCTCCCGAGTGCTGGGATTAAAGGTATGCATCACAAGCCCAATAGTACCAATAATTTTGAAAACAGTGAATCACTACCCTGTATCTGAAATGATGACAGCACTGCTCTGAGCAATTAAAGACTGTGCACTTTTAGAAATATTATTTGCTAAAAAGCCATGCTCTTTTTGATTTGCTCTTCTTTTAGTAAACGACTTTCCAAAGACTGCTTTCTCTAAATTTTTGTGGCTTGTGATATAATCACAGTAAGTTTGTTATGAAGACATTAACTTCCATTAAAAATTTTTTTAACCACTTAAAGTTTAATAGTATTTAATTTTACTGAGAATGTATTTTCTTTGATCACTTAATCTTTGCTAAAATTTTTATTCAGCTTAGCCTCTCTAAACCGTGAATGATCTTTACTTTTGCCCTTTTGAACAGTTTGCGTTATGAACTCTTAAAAAATGCCTCAGCTATTTAAATATAAATAATGGATTTTCTTCAGCTTAGTAGAAAGTATCAGGCAAAGAAGCCACTATGAGTATACTAAAGAAAAAGAGGTTCCAAAGTTATGGCTCCATTTTTTTGTTTGTTTGTGTGTTTTATTTTGAGACAGGATTTCTCTGTGTAGTCCTGGCTATCCTGGAACTCATTTTATAGAATAGGTTGGCCTTGAATTCAGAGATCCAAGCTGGACATGATGGCACACACCTTTAATCCCAGCACACAGGGAGGCAGAGGCCAGCAGAACTTTGATCTCGGAAAAACAAAACAAAACAAAAAAACAAACAAACAAAAAGAACTTAGAGATCTGCCTGCCTCTGCCTCTGCCTCCAAAGTGCTGGGTATAAAAGTGTGTGCCATCACCAGGCTTGACCCTGTTATTTTTAAAGGTGGGAGGTACTGGTAATCCAGCAGCTTTTAATCAAATACAACTACAAAATTGACCACTAAAAACCTGCCGTTGCTATCTATTAAGATATTTAACTCTAAGCATTTGTATCATGCTACTATTTCTGAAGTTCTCAATGAAAATGAGAAATGGTGGCACTTGGTAGGCAGAAGCGTGAGGATCAAAGTGCAAAGGTATAGTCAGCTACACAGCTGCATGGGATCATGTCTCAAACAAACCAAGCCATTAAATGGTACTATCACCCACACCACCAGTGATAACAATGGTCATCTGTGGCTTACAAAGGCCTAATTAGGATCAACTGACTCCTTTCCTACATTAAGTAAACACTGCTTTGACATAGTTACTGAGACAGACTATGTGATGAAAACACTAGAGAGCATTTTGAATGATATAACATAAACTTAAGCCTAACTTGAGTAGGAGAAATAATGTGAGGTGAAGAAATGGGAACAATAAGACAGATAATAAGCAGTAAAATTGTTCTAAGTCTACTTGTGAACAGCAACAGAGAGATGAGGTAGCTAATAGAAGGTAAAGTCAAAGAAGGTTTTGCTTTGTTTTATAGAAGTGTGGTGGGCAGGTACGGCTCAGTGGTAGTGCGTAGGTCCCAGGACCGAGCTGAGGTCTCTGTACTCATGCATATTAGCCCTACACATTTGCAGGGAGATGGGAAGCAGAGACAGCGGACGGTCAGACACGTGCACACCTGTCTCAGAAAGGTGGAAGGTGACAGTACGAGTTCAAAGAAAATATAAAATCAAACAGAGGGGACTCAAGAGTGGAGGCTCAAAATGGAAGAAGTGCTAGAGTGACTAAGGTCTATTAAGATGAAAAAAGAAAAATAAAGCAGTTAAAAGTCAAGTTGTAACAAAGGTAGCCATGACATGTAAAATTAAACTTCTAGAAATTCATATCAATGACTTTTATGTCTTTAAATAAACTTTTTTCCAGAATATCCTAAGTTCAATTCATATTAAACAAAGTGTGTGGCCGTTCTCTGAAATAGCATCTTGGTAGCACATCTGATGATGCTTCATGGCGTAACAAACCAGGACTTGAAGTGCACCCGACTGTGACTGCAGCACAGCACAGTTCTGAAGGTCTTCAGAATTTATTAGACTGGGTTCTCAAAAGTCTGAATGCATGATTAGAAGCTTCTGACTTGATAGTAAAAAGGAAGGATGCAGATCTGTCCTAGCAACTTCTTAATTATATGGAATGCTAAAGTCTTGAGACTGGATTTCTCAGCTTCTATTTCCATTTTGATCTATGACTTCAAGGTCTCATGTGCTACTATAAAGCACGGCAATA
This sequence comes from Acomys percivali, assembly GCA_907169655.1. NCBI lineage: Eukaryota > Metazoa > Chordata > Mammalia > Rodentia > Muridae > Acomys > Acomys percivali. The sequence continues at coordinate 47,196,272 of OU015743.1, read as the reverse complement.
CAGAAGAGTCTGAATTCCTTTTTAAAAAAATGTCTGTCTTTTTTTAAGTGAGAACACTTTTCATACCTTTTGAGTACTAAATCTAAAAACTTTAGAATCTTTTGGTATTTCATTATTTTCTAATAAATTCTTGCTTATTTATTTACACTTAACCCCAGAGCCACATCCCAAGTACATAATAGCTATTAAATATTCATTACATACATAATAGAATATTATATTTTAGGGAAATAACAATCATAACACATATGACTACTGCCCATGAAGAGCTTACAATCTAAAAGGAAAGTCATAAAACAAATAATCTTTAATAAGCAAAGCTTAAATGTTAAGACAGTGCAAAATCAGGGGTAGGGTATATAGAATTTACTCTTTAGAAAATGTCAAATACTCCTGACTAGAGATATGTGTGTGCATGACACTCTCACGCACACACAGCCCATGTCTGAAGTTTTAAAAAATTCAACAATACACCGCAGGAGAAAAAGCAGCAAATGAATCTTGCAGCTGCTGCTAGAAAAAACAGCAGATGCAAGTCTGAGAGCCAATCCAGACACAGGAGACAGAGGAGGAGGAGGTCAGTAAGCAAGCTTGTGTGAGAGGACACGGTAAAGATGCACTTTAAGCTGGGCTGCTGGTTAGGAGCTGGTTACCTGAACTTCTTCAAGCTCGCTGCAGTGCACAGCAGAGGCAGTCTCGGAGGCTGTATCTGGGAAGATAAGAAGCTACTTTCCTGTGTGTTCCTTTCATTTTCATGGTAAAGCATACATGAATCCAGTGGGATAAAACGACCTGCCACACCACTGTTACTGGGAAGTTACTGTGTGTATCCGGCTTAAGTACATATAGATTCAGTTGCTGCATTTTCTGTCTTCTATCACGGGGTGCATAACAGCTGACTGTTACTCTAAGTTTATTGATCTTCGCTACTTAGATTTGTAAAAGCACTTCCTCTGGTAATTTTCAGGTAAACTCAGTGGATAGCAGCATAATGTTGTGTTATCAGCTTACAACTGATCAGAGTGCTTATACACATCTCTAAAGTACTAAGAAATAAGAGTAAACAATATTAAAATAAAGAAGGCTGAATCTGCATACTATTAAAATCTGGTTTCCAGAGAAAGAATATTAAAGAATACAAAGAAAAAATACATTAAGTAAATGATCCATTGAGATGAAGGTGAATCAAAGCATACCACCTTCACCAGAAAAAAAAAAAAAAAAAAAAAAGGAAAAAGAAAAAGAAAAAGAAAAAGAAAAAAAAGACCAAAACATTATCAAATGTAAGAGGACAGGGTGGGGAAGCCAAAGCAACTATCAGGATGAAAATAGAAGAAAGAAGCTTTCCAGATTCACAAGTGAGACAGAAACTACAAGCTTACATTTACGTGATTTCAGTACACAGGCTTCATCTCACTATTCAGAACTTACTTTCTTACAGGCTTTCCTACCTCATTGTCTGAGTCTTGAATAACTTTATAGAGTGCTGGTACAAGTGCTTTTTTCCGGTGTAAAGTTGCTGCGTAAGTGGTGATTTGAGTGTCAGGTAATGCCTACGATAAAACCACCAAAGGACAGCAAAATGAACTTAGTATTTAGGAAACAAATTTATTTTACACGAGTGCTTCTTGAGCAAAAGAAGAGTCAAATAAGAAACTTGAAAATAATTAATATAATTAACATTAAGTAATCAACATAGGAGATTTCTAGCTGTTTTTCCATGAAAAAATAACCACATTACATATTATAGCTAGATTTCACAAAAACAGGTCACCTTAAAGTAACCTAGCCTAAAAGAGAGCAAGATGTATTTCAGTTCTTAGAATTATGCTTTCACAAATATATTTCATAAATGCTCATATATTAGATAGTTTTTAATCAGAACTATTTGACTTTTAACCATAGGAACAATACTATTATAAAAACTTAAAAGACTCCAGTCTTCTACTAGATATATCTTAAACCCAACAATTATTTTTATTTCCACATAATTCCTCTGACCCTTATTCATATTAGCTGTACTTGAAAGAACCACAAGCAGAGAGGCATTATTTCACATTCTGCATCTCCCACTTAAAGGTGTGTTTCTAGGGCTCTTTTCAGAACACACTACCATCATTACACTTTGGCCTATAATTGCACAGCACAGTCTTAACCCAACCATTTACCTTGAACTCTGATAGCCATTCTTCCACAACAGCTCGTTCTGACCCCAGCATCTTCTTTTACCTTCTATTCTTCTTCTATCTCTAAAACACAAATTTTAAGAAATAAATCTGAAGAGAACATTATCTACAGAAATTACCAAAGGTACATAATGTGTACATTTTACTAACCAAGAAACTTATCTAGTCTATATTTTAGAAAGAGGCTCACACTCAGTTTAGAGTACAATTAAAACTTTTCAAAAATAAGTTTTATTTGTTAATGATATATCAGAAACCCATTGTCTTCATGCCTTCACATTTTCCTCACTTCAAACTGTCAAAGACATCCTTAAATTGGACATATGTATAATCTCAGTTCTGGGGAGGCTGAGGCAAGAGGTCAGCTTGGGCTGCGAAGTGAGTTTAAGACAAGCCTGGACTAGACAGCAACACCCTGGACCAACAAAACAAAAAGCTGAAAGATAACTTAAGTGTCCGAGTGAAACCAAATTACATTATCCAAAGCACATGCACAGAGCAAGTTATATCTGACAGAACAAACCCTGTGACAAAATATAAACAGCAGACCTTAAAAAAGCAAGGGCCATATGTACAGTCAGAAAATTGTAACAATGTACACACTGAGGCAGATTTATAACTTTTGTGGTTTTTTTGTTCTTTTTGTTTTTTGTTTGTTTTTCGAGACAGGGTGTCTCTGTGTAGCCTTGGCTGTGCTGGACTCGCTTTGTAGACCAGGCTGGCCTCGAACTCACAGAGATCCGCCTGCCTCTGCCTCCCGAGTGCTGGGATTAAAGGCGTGCGCCACCACTGCCCAGCTTAGATTTTTAATTTTTAAGATGAAAAATGTCTAAGTAGCAAAATCAAACTGATTAACAGTCTATAAATTATAATTCCAATTAAAGTTTATATTTTTTAAAAACCAGGAAACAAATATATGCTCAACTATTAAATGCTTGCCATTGAGAGTAGTCTAATCTACTTAATTCTGGATAAAAATAAAATACATTTTATTTTATTTTATTATTTTTCGTGCCAGGGTTTCTCTGTGTAGCCTTGGCTATCCTGGACTAGCTGTGCAGACCAGGCTGGCCTTGAATTCACAGACACCGACTGCCAAGTGCTGAGATTATAGGCCTGCACCATGGTGTCCAGTTTACATTATATTTTAAAATGGGGGGGGGAACAAGATAAGCAAAAAATAGAACCTGAAGAAGCAAGACTATTTATGAAATAACTGAAAAGAAGTTCTCGTATCAAAAAGATACACACCTTTAATCCAAGCACTTGGGAGACAGAGGCAGGCAGATTTTTGAGTTCAAGCCTAGCCTGATCTACAGAGTGACTTTTGGACAGCCAGGACTACACAGAGAAACCCTGTTTTAAAAAAAAAAATGCTCTTTCTGTGTTTGTCAAATTCCACACTAGATTTAAAAAGGTATTAATTTTATTACTTATTCAAAAATTGGTTCCATTATGGCATTTCCATATGTGTATATGATGAACCTTGATCCTATTTTCCCCCATACTGTTTACTCTTCACACTACATTTCTAATTTAAAATTCCACAAAGACTTTTTTAATTAAGATTTTTTTCAATGTATTCACTTTACATCCCAATTTTAGCCCCTCCCCCATCTCTCCCCACACCCTTCCTCCCCCTTTCCTCTAGTCCTCAGAAAGGGGAGCCCTCCTCCCCTACTATCTGACCTCAGCCTATCAAGTCTCATCTGGCTGCCTGCATCCTCTTCCGCTGTGGCCTGGGTAAGGCAGCTCCGCCAAAGGGAAGTGATCAATGAGTGGGCACCAGAGTCCATGTCAGTAGCCCCTACTCCCCATAGTATGGGACCCAAAAGAGACTGTGCTGCCTGTTGACTACATCTGAGCAGGGGGTGTAAGCATAAGGTTATTGTGTAGTTTAAATTCTAATTTCTGTGTCAATGTTTTATAAACATTGCTCCCCAATTGTTCCCTGGTATGCCAATAAAGCGGCTTACAAGGGTGTTGTAACAAAATATAATCTTAAGTCTATACCAACATACAACTATAGTAGTTTGTAAGAGAAAGAGCCTTTTTTCTTTCTTTCTTTCTTTCTCTCTTTTTTTGTTTTTGTTTTGTTTTGTTTTGTTTTTTGAGACAGGGTTTCTCTGTGTAATCCTGGCTGTCCTGGACTTACTTTGTAGACCAGGCTCAACTCAAACTCACAATGATCCACCTGCCTCTGCCTTCCAACTGCTGGGATTAAAGGTGTGCGACACCACGCAAGAAAGAGCCTTTTATTAGACTAAAAGGGGGAAATGTAGGCATAGGGTTATTATATAATTCAAATGCTGATTTCTGTACCCCTCCCTGCCCATGTCTGGTTGCAATCCTTGTTCTGAGAATCTCTTATTTCAATGTTGTTTAAACACTGCTCCCCAATTGTTCCCTGATACGTCAGTAAGGCAGTTTATAGCAATCTATGAGCAGGGGAGAGAATAGGGCTGAACTTTCTGCCAGTCAGGAGAGGAGGAGTTAGAAAAGGAAATGAGGGATTTACCCACAGGCAGAGGTGCAGGAAAAAATGAAAAAAATTAAGTTGGAGCAAAGAAAGAACTAAAAAAGCAAGTAACTCAGGAATTGTGGCAAAGATGGAGTCAGGATAACATAGAGGATTAAGAACAGACTTAAACTTTGTAAGCTGCTTTATTGGCATACTAGGGAACGGCTGGGGAGCAGTGTTTACACAACACTGAGACAGAACTCAGAATTTAAACTACACAATAACCTTATGCCTACAAAGGGGTCTAGGTTCTCACCATGTATGGTCCTTGGTTGGTGCATCCGTCTCTGCAACCCAGGTCCAGATCTGTTGGCTCCTTGTGGCGCTCCTGTCCCCACCAGCTCCTTCTATCCCCCAACTCTTCCATAAGACTCCCTGCGCTCCACCCCAACGTTTGGCTGTGAGTCTCAGCATCTACTTCGATCCCCAACTGGGTGGAGTCTTTCAGAGGACTTCTATGGTAGGCTCCCAGCCTGTTGCTTTTTTCAACCGCTTCCGGTGTCTATTCTATTTGTCCTTCTGAATGAGAATTAAGAATCCTCCTTAGGGGCCTTCTTGTTATTTAGCTTCTTTAGGTCTATGTGTTATAGTTCCATAAGGACTTTAAAACATGTGTGTGCAGAAGGATCTCTGGGTTCGAGGCCAGCCTGATCTACAGAGTGAGTTTCAGGACAGCCAGGGCTACACAAAGAAACCTTGTTTCAAAAAAAAAAAAAAATCAGGAGGAAGAGACAGGAGAATCATGAGTTCAATGCTACATACAGAGATTCTGCCTCTTTTAAAAGTTAAAAACAAAAACAACAACAAAAGTATGACTTTTTAAAGACAGGATCTTGCTGTGTGTCTCTGGCTGGCATGGAACTCAGGATTTAGACCAGACTAGCCACAAAATCACTGATATCTTAGAGCAAAATCCAGGGCAGCTAGGGCTATGCAGAGAAACCCTGTTCCAAAAAAACCCAATCACAGAGATTTAAAAAACAATCACAGAGACCCAGCATCTACCTCCCAAATTCTGGGATTATAAAGGCATGTACCACTTTGACTTTTTATGACCTTTTTTTTTTTTTTTTTTTTTTAAAGACAAGGTTTCCCTGTGTAGCCCTGGCTGTCTTGGAACTTGCTCTGTAGGCTGGCCTCAAACTCAGAGATCTGCCTGCCTCTGTCTCCCATGCTGGTATTAAAGATGTGAGCCACCTTGCCCAGCACAAAGTTCGTTTTTATATATGATAGTGGTACAAAGAGTTTTTTAAAAGTCCTAAGAGAAGCCGGGCAGTGGTGGCACACGCCTTTAATCCCAGCACTTGGGAGGCAGAGGCAGGGGGATCGCTGAGTTCGAGACCAGCATGGTCTACAAAGTTAGTCCAGGACAGCCACGGCTACACAAAGAAACCCTGTCTCAAACAAACAAGTTCTAAGAGATACATATTGAAATTTAGTGGTGTAATGCTTGGTGCTTGCTTTAAAGTAATGGGGGATGCTTTAGTGGCTCATATCACTGACTGGGTGATGAAGACACTGGGTATCATGTACCACACGTTGTCAATTGACTCATACAAAGGAACCTCAACTGAAGAGCAGCCTCTGACAAAATGGCCAGTGGCTGTTATCTGTGCAGTATTTTCTTGACTGTTAACTGACGGAGGAGATTCCTGACCAAGGTGACCCTTGGATGTATAGAAATGTAGCTAAATGTTAGACTTCAAGCAAGCATTCCTCTGTTAGCTTCTGCTTCAAGCTCCTACCTTGAATTTCTATCTTGTCTCCCTTAATGATAGAACTCTAAAGTATAAAATGAAAAAACTCTTTCCTTTCCAAGTTGCTTTTAGTCATAGTGTTTATTAATTAAATCCTAACCCAAACAGCCAATCTCTATTCTAAGACTGTGTGTGTTATTTATTCTGTTAAAAAAAAAAACTCTTATCAGCTGGGTGTAGTGGCACATGCCTTTACCCCAACACTGGAGAAGCAGAGGCAGAAGAGCAGAGGTCAGCCTGATCAACATACTGAGTTTTTAGGCCAACTAGGGCTTCCCAGTGAGACCATGTCTCAAAACAAAGCAGACAGACAAAACCTGAAAAATTTTTGTCATAGATACTTCTATTGTCCTCATTTTATAAACAAGATGTTTGAGGTGATAGAAAAGTAACTCTTCCAAAAACATGTTTTATAGGCCAAAATTCTCTTTCAACCATTAGACAGTGTTGGTACTTGTCTTTTCACTCTGTGCTGGCAATGAAGTCAATGCCTTTTGCATGGTAGGCCAGCCCTGCACCAGCTGAGCCACATGCCTCACCCTGCTTCCCTTTTTCTGAAGTAGGATTCACAGTTCTGCTTAGATCTCAGAGCAGTCTATGAATGTATACTGTCCATAGCCCCACCCATAAAAATAAGTAAGTAAATAATAAGTAAGTAAATAAAATAAATAAGTAAACAAATAAATGTAGGTGCCCTGTTTTGTATCTCTTATATCAGGTTTTGTGTTTTTGAATATTTAGCTTTTATTGTTCATTATAAGACATTTCAAGCTGTAACAAAGTAGACAGAATAATATATAATAAATTTTGTATTCTGATTACTATGCAAAATGGCTATCAGCTTAAGGTCAGTCATATTATATTTATATCCAATGCAAGAGGCAGAAGAGATGACTTGGTGGTTAAAAGTGCATATTGCTTTTGCAGAAGCCCTGAGTTTGGTACCTAACACCCACATCTGGTAGCTCATAACCACCTGTAACTCCAATTCTAGGGGCTCTGACGTCCTTTTATGGCCTCTAAGGGTACATACACACATGCACATACCCATACCTATACACACATTTTCAAAATTATTTGTATCTAATTTACTCTTCTATCATCTGCCCCCATTTTTTAAATTCTTCTTTCTTTTTTTAAAGATTTATTGATTATTTACACAGTACTCTGCCCACACGTGTGCCTGTTTGCCACCATGTTGTTGCTGGGAATTGAACTCGGGACCTTCGGAAGAACAGATGGTGCTCTTACCCTTTGAGCCGTCTCTCCAGCCCTTAAATTCTTCTTTCATACATTACACCCTGGCCACAGTCAGCGACCCTCCTTCCACTTCTCCCAGGCCCTCCTCCACCTCCCTTCTCTCCCAGGCCCTCCTCCA
>OU015743.1:47167971-47188420 GCA_907169655.1 Acomys percivali | reverse complement strand
CACCTGCCTTCTCTCCCAGGCCCTCCTCCACCTCCCTTCTCTCCCAGATCCACTCCTCTTCCATTTCCCTTAAAAAAAAGGAAAAAAAAAAAAAAAAAAAAAAAAAAGGAGCCAAACATAGTTTAATAAGACTAGGCACAAACTCTCACGTCAAGACTGGCCGAGGCAGCTCAGTAGGAGGAAAAGGGTCCCTAGCACAGACAGAAGAGTCAGAGATACCCCAACTCCTGCTATTAGGGGTCCCATGAGAACACCAGGCTGTGCAACAGTAACAAATGTGCAGAGGACCTAGCTCAGACCCATACAGGGTTTGTATTTGCTGCTTTAGCCTCTGTGAGCCCCAGTGACCCTGCTTAGTTGATTCTGTGGGCCAACCCCTCTGGCTCCTACAATCCTTCCCCCTCTCTTCTGCTGTGTGGGTTGGGGGTGCAGTGGGGTGCTCCCTGGCTCCACCTAGTATTTGGCTATGGGTCTCTGCATCTGCTCCCATTAGCTGCTGGATGATGCCTCTCTGATGACAGTTTGGCTAGGCTCTAGTCTATGAATATAGCAGAGCATCATTAGGAATCATTTCATTGCTTCCTCCACCTCTTTAAAAAAAAACCAGTCAAGCTTGGCTCTATCCTGGGTCTCCCCAGAAAGGGGAAATTGAGTAGATTTTTTGAGTGGACTAGGCATGGGTAGGAATGGAAACAGGAGGGATCATGTGGGGGGGGGGGAGGAGAGGAACGAAGGGAGAGAGGACTGAGAAGAAGGATTGGAACTGGGGACAATGTAGAACCCTAGTGCGGTTCAAACTCCCTGGGATCTATGAGAGTGACCCTGGAGAAGTCGCCTAGTAATGAGGGATGTGGAACCTTACCTGGCCATCTTCTGTAACCAGGCAAGACTTCCAGCAGTGGCACTGGAACACCAACCCAGCCACAACACCTACAACCTACAACCTGTCCTGCCTGCAAGATGTGCTGGGGTAATGGTGCGAGTGGCCATCCAAAGACTGGTCCAACTTGAGGCCCATACCACAGAGAGGGATCCCCCACCTGACACTGCCTAGATGGTCTCTGCTCCACTTTTATTTGTCATTATCAAAACATGGTTGGAGCCGGGAGTGGTGGTGCACACCTTTAATCCCAGCACTCGGGAGGCAGAGACCGGCGGATCACTGTGACTTCTAGGCCCGCCTGGTCTACAGATTAAGTCCAGGACAGCCAAGGCTACACAGAGAAACCCTGTCTCAAAAAGAAAAAGGAAAATATTGTTGAATAAAATGCTAATGATACAACAATGAGGGATAAAAAGAAAATAAGTGCTCTCAAAAGATTTCAAAGGAATCAAAATTAGATAAACGAAGCCACAGAATTACCAGTACAACATATGAGGTAGTCAATAATAACTATTACTGAAAATTCTTAAACTTGATTTTTAAAAATGGGCCATCCATGGTGGTGCATGACTTTAATCCCAGCACCCAGGAGGCAAAGACAGGCAGCTAGATCTCTGAGGTCAAGGCCAGCCTGGTCTAAGAGATAGTTCCAGGACAGGTGGGCTATATAGAGAAACCCTGTCTCATGTCCTCCTCTCAAAAATTTGAAAAATTATGATAGTATTTCAAGTGTATGTCTAAAACTTAGATTAAGGCAGCTTTTATTGAAAAGACTAAATTCTCTAAAGCAAAACTTAAAACTGTACTTTGATACAGTAGTTCTAAGCTACTGGAGAGAGGGCCAGAGAAAGAGCTCAGTGGGTAAAAACATTTGCTGCCAAGCCTGCTGTCCTAAATTCAATCCCCCAAACCCACACGGTGGAAGGAGAGGACTGGCTCTCAAGGTTGTACTATGACTTCCACATAAGCACATATGTGCACATACCGCACCCCTGCTGGCAAATAAAGACAGCCTTCAGGCAAAGACCATCAACAATAGGGATTTTCTGACTTTTCTAGGTTTTGAGGGGATGACCACAAGTTTTAGTGTGATTTAGTCTGACACAGCCTCTGTGCCGAGGAGCCAGGTTCTGGGTAAATTTACCTTGTAGCTTTGAGGAGGAAGGGTGAACTTACTCATCTCGTCCTTTGCACCCCAGAACCTGTGTGCTCTAGACTTCATAGCAGGGACCTGTCAGCTTTACGGGGCCAGGGCCTGATTTCTGAGAGACAGAGACAGAGAGCGTAGAGGGGAGAGAGGAGGTGAGGTGGGGGAGGTGGGAAACTAGACGGTCTGTGACCTAACAGAATGTACCTTGGACAGCTTTACTGGACACTGAGTATATCAACCATGCTCCAGGGCAGGCCCTACACTCAGGAGTAGTTAGTTGCTCAAAACAAACAGACTCCAAGGTTTTTAAAAAATCTTTCTTTGTTTCTCTCTCTCTCTCTCTCTCTCTCTCCCTCCCCTCCCTCTCTTCCTCTCTCCCTCCCCCCCTCTCTCTAAGAGGGGAGGGGGCACACAGAGGGTCTGTGTGACCTAACAGAATGTACCTTGGACAGCTTTGCTGTCTTTACAAGTCTTTACTGATGACTTCACTTCATAAGGCAATCTGTCCTGTACTCCAAATTCATTTCTAGTATTTTTTTCTAATGCTTGAGAACCTAATGTTGGTTATCCTGCTCTCCTAATGTGCATTCATACAGATACACACTCTAACTTAGGACACCATGCCAGCCAAGTCTATTATTCCTCACGGAGTGGGGAGATAGTAAAGGAATACATACAGAACCAGTATCAGTCCACAACTAAATTTGCTAAAATTTACACCCTATGAGTCCATTCCCAACAACATTCGAAACTCAGGTCTGCAACATGTGGCCGCTGGGTTCTATGATGGCAAATCTATGCTGGTATCTACTCAGTTTTAGCTGGGATGAGCATAAGGCTGGTGCGTGAGCCCCCTGCCGAGAGCCATTCCGGAGATTTCATAATACACACTAGTTTCCCGTCAGGACGCTAGATCTGGTGGTCAGACTCCATGTAGCGCGAGCACTGCCTTTACAAGTTTTCCTGCTCCTTGTCCCTATTTTGAACCTTGTCATTCTGAGGCTTTCACTAACACGGCCCTGTCAGCCATTTCTGAATTCCAACCAACTGCTTTCCTGGGTAGATTCAACTAAGTGATTTTGCTCATTCCCATTTTCCTCTTGACCTGTCTTGGCATGTGTCTTCTATGAAAACAGTGAGATTGTTGAGATGTGTGCAGGATCTTGGGTTAAAGCAAATAGATCTGGGGATAAATATTTATTTGAACTCTCTTTTCTCCTGCAGGCCCTTCTCTGAGACTGGATCTTGCTATCTAGCTAGGGATGACCTTGAACTTTTGATCCTTCTGCCTCTACCTCCTAAGTGCTAGGGTTACAGGCATACATACTACACCTGGCTTTGACTTTGCATGCTTTGTACATATTAATAACACTAGAAAAAGCAGGTTATTGGCTGTAGCTATATTTGAAATAGACACGTGGTTATTTTCCTGTACCAGACAGAACAACAAGAGAACACCGCCACAGTCACGTAAGTGCTTTGGACAACAGTGATGAGATGCACCCTGGTAACACAATCATGCTGAATAAATGAACCAAATAGAAGAAAAATTCAGATAACACATTTATTAAATGCAATTACTAAAATAATTCAAAAATTGAATTCAAAGGCAGTACAACATGATCATGTCAGGTAAAATTGTATAATAAATAAAGCTGCTTGCCACAGACTATCAAAAATTCTTAATATGTTTAATCATGAGAAATTATATTTTCATCTATTTTGTAAAAGTTAAAGTCATAATTTTACCTGTTTTAAGATAAGTTTTCTAAAGGAGGAGGTGGCACAGGAATGCGGCAGAGTTCAAGTGTGGAATTCATTTGTCGAGAGTGTATTTTCCAATTCTATAAAAAATAAAAAAAAAAAAAACTCAAATATTAAGAAAATATTCTCAAGAGCATACACACAAATTATTTTAAATGACACACTCAAAAAACAGTTCTTCATTTTTATGTGTGTGTGCATGTGTACATATATGTGAGGCTGCACGCACGTGGCCGCAGTCAAGTGGAAGACATTGAGCATCCCCCTCTGCTGCTTCCCGCCTTATGCCCTTAACACAGTCCTGAATATGTGTTTTGGTTAGTCTGGAAGCCAGCAAGCCCCAGAGACCCTCCCCTAACCCCCTCAGCACTGGGATTACAGACAGGCAGAAACACATGGTTTTCTCCATTGAACTCCGGTCCTTGGTATTTGTGCAGTAGCACACACACTCATTGTAGCTCATCTAGCATGCATGCACCTACCCACCCATCCTCACGCTAATCTAAGTAAGTAACAAAAGGAAAATAGATCCTATAAACAGTCATGCACAAATCATGTCAACTGACTTATAACAAAGACAGCATTGCAATGCAATTGAAAGAGTTTTAAATAGGAAGGAGTTAGGTCAATTGGATATTTATATGTGTAAACAAATGTACATATGGATACAGTATAACATAAAGAAAGACTAACTATTAGATAAAGAGAAGAACTGAATGCAGATAATTTGGATATGAAAGACAAGAGTTATGAAAGATTGTATAAAGCTTTTTTTTTTAAATGTTGGTGTGCACACTCTCCCTTTTGCCCGTCTCTGCCTCCTTGTCTGCAAGACAACTTCCCTGGCTCCATTCCTTAGGACTGGTGAACCTGCCAGAGAGCAACTCCCAATAACCCTGCTTTTATACTTTAACTTGGCCTGAATTGGCTCATTTCATCGACAAAGAATGCCTATCAATAGAGTGCTTGTCTTGCATGCACAATGCACCACATAAAACAGGCATGGGGGTACACAATCCCAACACTGGGGGCTGGGTGGAAGCCAGAGCAGAAGTTCAAGGTCATCTTCAGTTACACAGGGAGTTCTAGGCCAGCACTGGCTATAAATCCAATTAAAAAAAAAAAAAAGAAACAGGATATGCTTTATTATAATCACTAGTGATTATATTTTGTGTCTTATTTCTAATTTCTTCTGCCTCAAACTATAAATAGAAAAGCAGTACATAAATTGCTCTAAAAACTTCTAAGGTAACAAGTAATAGTGTAAAAGACCATGTAGGCTGGCCTGGAACTCACTATGTAGACCAACTGCCTTTGCCTCCTGAGTGCTGGGACTAAAGGTTTGCATCCTTACAACCAGCTTAAGAGGTCAGAGCAAGAGCTTGGAAAGAGACCTTGTACAGTGTTCAGACTACTAACAACTGTAAAGACTTCTGAGTTTGGATTAAACGCATTTTAAATCGTGAAATGGCCACGAGCCTATAGGGGCCCATGGATGAAATGTAGTGTTTGAGTAAGACAAGCCACCACAGGTTCACGTATTTGAACACACGGTCCCTAGTTGATGGCACTACTTGGGGGAGCTTATGGAAATTTTAGAGGGTGCATTCTTGCTGAAGGATAAAATTATTCATAAAAGCAGTTTAAACCTTCTTACTATGTGATAATTTCCAAAACAGCTAGTTAGCCAAGGCATTCTGAGAGACACTGAATTCAGAACTATGCACAATTAAGACACTTTATAAATCAGCCCAGCAACCCTATACTGCTGGAAGGTCAGTCCACTAAAGAAACCAACAGTGGGAACAATGACTAAGGAAAGTCATTACTACTAAGAGCATGTCCTGGATACCAATGGGTTCAAGTTAGGCAATTTTAGTAACAACAATTGTCTCTACTCTTGGCTCTTTGCCTGCTTTAGTGACACTTACTGTCTTGCTATCTCTTCAACATGTGACTTCACTCTTGTGCTGTACTGCCACTGCCTTTGCTGCCAGCTGCTTGCATTGTTTTGATACTTTATTCAAGTCTTGGCTCTTCAAAGGAAAACATTCTTTTTCCCCAAATCCTATTTACTGGTCTGAATGATAGTTACGATTACTTGTTTACTGTGGAGCAGCTGCAGTCAGGGGTAGAACACCTGCCTAACAGGTACAAGCCGTGTTTTCAATCTTCAGCACTGCAAAATCAGACAAACTTATTTACTACCAATTTTGTCCCACTAGAATATAAGCACAAGCTCTATGTGGGAGGAAGTATTTATTCATCATTATATGCACAATGTCTGTACAAAGTAACAGTCATTTCAAATACAAGTAAGGAAAGAAGAGATTATGTAAGTGGCACTGAGGCAAGAAAATAGGGCAGAAAAGGTCCAGAAAAACCCAACATGGAGGCTGAGACTTAGTCTATCAAAGAAACCAGTTAAAAGAGAGGAAGACCGGAAAGCTCCCCAGCCAAGAAATGAACAAAACAGAGGGTTGTAGTCCTTCTTACTACTGAGCTTGTAATCTTCTAACGCTAGTCGGCTGTCTTCTATTACCATCTGCACACTCCTGTCCAATTCCTTGTTCTAGAACACATGGACCTGGAAATCATAAGTGATGGCAGTGAAAACAGTGAAGAAATGGCTTTAGAAAACCTGTCCTATTAGAAACATTGTCAGAAGAAAGTTTTTCATGAACTGTGGAAATTAATTAAAGGCTTAAAGCAAACTGTGAAGTGTATATTCAAGAAAAGTTACTGTGGAGATGGTTGAGTGGATAAAGCACTTGTCATGCAAGTTCAAGGACCAGAGTTCAGAGTCAGGATCTGCAAACTCAAGCAGAGTAGACAGTGCTGTGGCTCATATGCAGCTACTATGTATTCAAATGTTAACTGCTTGCTCTCCAAGTTCCTTAAGAGCAAATCCTCATGTGTCCAAACAAACCTTGCCTCCCAAATTGTCCCTGACTGGCAAATAAAGTGCCTACACCTGGGCTGGGCAGGTGAGAGACAGGCAGAGCCTTGGTTCCAGGGCTTTGGGGTGGGGTGGGGGGCACAGAAGGACTACAAAGGGAGACAGGAGGAAGGAGAAGCAGGTAGTGTGAACCAGGAGCACTTGGCCCAAGCAGCTTACTCTAGGACTGGCCTGGCGGAGCATGTGCAAGTATTTTATGGTGTTTGGGAAATGGGAAATAGACAAGATAGTTTAGAAGGTTAATGTCTGCCCAGCCCCAGGTGTATTAAGGCTTATTAAAAATCTTAGAGGTGTCTGTGCTCATTTATTTCTAAAACAGCAGGTTAAGGGATAACTGCCACCTTAATAATTATATTAACCAATATTAAATATTAATAATTCCAGAACAAGACAGTAGTGTGTTTACAATTTCAACACTCCTACAGGGAAATGGGTAGTGAAGACAAGAAAATCCCAGGAAACTCAAGGGCCAGCTAGCCTGAAGTAGAAACTGTGAACAGCAAGAGACCTTGGAGAAGGTGAGGACTAACAGTCTCACAAATCACACAAGTTAGGCGCACATATACCATATCCATATCTCCCACATAGAGGGGCTGGCAGCACTGAACATTGGTCAAAAACAGAAAGCTCTGTAGAATCTTAATCTGCCCTATTCCCATGTTATTAATAGCTCTGAAAACAAAATAGCTCCCAATCACAGGAAACAACAGGGGGCAGCCACTGAAGGATAGTGGGGTTAAAGTGTCTTCAAGGCTTCATTCCCAGAGAAATGCAATCATCTAACATATTGGCAATTTCTGGAAGATCCTACCTACAAACCTATCTTAGCTTGGCACTGACCTGGAGTTTAGCCAATGCCAAAAGCCATTCCCTAGAGGCAGTTGTTGAAAACAGGGACCTCTTGCCCGCAAAAAGCCATCATGAATAAATAATAATTTATTTAAATTTATAAATTTATTTAAATTATATAAAAAATTTTAAATCCTTGAGGTACTGGAAAAACAAATGAAACAAACACTTGAACAACCAAAAGAGACTAAATAGAAAAGCTGAGGAATAAGCTGGGTGTGGTACCCCAAGCCTATAGTCCCAGAGTTTGGAAGATTAAGGTAGGAGACTCGGGACTTCAAGGCCATTCTCAGCTATAAGAGACCCAAGCTCGCTCACTCAAACAAACAAATGGAGAGGAACCCTACAGATGACATGCCACACAAATTCCCAAGAATCTATAGGTAATATCCTGGACCTTTTTATAGGTCCAGAAGGACCTACATAAACATGCTAAGCATATTGTATGTTTAAGTAATATAGACACAATTTATCAAAGTATACAAATAAATGCCAAGAAAACATGCTACATTTTAGAATAAAGCTTTGAATAATAAACAGCTTTAAAGAAGCAGATAATCAAAGAACAGAATCAAAAAAGGCAGTCTCTGCACTTGATAGCATTTTAACCTCCATGAAAATTCCCATCCTTACCTAAATTAAGAGACACAATTCAAAACAACCCTTCTTAAGGTAAAGATATGTAAGCTAATTGATATTTACTTTTTTGTGTTTCCTCTCTATTTTATTGTAGCATAATACATATATCAAAATTTACTACCTCATCATCACCACCTATTTAATATTCTTTTCATCTTGTAAAACTCAAATTTTACAACCATTAAATAGTCCCCATGTTGTCTCTGCCCCCTTTCATTCCCTAGTAGCCACCATTCCACTGGATGTCTTCTTGTTTAAACTTTAAAGATACATGCTTTATATACACATACTTATATTTACAATTAGAAAATGAACGTTAAAACCAGGCAGCAGTAGCGCATGCCTTAAATCCCAGCACTGTGGAGGCAGAGGCAGGCAGCTCTCTGAGAGTTTGAGGCCAGCCTGGTCTACAGAGTGAATTCTAGGTTCTCTATACAGAAAACCCTGTCTCCAAAAAAAAAAAAAAAGCAAGAAAAAAATATTTGTACATTATTGTAGAGTTTGTTTTTATTAGTTAATATTTTAAAACATGTGCTATACTTAGTGGTCTTAGCTAGGGTTACTATTGCCGTAATGAAACACCATGACCAAAGCAACTTGGGGAGGAGTTTATTTGGCTTAGGATTCAACATCATTGTCCATCCCTGAAAGAAGTCAGGACAGGAACTCAAACAGGGCAGTAACCTGGAGGCAGGAGCTGATGCAGAGGCCAAGGATGGGTGCTGCTGACTGGCTCACATGGCTTACTCAGGAGTTTAGAGAACCCAGGGCCACCGGCCTAAGTAGTCCCACCCATAATGGGCCAGGCCTTCCCATATCAATCACTAATTAAGAAAATGCCCCACAGGCTTGCCTATAGCTCAATCTTATGGAGGCACTTTCTCAATTGAGCCTCACTCCTAGCCAGTGACTCTAGCTTATGTCAAGTTGACATAAAACTAGCCAGTACATTGGTGCTATTTCAGACAGTTTTCTATAATTTACCTACCTACAGTAAGTAATCCTATATAATTGTTATTATCCCAACTTTACAGGTGAAGACACAGGCTCTGAGAGATTAAATCATTTTGCCAAGGTCATATAATTAGTAAGTGAGGAGGCCAACTGTCAAGTTAGACAGTTCCTCCAGGGTCTTGCACTATCTAGTTTGGGGGGGGGGCTCAAACTTGCAATTCTGCTCTAAAAGTGCTTAAATTACAAGTACACACTCCCACACCAGGCAAGGCTATGCAAACTTTGTAAATCTCACCCAAAGAATATCATGCATGTTGATTATGCTGACAACATCATGTTTATCTCACTTGGTTAGCAAGGTCCTTTAGTAAAAGTTACATTTATGCGACATATTAGAAGAACTGTATGAAAATTTAGCAGTTTTCCATATTAATGACACCCTTGGATATACCAAAATATGCCCTTCAAATGGCTGGCTCAGCCACCCTTTTACCTCTTGGAAAGAAGCTGTTCTGGTGAATCGTAATTAATTGTCACCTTGACTGGATTTAGAATCACTATGGAAACACACCTCTGCATGTGTCTTGCGAGGGTGTTTCCAGAAAGGTTTATCTGAGGAGGGAAGACTCCCCTTGACTGTGGGAATGGGGGTCCTGGACTGACAGAAGGCAATGAGCTGACCACCGCTCTTCTCTCTTACTTCCCGTGACTACTACATGAGCCGCTGCCTTATTTTCTTGCTAGCATGATTCGTCCACCAACGTGGACTCTACCCTCAAACTGAGACCCCAAAATAAACCCTTCCTTTCCTGCTTTTGTCAGTCATTTTGTCACAATAACGAGAAAAGTAATACAGAAGTCACCTGATAGGCCAGCTTGAATTCTAGATATAACATAAACCGTGTTATGTATGTTGCTCTGTCACTTTCCCCCAAATAACCCAGAAGGCTGCCCGTCTCAAAGGGAACCCAAGACAAGGACAGGCAACAAATCATGGTGGCAATGCAGCTATGTCATCATTTGGCCATTAAATCCTGGTCCTTAAATCCAGCAAACTTAATGGTGTTCAAAGTGCATGAGCGATGATAAGGTAGCTGGCAAAGCTACCAGCAGGTCCCTACAGAAGACACAACAGGGGACTATAGGTCACGAACCCCACATAAAGCATGGCTTCCCAGCCTGGTATGTCACAGCTTGCATTTCAGTCCCAAGTCACTACCCACAAAATTCCACTCACATTTTCTCTACATTTGACAAAATATCTCCAATACCATCAAATATCCCCTTGGGAGCAAAACTGCCCAGCTGAGAACTACTACTCTAAGAGACTATGCCTCCTGAAGATGATCATTCTCCTTTTGAGAAACAGCTCCTGACCTGGCTTTTGGACCCTGGAAGAAAGTATTCATAAGCCTCCAAAGTGACCATGTACCCTAACCAATCTTCAGGAACTGAGTACTCTGCTCCACCAAGCCAAAGGCAAATGTGCCACAGCATTTCATCCGTAATGGAAGTGACAGACACACATTAGTTCTTTTCTCCTCTTCAGTACACAAAGGAGGACCTCTCTTTCTCTATCTTCTAGTTAGATGTCAGTTGAGACTTGTTTTGATCGAAAGGTAAAAATGATGTCCATAAAGGCATTTCACCTCCAGACAGCAGTATCTAGCAAATCCGTCCCTTGCTGTTCTGATAACAGAGTCAAAGGGACACACTACCAAGTGAAGACTGCTGCCTGTAGCCACCAGGCCGACAGCAGATCTCATGAAGGAATAAATAACCATTTTCTTTAAAAACAAACAAACCCAAGCCATTATTTGAATATTGGTTGTAATTACTGTGACATTACCAGCTAACCCTGACTACAGCTGTTATATACACAGCAAGATTGCAGCAGGCCACAAACACAGAGAAAAGGAATGACTCTAGTATCTAAGGTTTTTACTTCTACTACATGTCACCTCTGCCTTATTCTGTGACCTATAAAATTCCCTACAACCAAAAGAAAAGAAAAAAAAAATGACTTTGGTTTGTGTGTGGTTTCATACATTGAGCTGACATTATTACAACAAAGTAGCCCACTAGGAAGAAGAAAAGGAAAATACCCCAGTAGGCTCAGCTTTACACAATGTATAAAGTTATAAAAATAAGGACTTAAAAAGAGGGGTGACCACAGATATGGATACAATGGTTTGGCTAAATGGTTTTTTGAATTAGTACTTGCTTAGTAGGCTTGTGAACAAATGGCCCTGTTAGCAGGGACTGAGATATAAATTAAACAATTTTTTTTTAGATAGTCTTGCTAGGCAACCCAATTTGTAATCCCTCTGCCTAGGCTACTGGAGTACTGGGATGACAGGCACCTACCCACATTCATCATGTTGATGAACAATGCCATGAGAAAGCAGGCTGTCTCACTTCTCCAAGCACTGTCTGTAGATCTTTCCTCTAGGGAAAACCTTCAACTGTGTGCTAACTATCCTACTCTTCCTTCACCTCTCAAGTGAACAATCACCTCCCCTTACAAAGCTTCTCCCTCTGTCAATGCAGATTTCCTCTCCCACCCCAAGCTGCTGACCTAGGGCCCAGGGCTGTGAACAGAATCCATAATATTTCAAAAAGAACAAGACATATTCACATCAGATTATGAACATGCACAGGGTGTGGGGCACAAAGTTTTCTGTGATTTGGATTCTAATAAAAATTACTGGTATTTTCATTGTCAAATTAGTAGTTATTAGAGGCATTAAAATATCATTTGTGTTCTGGTATATACTCACTTATATCGAGACACTAGGCCAAGGGGTACGCCCCCATGATAAACTTTACCTACCAAGAAAGTGGGTCAGAGGGGAGAAAATCCTATTGAGACTTTAGGGGTGAGAAGCCTGGAAGAATGAGGAAATAGAAGGATCCAGTGGGTCCTGGAAAAATACAGGCGGGTCTGGGCCCTCTAGTCCTCCTCAAACTATGGCACCAGCCAAGGAAAATATAGCAGTAAACTTCGAACCCCTACCCAGTCTAGCCGATGGACAGGACATTCTCCACCGTTAAGTGGAGAAGGGGATCTGACTTTCACACAAACTCTGGTGCCCCATATCGGACCATGTCCCTTGGATTGGGAGGCCTGGTGGCACTCAGAGGAAAGATAGTAAGTCACCAAGAAGAGACTTGATACC
Organism: Acomys percivali; assembly: GCA_907169655.1. Lineage (NCBI taxonomy): Eukaryota > Metazoa > Chordata > Mammalia > Rodentia > Muridae > Acomys > Acomys percivali. The sequence continues at coordinate 47,176,043 of OU015743.1, read as the reverse complement.
CTAGGAGCATATACAGGGGGAGGAGGTCCCCCTCAGTCACAGACATAGGGGAAGGGAGTAGAGGGGGAAACGGGAGGGAGGAAAGAAAGGGAGGATACAAGGGATGGGCTAACAATTGAGATGTAATATGAATAAATTAATAAATAAATTAATTAATAAAAAAATATCATTTGTGTTCACATCTGTTTCATAATATATTTCTGCCCCATCCTGGATAAAAATAGTTCTAATCTCACCCAAATATGTAGTTAAACATTATCGTAGGTGTTTCTTTGAGGTTACTGTGGATAATAGTTAACTATCTGTAGATAAGTGAAACATTTCCTTTACTTGGGATGGGTAGTTTTCACACATAGAACAAAAATGTTAAACCTCCTCCCAAGTAAAAGTGTGTTCCTCCTGCCTGAATTTGCCTTTCTCCTAAGACATCACCATTTTCTTATCTTTGGCATCAAATTTCTGCCCTTTCTGCATCTCAAGACAGATAATTTTAGTGTAGAGTAACTACATCATCTCAAGCTCTTAGGCATTTGGACACTGACAGGAATACACCATCAACTCTGATGAGCTGTTTGCCAGCGTACCTTGCAGTTCCTGAGACTGGTTAATTTAGTCTTATGAGCTGATTTCTAACCATTTCTGTAATGAATCACACACAAGCATCCTTTATTGGTGGTTGTTTTTCTGGAGAACACTGATAAATACACCTTAAAGATGAAAATATATGCTGAAACCATCTCTTGGAACAGAATGCTTATAGTAAGTAGATCATGCACCAGTATGCACTTTTCAGAATAGTGACATCTAAGACTAGTGAACAAGCGGTCTCACGTCAGAGGACAGATGTTAGGGCATATAAAAACAATCCTTTCTCTTGGGCTTGGGGAACATTTTTTCCCTCTACCTTAGAACACTTCCATTTAGTAATGCCCGTCCAAAAGGTCAGCTTCGCCTCTCCCTCTCATGCCTTGTAAAAACTGATGTGGTAAACAAAGGCATAGTGGTAGCTATTTCCAATTGAGCTTAAAACTTAATACTTTTTCTTCTCAGAAACTTGTGGACAAGTTTGCAAATCCTATTATTAAAATGCAGCTTCTCTAGAGGAGAGAGTATGTCTCTGTTGAGTCTGCATTTCTATTTCTTAGTAAGATTCAGTACATAGAAGTTAGTTAATAAGCAAGCAGCTTGATACAGCTACCCAGTCAATAACAGACACAGTCGTGAGGAAAAGCAGCAAGTAGGAAAAAGATGACTAGTTATATATAACACAGAGCCCTATCCCTGAGCCCACCGATCTAGTCTATACACACACTTAACTAAGCCGTTTCTAAACCCTACTTGCAATTATGTATATGAAAGTCTAGGCTCTACTTGTTAAAATCACATAAGTTCTGTATAACAGGGGTTTCTAAATGTGTGTGTTTGTGGGTTTTGCTTCCCCCACTCCAAGGCAGGGTTTCTCTGTGTAGTGTTAGCTGTCCTGGAACTTGCTCTGGAGAGCAGGCTGCCCTTGAACTCAGAACTCAAGAGATCCGCCTACTTCTGCTTCCCAGGTGCTGGGCTCAAAGGTGTACACCACCACAGCCTCTCTTTAAAGATGTTTCTTGGGCTGGAGAGATGGCTCAGAGGTTAAGAGCCCTGACTGCCCTTCCAAAGGTCATGAGTTCAATTCCCAGCAACCACATGGTGGCTTACAACCATCTATAATGAGATCTGTATACATAATAAAAATAAATAAATAAATCTTTTTTTTTTTAAGATGTTTCTTAGAAGATGAGTGTATCCACTTCATTTTTCTCCCTTCTGCCTAGAAGTGGTCAGCCAGTATCACTAGGTGACCTTGATAATGGAAGACAAACTAAACCAAGGGCAAAGGAGAAACAGAGGAGGAGCTTGGATCTCTAACAATTCTGAAGTATATCAGTCCTATACTTTTTATTTCTGATTTTTAAAATTTTAAACAAGGAAGTGAACTATTTTTCAAAAGCAGAGGTTATTTATTTTGTATGTTTATTTTATTTTATTTTTTGTTTTGCTTGTTTGTTTATTTTTCAAGACAGGGTTTCTCTGTATAGCCTTGACTGTCCTAGAACCACACTGGAATCAGGCTGTCCTAGAACTCAGGGAGATCTGCCTGTCTCTGCCTCCCAAGTGCTGGGATTAAAGGCGTGTGCCACTATGCCCAGCTCTTTTATCTATTTTTAGAAGTCAAACACAATTCCCAACTGGTAAAGCAGAAAGTGACTTTAGCAACAAATCTGTGGTACTAGACACCTCCACCCACTTTGGTGAGTCTCAACTTAATGTGGATAAAGTGTAAGATTTTTCTGCTGTAAAAGAAGGGGCAAGTAGGAAGTAAGACTGACTGAAGAGCCTCTAAGCTCTGGGGTATACCACAATTACAATTCAGCTGACTCGGTGAAAGGAGTCCAGGACACTGAAGGTTATAGTATAGAAAAGTGATGTAGCTTGCAAAACTTACCAAAAACACAAAACTGCAAGAAAATCGGAATTAGGAAAATAAAATATTTTATTGAAAAGAAAATGTTAGAAAGTTGTTTAAGAGATGGCTCAGAGGTTAAGAACAGTGGTTGTTTTTAAAGAGGACTCAGGTTCAATTCCCCCCTCATATGGCAACTCACAAGTGTGGGTAAAACCAGTTCCAGGGAATGTGACGCTCTCTGCTGGCTACCATGGGCACCACATGCACATAGTACACAGACATGCAAGTAAATAAATAAACAAGTTCTAAAAAGCTGTTTAAAAGTTGCACTAATTCTTACTTTAAAAGGAGAACAACTGCCCTAAGTGTGGTGGCCTACGCCTTTAACCCCAGCACTTTGGAGGCAGAGACAGGTGGATCTCTGTGAGCCTGGTCTACAGAGTAAGTTCCAGGACAGCCAGGGTTGTTACACAGAAAAAGGGGGGTGGGGGGAGACAGAGAGAGAGAGAATAGACAGACAGACAGACAGAGACAGAGACACAGAGACAGAACTGACTCAGATTTAACTTTGAAGAAATTTGACTTGAAGAAACACTGATATAGCAAAAGTTAGGGCTGATTCTCATTATCATATTTACCTAATTCACAAAAATTTTGAATAAATCCTTCATGCTTTCCATTTAATGTCTTTTGTATTTGTCTTTTAAACTTTAAAATATTCTTGCAATTATTATTTTTGTGTGTGGTATGTGTAGGTCCTACAGGCTACCGTGTATGTGTAGGTAGAGATAAGAGAACAACTTTTAGGAGCTGCTTCTTCCTTCCACCGTGATGTGGGTTTGGGGGCTGAGCTCAGATCACCAGGCTTGGAGGTGAAGCCTTCACCCACTGGGCCATCTTGCTAGCCCATTTTTAAAGTTCCTATTTGATGTCTTAGTAAACTTTTCATAAATTCTTATGGTGGTTATGTTGTTTATGGGTTTTCTCTTGCTCATACTGTTCACATTGACTAGAGCTTGTAGCACATGTGCCTAAAATGCACCACTACCAAACTACATCCCCAGCCTCTGTTTTTCATTCTTAAGGAAAACGGAAAATAACCTGGTCCCTCTGTGGCTTACTCCACAGACCTACATAAGGATTACATAATCCAACATTATAAAAACACAAATATACAAACTTTCATTGTCTTTAATTTAAAAAAAAAAAAGCTGACAATCCACTATGTCCAATACGGGGTATATATCCAAAGGGATGAAATCGGTGTTAAGAGATACTGGCATCTCATGTTTATTGAGGTATTATTCACAACAGCCAAAAGTAAGTGTCTACTAACTAACTGCTGAATGAGTAAAGAAATGTGTCATATATACAATAGAGCATCATTGAGTTAAAAGATGAAATCTTGTCATCAGTGACAACATGGATAAGCCTGTAGTGCTTATGTTAAATGTTAGTCACATAGAGACAAGTATCACATGATCTCTCACATACAGAGTCTTTAAAGACTGATCTCATAGAAGTAGAGAGTAAAGGAGTGGTTACAAGAGGCTGGGAAAGCAGGAGGGAGGGACAGAAAAAGGTTAGGTAATGGAGTGATAGAAATTCTGATGTTCTGTTACATAGTGAGATGAGTACAGATAACTGAAATTATCTATATTTCACAGAAGCTAGGATTTTCAGTGTTCTCACCACAAATATACAAAAATAAGTATCTGAAGACTTCAGGAAGGTCACCCTGACTTGCATGTTATATAATATATGCATGTAGTGTATATGTACATATTAAAACATCATATAGCACCCCATAAATGTATATAACTATGTGTCAACTTAAAAAATGGAGCAGGAGAGATGGTTCAGTAGGTGAAGGTGCTAACTACTTAGTTTGACAAACTGAGTTCAATCCTCAGAACCCACATGGTGAAAAGGGAGAATCAACTCCCCCTAACTGGCCTCTGACCTCCACACATCTGCTCTATGTGAGCCCGTAATACAAATATACATATATATACTAAATAAATTAAATACTTTTAAAAGAGATAAAATAGCTGGACTTGACAGCACATGCCTGTAATCCTAGCAATTGAGAAGTTGAGGTTCAAGGAGAGTATTTGGGACATGAGATCCTGACACAAAACAAAACTAAATAAATGATAAAATATAAGAAAGAACCAATAGAGCCAAAGAGATCTGGGCTAGTGAGATGGCTCAGAGGGTAAGAGGGCTTGCCACGTAGGCCTGAGTTTGATCCCCCAGCAACCACAGTGGAAGAAAAGAACTTCAAAGTTGTTCTGTCACCACACACACCACACACACCCCACCCTCCCAAAAGTACATGAGCATACACAGTAACAAATGCTTTTGGTTCTGGTTTTGGTTTGTTTGTTTGTTTGTTTCTGAGACAGGGTTTCTCTGTGTAGCCTTGGCTGTCCTGGACTCCCTTTGTAGACCGGGATGGCCTCAAACTCACAGTGACCCTCCTGCCTCTGCCTCCTGAGTGCTGGGATTAAAGGTGTGCACCACCACTGCCTGGCATAAATGTTTTTGTTTTGTTTTGTTTTTTAGAGAACCAAGGATTACTTCAGTAAGAGGTGGCAGGGTTTCATGTAGGATGACCTCAAATTTGCTACATAGCTAAACTCTGGGCTGGCTCATGCCACCATGTCTGGCTTACGACATACTAGGGATTGAACCCAGCCAAACATTCTAGGGACCAAACTACATTTCCAGACCCATTAATAGATTATTAAAGGAAACATTACCAAGCCAGGTGTGAGGCACAGCCATTACTCAGAACACAGAGGTAAATTTAACTTGGACTACTAGTGAAACTCACTTCAAACTAACCTCAGAGCAAAGCAAACAACAACAAAAAATATCAGGATTCTAGTTTCAGTACATTAATGGGATGATAAAAGAGAAAATACAGCCAGGTGTGGTAATGCCACCTGTAATGCCAGCACTCTGGAAGGGCAGGATATTTATGAATTCACAGCCAGCCAGAGCCACACAGTGATACCTGTCTCGAGAGAGAGAGAGAGAGAGAGAGAGAGAGAGAGAGAGAGAGAGAGAGACAGACAGAGAGAGAGAGAGACAGAGAGACACAGAGAGAGACAGAGAAAGAGAGACTGTCATGTGATGGATGATGAATTAACTTATGTACATTTCTTGAAGGTTATATATAGTTAGTCTATAACAAAATGACTATTTGGTGACTCATTTTTACCTAATTCAGTGTCGGTGCCCTTTACCACAACATATGACTATTACTTTGGCAGCTAATCCTCAAAAACCTAAAAATTATTATAATTTTATGAATAATTAAATCATACCATTTTCTATACTACACAGTTGAATTTCTACTTCTTCCCATTTACTTTTTCTCACACTTGTCTCAAACAGCCAAGTCTCTAAACATTAGGTCTAACTAAAGTCCATAAACTTCTAAATTTGACTCATGTCAAGGTCAAAAGATTTTCAATTCAGCCGGGCTCCGTGGTGCACGCTTGAAATCCCAGCACTCAGGCAGAGGCAGGAAGACCTTTGTGAGTTTGAGGAAAGCTTGGTCTACAAAGTGAGTCCAGGACAGCCAAAGCTACACAGAGGAACCCTGTCTCAAAAAACCAAAAAGATTTGCAATTCTAAGTTTACTACATATTTAGCAAAGATCTACATAATACATAATACAATGTTTGACTGAAAACTGTTTAATAAACCTGTAAATCTTTTTTTTTTAAGCTCCCCCCCCCACAGGGTTTCTCTGTGCAGCCCTGGCTGTCCTGGAATTTACATAAATCTGCCTGCCTCTGCTTCCTGAATGCTGGGATTAAAAGTGTATGCTACCACCGCCCAGCTAAATTTGCAATTCTTATTTCTCAATTTTAATTTAAGTCTAAGACAATATAGTTTTCTGACATTAATTAGGAAAATAAGATTACTAAGTATCTTTGCAAATTAATTAGTATAGGACTAATTTGTGAAAGAAAATTGCTTGATTTATAGAAAGCAGTTAAGTGCCAAGTAAAAGCTAATCCAAGCCAAAACAATAAGCACGTTTTATTTTTGGCAACTTCAACTTCTGGCTAGAGAAGCTACTCCAGCTATGACATCAAATAGAAACAGTTTACTGAGCTATAAAATACTGGCAAATTTGGTCACTGGTTCACTGAGCTAAAGCTGCTGTTACTGGCTCTTACCTGTCAAGTGACAGAAGCTGAATTAGACCAAAGGCTTTAAAGTGAAGGCCAGATGTAAACCACGTCATTCAGGGATTCTGCCTCTGCCCTCAAGTGCACCTGCCTCCTTCATATTCCCCCACCATTAAGACTCTAAAAGGAAACATAAATAAAACATATGTGTGTATCCTTCCCCTCCCCCCAAACTAAAACACCTTCTGGTCTATTTTGAGATATCTCTATCTTCATAGAATTCTCAAAAGTATGTCCAAATCTTTAGTGTGTAGTATGTGTATGTATGTATGTACGTGGTATGTGGGGCGGCTGTGTGTAGGGGCACAAATGTGCAGGTGAGTACGTATGTGAAGGCCAGAGTGTCTTCCTCATTCACTCTCCACCTCACATTTATCGAGATGTGTCCAGTTGAATCCACAACTTGCCAATTTGACTAGTCTAGCTGGCCAGTGTGCACTGGCAATTTCCTGTCTGCCTCTTAAATGCTGGGGCTATGGACCGGCTAGCAACAGCCAGCTGGCATTTCTGTGGATCCTGGAGATCCAAACTCTGTTCCTCACACTTGAATGGCATGTACTACCCCTGCTAAGCCACCTCCTAGATCCTCAAAGGCCCTCCTTTTAAAGAGTATTCTATTAGTAGCAAGCATAAGGAACAGAGCTAGAAAGGGAGGCTGTGGCAGCAAAGAGCTGTATTAACAGTAGGTGTAAACCAGCTTCATGGACTTCTGTGCCAGCACTCACTAGACTCCACTATGTTACATTTGAGACACAGAGAAATATTCAGTTCTTATAATGGGAATGTACATAGTCTACTAACCAGACAAATGTAAAAGGAAATGGACAATGAAACAAAAAAATCCTGTTGTTCTGGCATTAAAATAACAGCAAAATATTATTTTGTATAGTTGACAGTACAATATGGTTGAGGCTTCTGCCCATATTTTATCATTTTAGAAAATAATTGATGGAAAGCCGTTAATTCTAACTATGTAGTACTGGTCTGTTATTTGTTTTTTGGGGTTTTTGTGTGTGTGTGTGTGTGTGTGTGTGTGTGTGTGTGTGTGTGTGTTGTTGTTGGGGTTTTTTTTTGCTGTTGTTTTTAAATAATAAATCTCAGTCAGGTTGAAAAGTATTCAAGAACTTAATATACTACAATAAATGTTAAAGCTGTGTACTAACAACAGTGAAACAAATCCATACTGCCTATTAAGAAAGCTTTTAGGGCTGGTTATGGTGGTGCATGCTTTTAATACCAGTACTCAGGAGGCAAATGTAGATGGTATCTGTGAGTTCAAGGCCAGCCTGATCTACAGATCTACAGAGTGAGGCAGTCTGAAAAGAGCAAGAGTGAGAGTGAGAGAGTGTGAGAGTGAGAGAGTAAGAGAGTGAGAGAGAGAGAGAGAGAGAGAGAGAGAGAGAGAGAGAGAGAGAGAG